>OY728128.1:2071567994-2072844910 GCA_963277665.1 Viscum album
GGGTCTCTCCAAAAATAGTTGAAAAAACCTAGTACTAGAGGTGAATGTTCATTTCAAGAGGGGATTATATAACTTACGATTAATATTTCCTTATATTTTTAGGTTAATTTCTTTATATATAAACTAGCTACCTCAGTTTAATTAATTTAAAAATATTTATTACTATTATAATAGGGGATAAAGTCTTATAATTGGTAACCCATGTAAAATATATATAGAAATGATAATTGATACTTATTCATCATGATATGTATGCTCCCCTATATGAAGTTACTAATTCTAAATGAGTAAATTGGTGTCATGTATGGGTCTATTTTATTAATTAAAAATAATAAACTTTATTATGACTTTAGAGAGTGATATAGTTAATATTTTGTTAACTATTCATGTGAATTAAAACGAATAAATCCCCACAAATTTTTCATTTGGAGATGATTTGTAACAATTTTATTTTTCAAGGGTATCTTTGGAATTTAATTGAAAATGTTTTAATTCAATTATTTTATGTTTTTTATATATTTATTCAAAATATTTATCAAGTCATTATATCATTTTTTATTCTGAATAATTTATATAATATTTTGGTTTGTAATCATTAAATGAAAATTTGGAAAATTATTATACATATGTATTTATTATAATCCATCAAACTTCATTATAATGATTTTAACCCTAAGTAGAATGATTTGCCTCCATCATAAACCTTTCTTCCATTAAAAAAATCAAACACCCAGGATTGAAATCCTTTTCTAGTTCAGTGTATGATTTTAACTTCACCATAATCCTTTAAAATTCTTATTATGAGGAAAGTAATATGATGAATCCTATAATGTATAACACATAAAATTATTTAATTTTTTTAATAATTTGGTTTCTATTTATGTTCTTTGAGTCAATTCCTTGGGCTTCTATATCACTATCCATGTACCCTATCATAATTTTTACAAATAGATAACATAAAATTAAACAAGTTGAATCATGTAGAGAATCCCTAATAAGGAAAATAATTTCTCAAATTCAAAAAGAAAAATTTATTGGATTTATAAAGACCAAAAAGACTAGGAGGATATTAAAAATGGATGATTGTGAAGATTTTGGGCAGTTGAAAAAGTTGAAGGAAGGAACCTTTTCAATGGAGGAGGAATCTAAATTTGAAAAAGAGAGTTATACTTGGTTATTTTAGGGGCGTGTAATAACCACGGTTATAGAAAAAACATGAAATTTGAAATTTAATGGGATATAATCTTTCCATTCCTGGATAAACTACCTAGCTATTATTAGTATTGGAGATACAATGTCACCTTCATTCAAGATATGTTTCTCCTCATTGTAATTTTTTAACTCTTAAGAAAAATATATTAATCTTTTAAAAACATATTTTTTAATTCTAAATTTATGATTTTCTAACATGAAGAGGATGGTTAAAAAAATGTATGAAATTAAAGTGTCTATTTTCTATATTTATATTTCTTTATTACGGTATTAACATTGAGAATAGAGACTTAATCTAGGTTTTATCACTATGATGTCCTCGAGAAATTAGATCACTTTATGTAGAGAAAATAATACTATGGTATCTATTTAATAAAAATGAAATATTATGTGGTTAACTTGAGGTATTGAGGTGTGCATTGGGTAATTAAATTACATAATTATTATGACAAGTAAGAAAATGGTTTTTGATGGACTAAAACTTATCATAGTTTTCTATATATTAAATATAATTTACCAATTTTTTAATAATCTATCTTTAATTATGATAGTATTTAATTTCATTATGTTTATTTTAGTGTATTTTCTTACCAGAAAATATAAAAAATAATTATTTTAAATAACTTCAAAAAAATCAATAAGAAGCGATAGTTCAAAACGTAGTCTACAACCACCTCAAGGGACAACCCTTGGCAGTGATGCAATACATTACTCAAGGGATATTGATAATGTTTTAGTGGAATAAAAAATGAGTTCCATCACTAATATAGTTCCTTTTACAAGGAGGTTTCCTAATTTAAATAATAATATTTTTTCATAACCATTCTTTTTAACCCTTTTTTTGATCGTATAGAGTATATAATTGAGAAAAACTTTTATTCTAAAGTTATAAATAAATAAATTGATGATGCTAAATCCAACAGTGGAAACAGTGTAAGTTACGAGGCCATAGAATATAGGTTTTCAAATTAAACTTACGGAATTAAAACATATTGGGAATACCCACATGATCCTAAAATAAACGTGGTTAAAAATATCCTTTAAGGAGTTAGCTTTATCTTATAAAGACAACAAAAATTTATTGGAATATGCTGATATACCAGGTGGTTTTAGAATCATGTCTGAATACATACCCCAAATACCAAAATTCAATGTATTTCCAAGATAATATCCACACAAAGATCATTATGAATTCTATTTTCTATTTTTTAAAATGAATCCTTATGGAATCAATATAGAATAATTAAAACTTATACTATTAACTTTTCTACATAGAGGGAGTGGATAAAGTTCCATTCTTCTATTCAAACTCAACTAAAATAAAGGACTGAAATGAATTAAAAAAAATTACATGAAAAACATTGGTCCATACATCTAAAAATACGTCTATAAGAATGGAAATATGTGGGACTAAGAAAAATAAAACATAAAAATTTCAATAAAACTGGTAAAGATTTAAAAAATTGTTTTTTTAGTTTTCCTAAACATTAGATCAGTGAATAACTCTCATTTCAATACATATATAAAGGATTTTGCTTAAAAATTATCATCATTATTGATGCATCTATAATAGGGGCCTTATTTAAAAAAAATTATACTAATATGAACTTAATTGAAAACATGATCTAGAATTCCTAAACATTTCAAAAAATATGTCTTCTTTATGTTAAATATACTCATGAAATACCAGGTTTTACATACGATAATAAGATGGTAGTGATCCATCTTAATGATCTTACCAACATGGTGATATACATGATTCTATAAAATACATCTCAACCCTAACACATATCTAAAACAATATATCCCTAAAAAGTTCATTATGGAAATTCTAATTCTATAGAAAATTTTAGTGATCAATATCCACAATTTCAAGAACTATCCCAAAACAATAATGTTTTTTCCAAGAAGAACCATATCCACCCTTAAGATAATGATATGATCAATCCAACCAAAATAAATCAAACTAGTATAAATATAATTAATATAATTTTATGCATCTTAAAAAATAAAAAAAAAATTTCAAACTATTCTACTAATTCAAATATAATACAATTTAATGAGAAACTAATACTCCAACTTAAATAAATTTTTATCCTGAACAAACCACTCAAAAACAAGAAAATAATATTAAATAAACCATGAGGAAAAATCTAATACAACTGAATATTTTGAGGTCTCAAATGAGACAACTTCCCAATGGATTTGATAGTTTATGTAATCATATAAGTGGTGTACTACCTTCATTACCTCAAGTGAATACCAAAGATTGATGTAGGGAAAATGCATGTTCCATATATATTTAGAGTTCAACAATAATGAAAATTACCACTCTATAAATTCAAACACTAAACATAAACTCACACTTTTAGAAAAGAGTTAAAAAAAGACAATATAAAGAATACAAAAATAATGTTGAACGTGCTGAAATATTTGAACAGACATTGTGATATATCTCAGTGTCACAATATGAGGGTTTTTTTGAAAATGATAAGAAAAATTAAAGTATAATGATATAAATATATGTTCCAAAATTTAATTCACTAAATAATGAAGAAAAATATAGACCCTTGGTACCAAATACTATGAGTACACCCTTAAAAAATAATCCCTTTAATGTGAAAATGAATGAATGAATTATTTAGAGCTTTGAAAATGTAAAATTCAAAATTACCTTAATTGATGTTGTGAAACAACTTCCATGGTATAGAAAATCAATAAAGTAAAATTTACAGTATAAAATAATGTTCAAAGGAGGCTAAAGTGTAAACATATTAAGGAATTTTTTTTACATAATCCAACATGAGTTAACCATTTAATGAAAAAATTTGGGAACCATTAATATTACTTATAGTGTATAAGAATTTTAATTCATAGATTTCATTTTAGACATAGTATATTCTATAAATTTAATTACCCATTTGGTCTACCCAACCATAAAAGCTTAGAAACTAAAAAATTCTATAATTACCATCCAATTTTCCAACCTAAGAACAATGAAACCCTGTAGATATTTTGAATATATTTGGTTACACATAAAATATAGGATATACCTACAGATTATTATATCTTAGATCTGGAAAATGATTTATGTATTACCCATTAACCTCTTATTCTAGTGATATCCTTTTTTAAAATTTCCAAAATAATCGTCAATGTCTATAAAGGAACATTATCACTTGAATTTGGAGAGGAATATACTCAATTCAACATTTTTCAATCCATGAAACAACTCACATGGAATTATCCATCCCTGCAAGTGAACAAGAGTGGTTTTTCCCATTTATATGATTCATTATGTTACAAGTGTTTAAATTTAAACTGTATTGTTTGAAAATAAGATTTAAAATGATGGTGAATTTAAATAATATATGAAAAATGTTTGTACTTTTGATTAAAATTCATATGTAGAACATATGGTATGCGACCATACATATTATAAAAAATTTTACAAATTTTAATGAAAAATATAGAGAAAATAGAAATTATGACCTCTATTTTTTATAATGGTAAAATATTGATAATTTTCCATAATAAATTAAACCAAAATTATTTAAAACTACTAAAATTGAGGATGATAACATTTATGTAAACGATGTTATTAAATAAATAATTTCCCTTGAGAAATATATTTTTAAATAGAAATATACATAGCATAATATCCCAAACATGAATATGAAAATTGTATCTTTTGGGAATGAATCTAGAGATGAAATTGATAATGTTGAGTCCCAAAAATCTTATTTGTCTAATAAAAATATATCTTCAGAGTGAGAGTTTAAAAAAATATCAAAATCCTAAAATATACATTCTTAATCGAGAATGAAATATTTCCTAAAATCATTTATAAATGGATTAGTAAAAGTCAAGGAAATTGACTCTTAATAATCTTTAGAACCCATAAGAGATATTTAGGAGAGACAATAATTTACCAAACTAGAATGAACCATTGAATTTTTAATAAAAAAAATTTGTTTGGAGGGAAATTTAAAATATACGAAACAATTACCAATGAGATTAAATCCATCACTATTATAGGTTTTATGGAACAATACACACACATTTCTAGCTACTAAATAATATTTACCATATATGATATTAAATGTTTATGTACCATCCAAGTTGTCCCTAAAAAATTGGATTAACAATTTCTAAGAATAATGTTTGAGATCTTGTTTATATTAAACTGAAAAATAAATAGATGATCTGTATTGATAATATGATACAAAATTTATTCACCCGGTAAGATAAATTTTCCCTTTTATTCCAAGGATTTATTATTGATAGACTTTTATAAAAACACCACAATTGTTTTCCTGAAATATTTTTTTATTCAATATCAAACTCATATTTCCCTTAAAGATCAAGAGTAAAACAACTTCACATATCCTTTTAGAAGTTGTAATTATAGGATGATGCCTTTTGGTTAATGTAATACCTTAGGAACATTGAAAATATAGAAGATGAGTATTTTCCTAATTTTTTTAGAATTATTCATAGTTTTTTTAGATGATTTAATTGTTTATAGATCCACATTTGACATATGTTTGGAATTTGTTTTTGTTATCCTTGAAATTTATATTGTTATAAATATTTCTCACAATTATGAAAATTTTTATTCCATGGTGAATAAAGAAATTTTTATTATCCCAAATGTGTAAAATTATGGAATTCATGTTGATAAATATACAATTAAAATCATTTCATGAATACCATACTTGAAAACTATATTATATGTGATATATTTTTATATCGATGCAAGGTTTTATAGATTACTCATAAAATAATTGAGAAAAATACCACAGACATGTCCATATTACTTTAAAAAACACAATTTTTATTTTTATGATTCTTTATACAATCCATAATGGATTTTAAATAAAATTATTAATCTTATTCAATCACCCATCATACAAAAAGGGATTTAACTTTTAATTTGATGACTAATGCATTTGATTCTGCACATGGATTAGTTTTATGTTTTTAGTAGGATACGAGATATCAGGTAATATATTATGACTCTAAAATATTAGATCATGAAAAATCTGGATACACAACCACAAATAAAGAGATTCTAGTTATTTTTCATTCCTTATATAAGTTTAGATTTTAATTTATATTTTACAAAGTTATTTTTTGAAATATTATTCTACAATTAGAATTTTATTGAAGAAAAATGGTAAAAAACTGAGGATGTTGGGAGGTATATTATTTTTATAAGAGTTTAATGTTTAGATAATGTATAATAAAGTTATTAAAATATAATTTATGAACACTTAATATGATTACATATTGTTTATGCTGAGGAATTTCATATTATCCCCTCTATTCAAGAAACATTCCTTATTGAGTAATTGTATGTTGTTAAGAGTTTGAGACCACAATTTTATAATATTTTAAGTCTCTTGAATAAAAATTGATTTACCCGTTGTATTTATTAAAAACATAATTTTATTGTTGTTAGTGATTCATGAATATAATTTTTGGATTATTCCGGCTTATATAACATTGGTAGGGATTAAATATTAAAGACCTGCATTACTAATTTTAAGATATATAAATCCAATTTTTTTGTCACACTATATGATATAGAGTACAATTTTGTCCTCAACTAACTCCTAGAAATATACTTTAATTTTTTTATCATACCATATTTATAGATACTTTTATTCTTTGAGAGCTTGAAAATACTGTCAAATCCTTGGTAGTATGTCAATGAGAAATGAAAATCCCCAACACCCCTTTTTTATTTTGTGACATGTTTGATGTCTGGAGAATGGATTATATTAGTCCATTTTCGAATTTCATGTGATATATTTATATATTTATTTGTATTTATTATGTTTCACTATTGGTTGAATCTATTCCAAATAGATTTGATGATGTGAAAATTGTGTTTTAAATTTATAAAATGGAATCTATTTTAAATATTTTGATTTCCCATTTTCCCCACTAATAAATGGACTCAATTTTTTTATAGAAAATTTGAATATCATTGAAATAAATATATAGTTTATCATATTGTATCTATTCACTATCACCTTAAAACAAAGAGTATAACTAAATTGTCAAATAGATAAATTAAATAGATTTCTGAAAAAAAAATTCACCAAAACCGAAAAAAGTAGAGTATAGGATGATACAATTTGGGATAATAGATCAAATTTCAAAACTCAAATTTTAATTTTAACATTTATATTTATTAAAAATCTTGTAAATTTCATATTGGGTTAGAACATGAATATTTCTGGGTAGTTAAATATTTTGACAAGAATCTGAATTCTATAAGAAAAAAAAGATAATTTTTTTGTGGGAGATGGAGGTAATCAAAAATATTTCTTATGAAATTTACTTGATATAAAGGGAGAAAACACTATTTTTCATGATAGTTTAATCATTAAAAAGGATTTCAATGAAAGAGACCAGTTGTTTCTATTTGATTCAAAACTCAAGATGCTTCGATGTAAATTTCATTCAAAATCGTCTAATGATTTTATCATTAATAATATTATTCTATTTGGTATTATAGAGATTAAAGAACCATAAAATGGATTAAAATTTACAGCTATTTTAAAAAACTAAAGCATTATAGATGGAATTCTCAAGACCATCTAGTTGAGGAGGATCACATTAAAGGAACAAGGTCCCATATTACACCATTTTTTGCCCCTCCTTATAATTTTTCATTATTATGTCCATTAGTTTTGAGTTTATTATCTCTTATAACATTTGAAACAAAAAGGGAATAAAAAAATTGTGCATGGGTTAGTGATGAGAGGCCCATACTTTTTTATTTATTATTTTTTATTTTGATTATTCCTTTATGTTTTTGTTTTTATTTTGATGTTTTATTATTTTTATTTTATTTTCACATGTTTTATTTTAAAAGTTGAAGTGTTTTTAAAAACTAAGGTGTTGAAAATTCACACCCTTGTAATATTTTAAACCCATTACCAAAATTGATCTCATTTAACCCATTAAATTGAATATAAATGCATGAAAAATTAATAGTTGTTTCAAATTCAAAATTTTCTGTAAATTCATAAAAAGTCATTTGAATTTTTTATACCATTCCACGAATCTCTATCCCAAATTTTATGACCATATTATGAGGTTTATAAACCTTTCTGGACATATTATTTACATTGTACCCATTTATTGAGACAACTAAACCTTTATTGTTTTTACAAAAATGTGATATTTTTCTGTGAAAAAATAAGGTTTTGACGCACATATTTTTTTAAATGGAATAATCAACTCATTGATTATGAAAACCATCGGCTTTTTCACAGAAAGAATCATTTTATGTTACCCAACCTATAGGTTTAATCATTATAATCATCTAGTAGCCATAAAATACCATGTTAGGTTGCAGCATTACAATCCATTGTCCCGATCAAACTTTCTCTATGAAGATAAATTCATTATCTAGTGGGTGAATCTATTTTGTGATGTTCTACATATTTTGAGTACTATTTAAGAGGAAATAATGTGTGATTCTGCTGAATTATATTCGTTACTACATCATTTCAATACTAGTATTCTATAAATAATTTAGAGGAAAATTAGTTTTACAAATCCATGTATTAATATTACAAAACTTGGATGGAAGGGACATCTACCATTTGAAAAATAAAATAAGATTCACTGTCATTAAACATTAAATTTATATATATTTTGAAAAAATGAAAATGAAAATCAAATATGTGTTGGTAGTTGAGTGGAATCGGATATGATATATAAATAATGATTGGTTTTCACTCTCCATGTATTTTTCAAGATTATTATAGCTAATATTTTGCTGACGAGAGTGACTAAGAGACCAATTCTTTAGTTTATTTTCATTCATGTTTTTTTCATCAAATTAGACAAAACCCCCGTATCCATCTATAATGGTATTTATAATTAAAAACCACAAAATATCATCCATTAAACATCCTTGAAATATCCTCATTATTAACACATGTACTTGAATCACATCGGGTGGAGATTTTGGAACATATAAATCTTATGGGGACCCTTTAATTTTTTTAGATGAGAAGAACATTGAAAAATCAAAATTAAAATTTGGGTAATGAGGAAAAATTAATTTTAGGAAATTGTTTTGTGTGTATAAGAGGTTAAATAAAGGGTTAATGGATTAAATGATTTAAATGGAGAGTTTGATAAAAAACGTTATTGAGGAGGAATGATAATTTTATTTCCTTATTGTCAAATAGTGGTTCTTAGGGGTATGTGTCTGGAAATTTATTTGGTCTTGATATGGATGTTTTCTTGTATATCTATCCATGTCATAAGTGTGATAGAATTGATTGTGACAATATTTTAATAGATTTTAATATGAATTTGAATGAATAAATGACCACTAATATAGTATTTTGAGCTGAATTGTAAAACTTTTTATTTTAAAGGGTATTTTTTAATTTATGAGAGAATGTATTTACTTCATTTATTTTAAGTGTTTTTAATAATTGATTGAAATTATTTTTAATTAAATTAATCCTTTTTTTCATAATAATTTTTTCAATTTTTTTGATGTTGCTCATAAAAATTGCACAATTCCTGAAAACAAGGTTGAATAATAAGCCATTAGGAAACATTGTATTATTTTTCTTCCTAATATTAAGTATTATCACTCCATTAAAAAACTTTTTATTACTTATACTAAAATTAAATTCATGGGATCATAATCCTCTATATGTTGAATATAATCTAGGAACATCATCGAATGGAATAAAAAGAATTATGATATGGAATCATAAATAATGAATCTTATAAAGATTGATGATCACCATTTTGTGTTTGTAAGGAGTTTCGTTTTTGTTTCCACGCTTCTAGATGATGAATTAAGAATCTATATGAGTTTTCATGCACCATATTAGTGTTTTAAATATGGATCACATAAAATTATATGAGATGAAAATTCGGATAAATCCTCACATGAAATAATAATACTTACAACACAAATTACATCCTATAAATTTATTAGATATTTTACAACCAAAATGAATAGGAAGATATTCAAAAATGTTACACAAAATTTATTGAGGTGGGATGACCGAAGAGGTAGGAATGAAACATTATAAATAAGGAGGAATCGATAAATTTAAAAAGAGAGTTTTACTGGGTTGTTGCATGCACATGTAAGAGCACTAGTTTTGGAAATCCAAAGAGAAAAAATTAATGTGAGCTAATCTAGGCATGTGAAGAAAAACTCAATAGTGTCAATGGGTAGTAGTGATATAAGATAACTATATTTCGAGTCTCTTATTATTTGTTATTATAATCTTGAATTATTATTGAGATATTCTCTATCCGTGAAGGATTCCTTTTTCTCTTTTAAATTTTTTTCTAGTATGGACTTGTTGGTTATTGAAATTTGTGAATCTAAAGTGGGTTTTATTACTATTTTAGTTTCTTATACAATTTATTTACCTTGATCATAGAATGTTCATCTATGTTTTTGTACTCAATTATTATTGGAAATTAAGGTCATTTTTCTAAGAATATTTACAAATACAATGATTCCTTAGAATACTTTCTAGAAAATAATCCGTATTCGACGTGATGTCTTGATGTTTTAATCATGGAATAGAATTAGGTAATTATTATTATTGTGGATAAAATGGTGTTTTAGGGGTTGAAATTAGTCCATAGTTACTTCTTATTAAATATTATTTAAAATTTTATTTTCAATTTATCTTATATTACAATTATTATTTATTTTATTAATGGATTTCAAGTTTATTTTCTCACCTTTGAACCAAAAAATTTCCAATATATTTAAATTTTATTAAAAAAAATTAATAAAAATTTACAGTTGAAATATATTTATAAAACCTCATCAATAGGGAACATTGGGTACTAATTATTTTTATTCATTAAGGGATAATAATGTTATTTTTTTGGTATCTACCCAAATCCCATCTCTAGTGAATTTATGAGTCTATATAATATAAATATATCCAAAAATAATTTTAAATTTAAAATATACCTGGATATTTCTCAGAGTAGTTTCTAATTTTTATTGAATCATATGGTGTTTTAATATATGAAACTGCCCAATTGTTAAAAAAGTCACAGTGAATAAATTTTCAATAATGAAAGTCAAAAAACAATATGAGAATAAAATTTACATTGTTTATTCGATGGATTTATTGTCCTTAATAGTCTTGAGGGGTTATTTCCTTTGTAATGATTTATTTATATATTGTAAAGGCTGGTAATAATAAATTTTTTAAATAAAATGGATAAAAATTGCAAAGGATTGTGGTATATGTGCCAAAACACAAGTGAGAATAGAGGGGGAGTGAGTTTAACTTATTAAATAAATAATTACAAGACTATATATCAGTTCAACATATAAATAGTGTATTTTTGGTGAACTAGATTACATTAATTTTATTGGTGTTATTTGATAAGGGGTGTCTTTAAACAATATCATTAACTATCATTAGAAAAAAATGATCAGATTCTATTCAATTAAAATAAAAATAATTTTTTTATTCAATTTTCGGAGCATGTTTTATCCTTTTTTATAATTTTGGTACTTGTTATCGAGGACAAGTATGATGTCAATGTCATGTAGTGATAAAATAAAAATTATAACAAAAAATTATTGTTAAATATAATTAATTTTAATTTATTTCAATCAAAAAATATAAAAACACTAGTCTTTTACACATATTTTTACATGTTTTTAATCATAATTATCGTTTCTATAAAAAGCATGAATCATAATGTCAAGTGTCTTTGGAAGATTAGATATGTAATTTGAAATAATGAAACCAAAATAAGAAAATATTTTATTTAATCTCCATACATATATCCTAGCTTCCATTGAGCTCTAACATCTTTATAAGATAACCTGGTGCATATATGAACAAAGGGAAGAGTTAAAAATACCAGTAAGGGAATAAAAATAATAATAAATCATAGAAAATTGTTTATAAGGCATAACATGATGATATAAAAAGTAATGAAACATAAATAAAAATATATAAGGATAACATATAGAACAAGGGATCATGTAATCATGGAATCATAGTAATGTGGAAGAAACATGAAACATGAAATAATCAAGATTCAAGGATTATTTTACATTTATGAGCATGAGTTATGGGTACCCACCAATACCGTTTCACATGAATCATGAGTCAAGGATAACCACCACGAGGATTTCACATGACGTCTCATGAGAATAATCATTAACCAATGAATTTGAGAACTATCTTGGTTCACCCATTCTAACAAGTCCTTGAATATTTTTTCCACATATATAATCATACATAATGAATCATACATAAACATAAGGGTTACCCATGGAAAGAATTTAAAATCATAGTCATGTCAAAATGCATACCAAAAGGAAATATCATAATGGTGTCCATGAAATAATTTATTTAAATAATACATGGAAATCTACTATTTAAAATTGGAATAAATCATGATAAGTGATGAAAATTCAAGTGAAAACACAAAAAATATTGTTTAAGAGATATTATAAATGAAAAATTTTAGTGTGGTTTAAGGAAATTATTAATGAGCGTTTGATGTGAAAAAAAGAATATTGGCTTTCATAAAAGAAGAAATGAACCAAAATACTTTTTAATTATAAAATTCTTTATTTTAGAAAATTTATTATTTGATCAAATATATTATGGATGGTACTTGAAAATTGGTAAGAAATTGGGATGTTACCTTTAATCGAGACTAGTTATCAAGAACAATTGAGAAGGAAACCTATTTAAAAATTATATTTCACCATAAAATAAGAATGAAATGATTTGGATACATGTGTTTGGAACAAATACACTGAATTTTAAAGAATTATATAAAAATAAAAAATAATTATAATGGGTTAAAGAGAGAGAAAGTGGAACCTAAATAAAAGATGAAGGTTTGATATAATCCCTCACGTTATGTCGAAAGTGTCATGAACATGAACATAGTGTATTTGATAATCAAATTAAATCAATTAATTATTTAATTAAAATCCCTTTATACATGTATTTTATTTATTATAATTTTATTTAGTTATTTTATTGCATATGTTATGATTTATAAGATACAATTTCATCACTTATGAGTGTATATTTCCTATGTTTTAATGATCAGTTCATTTTTATATGTGTATGAAAGATCATGTATAATGGGAAAAATTGTACATTATTGAAATTATATATTATAATTGAAGTTACATAATATTATTATTTTTTCAATCTTTTTGTTATATGCGAGGATGAATCGTCAAATAAAATGTTTATTATAATCCTTTAGTTTAATTTAGCAGTTTCTCGATCATCAAATACTCGTATTATTTAATATTATGTATATATATAAGTTCCAGAACATTAAATAATCTGGTATATATATTTATATATATATATTAACCTTGTTTAAACATAATTTTTTTATTACCAGACTTTATGGTGGTAATGGATATTTAAAACTCATCATCCGTGTAGGCGACAAATTAACAATTCACAGACAATGTTTTCATTTTGAGAACAAAAATGGGAGGGGAAAGAATTGATTATGAATTTTTCCATTAAAATAATTAAATTCCATTATATGTGAGATATTTGAGTTACCTTGACACTTGTATATAAGTATTTGAGGAGGAAATAAAATGTAAAATAAAATGTAAAAAAAAAATGGAAAGGGGTTTTGACATCTTGAATTCTTCTACACAAGAACCTAATTGAGGCACTTGAGTTGGGTATTTAATTGAGAAAAATACTCTTATACATGGGGGTGACTTGGTCATAGGTTTGTGAACAATATTTAGATGCTTCAAGGCTCTAAAGGTATTTGGAAAAGAGGTTGTGAGGGTGGAATTTATACTGGAAGAGAAGGGCGTTATTTAATTATTTTATTTATTAATTCATTATTTTGGATCAAGACTATTAATATTATGGAGTATTGTGACTAAATATACTAATTAACATATGTTTTTTTTAAATGGCCACTTACATCATTTATGAATCAAGCATGGCTCAAAAATGCATTTATTTACTTTATACCGTAGATTACCGTATTTCACTATTCTTGAAAAATACTACTATTTTAGAAAAATACAAAAAAAAAATTGTAACCATTTTTCATCATGTATAATTAAAAAATATAATCCATTTTATGATTTTTTTTCCTAAATATCATAAATTTAATTTTAAATTAAAATCATCGTTTATTAAAAACACAAAATTTAGACTTGTAACTGATTTTATAACACATTTAAACATTAATAAAGGTCTCATTAATTTTTTTTAGTCATACGAAAAAACATATCAATTTATGATAGAATTTTAAGAAAATTAATTTTATTTTTAATTGTTATATTAATAATAAAATTGTAAATAAACATTTATGTTTCATGAAAATACCAGCACTTAATTTATCATTCTAAAAACTTTTTTTAATTATAATATGATATAATTATATCATATTTTAATTTATAAGATAGATAAATTTTATATATATGTTCATTGGTGAGGTTACTATTCTATTGGATGATTTACTATTCTTAAGGGTCACATTACTATTCTATAGGTCATGTTACTACTACATTGGTTTCGGTTCCTTAATGTTAATAAATACTTATTATTTCATTAATTAATCATTGAAAAAGTTTTTATTGAGTTATAAATGTTATTATATTTGATTTATGTTATATGAAATAATTATAAGAAGGGAACATTCATTAATATAATTTTAGGTAGTTACATTCTCCCACCATTATAAAATTTCTCCATCGAAATTTCTTTTTACAAACTATATGAGAAAAATGGTAGGGTACTTCTCCTTCATCGATTCCTCTAATTATTTGGTTTCATATTTATACTTACGGTTCTTTTATAGTACTTTGATGAGGTGGGTGGTCTTTTTTCATAGAAATTTATCTATACGATCCAAGATCTTCACTTGATTCCCCTCATAAGAGATATTATTCTCCAACTATACAACCTTTGAATTCAATATATGTGAGGGATCCAATATGTACATTCACAAGAGGGATACATGGACTACATCATGTATATGTCTCATGGTTGGTGGAATTTCTAATTGATAGGACATAGCTCCTATATGATTGATAATCTCAATGTGGCCAATGTATGTGGGACTTAGCTTTTCCTTCTTCCAAAATCTCATGATCCTCTTACATTGAGATATGAGGATGAATACAATTTATACAACCATAAACTCCAGGTCTCATTAATGATTATCTCTATATATCTTCTATCAGATTTGGGATGCCCAGATATTATGTTTAATGGTTTTAACCTTTTATACCATTTCATTGACCATTTTAGTTAGTATGAGCTTATGTTCACTGACTTCATCCAAGTCTGCCGGTGTTCTGTATATTTTCCCCTTAAGGTATACATATGGATCCATTTGGATGCTTGAGTGAAAAATAATGTTTTTAGAGAACTTGACCAGAGGTAGATATTGGTCTCATCCTCCCTTTCTTTACATATAACATGATCTAAACATGTATTCTAGTGTCTAAATAGTCTAATTATATTGGCCATAAGTTTGAGTATGATAGGCCATACTGATGTTCAGTTTGGTGTTTAGAGTATGTTGGATACTTTTCCAAAACAAGGAGGTGAATCAAGGATCTTGATCAGATACAATCGATAGTGGTTCTCCGTACAACCTTACAACTTTTTTAATGTATATAAAAGTAATTTTATCTAGTGATAAGTCCTCTAAATGTGAAATAATGAGATTTATCAACGTAAGATGATCCACAACAACCCATATAGTATTTTTTATTATGTATATATTTGTAAGTCCTACGAAGAAGCCTGTAGTTATGTTTTCTGATTTCCATGTTGGTTTGGATAATGGTTGCATAATCCATTTTTAATTTTTCCTTCTAGCCTTAATTTTCAATTGTACCATGGTCTTTGATGTATATTTAGCAACATTATTCTTCATATTGTGCCACCAATAGTTTTCTCATAGATTGTGTTACATATTTATGCTCCCTAGGTAACTAAAAATGGTTGAGGTGTGTGAATCATTCAAAATCACTTCATTTTATTCTAGATTAGATGGTACACATATTCGTGACCCAAATATCAGGACTCATTCATCAACGATTTGAATTCTGATTGTTTCCCATTTTTAATATGTTCTACATTTTTATCAATTTCCACATCATTTCTTTGAGCATCATTTATTTATCTCCATGAGGGTGGTTGAGTAATAATTTGACAAAGGTATGATAATTATCATTCCTTAACAATTCCCATTTTCATCCTTTGAAGGTCAAATAATATGGTATCCTTATTAATTCAAATTATTGATAATGATAGAGGATCATTTACAATTAGATAATCCACGAATATATTTTCATTACTAGGACAGTAGTAGATAGAGTAGTCACAATCCTTGATGAGATATAACTAGATTCACTTTCTTATATTAATCTCATTCCCTATGAATATATATTTTTATATTTTTTTATTAGTATATATCTCAAAATTCTTCTCATAGAGATAATAATAGTTGATATTCAATGAAAATATCACATCCACTAACTCTAAATCACATGTGATACTATTTTTTCATGAATTTTAAACTACCTTGATGTGTATTATATCACTTAATCATTTTTCATCATAAAAAAGACTAATACCTTAACTTAAGCACCACCATTCACAGCAAAGTTTTCCCCACTTATTGGAGGTGTGAGAACTGATGCAATGATAAGACTCTTTTTCATGTCTTCAAAGAAGACCTCACATTATCTGGTCCAAAAACAAAATTCACCCTCCTATGCCATCTTGGTTAGTGGGTTTGAAAAGCATGATATGTCCTTCATTAAAATTTGTTAATACCAAGATAAACCAAGGAAATTTTGGATCTCCATAATATATGTTGTCATGGGCCAATATTAGATTTCCTTTATCTTGTATGGGTCCATAAATATCCCTTTTTAGGTGATTACATTCCTATAGAATGGTACTTCCTATATCCAAAACTAACATTTATTGTACTGGGTATATTGCTTACCTCTTCAATAAGTATATAAAATAATGTTCAAATGATCCTCATGTCAATCTATTCTCTTGGAGTATTAACGAATATCTTCAATAAAGACTACCATAAATTTTTCAAGTTAATCCCTAAATACACTATCCATTGAATCCATGAAAATTACTAGAGAATTAGTGAGTCCAAAGGGAATCAATATGGACTCACACTGATTATAACTAATTTGAAAGGTAGTCTTGGTAATATCTTCTTTATTAACTTTTAAATGGCGATATTCTGTCTGAAGGTCTACCTTAATGAAATACCAGAACCCATGTTATTAATCAAACATGTCATATATATGTGGAAGAGGATACATGTTCTTTATCATGATTTTATTGAGCTCACAATAATTAATATAGAGTTTCATTAATCCATCCTTCTTCTTGAAAAATAGGACTAGTTCACCCTATAGTGAAACAATCGGGTATCTAAAACCCTTTTCAAAATTCTCATGTACCTACTTCTTTATTTATTCTAGCTCAATATGTAAATTCAATATAGAATCTTTGATATTGAAATAGATCTAGGAATAAGTTCAATTGGGAACTCAACCTCTCAATCAAGAGGAAGACTGGAAAAATCTTCATGGGAACACATCAGTGTAGTCCCTCACAATGGGAATGTATTTGATCCTGATTCTCTCAATTTTATCAATAATTGGAGATAGATATGGTTCATTATAAGAATATAATATCAACAATTGAAATTATGATTCTGAAAGAGATTCATCTTCATCTATTGACTTTTATAGAATTGTAGGATGACTTGAAATTTGAAGAGTGATCTCCCATTCTTAATAGTAAATACTGTATATTAATAAAAAATAGCTAATCTATGCCCAATGTAGTATTGAAATCCACCAATGAATGTAAAACAAGATTTTATAGGAGGTTCTATCCAAAAACATTAATCAGGGATAAGTTATATACATTGGATTAAATAATTTCACCATTTTATATTCTAACAGATTACCCATTCTCCATATTTTGATTTTGTGTTTGAATAGTTCTACCAAAAATTCAATATATGAAATAATACATAGAACCAAAATAAAATAGAAAATTCTATATTCTTGAATGAATAACTACAATACTTGTCATCATATCATTATATGGATCCACCTTAGTAGTAGTGACATCATAGGGATTACATTTCTTCCATGGAGGTAGTTCTTATTGATTGCATCTAATAACCCTTAGCATAGAAAAAATCATTCACAAAAATACTTTGTTCCTTGATGTTGAAATATTGCACTAAAAACTGAGTGGCAATCTGAAATTTCCCTTCTACATCCACATTATAGGGATTCTTCAAATCCCTTTGGATTTAATTAGTCAGATTCCCCATTCTACTATAGTTGAATCATTTCTTGGTTCCCTTTAGAGAATTCCCAGGATGCATCATCAAAAACATTTGACACATGGTATATTGGGTTTTATTTCCATCATGTAATTTATCTATTTATCCACACATACTAAAATCAATTTCATTATTATTATATCTGGGGCCACGAGACCACTGAGAATCTCCGATGTCTATTTCAACATTTATTAAACAAAAATATCTTTATACCTGTCAATGTCTCGAATCACCAATGCATTTCGTAGACTTATATTTAGTTTGATAAAGAATAGATCCACCTTTATTTTAGTGTTCATGAAAAACTCAGAGGCATACCATGAAAGGTTTTTATTATTTTCTTCATATTCCCTGATATAATCTTCATACCATTTATTTAGACTAAAGAAACCCCTCTCCATTTTAAGATGGATATTTAGCAGAAAATATGTATTGAAATATATTTTCATCAAGTCTTCCCATTACATGAAATACATTTCCACTTTGGACTTCATGTTATTGATCAGTATCCACCACTAATCAGCTTCTACATCAAAATTATTGACCACCAACAAAATATTATCTTTTTTTGAGCATTGGAGGATAGTTTATATCATTTAAAAAGAGTTAATCCACCATTCTGTGATGATGGGATCAGAAGATACACAAAACAAGGGAGTCATTTTTCATATAAATGATTCGAATGAAGCTGTCTCTTTCTCATTAGAAGGAGGTATTTCCAAGTGATTGAAGATATTATTCATAACCTGAGTTAATTGAGAAAGTACTATCATGATGTTATGAGTACCCATTATCATGATATTTATAATTTCATCAGGGTTGTATTCACATTTCCTATCACATTGATTATTGGAATGTATTCTCATATTTCAATCCATTAACTAAGAAAAAGAATGTACAATTAAGGGGGATTTAATACTTGGATAAAAATAATATAAAAAGGAAACATTGAACGTATATGTATAATTTTTTAAATTAAAATTATATTATATCTTGAGATTCCCTATGTTTCAATTTAGGTTATCCATGTTAAGAGAATTATCCATAGGGTTCTTAATTTAGTGATGCAGTCCTAATATAAAAAATAAGTATACTATCCTCTGATACCAACAATAAAAATCCTAGACCCTTATCCACATATTACATGATTTTAAGCATCATTAGACTCCAAATACAATCCAAGGATCGTAAATTCTAGTTTTTTTAAGATTAGATATACAATTAGTCATCATGAAACCAAAATAAAAACATATTTTTTTAATCTCTATAATGATATCCTTACTTTAATTTCTATATTACATATTCATGGGATAACCTGGGGAATACATGAAGAAAGGGACCAACTAAAAAGCCCATTAAAGGAATAAACATAAGAATAAAGCATAATACATGGGTTAGAACAAATAACATGATGAAATAAAAAGGAATAGAACAAGAAAAAACATGTAGAATCATAACATAGATATCATTGGATCATGTAATATGGAATCATAATACTGTGACAAAAACATAAAACATGACATAATCACGAGTCAAGGCCCACTTCCCATGGAGGATCCCAAGTCAAGGCTAAACAATAAGACCATTGTTCAGGATGTCTCATGGGACTAAATATTATCCAACAACTTTGAGTGATATCTAGGCACAACCATCATAATATTTCCATGAATAGTTTTTCCACATAATGAATCATAAACAAATAATTAAATATAAACACAAGGGTTACCCATGGAATGAATTAGGAACCATATTCATGTCAAAAGGCATATCAAAAGTGAATATCATAATGATGTCCATGAAATAAGGGATTTAAATAATTCATGAACATCAATAAGTGAAAACGTGAAACAATAATGATAAGTGGTTTCAAAATTAATTTAAAACACATAAAAGGAATGGTTAAGAGATATTATAAATGAAACATTTTAGGGTGGGTTAAGGAAAATATTAAAGAGTTTTTAAAGAGAAAAAAAATACTTTCATAAAACCAGTAATTAACCAAGATAGTTTTTATGAAAAAATGAGTGACTTTATAAAAATAATGGTGGGATAAAACATATTATTAATGGCACATGGAAAGAGATATAAAATCTGGAGGATCCACCTAATCAGGTTTTCTTATCAAGAAGTAATGAGAAAGAAACCATTTTAAGACACATATTTACCCATTAATGAAGGATGATATGATATAGATAAATGAGTTTGAAACATATATACATAATTTAAATAAATTATATAGAAATATTTAATAATTAAATTCAGGTAAAGTGAGATAAATCAGAACCTGAATGAAAGATGAGGGTTTGGAGATAATCGATTACCTTTTTTCTGAAGGTTTTAGTCACTAGAAATTGTTGACATTTATAATCAAATTAAATCCATTAATAAATTATTTCAAAAAAAATTATACATGTATTTTATTTAATATAATTTTATTAATTTAATTTTTGTCCTTTTTGAAGTGTCATAAGATACAATTTCATCATATGTTAGATTTTGTTTCCTTCAGTTTCTTGATCGGTTCATTTGTATACGTGTCTGGAAGATCATGTAGAATTTGAATATTTGTATTGACTTGAAATTATATGTTTTTATGAAAATAAAATAGTTTATTTTTTTATATATTTTATTTTGTGATATGGTATGTGGATTAATAATTAGGTAAAATGTTATTGATAATTTATTAGATTAATTTGGATGTTTATTGATCATCATGAACTCTTTTTGTTCAATTATTGGATATTATTTATATAAAAATACTCAAGAACATTAAATAATTTTTAATAAATAAATTAAATTTTTTTTAACCAATTTTTTTTCCAGCCTTGAAGAAAGTAATGAAAATTGATAATTGGTCATCCATGAATGCGATAAATTAACACACAATGAATGATCTTTTCATTTTTAGAACTAAAAGGGGAGAGGAATTAAATGATTATGGAATATCAAATTAACATAATATAACTCTAGTATATGTATGATAATAAAGTTACCATGAAAATTGGCTTATGGTAGGTGAGGATATAATAATAAAATAAAATAATTTGGAATGAAAATAAATGAAAATGAGGTTTTTACCTCTTGAATTATTCTCCTTGAGAACCTCCTTGTGGAACTTGAGTTGTATCTTTTAGTGATAAAATTTCTCATAGATGTAAGGGAGACACTTGGGAAGATGTTTGGGTAGAACATGGACAAGATTAAAGTATTTATAGGTGTTAGGAAAAGTGGTGGTGAGGGGTGGTATTTATACTAGAGGGGGGAGTGTTTTTTGATTACTTTATCCATTAGTATATTATTTCAGATCAAGAATATGAATAGTGTGTATTATTAGGAATAAATACAGTAAATAATGAATTTTAGTTATAAAAAATATCCACTTAAATCATCCATGATTAAATTATAACTCAATAATGAGTTTATTTACATTATACAATTAATTACTGTATTTCACTATTCACAAAAATAGAAATATTTTTGAAAACACCAAAAAAATTCTCCCTTGACATTTTTAGAGTTTTAGAATTCAAAAAAAAGAATTAATTTTAAGAATTGTTTTTCTAAATATGATAAAAATATTTTTTAATTAAAATCATCAGTATTTTGGAAAATAATAATTTTAATATTCTATGTTATTTTATAATAATTTGAAAAATTAATTAAAGTTTCATTATTTTATGTTGTAAAAATAAAAAAAAATATCAATTTATGAATCTATTTTATGAAGTTATTTTTTTAAATTATTCTATTAATTATAAAATTATAAATAAAGATATATGTTTTATCAAAATACCAACCCTTAATTTAACATTTTCAAAACATTCATTTACTAATATTATGACAAAATTTTACCGTAATTTCATTTATAAGATGGATTAATTTAATATATACATTCAAAGGTTTTGTTGCCATTTTATCGGATGAGTTACTCTTTTTAAGGTTCACATTACTATTCCATAAGTCATGTTACTATTGCATTGGTTTTGGTTCCTTAATTTTTATAAATAATAATTATTTCATTAATTCTTCATTTATAATATCTTTATTAATTTCAATATGTGACTTTATGTGATTTATACTAAATGATATAATTATAAGAATGGAACATTCATTGATATAATTTTGGGTTGTCAAAAAAAACCCATACACACATTTAGTTTCCCGCATTTTTGGGGTTTACATATTAATTTTTTGAAAAAATTAAATAAGTTATTAATTTAGGTTATAAATAAAATAAATAGGAATAAACTTTTTTGACCATACGCATATAATATCTGATACATTTTATAATGACTTTGAATTTTTTATTGTATGTATTAAATAGGATTTCATTTTTTATTCAATTAATTATATCATTCTTTTATTTATAATTAAATCGGACTAATATATTTTATTTACATATTTATAGGGTTTATTGTTTATCATGGAACAATCATATCCTTATAGAAGAAATCATTATTGTGTTCCATGAACAATATAGTCAATTATCCATATATGATATGGAATCAGAAAGGCAATGAATCATGTAAAAGACCCTTGAGAATATGTCAATGAGAGAAAGAAGTCCTATGATAATAAAATCTTACATATGAGTAAATAATGATATTTTTAGGTGTGAACAAGGATCTATGTTATAATAGCATGTAAAATAAGAAAAGTATATAAGTATAGCTTAGCACTACCTCACATCCCTAAGATTATGTGCTTGTGACAATATAACCCCAATCCCCAAAGTTTATTAAATTATACCTCTAATGTCGTCCACAGTATAAGGATTTATTTTACTAGAACATAAATGACTATAATAACAAATCCTTAGAAGTGCCTATGTATCCTCATGTATGTCACTAAAATTAATTCTTACGACCAACATATCCTTAATGCTCTCTAGACAATTCAACCTCATGTTAAATGTATTTTTCACAAATGAGAGAATAAATATGGTTAAGATGGGGTAAATTGAAAATTTTAATAAATTTTAAAGAAGTATCATAGTTAATATTATTATATTGTGGAAGTAAATAGAAATAGGAACTAAGGAAATTTTTGAAGCAGTTAATCTCTAATTTATCTTTATCTACACATCACTTTCCTAAAATGTAAATGGAATATTTGAAATTTCATATGGAGTTACAACCCTTTAAAAATTCATTTCTAATCCTCATAGTCTCAACCCAACACCTTCCTTTTGAACCCATGTAGGATCAACCAAACATGCTTCTTTTAGAGGAGGTGTATGGAAGAAATGTCACCTTTAAGTAGATAAATGAAAAACCAAATCTCCATAACCATTTCTAGTTATGGAAAAAAATAATTTATATTGGGGTATTATAAAATGAAAATCCTAAATTTTAAATATTAGGATAATGCAGACATAATAAAACAAAAAAAAGAGAATATAAAGGATGACATAAGTACACCAATATTCACATTGAAGTATAAGGGAGAAGTCAACGTGACTTTAAAACTATTGTAGGAAGTTAAATCCTTCACAAAGATGTTTATAAATCATGTACTAATAGAGTTCAAAATTATTTTTCTTCACAGTCATTATGATACTATTTTCTGTTTCCAAATTTTTTCCAAGATTATATAATAAGATTACCTATATTACTCCTCTTATCCATTAATCTTGATTTTTCATAATCAATTTATAAATTTCCTTTATTCTTGAATTTATTTGAAATTTAAATCCTCATAGACTTTGTAAATAAAACATCCTAAAAATTAAATAATAAGGAACCTCAAGAATGAAATCAATAAGTTGATATCATTCGAGAAATACACATTAAATAATTTCAATTTTCTATAGTTAAGTACGTAATTTAATTTCCCAAAATTAATACACATGAATTTATCATTTAATCTCCTAGAATTTGTTTTGATTTGATTTAATTAATAAAAATTTATTTAAACACGTGGAAATAAGACTATTATAGGTTCTTGAAATTAAAAAATCCATTAATTTTGTTTTTAGGTTTTAAAATTTTTTATTTTCATTTATAGAGTGGTTATATGAAACACAATGGTATTTAACATATTTATTACACTTTAAAACAAAATCATGATATTTCTATATAATGGTATTTTGAATATTCCACGTAATTATAATTTATGGTAGCTATGTAAGGGTACCATATATTCCATTTATAGATGTAATAGTGAATTTGAAAAGGTTTCTAAAGGGTAAGACTTAAAACTCATGAAAGGGTAATATATTTTAGCACCATGTAAAGGTAAGACGAATATTTATGTGATGTATAAAAGAAAATAAATGAGTTTTAAACACTAAGTAATGGTAGGACCTGAGTTTTAAACTATATATAATGGTATGTGAATAAAATACTATTTAAATTTAATATGTAGTTTACATGTGCTTCATAAAGGTAGAAAACAATTAGAAAATTTAAAAATCTATATTTTTTAGAATTTCTCAATAATAGTAACAATAATAAATGATGATTATGTAGAAAATAAATTACTATATAAAAATTAAAAAATAAATAATTAATTAATCAAATCTCACCACCCTTAATTTCTTCTAAAAATAGTGAATGTTTTATGTAAATAAGACACAATAGTACTATGAGAATTTATAATTACTTAGTTTAATAATGAAATTAAAAAATAATAAAAACATATAAATATGTTGGTTATAGGGAATATTATAAATTATGTTTTTAAATTATCATATCACAAGGCTATTCAAGTATCCACTTAACAAATTCCCACTTTTTAATTATTACAAAACCACGTTTTAATTTCCAAAAAATATCTCCACATATTTTGAAGTATTGAAAAGTTTTATATTTTAATAGTGAATAGTTTCCTTATAGTAAAATACCAAAATATTTGATATAAAAAATGTAAACTAACTCTTCTAAACCTGACATTAAAAATACCTTTGTACACCCCCTTTTTTAAATATTTATTAATAGGATAGAAACTAAACCTTTTTATAATATATTTCGAAAAAAATTATATTCCACCTAAATATAATTATATCTTCAATAATAAAATAAATATAGATTTAATATATAAAAATATATTGTTGAACATAAATTCAAATGATGTATGTAAGAACCCAAATCTTCAATTCAGGTATGTCTTTCCTTTTTCTAAAGCTTTTGAGAAAAGTGGGGTTTTTGGAAATTTCTGAAGTACATGTCTTGTACTTTCTGAGTACACACCGTATACTCCTTTGTCGCACCAGGACGTTTGCTAGCCATGTCCAGGCCATACACACATTGTGTAGGGGTGAAGTGGAGGCCGCTTAAAGCGGAGTTCGAAAAAATGGAGTACACACCGTGTACCCTAGAAGTACATGCCGTGTATTTTCTTTTTTAATCATTAAACGGACCGGAGTCATTCCTAACAGACAGAACACACTCCTTCTTTAGATGCTTTACCCGAGAGCGACCCGTACGGCCGTGATTCTTCTCCAGATTCCCGTGCCTTCGTCTGATATCTGTTTCAGCTGCCGTCGATTGCATTCGAACTACAGTGGTGATTTTTCTTTCTCCTAGAGCTTTGTTTTCCAATTTCCCATATTTCTCATGATATCATGGGTTGATCGTTTTCGAATTTTCTCATATCCTCGACGTTCTAAGGAGAATCAATCATCGTGGTTCACGTATATCGTTCTCCTAGCATTGAGGTAGGTGGTTTGTGCCTTTCTGTAGGAATTCTGTGAATATTTGTGCAAATTCGACCAATACCCTTGAATGGGGTATTGAATGTTTTTTGGTTTTTCCTTATTGTTTACTTGATTTGTTGATATGCCTGTGTATAGGTCATTGCTTGTGAATAGGGTAAATTGTACTGTGATCTGGATTTTTTTCCATGCTTGGTTTCTTGTTCGGCGTTTTTCCAGTTCTATTTCCTAGTTGTAGGATAGTGGAACTAATGTACTGTATTACTATTGTGCCTTAGAATGATATCCAAGATGTTCTTAAGGTTTACATGGGCTGATACGCACACTATGCATGTTTGTCTTTTCAGAGGGCTGTGAGAACCTAGTTTAGTAGACCATAGGGAGAATGGACGTAAGGCCCTCTCCTGAGTGTCTTTAATTTATGATGCGAGACTACAGGGGGAATTGACGTTGAGTGCTTCCTCACAGAGTCGGTAGTTCCTCGACGCGGGCCACATGATAAATTGACATTGAGTGCTTCCCCAGAGAGCCTTTAGTACGATATGAGACTACAGGGGGAATTGGCGGTGAGTGCTTCCTCAGAGAGTATATTCTTAGCTAAACCAGAGGGGTGAGACTGTGTGTGCCTCTCAGAGGGTTGCTAGTACTTAGAGGTTGAACCTTGGGGGTGAAACTGTGAGAACTACCCAGAGGTTACCTTTTTGTTCTACTTGCTTGAGTGGCTGGCTCAAGTTTGTATATTATATGCTAGAAACTATGGTTTGTTACTGCTATGTATTATCCGGTTCACTACTTACTGTTTACTTCTTACTTCACTTCACCTGCCATATATTCACTGACTATTAGGCACATATCTTTGGGTGGTTTCCTATTGGGACTTTGTCTCATACCCTATTTGGGTCATTCTTTTGGGCCCAAATAGATTATATTGTTGCCGGTGTAGATAAGGGAAAGCACCATTCTACTTCAGGTTCTTGATTTCATTGGAGCTAGGGAGCATGGGACCAAGCCGAGGGTTGCAAAGCTGAGGAGTTTCTCATCTGTTTTTATTTTGTACTTTGGCTTAGTAATATATTCAGAATTGTGACTTGTTTGGATATTATCCTAGACATATATGTATCATACATCATTTACATATATTTCTGTTCCAGTTGTTTATTTATCAGTCTTACGCTATTCACTTTTGTATGGATTTATACTGTTTCTGCTATTGTGGTTATTTGTTTTCCTCTTCCACTGTGTACTCTTCCAATGAGGGCATAGTTTCCCCACTATCACACCCAAGGCCCTCGCCGCTAGTCGGCATCCACTGGCGTTCGGGGAAATCTGCTTGAGGCCATGTGAACAAACGGGTACGGGGCACCTCTGGGTGGCTTCCAGAACTGGCACATTACAAAGTGGTATCAAATGGGTTATTTTCTCTTGATTTTCTATTTGGAGCCTTTATCCAAGGATAGGATATATTCGGTACTTGGTATTAAGTTGCGTTCGAGAGTAGCTAACCTGTGTACAGGGAAAATCCATACTACCTTGTTAACTGCAGTTTTCTGGTTTTTGAGATATATAGTTGATATGATTTCACCTAGAGTGATTCACCTACCTTGTGTTGTCATTGTTGTTGATATTTTGGTTCAATTTTTGTCGCAACCCAATGAGATGAGGGTATGCCATCTCATGCATCATATAGGCACGTGTTAGAAATCACATGCCATGCATTCTTGCCATGCCATCTAGGGTGCATTAGCGATTGCATGTTGTTGTGATAGAAATTGTGTAGATTATGCATACTGTTGTGATAAATGATTTGATAAAATCTCTCTTGTATGATAGAAAGGGTGTTTGTTTTGTACCATGCTTAAATGAATGCCAAATTTTGGTTCATGAGATGTTATGGGCCCTCTTGAATCGAAAATTGGTGAATCATTGACATATTTTCCATATGTATGACTGTATTGGATTCCAAGCTTTGATTCGTGGGGAGTATGGGCCCTCACGGATTGGAATTTGGCACCTCCTTGCCTTGTTTTCTGTGTTTTCTGGGCTTCGGTGCAGTTTCTGAGCTACTGCCCGGAAAAACCTAGAATACACGGCATGTACTTTATATATACGCTCCATGTAGTTTTAAACCGTGTCACAAACTGTGTGAGCAGAAACACAGGTTGTGAAAAATATCCAGGAACACGTCGTGTATGGTAGGCACACGCCGTGTAGTAGTGTTCATGTACCTGGCCGTGCAACCAACATCACGGGTGGGGGAAGCTTGTGTCATACACATTGTGTTTTGTATGAAGACGCCGTGTATCCTTGTCCTCAGTACCCAGCCATGTCATGAACAACACAGGACAGTGTTCTCTCCTCCTATACATGCTGTGTTTTTTCGGAAAATGTTGTGTAAAGGTCAGTCGTGTACTTGACAGTGTCGCCAACAACATGGGTTGGGAAAATCTTCAAGTACATGCCGTGTTTGTTTGGAACACGCCATGTAGTCTCAGCCGTGTAGCCGGCGGTGTAACTAACAACACAGGCCGTTGAAACATTTCTACTACACGCTGTGTCCACCAGGAACATGGCATGTAGTCTCAATTTAAGAAGACTGTGTGTGTTAGCCATCCAAGGAGACACATGCAGGGGAATAGAGTTACGTGCACGCCGTGTAGAGTTTATACACACCGTGTAGTCATGTTTTGTAAATCTTGAGTGTTTCCTTATCCTGTTTCCATTTTGTACTCCTTTGTTCCATGTCCATGTTTTTCTGATATAAGGTATGCTTTTGATCGTTCAGAGCTATGCCTATGAGACGTCCTCCAGTTGTACCTCAGCTATCAGGTAGTGATCAGACGCCAGATATGGATGATCAGAGGATTCCTGCCGATCCTCCAGTCGGGCCAGCCTTGGCACTGGCTGTCATACCAGTTGTAGGCGTAGATGCGCAATTCAGGGAAGGCTTTATGAGGATGATTCAGACCTTTCAGGGAGCACCACCTCCTGCCACGACTATAGAATACTTGATGCGGTATTCCAGTAGCAAAATCCTCCTACTTTCTCAGGGGAAGGAGGACCATGGGCTGCAGAGTCATGGCTGGAAGCCATGCTGACTATCTTTGAGCATTTGGAAACACCACCAAAGAGGTGGGTCAAGATCTCTACCTAAATGCTCCGAGACCCCGCCAAGAGGTGGTGGGACGTGATCTCACAGGCTGTTCATCAGCAGGTTATGGCATGGGAGGAGTTCCAGCATGTGTTTTACGAATAATTCTACCCGGTGACCCTGATGGTTGATCGAGCTCAAGAGTTCATGAGTCTAGAGCAGGGTACTCTTTCTTTCATTGAGTATTCCTCTTGTTTCATCGAGCTGCAGCATTTCACACCCCTCTGGGATGGAAGTGGGGTGTTCTTAGCAAGGAAGTTTGAGGATGGACTCAGGTGGTAGATCTGATTGTAGGTGAATATCTCCCAGTTGACTTCCATCACATCCATCGTCAACCAGACACTCATTGTGGAGCGCAATCTGAGAGAATCCGGAGTTGTGAGCGAGGGATGTTCTGCTTCCAGAGCTAGTGTACCTCCAGTTGACAGTAGGATGCGCCATAGGGAGTCTACGCGCAGTGATCCGAGGAGGCGGGATACGTCTTCAGGTAGCCAGGTTGTATGCTACCAGTGTGGAAGGGCAGGGAACATGAGGTCGTAGTGCCAGAGAGATCTAGTGGAGTGCCGATCTTGCAGCAAGATGGGTCACCTTCAGCGTTTCTGCGAGGTTTTCTCACTAGTAGCTGGTGACGGGGGTTCTTCCATGACTCCTCGTTCAGGAGAAGCACCACCAGTTTCTAACAAGTCGGGGAACTGGAGTTATTCCAGCCGTTCGAGCCAAGGTGGAGTTTGAGGCCATGGCATTCAGTCACTAGTCCTTCAGCACCACCAGAGAGGATCAACTCAGAGTGGTCAGGCAGGGTCACAGGGCCGCAGGGAATGCTAAACTTTTGCATTGGAGTAGACCTATCAAGATCAGGATCCCAAACCATCTACAATTCTAGGTATGATATTTGTAGCCCCAGTCTTATCTTCAGCTCTTTTCGATGCTGGTGCTACGCATAGCTTTATCTCTGTTGCTGTTATGGAGAGCCTTGGGGTATGTATCCTTTATTCTGCCGACTTTTGGACACTAGACACACCATTGGGGATGAGTACATCTAGTGTACGTCAGTTTAGAGAGTGCCCTCTCGAGGTTGCATGGTATCGTTTCTTATGGGATCTCTATGTTTTAGAGATGACAGGTTATGATGTCATTCTCGGGATGGATTGGTTGGTTCCATTCCAGGCAGTTGTCGACTGTTATCGCTATAGGGTGAGTTTCATTTCACCAGAGGGTGAATATTTTCTTCATAGAGGCGAATGAGATGTTCAAGTGAGTTGATCAGGACTCGAGCATCATGGGCTAGGAAGGGAGATGACCCAAATTGCTAGTTTTTATATAGATGACTAGGGGACTTTACAATTAGACTTTACTCATGTGGTGGATCATTTTAGGGATGTCTTTCCATAAGACTTTTCAGGTTTTCCTCCGGAGCGTGAGGTGGACTTCTATATTGAGCTCATGCCAGGAGCATCACCCGTGTGAATTCCTCCTTATATTATGGATACACCTGAGTTCCAGGAGCTCAATAAGTATTTGGAGGAGTTATAGGAAAAGGGTTTCATCCGACCCAGTACTTATTCTTAGGGTTCGCATGTCCTGTATGCGAATAAGGAAGACGGTACCCTTAGGCTCCGTGTGAATTATCAGAAGCTGAACCAGTTGATGGTCAAGAACTGATATCCCATGTTGAGGATTGATGACCTCTTTTATCAGCTTCGAGTATCCCAGGTGTTCTAGATGATCAATTTGAGGTCCGATTATCCTCAGTTGTGCATTATACCATCAGATATACTGTTGAAAGCCTTTAAGAGCAGGTATGGTCTCTACGAGTATACGATTATGCCATTCGGTCTCATGAATGTGCCAATAATTTTCATGGAACTGATGAACTGAGTATTCCATCCTTACTTGGACTCTTTTTTCGTGGTCTTCGTAGATGATATCTTGGTGTACTCACACACTCGACACAACCATGATACCCATCTTGAGATAGTTCTATGTAAATTGAGAGAGCATCAACTTTATGAAAAACTCTCGAAGTGCCACTTTTGGATGGATCAGATTGACTTCTTGGGTCATGTCATCTCAGAGGCAGGAGTATCCGTGGACCTAAAGAAAGTGAGAGATGTAGTTTCTTGGGAGCAGCTGAAGACGTTTTTTGAGGTGGGGAGATTCCTAGGGATGGATGGATACTATAGATGCTTCATTCAGGACTTTTCATGCCTAGAAGCACCTTTAACAGGTCTGACCAAGAAGGGGGTGAAGTTCTTATGGTCATATTCTTGTGAGTCAGCCTTTCAAGTGCTAAATGGGAGGTTGACGTCGGCACCGATACTAGTCTTTCCAGGGCCAGGAAAGATCTATACTCATTATTGTGATTCTTCAGGTATCGGCCTAGGCGTTGTGCTTATGCAAGGAGATGGAGTCGTTGAGTATGGGTCTCAGCAGTTGAGGCCACATGAGAGGAACTACTCGACGCACGATCTGGAGTTGGAAGCTGTTGTTCATGCCATACGCTATTGGAGACATTACCTTATGGGAGAGAACTTTGTTGTTTTCACCGACCACAAGAGTCTCAAGTAAATATTCACCCAGCATGATCTGAATTTGAGACAGCGCGGGTGGGTCGAGTGTCTTAATTATTTTGATTTTATGATTTCCTATACGTCGGGAAAGGGAAACTCAGTGGTAGATGTGTTGAGCAGGAGAACTCAGATTCAAGCTATTTAGGAGGCCATCAGTGAGTGTCAGCTTATGGCTCTGTTCACTGAGATTCCTCTGGAGGTGAATGACAAACAGGGACAGTCTTTCCAATCTTCTATAGCTGTTACCTCTACACTACTTGATCAGGTATGAATGAGGCTGCTATATGACTCAGAAGTCTTAGTCCAGCGGGAGAGTGTATCAGGAGAGGAACCTCTTCCTGGATGGAAAGTGGGTGAGGATGAGATCTTGTGTTTCTAGGGTTGCGTAAGTGTGCCAGCAGACATACGCATGGAGCTGATGTGGGATTTTCATTCCTTAGTTTAGGCAGTTCATCCTGGCGTCACCAAGATGTATCAAGATCTTCATCGCCAGTACTGGTGGCCAGGTATGAAGAGAGATGTTTCTGGTTTCATATTGAGGTGTTCTACTTGTCATCAGGTGAAGGCAGAGCATCAACAACCAGTAGGCCTTTTACAGCAGTTACTTATTCCAAAATGGAAGTAGAACGATGTCACGATGGACTTCATTACCGGATTTCCGAGGTCACCTCGAGGAAACAATGTTGGTTGGGTTGTCTTCGACAGACTTACGAAGGTTGCTCACTTCTTACCGATCAAGGATACCTTCAGTGTTGATGATCTAGGATGAAAATACATCTGAGAGATTTTACGTCTGCATGGAGTTCCACAATCTATTGTTTCGTATAGGCATGTACGCTTTACTTCTCGGTTCTGGTAGGGGCATCATAGGGCTTTGGGCACGCAGGTGCTTTTGAGTACAATATATGATCCCCAGACAGATGGCCAGTCCGAGCGTACGATCCAGGTGCTTAAGGATATGGTCTGAGATTTCTCTCTAGACTTTGGTTGTTATTGGGAGAAGCATATCCCTCTGGTAGAGTTCGCCTAAAACAATAGTTTTTTAGGAGACTATTCTGATGACACCTTACAAGGATTTGTACGGTAGGCCAGGCCGATCACCTTTATAATGGCTGGAGGCAGAAGAGGCATATTTATTGGGGCCTCATCTTGTTCAGGAGACCTCAGAGAAGATAGAGATGATTCAGAAGAGGATGTATAGAGCTCAGTCTCGACAGAAGTCTTATGTTGATCAGTGGAGACGACCTCTGGAGTTCGAGGTCGGGGTTCAGGTTTTCCTACATGTTGCATTGAGGTTGGGACACAAGTGGATTCAGAGACAGGGTAAGCTTTCACCATGGTTCGTCGGGCCATTTGAGATATTAGAGAGAGTTGGGCCGGTTGCCTATTCGTTGTAGTTACCTCGGAGGTACTAGCCCATGCACTATTTCTTCCACGTCTCTCAGCTCTGACATTACTTTTTTAGAGCCGTCTCATGACATTCAGCCCGATGAGGTTGAGCTCAAAGTGGATGCATCATTTGAAGAGAATCCTATCTGGATTTTTTATCGTAGTACGAAGGATCTCCACAGGTGGTTTATTCCTCTTGTATGGGTGATATGGCAGCAGGGGAGAGTACAGGACGAGACCTGGGAAAGGGAGGCCGATGTATCATCACAGTGGCAAGAGCTGTTCGGGGTTTCTTCTTCTCCGCCTTGTTACAGAAATTCGGGGATGAATTTCTTTAAGGGGGGAAGTTTGTAAGAACCAGGATCTTCATTTCAGGTATGTCTTTCCTTTTTCTGGAGCTTTTGAGAAAAGTGGGATTTCTGGAAATTTTTGAAGTACACGCTGTGTACATTCTAAGTACATGTCATGTACTCCCTTGTCGCGCCAGGCCGTGTGCTAGCCATGTCCGTTCCACACACACGCTATGTAGGGGTGATGTGGAGGCCACTTAAAGAGGAGTACAAAAAATGGATTACACTGTGTGTACTGCAGAAATACATGCCGTGTATTTTCTTTCTTTTTTCATTAAACGGACCAGGGTCGCGCCTAATGGACATAACACAATCCTTCTTTAGGTTCTTCACCAGAGAGGGACCCGTACGACATCGATTCTTCTCCAGATACCCATGCCTCCGCCTGATCTCTGTTTCAGCCATCGTTGATTGCGTTTTAACCACAGCGGTGTGTTCTTCCTTCTTATAGAGCTTTGTTTTCGAATTTATCCTCTTTCTCAAGATATCATGGGTTGAGAATTTTAGACGTTTTCTCATATCCTTTATGTTCTAAGGAGAATCAATCATTGTGCATCACGTAAATCGTTCTCCTAGCATCGAGGTAGGTGGTTTGTGCCTTTCTGTAGGAATCCCATGAATATTTGTGCAATTTACACCAATACCCTAGAACGGGGTATTGCGTGTTTCCTGTTTTGCCCTTATTGTTTTCTTGCATTGTTGATATACATGTGTAGAGGTCATTGCATGTGAATAGGGTAAATTCTACTGTGTCGTGGATGTTTTGGAATGCTTGGTTGCTTGTTCGGCATTTTTCCAGTTTCCATGCCTAGTTGTAGGATAGTGGACCTGTTGTACTGTATTGCTATTGTCCCTTAGAATGATATCCAAGTAGTTATTAAGGTTTAAGTGGGCTGATACGTGCGCTATGCATGTTTGTTTTTCACAGGGCTGTGAGAACCTAGTGTAGTGGACCATAGGGAAAATGGACGTAAGGGCTTCTCCAGAGTGTCTTTAATTTACGATGCGAGACCACATGGGGAATTGACTTTGAGTGCTTCCTTAGAGAGTCTGTAGTTTCTTGACATAGGCCACAGGGGGAATTGACGTTGAGTGCTTCCCCAGAGTGCCTTTAGCAAGATACGAGACTATAGGGGGAATTGACGGTGAGCTCTTCCTCATAGAGTCTATTCTTAGCTAAACCAGAGGGGTGAGACTGTGTGTGCCTCCCAGAGGGTTGATAGTACTTGTAGGTTGAACCTTGGGGGTTAGACTATGAGAACTACCTAGAGGTTACCTATTTTTTCTACTTGCTTGTGTGGATGGTTCTTATTCATAGATTATATGTAGAAACTGTGGTTTGTTACTGCTATGTATTATCATTTTCACTACTTACGGTTTAATACTTACCACACTTTACCTGCCATATATTCACTGAATGTTAGGCATAGATATTTGGGTGGTTGCCTATTGGGACTTTTTCTCACACCCTGTTTGGGTCATTCTTTTGGGCCCAAACAGATTATATTGTTGCAGGTGTAGATAAGGGTAAGCGCCCTTCTACTTCAGGTTCGTGACTTCAATGGAGCTGGGGAGCATGGGACCAAGCTGAGGCTTGCGATGAAGAGGATTTGCTCATCTGTTTTTCTTTTGTACATTGGATTATTACTTTATTTAGCATTGTGACCTGTTTGGATGTTTTCCTAGACATATATGTATCATGAATCATTTACATATATTTCTTCTCCAGTTGTTTATTTATCAATCTTCCGATTTTTACTTTTGTATAGATGTCTACTGATTCCACTATTGTTGTTATCTATTTTCCTCTTCCACTGTGTACTCTCCCAATGAGGGCATAGTTTCCACACTATCACACCCAAGTCCCTCGCTGGTATTCGGCAGCCTCTGGCGTTTGGGGACATGCGCTTGAGGCCATGTGACCAACCGGGTATGGGGCGCCTCTGGGTGGCTTTCAGAATCGGGACGTTACAATGTATAAAAAGTTTCTGAATTTTAAAATTTTAGAACTTGTGTAAAGAATCCAATATAAGAAAATAATTTAATTAAATAGTAATATGTAAAGAGAATTTTTTTAAAATATTTAGATTTATATATTCATGATTTATAGATTCAAATATTAAAATCCCACTAAATGGTTTCCACAAACTAAATAATTATACTTCCATCAACCACGATAGAATTGAATTTTATCAAATTTAACTACGTCCAATTTTTTTTAAAATATCCTTACATTTATTTTCTCTAGGGATATATTAATGATTAATATTTCATTTTAAATGAAAAACTAATAAAATTAAATATAACATTAATTTTTCTAATTCTTAAATAATTTAATGGGTTTTTATAAAAAAAAATTACAGTATTATTATCATAAAAAATAAGGATACTACCAAAATTAAATATTCAACCTGTTAAAAAATTCTTAATAAATAAATGTATTAAACAATGATATGAATAAAAAAAATATTCACTTTGAAAAATATATAGAGAAACTGAATTCATTTTCCTCGAACCCCAATAAACTAAATATTTAATATTTAAATGAAACATGGATATGATGCATTTTCTATCAATTTTTCACCTGCTAAAATATTTTTTTAATATATAATAATATAAATAGACGTTTTTAAAGGGATAAATAAAATAATATTTAAATATTATTGAAAAAATAATAAAATATTTTGATAAATATTTAAATTAATTTATCTAAGATCATTTTTAAATTTTAAAGACATTGAAATTGAAAAAAACAAGTCCTTGAAGTTGGTAAATATAATAATCTTTCCTTCATAACATTATCTATCTTAACATTATCATATTATCCATATTTATAGAAATATAATATACAAAAATACTTGGGGGTATTTTAAATTTTACATTATTTTAAGTTAGATGTTTTAGTTAATTTCTATTCATACTTAGATTGGCTAAGAAAAATTCCAACATCCCTTTAAAAAATTTGAAGACTAAGAGAGAATCATTATTCTACAATTAAACTCATATCAAAATCACTAATTTGAAAATATAAAATCTATTTACACAATTTATTATTTGAATATCCAAAAATAATAAAATTTATATAAATATGAACAATCAAAGAATCATTATAATTATTCATACTAAATTAAGTAATAACAAATTTTCCATTCTTACTTTTCTGTCAAAAAAAATATAATAATATTACATTAAATTATCTAAGAGCTTTTTTCAATTCATATAAATAATTAAATTTTTTTGAAACATGATATGGATATGTTTCATTCCAAAATTATGTTGGCTTTCTTAAAATATTATAATGATTAAATAAAACATATCAACAACTGAACAATATTATTCTATGTTTATTCATTCTTCATAGGAATAACCTTATACAACCAATAATTTTATTTATTTATTTGAACATACTCATTAATAATTTTACTAAAGATCAATTTACTTCTAATAATATTAGTATCATTATTTTAAACAACTAAAGTGAATACATTATTTCCAGTGAAATTATTTAAATCACCTTTCATAGACAAGATCCAATTAAAATATTTTAAATCTTAAAAACATCAATAAGAACAAAATAAGAAATGAAAACATTATAAGTATAAATATTTAGAGAATAGGTCCATGTATCAACATTTGATTCAAAATTTCGAGTGATATTTTTTGTTATATGATCTTTTTGAGTTTCCTAATTCTGATAATTATATTTTGTGGTTATGTGTTTATGACCCCCCCTAAATATCTAATTTATTTTATTTTATTTCTTCCTCACCAAAAACAATTCATATAAAATCCCCAATAATTATATATATATTATTCTATTTTAAATAATTTCTATCAAACATAACTAGAAATGTATCTTAAAAATGTTATTTTATTTGTAAACCATATAAGAAATTATTATATTTTAATATCCTAAAAATATAACTTCATCTTATTTATCATCAAATTTCACTAAGGAGTTCTTAGTGTTAATAATAAATATTTTTCACCAAAATAATGAAAAATAAAATTTTTTAGTTTTTCTTCCCTTCATGAGTTCACAAGAAGTATTTTTAATATAGGTCATAAAATGGTTTGTTTCAATATAAGAAGATGAATTTAAATCTTATATCTAACATAATTGAGGTCAATTATATTAATTCATCATTGTTATACTCATCTCATTATGTTTTTTCCTTTACACTACACCATTTTTTTGGTTTTCTAGTTCCTATAAATTTATGAAAATAAACAATTCATTAAAAAACATGGTAAATTATAGATGTTAGAATTCACTACCTTGCCAAATTCTAATTGATATAATTGAGTTTCATTTTCCATTTTGAATTAAATTTCATCAAAAAATAAACAAAGATAACGTTTCAGATTTATAAGATAAGAAAACAACTAATCTAGATCTTGAAAAATCATATATAATATAAAATATACATATTATTCCAAAAATACTAGTAGGTTTTATCTGGATAAAATACTATAATTTAATAATTGAAAGATTCCTTATTTTTATTACTTATATAATAGGTCTGGAAGAGACTTTTTACTATTTAACATTAAATTATGAGTTAATTTTTTTTATTTGTATCTGTTGAATAGTTTGATTCTTGGATAACCTGTGAATTAAATGAAATTATCATTTACTAATCATAAATTCCACAAAATGTCATTATATTTTATCACATTTAAAAATTTAATTCTGAAAATATATTTTTTTTGAAACTGTATTTTCTATAAGTATAAAATAAAAAATATTTACCTTAAAAAAACACCCAAATAACATTAAAATTTAACAAAAATTCCATTATCAAATAGGTCTAAGATGGAAATTAAATTATACTCTAAAATGTAAACAAGAAAATGTTATTAATAATTATAGAATTTTAAATTCTAACTTTAGAAAATCCTTTAACATCATCATTATAATTATCACAATGTCTAACATTCAAACTATCACATTTATTGAATGATAAGAAATTTAAGATATGACCAATCAGGTGTCGTGATAATCGACAATTAATCTATTATGTTCCTTTTTGAAAATTTGATGAAAATATTACAATAAAAATAGATTTAATGAAATTTTGGTACCCCAGAAAATTTGGTTCCAGTAGGCTTTATATAAGAGTTATTTGAAGTCTGTAATGATTTTATACATGTATTTTAGGTTAATATTCAAGTAAAATATTTTGCTGTAAAAGATTTTTTAAGACCAAGAGATTTCAGTATTCCACACGAACACCCATATTCATAATAAAATTTCATTCTACATCTAAAATAAATATATATTAATGTACTTAAATTATCAATTTTAACGAATAACATCCAAAATATTTTGGATAAAAATTATCATATTAAAAACTGGATTTATATTTACTTATTTTATTATTCCTGAAAATTTTATAATAATTTTCCCTTATATAAAAAAATATAGATAAGTTATTTTTTAACCTATAAACCAAACTATTCATATTTTCATTTCATATTCTTATGTTATCAAAGACATTACATAAGTAATTAGAAATTTATTCTTGATTTTCACACTTTTAGAAAGATAATATATTTTTCCTACACTATCATTTCTCAAAAATGAAATTCATTTCATAATACATTCATTTTATATAAAACATTTTTCAAATATTCTTTTATAGTTTCACAACCTAAATAATGTTTTTATCCGATATTAAAAAAAACTATCTAGTTTTTTCATTACCACAATTATAATCTTACTTTCCGTGATAATTTCCATAATTTTTCCAATATTATACTTCTATATACATTAAATATTTTATATTTCATGATTTATCAACATAATTTCATTATAATGTTGATATTAAATTAGTTTTTCAAAATCTAATTCAAAAGAATAAGAGTAATTAGCTTCAATTACTTAGTATAACAGGTCTATTAAACAAAGTTTTTCCACATAATTTATAAAACTAGATTCTTTACTTGAATTATAGTGTCTTGTGAGTATCCATTCAGTTTATAAAGAAATTATTTCTTTTTTGTTCTAGTTTCTCTTTTTCTTATCATTATTAAGTTGATAAAATTCAATATTGATGTTACCTATATTTCATTGTTTATAAAAATAATATTTGAAGCATCAGACAATATTGTATTACCTTTCCTACTTCCATTATGATCATCTCAAATGCAATATATTTTATATATCATTGAGTAACCATCCTTCCTTATTCCTTTGGAAACCTGAGAAACTTGATCTATTTCACTTCTTTGTAATTCCAAATTTGTGCAGTAAGTCATGACATAAAATTTAAATTTAAAAGAATTTTTTTTTATATTCACATAATTATAAATATTGTTTATTTAAAATTAATATTTATAGAAATATTAAATAAAGTTATCTACATTATATTATTTGAAATTTTTACTTTTATTAATTAAATATTTCTTTATATTTCAATTTTTAGGTAAGTATCCTAAAAAGATTTAAAACAAAACAAATTATATAGAGTTTATCCAAAAGAAATTATACTTTTTATAAACTAGTAAATATATGATAAATTTAATTAAATATTTCTAATTTTCCCATTATAAATTCTCAATATCCATCTCTTAATAGTATATGATTAGTTATTATTAGCATCCTAGACCATTAATGAGTTACTTAAAAAATTAACCACATTTCATGAGCTATTTTCTTAACGATACATGGATGTAAAATTTTATACTAAAAATAAAATATTGAATAATAATTATATTTTAGTTTAGAATATATATTATTTTATACATACATGGCAATGAATCCATATCAACTTTAGGTATTTATAATTTAGATTATAAAAGTTCAACTTTCAACTCTTACATAATTAGGATATGCTTCTATGTATGATTTCAATATCCATAATATATTCCATAGAGTAGTGGATGACATTGAGATATCAAATAATAATTATTTTTTTCTCTCTATTTAAATATTAAAATGAAATTTTCTCTATGATAGTTAATTCCAAAAATGATTTAAATAATAAATATATATGTATGCCAAATATTGGGTTCAATCCAGGATACAAATTGTTGGTCATAGATGAGAGATTACCGAATGGGAAGTAGGGTTTGAGTTGACCAAATTAATAAATTTCTATGAAATATAAGCTTTAAAAAAATTTTATAATAGAAATAAATAGAAATATATATATAAGAGAATATTTAATGTGTCTTTGATAAAATTGATCCTATTTATACTCTCCGCTTATCTTAAATTTTGAGAGAAATATCACCCCAGAAAAGGCTTTCCATAATTTTTATTGGGAGTCACAACCCTTTAAAATTGAATTTATAATCCTTTGATTCTGAGCACTAGACATTCCTTTTATGTCCCTAGACACACAACCAAAAAATCATCCTTTTGAGTTTCTAGATGGAACCAACCTTTTCTTTTCTATAAGGAAGGAGAACCGAATCCCCTTGAATTTCACCAACTATAGAAGAACCCACATATATTATATATTTGGTAGGTAAAACCGAAAAATCCTACCTTTTAAATGGTAATGTTACCCACACACAATTAAGATAAAAAATAAAATATGTAGGAAAAAACTATAAAACCATTATTTATAGTGGTGTACAATATGTTGGTCGAGGAAACTATAAAAACATAGTAGGTAGTGAAATCCATCACAATGAAGTTTATAAATTATTTGGTAGTTGAGTTCAAAAGACTTTTTATTCACAATAATCAATCTACTTTTCATATCCTCAAAAATATCCCATGGTTTGTGCAATAATATTCTCTCTTATTTCCTTCTAATTCATTGAACTAGATTTATGAAACTCTACATATAGAATTTATTTATTCTCTATTCAATTTAAAATTTATAAATATTGTAAATAAATATTCTTATAAAAAAATAATCATGAATTTCTAAAATAAAAAAAATTATCTCATACCTTTCATGAAGTGCACATTAAACCATTTTAGTTATCCATTAAGTGGCCTTTGATTAAATTTCCAATAATTAATACATTTGAAATATGAATTAAATATCCTTGGAATTTATATGTTATTTACTATAAGGAATAATATTTTATCAAATGATAAGATGATTATTATAGTAATTTAAAATTTTAAATGAATTTAGTTTTTTTTTTGATTATAAAATTCCTGAGTTACCTTTACATGATAGTTTTTAGCATTTTTAAAGGTATCACACATAGTTTATAAACTATGTAAGGGTAACATGATATGGATTTGAAAAGTTAATTATAATTCTCTATATAAGGTTTATTCATGCTAGCTATGTACGGGTATCATGAATGTACTGTGTAAAAGATATAATTGATTTCCATAATTCATGTAAAAGTAAGACACAATACTCATATATTGAAAATAGAGATAGGGAGTAAATGACTGGAAAATATGATTTATGAATTAAAAAAAGTTAATACAAGAGTTTCCAATTCTTTTTTAATGGTAGGAAATGATTTCTAAACATTGCATAATGGCAGATTGAAAAATTAAACATACATTTAATATGGTGTTTCTTTATGATATGTAAATGTGAATATAATTTATAAAAAATTAAAATATGTTTTTTACATAAAGTATCCAGAATAATTATAATAATTAGAAATGATGAATATATAAATAATAAATAATTAAAGCACATTTAACCTATAAATATATAAATAAAACTATTTCAATTTATATATTATTTTCTCTAATGTACAATGAAATATGTAATGATATAAGACATAATAAAACTGAGAGAAACTATAATTACTCAATTGAATCATGAAATTATAAGAATAATCTATCTTATAAACAGTAATTTTAGATGGAATAAATATGATGTTTTTTAATTATAAAAAAATATATTTCTTAATGATCCCAAAAACAAAATCCCTATATTCCATTATCCATTAAACACCATGTTGAACTCATGCATATCATTACATTAGTTGATAAATATAATCTATGAGTATTAATAATTTTATTACGATTTTAAACATTTCTATATATGACTTCTAATACAATATAGAATATTCTATTTGGGTTAAAGGTATCTAAAAATATGAATTATATACATGTAAGTGAAAAAATACCCCTATTAATTGTTGTAGAATAATTTACAGATATATTTAATTCCCAAGTTGGGGGGAATAAAAGAGTATTACATAAAACTATATAACCAAACTAGTAAAAGGACACAACAAACTATCCATGATTCATCTAATTCTATAAAGAAGATTAGTAAAAACAACATGGAGTTAGGGACTGAATTTAATGGATAAGGGATTCTAATTTCCAGGTAAAATCATCTCATGTATAGTTCAGATATATGTGGAAATGATCTATATAGACGAAGAAGAATAATACTGGTATATTTATAGTTGATGAAGTCAAAGAAGTAGAAAACTTTATATATATTTCAAGGGAAAAATTATTTATCTGAAGGGAAAGAATAGACCATTCTTTCAGAGGATGATCCATCCATACATGAATATAAATTATTCAGATTATTATCCCTTTATATTTATTTATGTATTTGACTATCTGTGTCCTTGGTTGTTCTTAATGAATATATGTTATTTTTAAGTTAGTTATTAAATTTTTAATAAAATATGAGGTTATTTTGGTGTGATTTTGTTTTATTTCATAAATAATACTTAGATGGATTTTGCATGGGATACCTTTGAGTGTGTGTGAAATAGGTAGAGTAGAAGATAAAAAATCCATCTTGTGAATCTATACATATACTATTAGGTAGATATTTTACAATTTTTGGGAAAATATGAAGTTTTAATGTATAATAAGTAAAATGGGCATTAAAATTTTGATTTTAATATGTTCTATGTATAGAGTGGATCCTACACATACATAATTAAGAATCACACAATTAATGGATTTAATAATGAAAACTGAGAACCCGTGTTAGGATATGTAGTGGAAGAACAACACTATGGAACCCAAAAAAACTTCTCCAAGTTTGGAGAGTTATTAAATCTTACAGGGAGGTAAATTATCATTATGAAGGCTTGGATATAATCTCTAATGAAGTTTCTTTTTTGTAGTCAGTGATTTTTTGTCATGAAATATTCATGAATAATGGGTAGGTATATCTAATTTTTTATTTCATTTTTCCCTAGAAAGTCATTATTCACTCCAATAATTTTGAATCACATGGATATAAAATCATGGAAGGATCTTTTCAATATTACCTTTCCATTTATCCCCAGAACATAATTACCAATTTATTTTTTCTAATTTTCATTCAAGAAACTCAAATAGAATAATTAGTGATCCCATATCCATGTCTTCTACCTATACCCTTAGTATACATTTATTTATTCTCAAATTCACAATAGATAAAAATATTCCAAAAAATTATATCATAGTAATTATTTGAAACAAACACGTTTTTAATGAAAAATGTAAAAAATGAATTTACAATGTTAGTATTAATCTTGACATCTCAGATGATGTAGTGGCAATTTTAATAGTCCCAAATTTATATTTTTAAAATAAGTACAATTTAACGGACCATTTTATTTAAATATTGCACGAATCCTCTCAATATAATTAATCCTATTTATGGTGAGTATTCTAGTTAGGTGATTTAAATTTTTATGAATATTAAAATGAATAATTTTAACTTAGGAACTACAAATATTAATATAAAATATTTAAAAAATTTAATAAATATTTAGGGATGAGAATAATATTTCATTGAATGATGTATTTATGGGTAATTTTGATAAAAATTATGATCTAAAATTTTTAAGATCTAGAAATATATTTCATAATATCTGTTCTAACCAATGAATCTTGTTTTTTTGAATGTGAATTGACAGATCCAATGAAAACACCTAAAATTTAAGACATGTAAATAGTAAATAAATATATAAATTCTAAATTTAAAGTATAAGATAAAAAATATATGTATAGAAAAATAGTTAAAAAATAATATATTTACAAGCCTTTGTAGGTACTGTATTTTTCAACAATATATATAATATTTTCTCTAATCCAGTTACAATTCTTTTTTAAAATTTGAAGAAACAGGTCAAATAATTTTGTTCATATATAGTTAATAGCCATTTAAAAAATTAAAAAATAATATTAAAAATATGTAGAATAATATAATATGAATATGAATAAACAATTTATAGATAAATCTTATAACAAAAGAAACATAATCTCTATAAGTTATTTTATGTGTATGTTTTTATGTCCTTATTAATATCAGATAGTTCCTTAAATTTATGTGAATAATTAGAGTCAATTTATTAACCAAGAATTTAACTAATTAAATCAATTAAAATAATATTTTTTATGAAAATATAAAGAATAATATTTGATACATATAAATTTTTTGAATACCACAAATGTTATAGTTAAAATGTTTAATGAGAATTATATTGTTTCTGATAGAGTAATAATACCATCTATATTATAGCATTCATAAACTTTTCTTTTTGATAGAAAGGTCAGTCTGACGTGATTGTAATAATATGTTAAGGGGTGTAATGAAGATATAGTAATTAATATATTATTGTAAAAAAAATCCATTAAAACACAAATTATTCTAATTAATACAGGCTAAAAATGAATTTTATCCTATTTCTATATTAATATAAATTATATATATTTAATATAAAGTCGGAAATAATAATGAAATTTAAATAGATAAAAATAAATATAAAATTCACACACAATTAATAAAATAAAAAAATTGATCAAATAAAAAACATAAATGTTTAATTTTTTTTACTAATAATGTCGAATTTTGAGTTTATTTAAAAAGTTATTTACTAATTATTTCTCAATGATGAAATATCGATGAGTGAAATATATTGAGATACACATTTTTATCTCATCATAGTGAAATGGATATACTAATTTATAGAATGATTTTGAAGATTTAGATAAAATAATTATATACCTTCTATAGTAGTTACAATAATAATAAGAAGTGTTTAGAAAAATACATAAAATTTTATTGAGGTGTATTTATACCAATATAATATAAATTGAATGTATTAAAACAATAAAAGTTTCAAATATTTTTCAAAGGAACATTTTTTGTGCGACAAATTCATAGGGAAAACATTTTAATCCACGACTGGGTGTGTATCACTTGAAGTGTGGAGAGAATAATTAATATAAATTTGTTCAATAGTTGTATGGAATAATCGTGAATTGCATATTCATTGTAATTATGGACTGAATGATTTTTGGGATGCACCCTGGAGTTTCATGCTTTGACTTGGGTTTTTTCCATAGAAACATTTGAAACAAGCATCCTTTCTGGAGGGATGAAACATTTGAAATTGATAACAAAAGAGATGATTTTTGAATAATTGATAAAATAAGATCAATTAAAACACATTTTTTAGTAATAATATATATAAAAATCATCATTTAATGGTGGATCGAGTTTATGAATGATTTTTGAGAACACATTATGAATAGATTAGATATAAATGATTTTTGGGGATATAAACATGTGTATATTATTAGAAATAATCATTTATCATTGTAGAGGTAGTATAATCACTATCTATGTTAATGGGGAACGAATTTGGGAAAACATTTAGGGTCATAAATTATAGTTGTTTTTAGAGAAGTCTTAATGTTGGAATTATGGTTAGTTGGAAAGAGGGAGAGTGTTTTCCAAAAATTAGGAATATATATCTTTTTGAAGTGAATGTGAAGAAAATATGAAACATGATATTAACAAATTCCAACTTATTAAAATAAATTGTATCTCTAATTGAAGAGGGTTGACATTGTGAAATATTTTATTCATCTATTTATAAATGGATCAACTGAGAACAATTTTGACAATATCATTTGGTTACAATCATCAATTAATGATGTAGAGGGGAAGAATCACTAGTTTTAGAATGGAGTAGGAATGTGGGAATGAATTAAAGTGTATGAAAAATAGTTTTTCCATAGAAAAGTATTTTGGTTATAATTTTTGGAATTTAAGAAAGGCATAGTGTCATTATAATATGAAAAATATGGAATTATATAAAATTAATACATGGAAAATATCATTCAAGGTAGTAAGTTGTTACCATATTATTATAGTAAAAATACTACTCAAAAATATTATTTTTACTCAATATTCATTTAGATTATGTATATTTTTTATTTTACTTATTTTTCCATATAGATCATGATAATGATATTTTATATGTTAGTTAGATATATTTAAAGATTTTTTCAATGTATTTTAAATATTTGTACTTAAAATTTGGAGATTTAGTATGTGAATAAATTTATTATACTCTCATAGTATTAAATATCTCAATTTAATTATAATGGTGTATTCAATTGATATATTTTAACCCATATAATATTCTTTTTTAAAAAAATATTTTTATGGGAATGTGTGGGTGGGTAGTCTGATGAAAATTACAACATTTACAACACTCGTGGTGCTCAATGGAAATAACATTCCTGATTATGATTATTATGACTTGAATCTATCAATTATTTAGCACGGAAAAATTATTTGATTGAATCATTCCAAACAATGAGAAATGATGGACCTTCACTGGTTAAATGATATATGAACTCAATATAAGATTCAGGAGATGATGTTTTGTGATTAATAATGTGGTTTGATGTGGATATTTGATTACATGATTCTATTGAATCCTTATATTCTATTTTATAGTGTGGTAATGTATTAAAATGTGTGGGTTTTTTCAATGTGAGAGTTATCCAATGAATCACTATGTACTTTAATATGAAAACTAACATAAAAACGATACATATTTATCATATTGTTCACAATAATATCCTTATTGACTATAGAAGATAGCAGAGTATATGAGATCTATTGAAATAATGATATTAATGATGATTTTACCTACTTCTCACATAATATACTATTTGATGAAATTCATGGACTTGTTCTTATAGTTGAAAATTTTGGTGAAGAGATGATATGTTACTTTTGGATTAAGATGGTGTTATTTATAATAAGAGATTTCTCATCAGAAGAAAATTTTATGAAAGGGTTATAATGTGATATATGAAATTTTTTATTATTTATGTGATTATATTATTGTGATCTATTCAAATCAGTTTTTCTTTGAATGATCGTTACACATATAATAGAGTGGTCATAAGTGAGGACCTTGTACAATGTGGATTCATGTACCCATCAATTCATTGGACACAAATAGGGTGTAGGATTTCTATAATAGTAATAGAGTTAACAAAAACCCTTTAACATAAATATTTCTACGTAGTGTGGGGACTAGAAATATGGTGTCAATTGCCCCTTGGTGATTGTCTCATATAAATGGGGATGGGTCTTCCACATTGACCGTTTAACCCCACTGGTTCCTTTTTTATATCACATTGGATTATTGATCCTCCATGTATAATAGTGTGATTATTTTTTGTCCTATCATGGTGTCTATATCCACCAAGAACATTATTATTTTGGGAGATATTGTTTTGGTGAGTTTGGAAATAACCATTACTAGTGATGTAAATAACTGTTTTATAACGTGTGTAGTTCAAATATTTTGATATTTTTATGTGATATATTGTAGAAAATTGATAATGATATATTTTGAAAGTGGTGGAGTTTTATAGATTTTTCCAAAGTGGTATTGAGTAATGAGGTCTTAAATATATACTATAAAAACATTTAATTTTTTTATAAAAAATGATCGACCTTATATTTGATGTTTCTTAGTACATGGGAGGTAATACAAGGTTGTTGTACTTACCCCTACATGGAACATGTATTATGATGAAATAATGACTTTTTATGCATTTTATTATTATTTAGAGTACACAATGATGTAGATCTTTTGGTGTCGGCCCGTGTAGAAGGATTGGGTGAGATTCGTAAAGACTTATTTGTGGAGGAATCCATATCCAATAAATAGTGACATTATTTTGTTTATTCAAATATGGGTACTGTATTTCATCAAATTTTTATTGGTTTCATCATAAGTTATGCATTAGATATTCTATTAAAATTTTCTTGATAAATATTTTGACATTCATGTATTCATGTATTCTTTCTTTTCCCATGTCATGTTTATCCAATATATATTATTTATATATATTAATGATTCCTTATTTTGTCATGGGTTAATGTTCCCCATATAATGTTTGATTTATCTTATTTTTAGTCATTGAACCCTTTCTTATTAGAGGTGGGTTTGAGGATGAACTCTCAACCTATTAAAAAATAAGGATGGATATCAGTTGTTCTAGGTCATATCATCATGGTATTACTAAATAAATATTTTAGGAAAACTATTTTGATCATTCACATATGATGCTTTGGCCTGGGGAATGAATGAAAAAAATCCAAATGGATTTTATTTAAGCTTATCTTTATAGGGAACCCAACATAGGGGTGTGTCGATTGATGATTTCTTGTATATGAACATTTATTATTCACTATCTCACTCATGTTTTTAGATTTTTATTTATTATTTAATCTATTTAATGGATATATATTGATGTTTTAAATAAATATACTTTTTAAAAGGGGTTTTAGAGGGTGTATGGTTGAGGGACCATGAACTATTACTAGTTACCTATGTAAATAGAAATTTCCATAATAGCAAAAAATTAATAATCGGATGAATCATCTATTGGACCATGAATGCTGACTATTTAAATTTATAAAAGGTTATCCAATTAGGAAAATATAGTCACCTGGACAGTAAATGTATCATGAAATTTGTCCATGCATTGTTAGGAAATTTGAATTTTATGAAAAGAACAATAACCAATTGGTTTTTGAGAACTATAATTTAGGTTATGAACTCAAATTAAAATACTCTGAAACATTTTATTTTAACCCAATTTTGGTAATTTGTATCACATCTCTTTCATCTCCTGTAGATATCTCAGCTTAGGGTAACATTACCTTAGATTTTGGTCAAATATATCATCCTAAAACAATTATATCATCCATTATTGTGTAGTTGGAATTTTGATAAAAGATAAGTGACATATGAAGCTCTTAAATTATTATTTGTTATTGGATTTCATTGGAAAAAACATTAAGTGGGAAAGGTTTACATGAAAATTTTAGGTTAGGTTTGGAAGAATTTGGGCTTTGGTTTGAGGTGTTTGATGAGGAAATGTAGAGAATAGATCTTGAGCGTGATGATGTGATTTCACTCTATATGTGTGTTGATATAGGTGAATTAATATATAATCAATTTTATAGAAAATCACATGGTCATGAATATTGGCTTTTAATTAATTTTTATGGATTTAAAATGATTTAATTATTTTTGTGAGATGATTTTGATAAATGAGATTTTTTATGATGGATGCTTAGTGAAATAAGGGAAGGGTGATTTTTATAGGTTTGTGTATGATTTATTGAAATCGTGGGGAGATTTGGAATTATACTTTTAAAGTTAATTTTTCTAGAATGTTATCATTTAATTTCATTGATTTTTTATTAATGATTAATTGAATTGAGATTCATGGGTATGTAAAGTATTATTTTTATTTATGAGAAGGTTGGGAGAGGGTTCAAACAAGAGTGGAAATTCCTACTTGGGGGTAGGTTGATTTTTTTTTGAAATAAATCACATTTCCCTCTTTTGTGTAGTTTTCTCATCTTTTTTGATTGATTTATCAGATAATGGTCTGGTAGTCCATTCACCAGAATATAAGTGAATCTTTTTTGGTTATTGGTCATTTCTCATAATGTAAGAGTTATATTGGGTTTTTATTAATGAATTTATATGTTAGTCATTAGTTTTATTATGAATACAACATAGGTTGTGTTTTATTATTGTTTTTTATAATAATATTGTTTACTATAAATGTTATAATTTTAATTGATTTTCTAAACCACCTGGGGTTTGGTAATGTTTTAAAAAATTATGAATTTTTTTAATTTCCACATTCATGGGGTGCATGGAAATTCATAATAATTTCCTAAAAAGTATTTTACCCACCATATAGTTTCCCACCTTGGTGGACTAGTATATTATATGTAGCATAATATGGGTAAGGGAAAAACTTCTTACTTCACTAGTGTTCAGTAATAATCATTATGAAGTAGCTATACAAGATAATATCCTAATTATGGGGGTAATATTTGAGTTTTTGTGGAGGCATAGAGGATTCATTCAGATATTCCTTTCTAGGAGTAGTACTATATGGATCTATCAAACTTCACTTTATGTTGTTTAAATGTTTGAAGTTATTGGTTTTTAATTAGAAAATATTTATTTTTTAGAAATATTCATAATGAATTATATATATATAATAAATTTTATTTACATTAAATTAATCTTATGTTAAACTCATTGTTTTGTTATTCCCTATATAAATTTTCATTTACTGAACTGTTGACAACATTTTGGCCTGAGTTTAAAGTCAAATTTTATTTTAAATATATTTTATAACCCCTTATCATTTATTTATAGCCATTGGTAACAATGTGTGTGACCTAATATCATTCCAAATTGAATCAAGTGAGTTTATGTGGTGATGATTCCAGTCTGAATGCCATAAATGGAAATAGTTTGATTCATTTGGGAGGTAGACATGGAGATAGGTTGAGTTAGGACACTAACATAGTTTTAAAAAGGAATAACAAACCTATTTATCATGAAACATGAGTTTATGTGACTAACTATAGTCTAAGTGTATATTGAACCACTTGTATATTTTCTTGGATACATTGTACATAGTTTCCTTGGATTAAGGAAAACGTTTACCTTCAAGAATCATGTAGGCATTGGTTGTTTTTATATTCATTATGGTTTTTAGGTTTTAATGTAATGTTTTTTATTAATGGTGAAATGTATTTAAAAAGGGTTTAGTTAAAAATGGTGGATTTTCAAAGTTACTTAAAAAAGAATTCATTACAAAACATGTTTCATTTACACTGATTATGGGTTATTAGAGAATGCTACATAGTATGAAATCCATTGGGGAGGTGATTTTGTAATGTTTGGTTAATATCAGTTGTGGGATATTTTTGGGGTAATTTAGGAAACACTTTGGTGGATTGGAGTAACATCCCAAACCTAGATTCCACTCAACAGTTTCCCAAGACTAGTGGGTCACATGACCTCAAGTGCATCTTCTCAAATACCATAGTCTTATTACTTGTAGTGTGGTCATATGTGAATAGTTGGGTAGATTGTTCCCACAATACCCAAGTGAAACATAGAGGAATCAACATCATATAATAAGTAGATGAAATAAGTCATATAGAAAGAAGTAAACATCAGAATAATGATATTGGAATCAAGACAATAGTCAAATAATATATAAAATACATATCATGTCATATGTTTATAATTAACAAAATAGATCTTGTTTACATAGAATATACACATTAAATATAAAAAAGTACAAAAAGGGGAAAAAGAATCCTGATGGCCTCAGGAGCCTCCACTTGTTCCCTTGCTTTACTACTCTATAAAACAATCAAAATACTTTATTAGAGAGGATTCCCTTATGAAAAACTACAATCATATAATCTATTTGGGTTAAAAAATGTGGTCCAAATAGAGTGTGAGATATAATCCAAATAGGCAACCACCCAGGGTATGATGTTATTTAGTTAGTGAATTTATATATCAAGTGTGTATAAAATATAAGAATAAAAAATAATCACTCAAAAGTAAACCTCCTATTTAACCAAGATTTCATTTCTTAAACATTTCATTTAATAACATTAAATAAAATAAAAATTCTATGATTTAACATCCATGACCATGTCATACAATTAAGTTCATTTAACAATTAAATTTTACTAAATTTATCAGTCTTGAGATCTGGTAGAAGCCAGACATACCCCTTATAATCCGCATCCAAATAGATGAATAAAAATACCGTCTAGAAGGTATAAGTAAAGACTTAATCCAACATTGTTATTTGGCTAGGTAGGCACCACATAAGTGATTACATTATTTGTTAAATTTAGAACCTGATTCCTTTCTTGAAACTTATAAGTTTGAATTCAAGTATCACTCTATGTATAATATCAACCAATACCCTACAACTCCACCCTGAAGAACCTCTTAAGAACCCAATATTGTAACATCCCAACCCAGATGCCACTAATTAGGGCTCTGAGCCGGTTCACCACAAGGCATAAAGTGCATTTCCCCAAATGCCAGAGGCTGTCAACTAGCAGCGAGGGACTTAGGGGTTATAGTGGGGGAAACTATGCTCTCATTGGCAGAGTACATAGTGGAATAAAAATAAACATGAAATAAGAGAAGCAGTAATAAGCAACAATATAAACATGAGAAGACTAAATCAACAAACTGGAGCACATATGTATATATGGAATGATGCAAGATACATATCTAGGAAAGCAGCTGAACAAGCCGCAATGCTGAAAAACACCACAGTACCAAAACAAGTACAAAATAAATGTAAAAAGCTCCTTATCATCGCAAACCAAATCTCGGTCCCATCCTCTCCTGCTCCAAGCAATCAAGTACCAGAAGTCGAAGGGCGCTTTCCCTTGTCTATACCTACAACAACATAGTCTGTTTGGGCCCAGAAGCATGACCCAAACTGGGTGTGAGACTAAATACAAGTAGGCATTCACCAGGAGATCTGTTCCTAACAGTCTATGAGTATATGGCAGGTAAAAGTATAGTAAGTAGTAAACAACAACAACAAAGCAACAGGTAGTAAATAGGATGATACAGAACAACAATCAACCTACAACCAACAACATCAATGAAGAAAATCCACTAACACAAACAGGAAACCCTTTGGGAAGTACTCACAACCATCCCCTCTGGTCCTAACCAAGAAGTACCACAACCCTCTGGGCAGTGCACTCAACCTAACCCCTCTGGCCTGGTTATAAGAATTTATGAGACTCTCTGGGGAAGCTCACTCGATCAATTCCCCTTATAGTATACGATAGTCATGAAATCTCTAAGAAAGATCATGTGGGATAAACCTCTTAGCCCCAAGGTCTAGAGACTCTCTGGGGAAGATATCTTGGTCAATTCCTCCAATATCCTCAGGTATACCACAGACTCTCTGAGGAAGCTCATTCGGTCAATTCCTCCTCCAGCCTGGGAATGTTTTTAAAAATATTCAAACAAAGTAAGACTCTCTGAGGAAGCTCACTCGGTCTACCCTCCTGTAGTCTATAATATCTGAAGGCACTCTGGGAAGCTCACTCGGTCTATCCCCTATGGCCTATAATGTATAAGACTCACTGAGGAATCTCACTCAGTCTACCCTCCTGTAGTCAATAATGTCAAACACTCTCTGGGAAGCTCATTCGGTCTATCCCCTATAGTATATTGCACCAGGTTCTCCCAGCCTTGTGCTAGTCAGTTCATAATAATTCTATAAGGCCATAGTACACCTATAGAGCTACTTGGCTAAACAGTATACAAGGCATCAAGCATGTAATGCAAAACACTCCATCATATAGACACAAGGCATGGCAACAGTCACAATGGCCAGAGGCTAGCAAGACCCAAAGGTCATAAACAGATCATATCATGGTCAAAACATCAAAGAAGAACAAATTATCCTCTAACATGATTAATTTACCTCCACACAATCATACAAGCAAGGTAGGAAAACAACAAGGGAAAAAAGGTAAACCCGCAATACCCCGTTCATGGTTATTGGTGGAATTTTCACATAAAACTCAAGGAATTTGAACGGTAAGGCACAAACCACCTACCTCGATCCTAGGAGGTCGATATATTTGAACCACAATGATTGATTCTCCCTCGAACGTTGTAGATCTGAGAAAATTCCAAAAATGCTCAACCCATGATATCTTGAGAAGGAGGAGGAATTGGAAAACAAGGCTCAAGAAGAAGGGAGAACTCTCCGCTTCGGTTCTAACGTAGTCTACAGTCAACGAATCGGAGAACGGACGGAGGAACGGTGGCTCGTTGAAGATCTGCGGATTCCCAGTGCTCTCGAACGAACATGAACAAGAAGAAGACGTTTATGGCGATCGGGCGCGACCCCGGTCCGTTTAATGAAAAAAAGAGAAAGTACATGGCGTGTAGTGGGTTTTTCCGTACTCCGCCAAAATCAGCCTCCAGGTCACCCATACACACAATGTGTGTGGCCCAAACATGAAAAACACATGCCTTCGAGCGGGAAAAGAGTACACAACATGTACTCGGAAAGTACACAGCGTGTACTTCAAAAATTTTCAGAAACTCCATTTTTCTCAAAAACTCTAGAAAAAGGAAAAAAATACCTGAAACGAAGATCTAAGTTCTTACAAAATTCCTCCCTTAAAGAAATTCATCCCCGAATTTCCCAAGAGAGGCATAGAAGAAGAAACCTCGAATAGCTTCGGCCACTACGATCGAACCTCGACCTCCCTCTCCCTAGTCTCGTCTTGTACTCGCCCATACTGCCAAAGCACGCATACTAAAGGAACAGACTACCCATGAAGAACCTTCATACTGCGATCGAAAATCCGGATATGATTCTCTTCAAACAACGCATCCTCTTCAACCTCAACCTCCTCGGGTTGGAAGACATGAGACCGGTTTGGTAAGTAACGTCAGAGGTGAGAGACGTAAAAGATGACGTGCATAGCCCGGTACCTCTGAGGTAGCTACAACCGATAGGCAATCAACCCAACTCTCTCTAACACCTCAAATTCCCCGACGTACTGTGGTGCAAGATTACCCTGTCTCTAAATCCTCTTGTGTCCCAACCTCAGTGCGACATGCAGGAAAACCTGATCCCTGACCTTGAACTCCAAAGGTCATCTCTGCTGATCAGCATAAGACTTCTGTCGAGACTGTGTTGTAGCCATACACTTCTAAATCAACTCTATCTACTCTGAGGTCTCCTGATCAAGATGAGGTCCCAGTAAAGCTGCCTCTCCTACCTCGATCCAGTATAAGGCTGATCGGCATGGCCTACCGTACAGAGCCTCGTATGGTGCCATCTGAATGGTCGCATGAAAACTGTTGTTGTAGGCGAACTCCACAAGAGGTATATGCTTCTCCCAGGAACCGCCAAATTCTAGAATGAAAACTCGGAGCATATCCTCAAGCACCTGGATCATGCGCTCGGACTGGCCATCAGTTTGGGGATGGTATGCTATACTCAAAAGTACCTATGTATCAAAAGCCTTCTTAAGTCCCTGCCAGAACTGGGAGGTAAAGCGTGCATCCTTGTCTGAAACAATGGAGTGTGGAACTCCATGTAGGCGTACAATCTCTCGTATATACTGTCATCCCAGATCATCAACACTGAATGTATCCTTGACCGGCAAGAAGTGTGCAACCTTTGTAAGCCTATCGAAGAAAACCCAAACAGAATCACTTCCCCGAGGTAACCACGGTAACCTAGTCACGAAGTCCATCACTACATTGTTCCACTTCCACTCGGGAATGGGTAACTGCGGAAAAAGCCCCGCTGGTCGCTGATGCTCTGCTTTCTCCTGTTGACAAGTAGATCATCTCATCAATAAACCAGCAACTTCTCTCTTCATACCTGCCCACCAGTACTGGCAGTGTAGGTAATGATACATCTTGGTGATGTCTGGATGAACTGCCCAAACTGAGGAATGAAAATCCAACATCATCTCCTCACGTATGTCTTCGGGCACCCATACGTGTCACTGGAAACACAAGATCTCATCCTCACTCATTTCCCATCAAGGAAGAGGGTCCCCTCCTAACACACTCTCTCGCAGGAGTACGGCCTCTGAATATGATATCTTCCTCATCCACACCCGATCAAGAAGTGTAGAGGTAACAACCACAGATGAAAGGAAAGTCTATCCTTGCCTGTCTTGCACCTCCAGATGCATTTCAATGAACATAGCCATAAGCTGCCACTCACTACTGGATTCCTGAACTTCCTGAATCTGAGTTGTCCTGCTCAACGCATATGCCACTGCATTTCCCTTTCCCAGCATATAGGCGAGCTCAAATTCAAAGGACTAATGATACCCGACCCACCTGTGTGGTCTCAGATTCAGATCACGCTGAGTGAAGATATACTTCAGACTCTTGTGGTTGGTGAAAAGAACAAAGTTCTATCCCAGAAGGTAGTGTCTCCAATAACATAAGACATGAACAACTGCTTCCAACTCCAGATCGTGCATCGGGTAGTTCCTCTCGTGCTGCCTCAACTACCGAGACCCGTAAGCAACGACCCCATCTCCCTGCATAAGCACAACTCCTAGCCCAATACCTGAAGCAACACATTAGATAGTATAGACCTTTCCCGGATCCACAAGACTAGTATCGGTGCTGACATCAACCTCCACTTCAGTTCCTGAAAGGATGAATCACAAGAATCTGACCATAAAAACTTCTCCCCTTTCTTGGTCAGACCTGTCAATGGTGCTTCTAGGCACGAGATGTCCTGAATGAAGCGTCTGTTTTTTATAAAGAAATGCCTTGGTCGAAAACCAAGACACAAATAATTATTACTGAAAGAGGAAACTACCAGAGTCTAAAAGAAGGGATTTTATTACAATCTCTTTCATAAAGAGGCAGAAGGTCAACTGGCAGATTATCAAAACACGTAACACCCTAGTTGATACCTTTATTAACAAGAGCATCTACCATCATATTTTCTTCCCAGTAGGGATGAGTGGAAATATATCTGATATGTCGAATAGAGTCCATACAGCTCATCCAACAAGAGGTAAGAGTCCAGGAAAGATGGATCACACCGTTCGAAATTGCCTAGACAATAGAAGTAGAGTCACTTTAAATTCAAATGTAGTCCCAACCCTTCTTTTGAACAAAATCAGTGGCCTAAATTACTGCTATCATCTCAGCATCTAAGGAAGTGGCACCAGCACAACCTCCCTAGAAACATCCATGATAGTGACCTAGATAATCTCTGCAGATGGCTCCAAAACCAGCTGGGCCCGGGTTCCCCTTCGAAGCCCCATCGACGTTTATTTTGATCCACCCCGGAATAGGGGCTTGCCAGAAGACATCAAGAAATCGCCGAGGTTTTTTTTGTAGAGCCCCACAACCCTGAGACATCTGAGAATCACAAAGTACTCAACAGAATTGTTATAGTAGGCATTTTGAATCGAGGCATCATCTCTGATAGCAGTGAGAATTCTTGAACGACCTGCATTGAGAATAAATGAGTGATTATTATGAATAATATCATTACGACCATACCAGATATTGTGTAAGAGCTCAGAAACCGCCACCAAAAAAAGGTTCTTGATTTTCGTCGAAGTGTTGAGCTTCACACAACATCTAATATAAGGAAGGATTGAGTCAGAACAAATCCATATCCAATCAAACATGTTAGTAATAAAGATCCCGAGAGCTGAAGAAGTAGCACAAGATAGAAACATGTGATTGATATCCTCTCAATGTTGATGACACAAATGAAATTTGGAGTAGATATGAATACCAAAGGATTGGAGGCATACTTCAATGGGAAGACAGTTACGAGCAATCCTCCAGATAAGATTGAGTATGGAGGGCTTGATCCAATGATTATCAAAAAATTTGATCCACCCAAAATTGTTTTCAGATGATGAAAAATTGTGATTATAATAGTCCTTAGAGTCCAAGATACCATTATGTTATGGTTCCCAAAAAAGGAAATCATCCACATTAGTGAAGACATGACTGTCAACCGCATATCTAATGGAATCAGGGAGAATGTGCAGGTGATCATCCATCATTTCTTGAATACAACGATTTATGGTGTCCGGAGAAGAGTTCATGGGAAACATGGAGATCAGGGGAGATCCAGTCCAATTATCAAGCCAAAATTTGAACAAGTAATTTTTACTGACTAGCCATCTAGAGTTAAGCATAATGTTCTGAAAGGAATCTCTAATAGAGGGCCAAATAGAAGAGATAACATAACTCAAGATACCTTTTTTAACCTTATTTAAGTATCTTTTGCAGAGGAACTCAGTAGACATGGTTTTTTGATTGATCAAGCTCTAAGTGATCCTGGTCTGAAGCACCTTATTAAAGATTTTAATGTTCTTAATGCCACGACCCCCCTTTTCTAACAGTTTGCAGCACATAGACCAAGGGATAGTAACCAGCTTACGATCAATAGTGCTGCCAGTCCAAATAAAGATTTTAATGTAACCATTAATTCTTTTGAGAAGAGAGGCTAGCCATTTGTAGATCATTAGAGAGTACACCATTTTGGATATAATGGTAGATTTAACAAGGAAAATACTACCAGCCATGGATAGAGACTTCCCCTTCCAGGAAGAGAGTTGATGAAGGATCTGGTCCACCACAGAGGTGAAATAGACCAATTTAGGCCTTCCCTAAAATAGAGGAACACCTAAGTAAGTAAAGGGAAAGGGTCCTTCTTTAATTCCAAGGCTTTAAATTATGTAAGTCTTACGGTTGGAAGGGACGCCTTTTCCAAAGAAGATGAAAGACTTACTCTAGATGCCGACTTGTTCTGAAATCTCCTCATAATGAGCTAAAGTATTCTTAAGATTCATGATATTTTTTTTTCTACCATTAAGGAAGAGGATAATTTCATCTGCATAAAGAAGATGGGTCAGGGCATTAAGACCCTGAGCATCTTGGATCGGTTTCAGCTTATCCTGAGAGACCAAATTGTCCATAAGCCTGCTAAGATATTCTTCTGCAATAGAAAAAAGGATGGCAGATAAGGGGTCTCCTTGTTGGACACCCTTGGAACATTTAAAGTATCCTTTCGGGGATCCATTGACAAGAACAGAGATGGTAGAAGAAGTGAACAATGAGCGGATCCTATTAATAAATACCTCATTAAAACCAAAATGGCGAAGAACTATGAAAATGAAATTCCAATAAATGGTATCAAATGCCCTCCTAATATCAAGCTTAATGGCCAAATTTCCTCCTATTGAAACATTATTTATCATGTTGGTACATTCTGAGGCGAGGAAAATACAGTCCTGGATGGATCTTCCTTTGATGAAACCAAATTTATTCCAAGAGATAATTTTGCCACATAGAAGAGTGAGATGATTTGCTAGGATCTTAGTAATAATTTTGTAAAGAGAGTTTAAAAGAGAAATAGGCCGAAATAAATGATTCTCTGAAGATTATACACTTTAGGAATCAAAGTAAGGAATTGGGCATTAAGACAATGAGGAAGGTAGCCATGAGAAAAGAAAGAATTAACAAGCATACAAACATCAGCAAGGATAACATCCCAATGTTGCTGATAAAATCCATTATTAAAACCATCAGGAACAGAGGCACAATCAAAATTAAGAGCAAAGGTAGTGTCCTTAATTTCATGATCAAGAGGGATTCGTCGGAGCGAGCGATTATCCTCATCATCAACAAGAGCAGGAATAATACCAGGGATAAGATCTTTGTTAATGGTCAGGCCATTAAAAATGTTTTTAAAGTAAGAGACAACATGATTAGTAATGGCCTCCTCAGAGTCCAAAAGCATGTCATTATGCTTGAGTAAGGAATGAGGTCTAGAAACTTTCTTAATACACTTCAAATCATTATAAAATGTGGTGTTTCTATCCCCATCAGTTATCCACTTCGTTTTGAAGACTTGCTTACGAATATTGTCTTTTAGATCAAGAAGGGTGTTATGTTTCAGAGGAATGTTGATTTTATTCTGGGGGTCAACATCAAAATCAGAATTAGTGGTAGGATTTTGAATGAGGTTAAAGTCAGCCTCCAGAGAAAAAATGTCTTTGTCGATTTTCTTAGATTTATTCGCACATCAAACATTGAGGTTTTGTTTTAGATTTATACGTTTAGGGATATAGGCAAAGGCATCAGTGTGATGGCTCATAGAATCCCAACATTTTTTGATAAGAGAGAAGAACTCCAGGTACGTAGACCAAGAATTATATTATTTAAAAGGTATATTGAGTTTGGTCCATTTAAGAAGAAGACTCAAAATAATTGGATGATGATCAGAATTAATCCGTGGTAACGTAGCACTGGAAATGGAGTCCCAAGCATCCAAAGCCGGGATGTTCATGAAGGCTCTATCAAGTTTACTAGCTACAATCCTATTGTAATGACGAAGATACCAAGTAAACATAGCACCAGTCAGATTAAATTCAATAAGATTACAGCCCTCAAGAGTAGCTCTAAATTCTCTAGAAGCAGTGTGCGAGTGCATTGGGCCAATCTTTTCACTATGTAATAGAATAACATTAAAGTCACCTAAAACTAACCAGGGGTCATTTATGGCAGGAGCCATCACCAAAAGGTCATTCCAAATAGGATGACGGTCTTGGTATCTATTTTTAGCATAGATAAAAGAGAAGATGATATGAAAACCATCCAGATTAAAATCACAAGTAAAAAGCTAATCAGAGAAATTAAAGATTTTAATATTTTGCAAAGAACTATGATGGAAAACCAAAAGGGAATCAACAATAGAGTCATTCTTGCAAGAACCTAGAAACAAATAACGAAAAGAAGAAACGTGAATATATTGTCTATAAAAGAAAGTTTTGGGCTCAGCAATAGCAAAAAGTTTAGGTTTATAAGTTGAAACAAGTCTTTTAAGAACCATAATGGTGGCGGGGTTTGCTACCCCCTTGATGTTCCAAAAAAACTATATCCATTATAACCTGATTTTGGAGCCAGTGCTCCATTTTTTCTTTTTAGATCCCCCTGAGATTTTCTTCCTCATAGATCTCCTGAGAGTAGGGGGTGCAGCTAGGATAGAATTCAATTCCTGTTTACTCAACAGATTTTTATTTTTTGTGTTATCAGTAACATCCTTATTAGAAAGAGGTTCCTGTGTGTCATCATTTTTCAAATGGGTCTTAACAGGAACCACATTTTTTGCACCTGAGATTTTTGGGATAGTAGGGACTGCTGTGACTACTGCCCCAATGGAAACCATATCGGTATTATATCCTAGTGGAAATTGAATAGCAGGTAGTGGGATAAAGTCTGTGACCAAGGGGGTACTCAAATCATAAGAATTGGAAACTAAATAAGGAGTACCTGCACTTTCAAGTAAATTCACTGAAGAATCAACTTCAACCAGGTCTGGAGATGAATCACATTTTGAACCTGCATTGTGATGAACCAAATCCGCAGCAAAAGATGACTTACCTGCTAGAACAGTAGGCAACGTCGAGACTTGATTAGTATCATCAGCAAAGGTAAGAGTTTCGACTTATTTCATATATTGACCATCATATGCTGGTTTATCTAGCACAAGTATTTAGATGACCTTAAGCATGGACTGGTCCTACTCCCCACCTTCCTCTTCATCAATCTGTTCAGCCTAGGTGGAGTTCGAGGCTTCGCCCAGCACCAGTAGTTTTTTAACCCAGACATCAACAACTTTCCGCGGGGGCACCATATTTTGAAATCCAAAAACATTGTTCTTCTTCTTTGTTTTGACCTCGGTTCATCCGTCACCGGCATCAGCTGGAGGGAGAACCTGACTTTGAACCACATGACACCTTCGAATAGAGTGACCAACAATTTTACACAATTCACAATATGGAGGTATCCTCTCGCATTCGACCCGGATCTCTTTTTTCAGATCCTTGGCATTGAAAACAATGATCTGGGGAATTTTGGTCGCCATGTCCACCTCTACCAAGACTCGGGCATATAAACCCAGATCTACGTTCAACATCTGTTGATCAATCTTGAGAGGCGTCCTGATGCAAGAAGCAATATCATTGAGGATTTTTGGGTGCCAGTAAAACCAACAATGACAATGAAGCTGTACCCATATTTGGACCAGAGTGTTGCGAGTATTTTGAGGGTTGAAGTTCAGATCCCAGTCCGAGATGCGAAGTGCTCCAAGTTTGAGTTTCAGGTTACCTTTCTGCCAAACATAGTCCAGATCTTCCTGCGTCTTCATTAGCAAATGGAAGTAGCCTTTTCTGATTGGAACGAGTTTCCAATCATGGAGCCCCCAAATGTGAGAAATTCGGTGTTTTAGATCCATGTTTGACCACAGTTTTCCCCCTTGAGGTACGATATTCGATCTGTAACTGCGAATTTGAAAAGATCCAATCTTTGTTGCAATGCATCCGGATCAACATCAACTGAAAATAGACCATCCTCTAGTTTCATGCAAAGCGCAGCCTTGAAGGATGATAGAATGCTGTGATCGATGCCTTTAAGAGAATCAACAAAGGATATACCTCTTAGTTTGTCAACTGGAGGGGCTTCAATTTTGAGCACTTTCCTCCTGAATGTGAGCTCTACCTCTGGATCAAAACCCTCCATGAGCATCGGAAAGATTGAGACAGTCCGTGAAGCCAAGAACCGAAGACCGAGAAAACCCTAGGGTTTTCAACGGTTTCATCGAAAGCTCTCCAATATATACTCTGAATGAAGCATTTGTAGTATCCCGCCAGCCCTAGGAAACTCCATACCTCAAAGACATTCTTCGGATTCTCCCAGGAAACTACACCTCTCACTTTCTCTGGGTCCACAGACACTCCAACCTCTGAAATGATGTGACCCAAGAAGTGAATCTGATCCATCAAAAAGTGGCACTTCGAGAGTTTAGCCGAAAACCGATGCTCGCTCAGTGTACTCAGAATGATCTCAAGATGTGTGGAATGGTTGTGTTGAGAGTGATACTATACCATGATATCATCCACGAAGACCACGATGAAGGAGTCCAAGTATGGATGGAACACTCGGTTCATCAGTTCCATGAAAACCGCTGGCACATTCGTGAGACCGAATGGCATGAATGTATACTCGTATAGACTATACCTGCTCCTGAAGGCTGTAAGAGGTATATCATATGGTCTAAAGTGAAAATGATGATAACCAGACCTCAAGTCTATCTTTGATAACACCTGATCTCCTAGAATATGATTAAAGAGGTCATCAATCCTCGACAAGTGATATTTTTTCTTGACCATCAACTGGTTCAACATCCGATAATCCCCACAAAGCCGAAGGGTTCCATCTGCCTTTTTCGCAAACGGGACTGGAGAACCCCATGGAGAAGTACTGGGTCAGATGAAACCCTCTGCCTGCAACTCTTCCAATTGATTCTTGAGCTCCTACAATTCGGGTGTAGCCATCCTATATGGAGGAATGGACACCAGTGCCGCTCCTGGCACGAGATCAATCGAGAAGTCTACCTTATGTTCCATAGGAAAACCTGAAAATACCTCTGGAACGACATACCTGAAACGATCGACCACTAGTGGAAAGTCTAACTGTGAAGTCCCCTGGTCATCCTGATAATGACTGGAAATCTGGGCTGTAACTTCCCCTACCCTATGATGCTCGGGTCCAGCTCTACCCACCTAGACATCCCACTCGCCTCTATGAAGAAAATATCCTCCCTCTGGTGATACGAAACTCACCCTGCGGCGATAGCAATCGATGACTGTCTAGAAAGGAACCAACCATTCCATCCCGAGAATGGTGTCATAGCCCGAAATCTCTAGGACATAGAGGTCCCATAAGAAGTGACACCGTGAAACCTCAATAGGGAACTCTCTGCACTGACGTACGATAGACGTCCTTGTTTCCAAAGGTGTGTCAAGAGTCTAAAAGTAGGCAAATGAAATGATACATAGCCTAAGGCTCTCCAAAACCACAACAGCGATAAAGCTATAAGAAGTACTAGTATCGCAAAGAGCTGAAGATAAAACTGAGGCTACTAAGATTGTACCTCTATCTTTAGAAGAGTCGGGATTCATCCTCCTGATAGGTCTACTCCACGAGGAATGACTGGCCTACACCGCGACCCTACGCCCCTGGTTGACCTCTCTGAGCTGATCCAATCTGCTGTCGCTGATGACCTAGTGACTGAACACCATGGCCGCGACCTCCACCTCGGGCCGAATGGCCAGAAGAACTCCAGTTCCTAGATTGGTGGGAAACTGGCGAAGCATCTCCAGAACATGGGGTCATAGAGGAACCTATACGACCAGCTGAAGGTGATATGATCTGACAAAAACGCTAAAGATTTCCCATCTTGCCGCAAGATCGTCACTCCATCAGATCTCTCTAGAACTGAGGCCTAGTATGCCCACTCCTACCGCACTGGTAGCATAAAACTTGGATTCCAAAAGACGCATCCCACGAACATAGACCCTCTTGAGAAGACTCTATGCGACGCATCCTATTGTCCGTAGGAGGAACACCAGCTCTGGATATCGAACCGCCCTGGCTCACTTCTCCAGAATCCATCATTTTTCGCTCAGTAATCAGCGCCTAGTTAACTATGGAGGATATATAAGTAAACTATAAGATATTCAGCTGGGAGCAGATCTCCTGCCTGAGACCGTCCTCAAACTTCCTAGAAAGGAACAACTCATCACCTAATGGGATCAGTGTAAAACGCTGCATCTCAGTAAAATGGGATGCGTACTCCATGATAGAAAGGGTACCCTACTACAGACTCATAAACTCCTTGGCTCGATCGGCCCTCAGGGTCTCCGGATTGAGGTAGTCATAGAAGGTGCATCGAAACTCATCACATGACATACCCTGCCGGCGCTCTGACTGAGAGATCACCTCCCACCATCTCTTGGCGGTGTCCCGAAGCATATAGGTGGAAACAATTACCCTCATCTCTGGGGGTATCTCCAGATGCTCGAAGATAGTTAGGGTGGCCTCAAACCATGACTCTGTAGCATGGGGTCCTCCATCCCCTGAGAAAGTAGGAGGATGATACAACTGGAAAACCCACATCAACTCCTCCATTGACAGGGCATGAGGTGGCGCTACCTGAAAAGTCTGAAACATCCTCAAGAAGTCCTCCCTAAACTGTGCATCAGCGCCTATGACAGGTACAACTGCTAGTGCCAAGGCTGGCACAACAGGAGGATCTGCAGGAGGTCCCCGATCGGCCATATCCGGTGTTTGATCACCATCTGACAACTGACTTACGACCGGAGGACGTCTCAGAGGCTTAGCTCTGAAAGATGAAAATCACACCTTAGATTATGGTTAACAAGGACTGAAAACACAGTAGTACAAAATGGGAACAGGGGAAAACAACTATCAAGTTTTACAAAACATGACTACACGGCGTGTATAAAAACTACACAGCGTGTCTTCTTTAGCCATTAACATGGGCATGTACTCCTTCCACTACTGTTCATGTAACACCCCAAACGACATGGTGTGTATAAAAACTACACAGCATGTACTTGAACTCTATTACTCGGCCCGCGTCTCCCTAAACGACTAACACACACGGTCTAAACTAACCCCAGATTACACGACATGTTCCCTAGGGACACTGCGTGTACTAGACACGGTCTCGGCAGCCCGTGTTGTTAGTTACACGGCCGTCTACATGGATGCCCTTACACGGCGTGTTCCGAACAAACACGACGTTTATAGGATAAGATAACACCAACCTGTGTTGTTCGTGACATGGTCGGGTACCTGGGACAAAACTACACTGCATGTTCTTTACCAAAACAGCGTGTTTTACTTGAGCTTCCCTTGCCCGTGTTGTTAGTGACATGGCTGGGTACACGGATCGAAAGTACACGGCGTGTATCTACCATACACAGCATGTTCAAATCAAGCTTTCCCGTCCCGTGTTGTTAGTGACATGGCTGGGTACACGACTCGAAACTACAGAGCGTGTACCTACCGTACACGGCGTGTTTCTGAAGGCATTTCTACAATAGCGTGTCCCTACTCACATGGCCAGTGACACGGTCTAAAAACTACACGACGTGTAATCAAAAAGTACATGTCGTGTATTCTGGGTTTTTCTAGGCATTAGCTCAGAAACTGCACAGAAGCCCAGAAAACACAGAAAACAAGGAAACGAAGTGCCAAATTCCGATCCGTGAGGGCCCATAATCCCCGCTAATCAATTCTTGGCATCTCGTACAGTCATAGACAAGAGTAAACAGGATCATGATCCACCAATTTCCAATTCATGAGGGCCCACAACACCTCAAGAATCAAAATTTGGCATTCATTTAAGAAAAGTACAATACAAAGAATCCTCTAAAAAAGTAGCAGTGATTCTATCAAGCACCTATCACAACAGCATGCATAATCGACACAAAGTCTATCACAACAGCCTACAATCGCTAATGCACCCTAGATGGCATGGTAAGAATACATGGCATGTGATTTCTACAAGTTCCAATATGATGCATGAGATGGAATACCCTCATCTTATCGGGTTGCGACAGAAATAGAACCACAATAGTCAAATCAATAACAACACAAAGCATGTGCATCACTCTATGTGAAATCATATCAACCGTAAAATTTCAAAACCAGAAAACTGCAATAAACAAGGTAGTATGGATTTTCCCTATACACGAGTTAGCTACTCCCGAGAAAAACTTAATACCAAGTACAAAATACATCATATCCCTGGATAAAGGCTCCAAACAGTAAATCACGAGAAAAAAAGGCCTCTGATACCACTTTGAAATGTCCTGACCCGGATACCACTAACCCGGGGTCTGATCCGGTTCGCCATAAGGCCTCAAGCGCATTTCCCAAATGCCAGAGGCTACTAACTAGCAGCGAGGGCCTTGGGTGTGATAGTGGGGAAACTATGCCCTCATTGGCAGAGTACAAAACAGATGAAAAATAAACATGCAATAACTAAAGTAGTAAAAACCAATAATAAATAGAAGAAGACTAAATAAACAAACGGAATCACATATGTATATATGGAATGATGTAAGATACATATCTAGGAAAGTAGCTAAACAAGTCACAATGCTGAAAAAAACCACATTACCAAAACAAGTACAAAAGAAACGTAAACGGCTCCTCAGTATCGCAAGCCAAAGATTGGTCTGATGCTCTCCTGCTCCAAGAAATCAAGTACCAGAAGTCGAAGGGCACTTTCCCTTTTATATACCTACCACAACATAGTCTGCTTGGGCCCAAAAGCATGAACTAAATAGGGTGTGAGACTAAATACCAATAGGCATTCACCAAGAGATCAATGCCTAACAATAAGTGAGTATATGGCAGGTAAAAGTACACTAAGCAGTAAACAACAATAGCAAAGTAGCAGGAAATAAACAGGATGATACACAACAACAGTCAACCAACAACCAGCAGCAGCAGTGAAGAAAATCTGCTAACACAAACATGAAACTGTTTGGGAGGTACCCGCAACCATCCCCTCTGGTCCTAACCAAGAAGTAACACAACCCTCTGTGTAGTGCACTCAGCCTAACCCCTCTGTCCTAGTCATACAAATTTATGAGACTCTCTGGGGAAGCTCACTCGGACAATTCCCCTTATAGTGTAGGGTAGTCAGTAACTCTCTAAGGAAGATCAAGTGGTCTAACCCTCTTAAACCCAAGGTATAGAGACTCTCTGAGGAAGATATCTCGGTCAATTCCTCCTATAGCCTCATGTATACCACAAACTCTATAAGTAATCTCACTCGATCAATTCCTCCTTTAGCCTGCGCAGGTTCTTAAAAAGATTCAAACAAAGTAAGACTCTCCGAGGAAGCTCACTCGTTCTACCCTCCGGTAGTCTATAATTTCTGAAGGAACTCTGGGAAGCTCACTCGGTCTACCCTCTGTGGCCTATAATGTCAAAGACTCACTGAGGATGCTCACTTGGTCTACCCTCCTATAGTCTATATTGTCAAAGACTCTCTGGGAATCTCACTCGGTCTATCCCCTATAGTCTATAGCACCAGGTTCTTCCAGCCCCATGCCAGTCAGTGGATAATAATGTTATAAGGACAAACTACACCTATATATCTACTTGGATAAACAGTCTACAAGGCAACAAGCATGTAATGCAAAACACTCCATCCAATAGACATAAGGCATGGCAACAGTCACGATGACCAAAGGCTAACAAGACCCAAAGGTCATAAACAGAGTAAAGCATGGTAAAACATCCAAGAACAACAAATTATCCGCTAACATGAATAATTTTCCTCCACATGAGAATAAAATATAGGAAGGAAAACAACAAGGGAATAAAGGTAAACATGCAATACCCCGTTCACGGGTATTGGTGTAATTTTTACATAAAACTCAAAGAAATTGAACGGTAAGGCACAAACCACCTACCTTGATCCTAGGATATCGATATACATGAACCATGATGATTGATTCTCCCCCGAATGTCATAGATCTGAGAAAATGACCAAAACTCTAAACACATGATATCTTGAGAAGGATGAGGAATTAGAAAAAAAGGATCAAGAAGAATGTAGAACTCACCACTACAGTTCCAATGCAATCGACAGTGATCGAATCGAGGAACGGACATAGGAACGGTGGCTTAGTAGAGATATGTGGATTCTCGGTGCTCTCGGATGAACAAGACCTAGAAGAAGACGTTTATGGCGATCAGACACGACCTCGTTCCGTTTAATGAAAAAAAGTACACGACATGTACTTTGAGAGTACACGGCGTGTAGTGGGTTTTTCCATACACCGCCAAAATTGGCCTCCACGTCACCCCTACACACCGTGTGTGTGGCCCAAACACGACCATCACAATGATTTGAGTGGTAAAAGAGTACACGGAATGTAATCCTAAAGTACACGAAGTGTACTCGGAAAGTACACGACGCGTGCTCGGAAAGTACACGACGTTTACTTCAAAAATTTCCAAAAACTCCATTTTTCTCAAAAACTCTAGAAGAAGGAAAAACATACCTGAAACCAAGATTCGGGTTCTTACATATATCACTCTAGGTGAGGTATAACACAACTACTAATCAATTCCATCATCGGTGGTCTACTAAGGGAGAACGAGTATCACCCCTGGAATAAATAGTCAAATTCCATTTTATCCATTCTACAACATTCTCATATGAATCCATGTATCACTCAGCATATATTTCAGGCCCTATATTCAATCCTTGGCAATCCTATAGGGAGTCTAGGTATCACTCAGGCATAAAAAAGATCATGTAACATCAATCCATCACTAGAATTATAATATGAATCCCATATCACCGAAGACATAGATTTCACTATCCCCAATGATTCCACCCATGGAATTCTAATATTTTTTGATGTATCAACCTTGGATAATAAAAATCCATCAATTAAATATCATATAATCCATTTCAATTACTATGTCAGTGTCAACACCAAGAACATCATATATCCAACTCACCCCTAAAGTGACTAACAATTTGTCCAAGCTTAGAATGATTTCTATTCAATTAATCACTTATAAATTTTCAACATAGTAAGAATCACATGTATTAAAATCTATTAAATAATACCAACATCATTTATCTCTCATGGTAAAATCAATAAAGTGATAAATTATTGCTTAATCAAGCAATTATATTGCATGATATGTATATAACTCACATGGTAAATTCACTTTAGGCCAGAAAATCTCAAATGAGCAATGGAATAAGGAGGGGAAAGGTTCAAGTCATTCATCCCTTACCTATAATCCAATTCACTTATAATACATTTCATAAATCAATTCATCCATTGATAATTCAATTATCAATATATACTCAATGTTTAACTCCCTTGATGTGGGGTTAAAAGGCACACATTAAGGCCTATAAATCTTAATCCAACATAATGGCCATTTTATTTAAACAACACACCCAATGGGGTGGTTCCAATATCAAAGTACATAACATAATAACAACCATAAATGGGAATCTTTAGTCTCCTGGTACATGCCCTGAGATTCAGGGGTTAAATTTCATTATAACGCGACACCTAAAAATTGGGAATGTAACAAAAAATTATATATAAACTAGTACGAATTAAATGAAAAGAAAAAGAGAACCAACCTTAGTCCTATAGATGATACCTTTCCCAATCTCATCCCATGCTTTGAATTAATTTGGATGATATATGATTATGGGATGAATAATTATTACAGATCCAACAAGACAGACTATTCTTGAATCAGAGATCGAAGAGGGATGTTTTATAGATTCCTAGTTTATGCTCTAAGGAGAGAATCAAAGGGATATCTTTTCTATGTGGAATAAGAAAAAACCTAAATTATGTTTTAAAAAAGTATTTTTATTGTAATTTAAAATTATTAAATTTTAGAAATGTAAGGGACTACATGATTCAGGTGTATAATTTTGAAACCCGTGCACAAAACTGCAAAATTATCCATAGGATAATGGAACCTTCATGATTTCCTAGCACCATTTGATTGAACATGTGGAAACTGAGTAAAAACCAACTATTAAATTAGAATAAAACTATAGATCTGTCCGAAAGTCAATGTAGCCCATTCAACATGGTTTGGAGAAACAATACAACCATTCGCAGCTAACTGCCTATCCTCGCCCGGTTTGGTCAAACTTTGTGTTCTGCTCAGCATGGTTTGTACTAACAATTAACTAGGATATTTCCTTCCCAAATTTTGGGTTCAGAGCTTCGAAGGAGCCTTGGAAACCCCTAACACCTCAATTTCATCAATGGTAATTCATAATAGTAAATTATTTATTATTTACACTTAGTATTTTTGGAAAGAATAAGATTTGTACCTCAAAGAGGAACCATGTTCTTACAACCTTCATCCCTTAAATCAATTTATCCTCGAAATTACTTTATAAGGCTAGCGAATCATGATTTGAGAATAACATAGGACACTACGTTCGTATATCGGCATCATGTTGCTAGGTCTCATCCTACACTCGGCGGTGCTACAATAGCAACTATACTAGAGTAATGAACTGACCTCAGAGAACCTTCATCCCATAATCTACAATATGTATGGGATTCTCCTAAAAGGAAACATACTCCTTTAACTCAACCTCCTTAGGATGAATGTATTGAGAAAGGTTCGAATAGTAACATCACAACTATGAAACATGGAAGATGTCATGCATGGATCAATACCTCAAAGGTAACTCCAACCGATAGGCTATTAGACCAACTCTCTCCATAATCTCGAATAGCCTGACATACCATGGGGAAAGATTAACCTATCTTCTGATCCTCTTGTGTCCCAACCTCGGAGAAACACATTAAAAAACCCGATCCATATCCTTGAACAATAGAGGATGTCTGTTGAAAAAAACATATGATTTCTGATGAGACTTCTTAGTAGCTATCTGCTTCCAAATGAACTGATCCACTTTTGTGGTCTCCTGAACAAGACAAGGCCCAACTATAGCTATATATCCAACCTCCAACAAACCCATTGGTGATTAGCATGACCTACTATAAAAATAATAATATTCCACCAAATAAATAGTATCCTGAATGTTATAATTGTTGGAGTAATCATCAAAGGGCATATTCCTCTCCCAAGAGCCCCCAAAATCTCGAACGCATGCCTAAAAATGTCCTTAACCACCAGAATCGTGGACTCTGACTAACAATCTATATAAGGGTTGTATGGTATGATCAAAAGAAATTTTTTCCCCAACTCCCCCTATAGAACTTTCCCAAATCATGAAGTAAACCTGTCATCCCTATCTAAAATGATAATATGTGGGACCCTATGAAGTCATACTATCTCTCGGATGTACAATATCCAAATATCATCATCACTGAAGGTCTCCTTGATTGGTAGGATGTGAGAAACATTCAAGAGTCTTTCAAAAACATCCTAGACTACAACATTAACTTAAAGAAACCACATTAATCCTCTAAAAAAATACATCACAACATCATATCATTTTCACTCGCGTATGGGTAGCTACTGTAAACATCAGGCTAATCATTGGTGCCAGGACTTCACCTGCTGATAGGTGGAACACATCATGAAAAAATCACCCACATCTCATTTCATATATAGACACCAATATTGGAATTATAAATCCTGATACATCTTGGTGACCCAGGGGAGTTCTACCCAAACTGAAGCATTAAAATACGGTATCAACTCATTTTACATGTCAGATAAAACCCATACATGACAATGTAATCACACAATCTCATCCTCACCTTTAGTCTAACCAGGAGGATGGTCCTCCCTTCCACACTCTCTTATTGGAGTAGGCTCTCTGAATGTTATATCTATAGCATCATTACTCTATCATGTTGGGTAGAGGTAGTGTCTAAGGAAGATAGAATTGTCTTCCGCTAACTGTTAGGCACCTCCAAGTCCATCTAATAGAATAAAGACACAAGTTTCAACTCACTATTTGCTTAATAAACTTACAATATCTTAGTCCTACTAGTCCATGCATTGGGAACTTCATTAAATTATATAAGTGTGTAGGCTTACAAAAAACCAAATGACTGAAGGTATTCCACCAATATCTACTGCCTCATATTCATTGCATACTATGTAAAAATATAATTGAGGCTCTTGTGGTCTGCGTACACCACAAAACACTCACCGAGAAAATAGTGGCTCCAACATTGAAATGAATGAACAACTGCAGCTAGATCGAGCCCATGTGTCAGGTAATTCCTCTCACATGGCCTCAATTTTCAAGACCCATATACCATGACATTACCCCATGAATAAGGAGTACTCCTATTGAAATACCTGATACATCACTATAAACCATGTAACTCCTTAATGATTCTATAAAAATTAGTATCAGTGTGGAAGGAAACCTATTTTTCATCTCCTAAAACATCATCTCACATGAATCTATGAATACATTCTTCACAACCTTCTTAGTGAAGTCTTTCATCAATTCAACTTAGCATATAAAGTCCTATATGAAATGACTACAATAACTATAAAACCCTAAGAAACTATTCACCTAAAAGAAATTATTGGGATTCTCCTAGAAAACTACATCTCTCAACTTATCTGGTTCTACTGACACTTCTGTCTCTAAGATTATGTGACCTAGGAAGTAAATCGGATCCATTCAGATGTGGCACATTGTGATATTATAATGAAACTATTACACTATTAATTTATTTAAATGATCTCAAGTAGTTTGACATGGTTGTCTCAATTGTGAGAATACATGAATGTATCATCCATGAAAACCACCAGAAATGAGTCTAGATAAAGACGAAACACTTAGTTCATCAGTTAAATGAAGACTACTGGAGATTTCCTGAGACCAAAGACATAACCAAATACTCATATAGAATATTCCTACTATGAAATGATATGCGAGGTGTGTGTGATAGTCTAAAACACTCTTTATGATAACCAAATCTCAAATCCATCTTTTTGAAAACATGATATCTTTAGAGATAGTCGAATATATAATCATTACATGATAGATGATTCCTATTCATAACCGTTAGTTGGATCAATTTATGATAATCAATGCATAGTCTAAAGGATCCATCCAAAATTTTTTGTAAAAATGTACTGAATAACTGCACAGAGATGTACTATATCAGATGAACCCCTTTTTATCTAAATAATATATACACCTCTTGAGCTCTTGAAAATTTATTATAGCCAACCTTTAAGAAGGAATGCATAACAGTGTAGCTCCTAGAACTAGCTGGATAAAAAATGATACATCTCTTATTAAAGGTAATCCAAATAAGTTATCTAGGAAAACATTCCTCAAATGATCAACCACTAGAGGGAAATCAGTCTAGAATGATCCCTGATCATGCATATATAATCTCAAAATCCGCACTATCATCCCACCCATACCATGATTCTTAGGTATGGATTGAATTTCATAGACATCCCATGCACCCTTGTGAATGAACTCAACACCCTTTGGTGTTATGAAACCATCCCTGTAGAGATGATAAACAATGAACACACAGAAGTTAACAGGAAATACATCATGAGAATGATATCAAAAACTATAATATTAAGGATGTAGATGTCCCATATGAAGTCACACCCACCAAACATAAGGGGGAACACCCTAAACAAAAACACATATTTAGTTTTGATTCCCAATGGAGAGTCCAGCTTCATAATACCATTAGAAGTATACACATAAAGCCCAAGTCTCTACAAAATGGGAACAAATATAAAACTATGTGAATAACCTATATAAAAAAGTGTAGAAGATGAAGTAGAGGCTAATATATTAGTATCTTAACTAGTAAAAGGTCTGGGATCCATCTCATGACCTGTCTATTGCATTGCATATTCGTTTCCTGAACCACATCCCAATGAAACTGCCTGGATACCTTGAACTAATCCACCTTGTTATTGCTACATAACTAGGGTATGAATACTACGGATACAACCTCCGCCTCATCCAGATTAGCCAATGGTATTCTAGATCCCTAAATGATGAGAAGCTGCTGACCCTACTCTTGAACTTGATGTTGGGGTTCACCGTCTATCACTGGATACTGGTGGAATATGTTTGTAGAAGTGGTGTAGAATGGCCATCTTGCAGCATGCTCAATGCTCGACTAGGTCCTTCCTACACTATGCACTCATATGTCCCATCCTACTAAAATGGTAGAACCTCACCTAAGTACTTGAAAATGTGTTCTCACTAATAGTATCACAGTGTAGAAGCTCCAGATTTTGAATCATACAAACAGTTGATTCATTATTATATCGTGATGCTAAACTACCATGGATTTTTCCTCCCGCCTCTCCCAGGTTACAATTTGTGATCAGTTCTTGATTCATTGTTTAAAAAAGGTTATTCATATGATATATATACACCTATGATCAGATGATATAACAATGATCATTCTCTAATATCCATGAATTAGATATATTATCACCCATCAGAATGGGTGCGAAACATTGGAGCTCAAAAAAATTGGTCGACTAATCCATAACTATTAGTGCACCCTGTACCAGATGAAAGAACTACAAGATTCAACTAGCCCTCAATGTTTCAGAATAGAATTAATCCTAGAGGGCTATGTGAAAATACCTTTGGCCCATCTCATGATGATGATCCGTTTGAGTGATAACATCCCACCATCTCTTGGAGGAATAATGAAACATATATATATTTTTAGATTTACCCTCATCCCAGGAGGAGTATCTAGATGCTCGATGATAGATTACATGACCTATATCACTTAATATATATCTTTTGGTTCACCATCCCCCAAAAATATGGGCAGATACTATTTTTGGAACTCACACGTCTACTGTAGCATAGTCGGGGCAGGTCGTGGTGCTCCTAGAACCATATGTATGAAGCGCGAGAACCCATCATGGAACTATTCCTCATCACTCATGTCTGATACCACTCACGATTCTACTTCTATATTAACTAGAGGATCTATTGGTGGCCCATTTCACGACACCTCAATGGTATATTTATCTAAACCCTCATGGACAACAATTGGAGGTTTTCATGGTGGAATTCCTATACAATCCCTAACACAAGACTCCATTCATGATCAATATGTAAAACACATATCAAAAGCATATAAATTAAAAATGATAGGTTCATACCATCCTCTATATGATCAAACCTCTCTACCTGCTCCAAGATACAGATATGGGTGGCGTATAGATCATGTGTATGGAAGAGGCACTACTAAAAACCCTCTACTAAGGTTATGTTTATTCAAGTCCTCTTCTAAGAAGAAGTTAAGATCCACTTGATTCAATATTTATTTCATTTATAAGTTATTTCACAATTTCATTCCAATTTTAATTCATGATCACTCACATTTATATCACAATTCAATTTAGAAGGTTGAACTAACGGTTCACCAAATTCTGATCCATGATGGTCTATACTCCCCAAGGACCAAAGCTTTGTATCCATTTAATATATTCCATAAAACATCTCAGTATACCCATCAAAACCGTTGGTGTACCTATCACATCACCTATCAAAACAATATGAAATATGTGATGTATCATAAATGGATTTGACTAATGCATGGAATGTGAAATCTAGTAGGTTCAAATATGATGCTTGATATGGAATACTCTCGTCTCATTGGTTTGAAACATAATATAATAAAAAATCATATCAATAATAACATGAAAATACAAGTTAGTCACCCAAAAGTGGAATCAAATCAATTATAATAGCAATTCAAAAAAATTTAGTCATGGAAATTTATCTCTTCCTGGTATGTGAGGTAGCCATTCCCACGAAAAAAGTCATTACCAAATTCCATTTCATTCATGTCCCATTTTATTATTTCCAAATATTAATGAAAACTTAAAAAGAATCTCTAATACCATATTGTAACATCCCTGACCCGGATGCCACAAAAGAGTGTCGCAAGCCTGGTGGGTCATATGGCCTCAAGTACATCTCCCCTAACGCCAAAGGCTAACGACTTGAAGAAAATGACTATGTGAGTAGTTGGGGAGACTACTCCCTCAATTCAAGATTTTAACACAACTTAAACAACATAATACAAGAAGAATAAGATTTAAATCAAACATATAGAAGTAAATAGTGGAATACTGATAATGTAAACAAGTCAATGGAAAGTCATATACAAAATAGAGAACATTTCCTATGTTTCAAGGAAATCTTCCATAACATATACACATATAATATACTCATTACTTACAAAAAAAGTATAAACATTCTAAGAAGAATATTGATATAATTACAATACAAATCTTGGTCTCATTCTCCCATTTTCCAAGAACAAATAAAGTACCTATATTCGAGTACATTCTATTTTCAACACCTACAATCATATAATGTATTTGAGTCCCAAAAGGAGGCACAAATAGTGTGTGAGATATAATCCCCGTAGGCAACCACATAAGGTCAGGTTTCAGCTATTCAGTGAAAATAAATGACAAGTGTGAAGGTAGTATTACAATAAACAGTGGCAGTAATCAAAAGTAAACACCCTATATAACTAAGTTCTCACTTATTAACCATTTCATTTAGTCACTTTCAATAAAATGGTATTTCTATAATGTAATATCCATGCTCATTTCATATAACTAAATTCATTTAAAAATTCAATTACATTGAATTTATAAGTCTCGAGATCCGGCTCAAGCCTGACATCCCCCGTATAATCAACAACACAATAGATTCCAATGGAGTCCATCTAGAAGGTATATGTCATGATCCAATATAGGCTTGTACTTTGGATTGGAAGATGTTTCATAAGTCATTTCATTCTTCATTCAATTAGGAACATAATCCCATACTTGAAATTCCTATGTTGGAAATCAAGTACCACTCCAGGTATAATATCAACAAACACCCTACAAGACCAGCCCTAGGGAACCTCTTAGGAACCTAGTATCACTCTAGGTGTGGTATAAAATCACATCCAATAGAGTCCGTCCTTTGTGTCTCACTAATGGAGAACAAGTATCACCCATGGAATAAATAGTAAATTTATCTTTGAATTTTTCCATTACATTCTCATATGAATACATTTTTCATTAAAAATATTATTCTGGCCTCATAGTCCATACATGGGAGACTACTACGGATCCCAATTATCACTCGGGAATAAACTTGGATCATGAAACCAGATTCCATCCATGGAATTCTCATATGATTTCACATATCACCCAAGGCATAAGTGTTACGTTCCCCAAAGAGTATTTCCATGTACTTATAATATGGGTCCATGTATCATCCAAAACTAATAATAACTTCATCAATTAAATATCATTTAATAAATTTCAATTACATTTCACGATAAACACCAGGAACATCATATATCAGACTCACCACAAAGGTGACTCAAGTAGTGGACTAGCTTAAAAGGATTTCCACTCAATTCTCACATGGTAATTTTCAATATAGTAATAATAATATGAATTATATTCTATTACATAGAACTAAAATCATTTAACTCTTATAGTAAAATCAATAAAGAGTTAATTTTAGGCATACTCAATAAACTAAATTGCATGGTTTCTATATAACTCACATGTGAAATTCACTTAAGGCCATACAATCTCAAATGAGAAATGGAATAACAAGGGCCAAGGGTCAAGTAATTTATCAAATTCCTTTAATAAAATTTAATTACGATTCAATTAATAAATCAATTCATCAATTTAAGATTCAATTACAATTGAAAATTCAGTGATTAACATCCCATGATGTGGGGGAAAAAGGATCATCTAAACGGGTACAATGAATAAGCCATCATAATGGGCATATTATTTTAAAAACACACCCAAAGGGGTGGTTCTGATCTCAATGTTCATAACCTAATGACAACCACAATCAAGGATATTTAATCAACTAGAACATGCCTAGAAATTGAAGGGTTTAATGTCATTATAATTTGACTATTGTAAATTGGATGGGTGACACGATGAAATTTATAAAAAGCTTGAAATTTATTGAAAGACACGAGACCACCTACCATATGAATCTAGAGGATAGATTATCTAATTTCAGCACCTCATTCAACACCATTTGGAAGAAATATGATGAAAGGTTTAAGAAAAATTACATATCCCACGAGACATACCAGGCTAGAGTCGGAGATCAGATGGAGTGGTTTTCTAGATTCCTAGCTTAGGCTCAATGGAGAGGTTCATAGGGAGATCTTAGTTGTGTTGGAGAATAAGAAACCTAAATTATGTTTATAAAATGTCTTTTATTTTAATTTAAAATTATTTAATTTTACAAATTTATGGTACCACATGGTTTAGGTGCATGATTGAGAAAACCATGAATCAAGCCTCAAAATTATCGATAGGAGACGTGCATCCATATGGGTTCCTCACATGGGTTGATTTTAGAAACCATGAAAAACCCCTCAATCAAAGTATATTAAAATTATAGATCTAGCTGCACAGACCTGAGGACTATTCCACATGGTTTGGAATAACCTTATGACTATTAACTACTCACTGTTTATCCTCACATGCTTTGGTCAAACCGTGTGGTCTTCCCCACACTGTTTTCAAAAACTGTGCGCTAGGTGTAATGCCTCGATCCTGGAACCCTGAATCCGGAGAATTATTTTATTACATTGGCATTAATGCAAGGAATAAATTACCAAAGGACTGATCATTTTAGTAGAATTTGAATGAAAAATAACATATATGGTACCCATAATGAATTTGGAAATTGAAATTAAAAACATGATATAGAATAACATGAAATAAAATACATCCTTGAATATTTATTAAAATATTTATTCTTCATAACCTGGGGAAATGAAATAGAATAAGATTTTAAATAGATAGGAATAAATTAACATTGAAATGTATATAACTGATAACACATTCCACTCAAATAAATAGATAAGGAAAATCAATATGGAAACTTAATAAACTAAAACATATTCTCTTTAATCAACGAACTGAAAATGAAATGTATCCATAGATTTGTTGATGAAAAATCTCATTTATGAATAATAAATAAAATTAAATGAGTGGAATGATTTATTAATGGATGTCATGTATAAGGCACATGAAAAATTATACTTTCAATACCTTTCATAGGATAGTTTAAAACTACAAATAGAAACCTTTTCTAATTTTGCCAACTTATTTGTCTCTTGAGAACCTATTGATGCATTTTGGAGCTATATAATGTCCGGGCTCCAATTGATATTACATGTTTGAAGAAATAACCATATAAAATTATCAAAATAAATAATATTATTTATCAAATATCCACATTGAATAGTGAATAATGAATTATCAATACTTCCCCAAATAATCAAATACCTGTCAAATTAGACACTATATGTAAAATGATATATGGTTAAGAAATTACTAATATCTATTATGGGATTATATGGATATTAATGTAAAATTTCAATTAAAAAGGATTAAAATATTGTGATATTTAATAGAAAATTAACAATCAAAAAAGTAAGTTAGATTGTTAAGATAATAATTAAGAACATTCTTTCAGATAATAGTTTTTAAACATTCCAAATCATTCTATAACAATTAGATACATTTGAGTCACAATATCTAGAAAGGAATGAAATTAATTGAAACATATAATTTCATAAGAATAATTTGATTCATGATATAACATGAAAAAGGAATTATATACACCAAATGAATGTGAATTGGCGCATAATAATAAATAAGCCTCAATGGAATCTAATTTAAGACCATAATCCTTTACCTTAAACATCCATGTTAATTTTTTGGTATTTATACTTTGATATTGTGGTTTGAAATATGTTTATAACTTATAAAATAACCATAATAATTTTTATTATATAATATATCAACTTATTATACCATCTTATTATTTGTTTATTAATAATCATTCATTATTTTTACTATTCCGTGTGATATTTTCCTAGTTTACTCGAGTATGTTTTTACTTGATATTTGAAAATAATATTACATAGATGATTATTTCATAATCTCTACAATATATTAAATGAATTTATTATCTTATTTATTAATTAAATATTTGTTTATAATATACTATAATGTTTGGGGATAATAAATGAAATGCACCGTTCATGGAGATTGTAGGCCATACATACGCATGAATGCTACTTTCATTACTTTTTTTATTAAAAGTATGAAATTTAGATGATACATATGTATATTATAATTACATTATAATTTCAATTTAATATATGTTATATATTATTTAAAAATAAATCCTTAATTAAGTACATTTATGGCATTAATGAGTCATTTCTCTTTGAGGGGGTTATAGTCAACACTTCATCAAACAAAATTATCAGATTTACACAAGATTGAAATAATAAGAGTATGTTCTAAAAAAAATTATAGAATAAAAAAATATATTATAAATATTATATATATTGTATATAAACATAATTTATAAATATTGGCCACCATTAGAGTTGGAAGTGGAGAAATGAACAATTATCATTTCGTGAGGAAGTAGTTCATTGTACACAGAAACAATATATTCGTTACCCATTAGATGGAGGTGTGTGAGTGTGTGGATTAAAATAGTACTATAATAACATACTTTTATTTTTAGGATACATGTTTTTTGTATATTCATGAAAAAAAGAGATTAAAGGAAGTGAAGAAGAAAACGAAAGAAAAAATATCGTTGGAAAAAGTTTCCTTAAAATTGTCTAACTCTTTTTGGTTTGCACCAAAGGGAATAATATAAAGATTTATTCCCAAAGTTATTATTAATGGTTGTGGGGAGGGTTATTAGGAAGCCTTTTTTAGATCTTGTCTAAAAATAAGTGGGTTGATAGGTGTGGGGAATGGTGAGAACTGGTGGCCTTTTATTGTGGAGGAGTGAGACTCTTGTGATGTTTTTAAAAAGGAATTCCTGTCACATTTTTCATGTTTCATGTGGATCCAATAATGGAAAAAATTACATTAATGGAACAATAGGGTTGGATCATGGAAATAAAATATATTTTGGACATGTTTATAGGTCATTTTGGTTCTTAAGGTTTTGGTTTACTCCTTTATCAGGTTTAATTTAACCTTAATCATTGTAATTAATTTTCATTAAATTAACTAATTTTTTTTGTAAAAAAAGTTGGAGTTATTGAAAATTAGTAATTATTATAATTATAAATTTTTAATCCAATTTAAAAAATTGTAATCAAAGAAGTGGCGAATATTAATTTAAAATTCACCCTATAGGCGGGACGACAATGTAGGTTTTTAAGGTACAAACGTCCAAAAGTTATCTATTTTTTATAATATAGTTCAATGTTAAATTGATTAAAATGAATTAAATCTTATTAATTGATAAAAATATTATATAATTACACTTTAAACCCAATTTATTGTATTATTTAATATTATAAAAAATTATATGAAAACAATGTTTTGAACTAAAATTTAGTATTTTTAACTATTCATTAAAAATGAAATGTTTCGGAAAAATATAAAAAATTTACATATCCTAATTATTTTGTGTATATTTCTAATTTTAATTTTATTTTTAAATATAAAATAAATTACAGTGTCAAAATTCATATTTAAAATGTGTTCTCCAATAAAAGGTGGTAAAACTACCTTAATAAAAATACAATTTTTTATGCATAAAATTAGGTTTGTTTTTTTCTTAATAATATAAAATCTATTGGATATATATATAAAATTTTATTGGATATATAATATATATATATATATCACATTAATATCACTCAATAATTGTAATTAATATAATATATTAGGGTAAAGCTGCTTTGTGAGCACAAAAATAAATATATTTTCAATTATTTTCAATCAGTTTTCATATTCATTTCCAATTAATTTATAAGAAATGATTATATTTTATATTTTTTTTAAAAATATATTTAATTATATAGTTAATTATTTTCATAAACACTAATTAAATGGAAAGGACATGTATTAAAAAATTACATAATAATATTTTAATAATATACTATTATTCGGTTTAATCATGGTCTGGTGTGTAATGTAAGCTTTCAAGAAAAGATTCTCTTACTTGTAACTAAATCCTACTCAATGTTGAATGAATTGAAAAATATAGAAAAAATAGAATAGTAAATATATTATATAGTATTAGGGTATTATATCCCCTTACACGCTCAATGTCTCATGTCATGCATGCTATCAAATATATGGTTCTTACTTTAGATTTTTAGTCTGTTACATTCACCCCACCTTAAATAAATTGTGTCCTATAAATTTAAATATGATCTGAGGGATATATTGAATTAAATTAATGTATTTTTGAAGGAGTTTAATCATAAAAGGGTTAATATGACATATTCCTAATAAAAGTGAATGTAATGTACAATGATCACGTAACTATGTTCTATTATAGGAAAATATAGGTGGGAAATGGAAACATGGGTACAGATGAAAAATATAACAATAATGTTATGATGGATAGTATTGGAGAACATGCTTTGGAGAAAGTTAACAATCATAATGACCAAAATCCACGATGATCTAAGGTACATTTTATACATAAAAAATGAAGGTACTGGGAAATTTTTTTTGTTTTAAAGATGATTTTTTTGGAGTTGATTATTTATTTTAGACTCTATAAATATAAGTAAATATAAATAATACATTACAATAAAAACAATATTATCATTTTGGCATGACTTGAACAATTTCTACTGAATCTCTTAGTAAAATATTCATCATATAGTGATTTTATATATAAATCTATACAAAGACTTCCAAAACTCGACAAAAACCATTTGATAAATGGTTAAATTTTCCAAAATATCATGATACGACACATTAGAAAGATGACCTTTGAATTTTCCAATTGAACTTATCCTTATCCTTTAATCAACATAAGGTAGCTCTAAATTTTTTCATTCCAAACATGTGAATATCTTTACCTAGTTTCCTATTGGAATATGACAATCTATAAAATAACCATAACACCTTATTGAAAAAAATTAATTATTCCTTATTCCTTAAGTAAGACACATGTTATATGATATATTACCTAAATAAAAAAGTGTTTTAAAATCCATCAAAAATTTAATAAACCACTTGTTGAGAAGTCATTAATCAGTTCAATGGTAGTTAGAATTTGTAAAATAAATCATTTCTTCATCATTATATCCACATCAGGAATATATTAAGGGTTGTCTTCCCCTAAATCAAGTGTTTTCCAAAAAACTAACTTTCTACTAAATAAATTTTCTTTGTATGATTCAATATATGATTTTAAATTCTTATTTAAAAATTACTATAGAGAAATTTTAATATATTCCAAAATTATTATAAGTAGTACATTGAATATAAAATATTCAAATGAAAAAAATTCATGAATATGAATATTAATCATTTCTCTTCATCTATGGTAGTAACATAACCGTACCATTATCATATAATGTAATGTCATGTATTTTCCGTATAATTTTTTTAAGTTTATGGAATTATTTCGAGCCCGTGAAATCTAATGGCATCTGATTCCGAGGATCAGAGTGATCGGAATGATCTGTCGAAGTTCTGTTAAGCTTTAATTAGCGTGATTAAGTAGTTTTCCTCAAAAGTTGGCATAACACTTAAATGGTTTCCCGAATCAATGATCTGAGGGCACTGCCGCATTCAGGATGGAGGGTTTCCCCAAGGTGCAACTTATGTTTAGTTGGTTCATGCCTCATGTGAGAAAACCTCAAAATGGAATAATCGTAAATAAAATAATTAAATAAATTTATTTTATCTTTCAAAGGCCTATAACTCATGAACGGTTACTCGGATTAAAAATCTGATACCACCACTAATCTCATTATGTATGCTTTCTTTAGGCAGATACTAACATTGGCTGGTGTGGGCCAACTATGGAAGTCATATTTTGGCCGTAAATTCAAGAATTAAGTGACAATTATTTTATTGTTAATATCCAAAACATCTAAATGGTAACTCATATTAAAAATCCACAAGTATCATTGATATAGTTGGGACATTTTCCTCTTAGTTAGAGCCTAACCTCGACCAATTTGGGTCGAGAGTGTATGTTAATAATTTATTGAACTTTTTTTAAGAGATGTTTAATAAACGTGCGAGTGAAGTACTCTATCATTTGAACCAGTTCTCAGATTAAAAATATGAGGGAAGTATTGAGTCCGCATCACCGGGATTCACTTAAGGGTGGCTTCACTTAAATCGCAGAAGGTCTAGGAAAAAAGATAGATTTTGGACTTTTTAAAAAAATAATAGAATAAAATTGTTATTTTATTTCATTCTTTCTTTTCGTCCAATAGAAATGTAGCAGTGGCGGGACCAATGAAGTGTCAAGACATTAAATGGCTTGACTCCTCAAATCCTTTGTAACAGAAAAATTGAAATTATGAAGGTTCCTATTAAATTAACCCCCATTAATTCTACATGTGTTACTCACCCTCCACCTCTCCTATTTATATGGTGATTGGGGAGAGGTATTGGTATGACTTCACCACGAGAAGAAGTTTTGATAATGTGCCGCGATGAAAAAAACATGGAGGGTGGAGCCGGTTCTAGCAGGCGGTGATGACCGACACTGAATCCCGAATTGAAGGATGGCGTTTGAGCAGCACCATTGGAGGCATGTTGCGGGGACGATGAATGTCGACTCTTCCTCAATCACGGGCGTTCTCCATCAAACATTAGGTAGGGTTTTATATTATCGTAATTTCAATTGATTGTTGAATCATTTTTCCATCCCTTATGTTTTCATGGAAACACAGAGGGTGAAGGCCAAACGAACATGGTTCAAACCCTCTACTACCTTATTTACCCGTTCTCTCTCTCTCTATCTATGAAAGATCGTCGGCGTGGCGGTACCGTAAGTCCACGATGGAGGTGACATGCCTTCGCGCACCATAGGAGGAGGTCACGACGGTTAGCAGAGTCATAGGAACCAGATGATCGTGGAGGTGGTGTGGCGTGCCATCATGCACTGCCTGTGGGAAAGGCCGCAGCTGAAACCGTGACAGGTGAAGAAGGAAGCTGACCCAAGCTGGCTGTGGGAGGCGGAGACAGAATGGCGGGCCATCGTGTGCCACTAGAAGATGGCGTAGCTCGAAGCCGCGGTTGGTGGAGAGCAGCACGGTGGTGCGCTGCACTGAGTGGGCAGACCATCGGTCAGCCAAAACAGTTGACCATTACCCGGTGGAGCAGTACGGCACCAGTTGGCCAAAATGGCCCCACACCCGCGGGGGCAGCTGGGATGACCGGCCCGCCTTCTGGCGGATCGGTCTGGACACGGGCCAGCCAAGTGGGGTGGACCAGCCCAGTGGGACAAGCCGGACCCATCAACGAATTGGGCCGAAGCTGTGGCCTAGTGGGCCAACGTGGGTGCGTCGAACCCCACCCAATAGGCTGGGCCAACAGTGGCCCCGGCCCACTAACCGAACAGGGCCAAACCCGACGAGTCGTACCCCAAGAACCGGGCTAACCCATAATGAGTTGGACCTGAGCTGGGTTAGGTAAACCCCAGTACCCATTGTGTCAGGCCGGTCTGACCGAGTTGGACCGGGCCCATACCCAACTGGTCCCCGAATAAATAAACGTCCACAACTAACAAACTGAGTGTCCGATTAACATGCTATCAGTGGTGTTGGTACCCATTTTGGGAAGCGATCCCTTTGGAATATTCCGGCTGTCCCGATCGAGTCGAGCCGAGTTGAGGTGTAATCAACCCCGTTTCAGAGAAAGAGGTGTAACTAACAGACCTATTGTCCGATTGACGCGTTGTCTTTGGAATAAGGGCCCTAGTGTCAAGGTTTCATTTTGGGTTACTCCATGAGAGTTCTAGAGAATGTTGGAATACATTCGGGTTGGATCGACTTTGAATCCAACCTTGCCCTTGGAACTAAAATACCAATAACGTACAGACCAGGTGTCCGATTGACGCTCCATCTATTGCATTAAAACATTGATGACATGAAAGATCATTAGGTTACTTCTTCTTGGGTATTAGTTCCAATTTAAATTTGACCAAAGGCTTGAGGAGTGGTTCTCCCATAATCAGGCGTTCTATGATTGAGAATCTAGTGGGTGGCAGTGAGGCGAAGGTTAGAGACAGATCACATGGAGGTTAGTACCAAGGGATCCTGTGTGGGTCAACACCAGTCATGTGTGGGTCAGATCCTCTATGGGTCAACGCTCAGCGATCCTATGTGGGTCAGCAAATACCGATCCTATGTGGTTTAGATCCTGTGTGGGTCAACGCTCATCGATCCTGTTTGGGTCAGCGCATACTGATCCTATGTGGGTCAGATCCTCTGTGGGTCATTATAGGGGTTAGTACCTAGCGAATCTGGGATGGTCGGATCCTCAGTGGGTCATTGCGGGAGTTAGTTCTATTGAAGAACTAGGACTCTGCTCTTTTCAATGGAGAAACATTGTTAAGTGTTTTGGGTGAGTTTTTTAGTTCAGGGAGTCCAGTGTTGGTGCGGTGGCTAATGTATACATACACTAGGACCCTGAATTCTGATTTCTGACTAGGTGCATGAAAACACTAATTGCGTGTGTTTTGGAAATGTTTTTCCTTTGTTTTTATGGAGTCTGTTCATGAGGAATAACTTAATGACCGTGAAACACCTCTTCTTTATCTAGACGCCACCACATAGATATCCAGTTAGGACTCCCGAGGGAGTACACGATGACGGCCCACTGAGCGACAAGGCTCCAGTGTAGGGCCCTATTACTATATTGGAACCTTCGGGTGGTGTACCAGGAGTACCACCACCCATTGGGTAGCAGTTACCACATGGCGCACTGGCTGACGATGCACACCAACTGAGGGCATTGCATGAGTTTTAGCAGTAGATCCCTTATATGTTTCTAGGAGAGATATATTCCCTAGTTGTTGAGGACTGGTTGGAGTTTCTGGCAAGAGTTATCTACATATTTGAGACACCAGTAGGGAAGATGATGATCTTAGCTCATAGTCTTTTCCAGTGTGTGACCATGAGGATGGTCTGCAGGGTGAAGAAACTACGGTAAATGGACCATTGCCCAAGATGGTAATTTCATGTAGTGTTACAGATATATCACTTCATGTTGGTTAGTAGTTACAACTGGTGGTACTGGTAGAGGACACATGGAGTATTAGTTCCTTACACATGTTTTAGTGTCAGATACTCCTCAGGTTCCGAGGCGAGATTAACTCACATGTGGCTGAGGACTGTCTTGAGGAGGTGGCTAAGTTTACATCTAGTCAGGGCACCATTCGTTCAGATATCGGTCTTAGTAGAGAAACTTCTGCGTGGTTCAGCAGGATGATGACAAGGATTAGATTTTACTAATCTTGCGAAGATGTGACTTTTATGTGGACAAACATAAGAACCTTCATTAGATAATGGCATCTATTTCCATAAAATAGAATATTGGTGATTGTTCCCTAGAGCTTTTACATCTCTAGAAGGACTACATGTCGGTAACTGAGTATTCGTCAAGGTATTCAAACCATTTCAGGTACCAGATGAATATAGTATGGCCAGTGCTTCAGGGCTTAGACCTCATAGTGATATGTGTTTAGGTACATCCAACCTAGCATTATTCCTATTTGCATTCCAACATATGTTAGGGTGTTAAAGGGAACATTTTTGGTTGAGTGTACTTTGGCTGGGTAGATACAACTAGTGAATGTTAGCAGAGGGAAAGCAGGAAACCGACACCAGTCTCAGAGTCTTGGGCGGGAAAAATGTTTCTGGAAGAGAAAGTGACAGGGATAGATTAATTTGTAGGGCATCAGGCATGGATGAGGAGCTAGGAGAGAAACATGAGGTGGTATGCATTTTGACATGTTACAATCACCACCCCAATGTGGTCCCCATCAGGCTTAGGGAGCTGGAGGACAAGGGAAGGGAGTGACTGCATGTGGTGAAAGAGTGTGACCCAAGGGCTCTATGAATTATTCATGGTATGATATGAGTCTACTACTAGCTATCGTATTAATAGAAAAAGGTAACCACCAATCCTTCTGACCATGAATCGTGTTCAAGACCACAAGTTTCTAGTTAAACTGACGACTTGACCGTTATGTTTAGAGATAACTTTGGGGGGAGACTCGATAATCAATCTTATACCGATGGTGTGATATGACCCTTGAGGTGAGATTTTCGGTTGGAACCTCTCGGTGGAAGCATCGAGGCCTTACGACGTTAGTTTGGGTATGGACTCGACATCCATGATTTATACTCAGATTGATTGTTTTGGGAAAAAAGGATGTAGTATATCTAAATCATTGGAAAAAGGTTTTCCTTGGTTAGATAATAAAGAAACCCAAGCAGCACATGATAAACTCATGCACAGGAGGGTGAAGATGTTCACTCTGGTGTCAGCAATCCCTACCCTCGTGGCCCCATGAGCTTTTAGTTTTTAGCTCCTAACAGTAGTGGATGAGGTTGGGGACATCTTTTCAGAAGATGTTTCCAGGACTACCTCCCCAAAGGGAGATGGAATTCTACTTTGTATGGGTAAAACTAGAGATTTGTACCTAACAACTCAAAGTTAGCAGAACCCTTGTAAGCATACACAAAGAAGGGTGAGGATTCCCAATGGACAAAGAAGTTTCATCTAAGCTTTCAAGAGCTAAGACAGAGAATCATGAGTGCCCCCCCCCCATCTTGAGGCTACCAGAAGAGGGTGTTTGGTATGTAGAGTACTGCGATGCATCAGAGACCAGAGTAGGTTGTTTCCTGATGTAGGAGAAGTCAGTGATAACCTCGGGATCATGGAAGTGGTGACAACACGAGTAGAACTATGCTATCCACGACTTGGAATTAGCAGTAGTGTTCTTTTCACTGAAGGTGTGGCTGCACTACTTGATGGGGGAACGATTTACTATTTACTCTGATCACAAGTGTCTCATGTGTATCTTCTCGCATAAGGACCTCAACCTGAGACAATGTAGATGGATATAGTTCATCTGAGACTATGAATTTGAGATAGTCTGTACCACTGGGAAGGGGAACTTGGTAGTAGACACACTAATAAAGAGTTCTAGTCTACAACTGCTGAGTGGGGTGTCAGACCAGCTAGTCAAATTGTCGATATCCTTCGTGGATAAAGATGGAGTAGTTTACCTCCTGTCTATGACTGTCACCCACTAATTGTTTAGTGAATTCGGGAGGCATAACATGGAAGAATGACTGCGAGGCCCGATGTTCTCAGATATCCTCAAGATGGTCTACTGAAAGATTTTCGGAAGGTGGGGAGTACTTCATCATCTTTATAGGAATCACCATGGTACCTGAGATGCTTCAGGAGTAGGCATTGAGGAATATTTATATATCCAATTCAGTGGTACATCCTATAGTGGTGAAGGTGTACCAGGACATTCGGTGTTAGGACTAGTGTCCAGGGATAAAGAATGCAGTGGCAGAAGTCTAATGACGGTAGGAGACAGAGATCCTTGGAGTTCGAGGAGGGAGATAATGTCTTCCTATGGGTCTCACACCGAAGAGGATTATAGAGGGTTTTCTAGAAAAAAACTATCTCTGAGGTTCATCGGACCTTTCAAGATTCTTAGTAGAGTGGGTGAGGTGGCATACCGTCTATCTCTTCCCCCACAGATGCACTAGGTGCATAATGTTTTTCCTTGTGTCGCTGCTCAGGATATGCATGCATGATCCATCACACATTATTAACTAGGTAAAATTGGACTATGATGATGAGGGGACTTAAATAGTGTTCCCAGTCGAGATAGAGGATCGACATGACCGATTTATTCATGGGCTGTCGATCCCTCTAGGGAGAATTTTATGGCATCACGAGAATGTCTAGGAGAGCACATGGAAGCGGGAGGCTCATTTTCGTTCTTAGTACCCTATTTTGTTTGATTTTCCATTGTTTTGGATTTTGGGGATGTAAATCACTAAGGTTGGGAGAATTTAATTTCCTAGAATTGACGTCATTTTTTTAATTATATTTAATTATTTTGTGACCATGAAATTGGACGACGCATGATTCTAAGGCCCGAAGTGCTCGAAATGATCTGTCAAAGTTTTTTTAAGATTTAATTAGCGTGTGAATGCATTTTTCATGAAAAAAGTGTAAAAAAATTAAAATGATTTTCCAGATTAGAAATCTGAGGGAACCATTGCGTTTAGGATGGCAGGTTTAGCCTAGGTTTGACTTAAGTTTAGTCGGCGCAGGCCTTCTGTGAGAAAACACAAAAATTGCATAATCATAAATAAGATAATTAAATAAAGTTATTTCATCTTTCAAATGCTTATATGTCATGAATTGTTACTCGAATTAAAAACAAATGACCACCAATGAGCCTATGAGGGTATGCTTTCTTTAGTAAGACACTAACATTGTCTCATGCATTCCAACTATGGAAGTTAGTTATTGGCTGTAAATAAAATATTTAAGTAACAATTATTTTAATGTTAAAATCTATTACTTCTATATGGTAACTCAGATTAATATTCTGAGAGTACCATTAAGTTAGTTGGAATGATTTTCCCTTAGGAAAAGCCTTACCTCGACCGGCGTGGGTCGAGGGTGTATGCTAATAATTTATTGAACTTTTTTTAGGGTACGTTCAGAAAACACGGGGGCGACGTATTCTAACATTTAAACTAGTGCCCAGATTAATAATATGAGGGAACCTATGAATCCACAATGCTGGGTTTCTCTTAAGCGAGGCTTCACATCGACTATAGTAGATCTAAAGAAAAATATAGATTTTGGATTTTTTAAAAGAATAATTAAATAACATTGTTATTTTATTTCATTCTTTCTTTTCTTCCAATGGTTAAGAAGCATTGGCTTGACGAATGACATGTCAAGGCATTAAATGGCATTACTCCTCAAATCATTTGTAACAATTCCATTGGAATTAGGATGATTCATATTAAATAAACCCCCATAAATTCCATGGGAGTTACTCACCCTCCCTACTCTCTTATTTATATAGAGCTTGGGGAGAGCTATTGGCATGACTTCACCAAGCGAAAAAGTTCTGATAATGTTTCATGACACCAAGCACTTAGAGGGAGGAGCCAGTTCCAGTGGGCGGTGACGAGCGCCACCAAATCATTAATCGAAGGACGAAGTTTGATAGACAACGTTGGCAGCTTGTTGTGGGGATGCCGAATTCCAACTCTCCTCAATGATGGGTGTTCTCCAACGAACTTGAGGTAGGGTTGTATTTAGTTATAATTTCATGTGATTGTTGAATTATTTTTCACTCCCTTGTGTTTTTAAGCTACTGCAGAGGACATGGTCCAAATGAACATGGCCTAGACACTCCGCTACCTTGTTTACCCTTTCTCTCTCTCTATCTCTGTGAAAGACTGTCGGCACGACGACAGTGGCTGAATACGATGGAGGCAGAGCGCCATCACGTGAAGAAGGAGGAGGTCACAACAGTTAGAAGAGCGGAATGCACCGGCTGGCCGTAGAGGCAGTGTTGCACACCATCGTGCATCGCCAATGGGAAATGGATGCGGTCGAAGCCGTAGAATGTGGAGAAGGCGGAAGACCCGAGTAGGTCACGAGAGGGGGTGGCGGAGCGGCATGTCACTACATGCTGCTAGAGGAGGCTATGGCTTGATGCCGTGGTAGGTGGAGAGGGGCGCGACCATGTTCCATGCTGGGTTGGAGGACCCCCAGTCGGCCAAAACAGCCGACTGTAACGCGGTAGGGTAGTGCCCCACCGGTGGGCCGAAACAGCCTTGCACTTGAGAGGCCACCTAGGAAGACCAGTCCGCCTTCTGACAGACCGAACCGGACACGGTCCAGGTACACGGGCTAGCCCACCCAGCGGACCGGACCCGCTGCCCAGTGGGCCAGACCCGTCGGCGAACTGGGCCAAACCTGTGACCTAGTGGGCCAACGCGGGTGTGTCGTGCCCCACCTGGCGGGCCGGGGAAAACTGAGACCCAGACCCATAGACCAAACCAGGCCAACCCCGACAGGCTGGACCCAGTGAACTAGGCCGCCCCATAACGGGCCGAACCCAATCGGGGTCAGGTAGACCCCAGGACCCGTTGCGTCGGGCTGGTCTAATGGTCTGAACAAGTCAGACTTGGCACAGATCTAACCAGTCCCCGAATAAATAAATTTTTTTAACTGACAAACCCGGTGTGCAATTGACATGCCCTTAGTTTAGTTGGGACCCATTTTGGGAAGCGGTCCCCTTGGCATATTCCGACAGGCCTGTCCTAGTCAGGCCAGACTGAGGTATGATCACCCCTGTTCCATGGAATGGGGTGTAACTAACACACGAGGCATTCGATTGACCTACCATCTATAGAGTAAGGACCCTAGTTACAACACGGTCCTTTTGAGATACTCCATGAGTGTTTTTGGATAATTTTGGAATATGGCTGGGTTAGATCGACTAGGAATCTTACCAAGCCCTCGATACTAAAATTCGAATAATGTACAGACCATACGTTTGATTGACATGTCATTTGTTGAATTAGAACCCTTATAATGTGAAAGATCATCATGTTACTTCTTCACGAGAGTTCATGCTAGTTTAAATATAACTGATGTCTTGAGGAGTTGTTCTCCCAGTATCAAACGTTCTTTGAGTGGGAATCCAATGGCTATCTGTGAGGTGGAGGTTGGAGACAGATCAAACAGAGGTTAGTACCAATCGATTCTTTGTGGGTCAGCAACAATTATGTGAGGGTAAGATCCTATGTGGGTTATTGTTTATCAATCCTATGTGGGTCAGTGCATACTAATCCGGTGTGGGTCAGATCCTGTGTGGGCCAGCTTTCAGCGATCCTGTGTGGGTTAGCGCATATCAATCTTCTGTGGGTCAGATCATGTGTGGGTCATTGCGGGGGTTAGTACCTATCGACACCGGGTGAGTCAGATCCTGTGTGGGTCATTTTGGGGGTTAGTACATTTCGATGCTCTGTGGGTCAGACTCCGTATAAACATCTCCAGTTCCTCTTGATAGAATAATATGATCTAACTTCGTGACTAATCATCCTTATATGTAAACTTCACTAATACCTAGAATGAGCTGAGTATTTTATCTTGGGGGTGTTACCTAAGTGGTACATTCACCGTGGTTGTGTAATCCTTGTGGTGTTACCTGTGTGGTACCTTCACTTTCATGGTGTAATAATTGTGGTGTTACCTATGTTGTACCTTCACCTTCGTGGTGTTGTCTTCATTGTGTTACCTGTGTGGTAATTTTAACATCGTGGTGTTATCTTCGTGGAGTTACTTGTGCGGTACTTTTACCGTTGTGGTGTCCCCTACTTGGTGTTACTATTCTGGTACTTTCACATTCATGGTGTTACCTTTGTGGTATTCTTCCCTCATGTATGAGATGAGTGTATATTGATACCTTAGATATATGTATGGGCATATACATATGTAGAGTTATTGACTAGTTCGTGCTTTGTGATTGAGGTATTGTTTTGTATTATTTCCTTTGTCGAACTCTAGGAGACCTTCGAGGGTCTCAGGGTCCCCACTGAGTATTTTTATACTCACCCCTGCACTAGATTCTCCCAAACCATGTTGTGTCCTATGTAGACAACGAACAATGTTGATCGAGGCTGAGGGAGCCAGTACTGGAGGGTTCTTAGAGGTGGACCATTTGGTGTGACGTGACGTAGGGACTACTGGTTGACAGTTGTACCTACCCTTCAGGTAGGATTGGTAGTGGATGATCCAGAATCAGTTTTTATTTTTTAAAATTATACTTTTACTTAAATTTTGGACTTGTATTACAACACCTTTACTTTCAACACATGGTTTTACTACAACAGTTTACTTCGTGGTTTCTTCTTATCATGTTCTTGGATTCTGTGTTTGTACAGGTTTTAAGGCAATACCTTCCCATTATAGGGATACGTCTTTCCGGTTCTAGTCATCAACTCCTATCCAATGGATGGAGGGCTTGGGGTAGTCACAACATGGGCCCTAGGGGACTGGTCTTGACAAATAACATCAATTGAGGCATATTCCTTTGAGGCCTGAGACACTCATTTTTATAGTGTCAGATCTACATGATTTTTTAATAGAGAACAATATCCTTTTTATTTTTATCATTTCCATCTTTTTCATGGAGACCTTATCTCCACACTTATAAAAAACACCCACTCCCTTAATTCATTTACTCGAGTTATTTTTTCCACAATTATCACATGTGAAAAAAAATCATTCTTTCCCTTCACCCCTTTTTCAATATTTTTCTCTTCCCTCATCTTCTTCTCTTGCTTCACTTCAACCCCATAAGACTTGGATAATTATTTACATATCTCATTATCACATGATAATAATTCCTCACATGATGAGAATACTTGCGGGAATATTTCCATTTGAAATTTTTTCTTAAGGACATGAAATATATGACCCTTCTTACTAATTCGATAACATAAATTAATGGAGTTCACATTCCACATGTAAAGAACCTTTTCTAAACAATGGAATATAATAGATTAAATCATAAAATAATATATAACCCCAAATATAGTGTAACAAATAACATACATTGAGAAATTTATGCATACCTAATCACATAATCATAAGAATGGATTCTTTGGGGACATATTTACATATAAATATATCATATTGGTTTGTAATGAAAATTGGAATTATCATAAGCCTATCCCTCAAGAGTGTCAAACCAGGTGCATGGTAAGGACAGTTCTCATGTACTAGGTTACACCGAGTGAAGCCCAACATCCCTTGTAAAAGTTGTTACTCCTCGTTACATATGTTTAAGAATAACATCCACTTTTAGTACATGAAATTTGATATATTTCTTGGAATACCCACATGGTCTCTATCTTACCAAAATTCTAGGATATTCTTCTATACTAATCCTAAATTTCTACATCAGTGGTGTTCTTTCTAATCTATGTTTTTCAATCAAGCTTCCAAGGCCAATGATAAATGTCCTCTGATTCCAACTATAATGGTCCTACCTTATAATCCCAGAGATGGTGCATTATTTTCTATCATTTGAATGATTAAAAGGATTCAAATATAAGATGAACATTAAGTTTAGTAGTCTTGGAATACAAAATTACATACATGATGTAACAACATAGGTATTTATAGAATAATATTTTTTAATTTCTATTAATACATATTAATAAGATAGTAATACTACATTAAAGTGGATTCTTTTTCTTATATCATACTCGACATGCAACAAGGTGTTTCTCCGAAATCTTTTGTTGTACACAACATTGAGATATAATAAAAAATAATAATGTAATATTGTTATGGTAGTTAACACCTAACCTTTGTATTGTCATGAATCACCATAACTAACCATATTATTATTAAACATTTTTTAAATGTTTTTACAATTATACAATAAAACTTAGAGGATTAAATTGAGATTGAATCCAATTTTAAACATAAATACTCTAATTTTTTTAAAATGTAGTTTTGCCACCATTAGATTGAGAACCCTTTTTAAATATTGTTTTTTTTCTCTTTAATATATTACATTTGAAAAAATAATCTTCTTATTTAGAAGTGGTACATCAAAATTTACTTTGGGTAAATTTATGGTATTTTTCTGATAAAGTTCATTTTTTAATGAATAGTGTAAAATACTGTATTTTAAGTCAAAATCGCCTTTTAATATAATTTATTTATATGCATTGATTATCATTTTAATTGGTTTTAATGTGTAATTATATTATAGTTTTATCATTTAATTCAATTTTGGTCATTGGAAGTAATTTCACTCTGAAATTGGACAAAAAACTTGTCAATATGTTGGTAGTTTTTACTTCTTAAAAACACGCCTTTTGGTTTTGACAACAGGAATTAATTTTAAATTAATTTCTGTAACTTCTGTGTTACGAATTTGGAAAAATTTATTCCATATTTGAAATCCGGATTTAATTTTTTTTAATAGGTATTTTTTAAATATAGATATTATGAATAGTGACATCAGTAAATATTTCATTTAACATGGTTAAATGGTAACTCTGGTAAATAAAGGTAAAGCATAATATTATATTAATAATAAGTTACCCTCACAAATTTAATAATATTATTGGATGAGATATATATGACCATAGGCTTCCTTGGGTCGATATGAGAACCCCATGTAACCACTTGTGTGTGAAAATGGAATTTAATTACTTTTAATTTAAAGTTAAGGGAAACATAACCTAAATAGGTATCTTTTAATAAAAAAAATTTATATGAGGTTATACAAGTGATCTCTTAAACTATAAGTAGTCATTATAAATATAAGAATATTTCCTATATCAAGTTATTTTCTTTATAATTTTTAGAATTCAAATATATAAATATATTTATGACATAATGGTGATGTAGTAATTACCATATTAATGAAAGATTTAAATAAATCTGATTATAAATATTTAAATAATTTTGTTTTGAAACTTATTATTCCAAACACAAATTTTATGGATGATTATGAATTTTAATATTTGGATTAACGATGTTCTTTCTAATTAATCATGTTTTTATGGACTTTTAAGATGTTACGATATAAATAGTTTGAAAAATGACATAAATGAGTCTTTAAATGAATTTATAATTTATTAAATGATATAACATTCCTAAAAATAAATGATTCTTAATACTAACATATATGATGGTAAAATATTCATTAATGATCCATTTTGGGTCTTTTGTTATTTTATTGTACATATAGTAACCATATATTATGAAAATACAAGAAGACATGGTAAGAGTTAATTTATTTAACTAAGGGTTACAACTAAAAGATAATGTTAATTTTATGGTATAAAATTTTATATAACCCAATGGATGAGAGGCTTTAGAACCATTATCATATGATATTCGAACGATATCTCTTTGGGGTTATTATAATTTTAAAATCAATTAATAATAAAAATAATATTTCAAAACATTCCTTATGTACCCTCCTCCCTCTAATAAAAGGACACAACCTATAACCCATTACACACACATTTCAAGAACCATGGATCATACAAACTCTGATCCAATAAGCTCTTAAATTTAATCTAATCCTCCTATAAACCTTCCCCTAGGTAGAAGTAAATACAAGGAATCCCTTTGGCTCAAATCAAAATAAGTTACCCGAATTGAGGTAATGACTTCTCTCAAGTTCTTTTCCATTATTTTTCCTTCTCCAATACCTATGATCTTATTATTATTTGTTTACATAAAAAAACTATTATTCTCAATATAATAGATTTTTTTATGATATTCATAAGAACTACACTTACAATGAACTCTATATTATGGATACGAACATAGAGTTTTTGTGTACGAACAAATGCTGCCTCACAAAATCATGAATGTTCGATTTTCCCCTACCACCCCTCGTGGTGGACATTATGATTGAAATTAAGTTATATATGATATATATGATATTTAATTTATCTCTATTCTTATTTAATTCTCATATAGACCATACCATTATTTTTCATGTTGTATAAATATAACAATTTCATTTGAGGAAGTGCGACTACCGCCCACTCAAAGTGATATGACTCGGTCATTATATACATGAAACATATAAAGGATGGAATTAATGAAAATATGTAACATATATAACATATATATTATAATGAAATTATAATATACCTATTTATCATTTAGTTTTTCATCCGTTAAATATCAAAAAGAAATGAAAGTAGCATTCGTGCGTTCGTATGACTTACCTTCTCCATGAATGGTGCATTTAATTAAATATATCCAAATTCTATGAAATATTATAACTAAATATATACAAAATATATATTATATCTAAATCAGGAATATAATTATTGAGATAATGTACTTTTGACCACATGAAAAATTGTTAATTGTGAGAAGTTCATTTTTGACTCAAGTACCAAACATCTATAGAATTTATGATATGAACTTGAATAATTATATGATTTTTATAGAATTGTAATAAGTGATTTAAAAGGAATAATAAACTTGAAATAGTTTCTGAATAATGAATAAATTTACTTAAGTTTATTATTCAATAATAACAAGGAACTTACGTGACGAATCATACTCAAGGTAAGGGACTTCGTCTCTATATCCGTTCATTGTGGTATATTTTGATAATATACTCTTCCTTCTTTTATATGGTTTATAATAAACCCCTTTGAATTATAATTTAAAAAAAAAAGAATCTTGTTTCTATGAAGAATTTTACTAAATGAAAAAAAGAATATTATTAATGTATGCAGTGACAATGACCTCTTCATCACTGTAATTGGTATTTGGATTCCTTTATAAGATGTAATGTTTTTAAAAGGAAAAGAAATCCCTTATTCCTTTTTATTGTTGTTTTCATGTTGAAAAAGGTTTTGAAAGTGGATTTATTATTTCAATATCTAAAATTATTTCTTGATATTACTAATGAAATTTATGTTTGAAAAGTTGATATTTTCAATCATTTATGTTTGATGATTATATAATGGTACTCGAAAATATTATGAGTGGTTTCATGATAAACCAAATTAAGGGTGGTTCTATGATAATCCAAGGATGGGGTGGTTACATTATAACCTCTAATTCATTGGGTATGGATTTTGGCTGAATGGATAATCTATTTAGTGATATGTGTGGAAGTCAACCGTATGGTTATTCCATTTATGTATGTTTATGTCTGAAGATAACTTTATATGTTATATGTTCCATTCTATGGAATTTATGATAATATTTTTGTTACAAAAAGGATAAGAAATGATATAATATTAAATGAAGTGTTTTTTCTAATTGATAAGGTTTAATGTTATTACTTTATGATAATGTATTCATGGTTTACTTGTTGTTTAGAAAAAACTAAAAGTTTTCTTTCTTTATGTATCCATTTCTAATCTTTTATGCTAATCCCAAATTTGAAATGTTTTTCACAGGATATAAAGATTAATAGGTTCAATGATGGGATCATGGAAAAGACATACTGTTTAAATCATGGAACTAAACATGTCCCTTTTTTAAAGAGTTTTTTATTATGAAAATAATGGATAGGGGGTATAAGCGTCTACTTATAATATTCAAGTTGTTATAAATAAGTTATGACCTAATTCTCTAAATCTCTAAACCTGAAAATATTTCTCAATGTGAATTATTAATATAATTCAATATTATAATATTTTTAGGGATGGGTCCTTATAGTTGGTATCAGAGGTCATTTTATATATCTTTAGATTTTAGGGTGTTATTTAAGAATAATTGACATAACCATAATGTCTAGAATATTAGAAAGGGCCATAGTTATTTTGGATAAATTTAATTAGTTTAAAATAACATGAATAACTATACCATAGTCTTCACCATCCTTATAAGATATTATATGATGATATTAATAATATACTCACATTGACATTTCTTGTTTTAGTAAATGTATGGATCTAGTAGAAACCAAATTAACAATGGACATGAATGAATCTGTGGTGATTTTCTAAATGAAAAACATAATGAAATGGAATCTACAATGAGAACTCTTTTAATTATTCTTAACCAAATATCTGGATTTCCGATTGACCACTTAATACTTGGTGATTTTTCTAAGGAATCATATATGATAGAAAATAATCCCAATGGATGTTAAGGTAATAATTGTAAAGTAAAGTGTATTAAAAAATCCTTCTGTCATGGATCTGGAAAGAAACACCTAGTAATATGATTCAAAGTGATGAGAAGATGTTTCAGAGATGGTAATAAAGGTCATAATACAATAACCTACCATGGAAAAAGGAAGTACCTAGTTGACTCCAGGAAAGGGAATGAAGTTTAGTCTGAAGGATCATTTGAATGTTGTAAATATGGTGTTCATGGTAATTATAAAAATATATGTCATAAGAAGATGTTTCAGGATGGGGTTCCCCATGATAATAAAAATATATGTCTTCCAATTCCTAATTCAATTCTAATTGTTTATCTGAAAAAAAAATGACCTATGAAAGGTATGGATTATTTATTTGCTAATGTTTTGGCATTATTTAAATATTTGGATATTATGAATGATTTTTTTGTAGTAAAGGAGTATGAAAGAATAATATGTAAAAACATGGATAAAGGATCATAAATAATTATTGGTGTTTACGATTTCTAGGAATTAAATAGTTATGTTGGATATACGAATGATTATTTGTTTAAATGTATTAATGATATAATTACATTGGAATAATTTTTATAGTATGTGAAATCCTATAGTTTGATATTTGATAATTTTATTCAAGGAATAATTATATTTTCTTGTGTGGACAAAATGGATAACCTTAGTGGTTCATGTGATTTTTTGTTTTGAGGAAATTATGGGTTATTAGTTTCTGGGATGCAAAATGTGGGGCGTGAAATAACCTTTGAGGTTAAAACATGTTATGGATATTATTTAAGATTTTCTCATTTTATTAATTTTATTAAAATTATACGGTTTTTGAAAAAGGAAAACACACAGACTGTGTGAAAACCTATTGTATCGGAAAAAGATACAAGAATCGAACCCGCAAGCAAAGTACGACTAGGATTTTTCACCTACCACTGGAGTAGGTGAAGTCCATGGTTAGCATGGCTAATTATTTTTATTTAAATTTTTTTATGATCAAGAATAAGTTTGTTTTTGGAAATTATGTCTTATCAAATGGATATCCTTAGTATATGAAAATGATTTGGTGATTTTGTGATAATGTTTATTTTTCAAGATGTTATCTCTTTTGGGAACATTATATGCCTAAGGAAAATAGAATACTACGAGATTTAATTAGTGGAGTAATGGTTTAAATATTATTTTGGAAGAAGCTATTTTTTTATTGTGGGAATATGTTGATTTATGTTGATTTATGGAAATTTTTAACCTATAATAGAGAATATGTGATTAGGTTAATTACATTTTTGTATGAGACTTTACGAGTAGTTGATGTTATTTATAGATAAATGTTAAGATTTACAGTGGATGCCTATGAGATTATATTCTTATGAGTTTTGTGTTTCAATCTTAGTTTGGAATATACTAATGAATTTTCTGGACATTTGGGTATTGAATGGTCATTGTTGAACATTGGGTACTGTTTGTTGAATTTTTTACATTTAGAGTAGTATTTCTTTTTATAAAAGATTATCCTTTTGGGGATTATCTAATCTTTTACTAAGCACTTTTGGTTTTGGTTAATGTACAATGGCATGGGAAATATATAGTTCATATTTTTTTATTATGTGATTCTCATGAAGTTGATTCTAGCACTTTTGATGTGACCAATTCATATTTAATACTCATCATTTGGATAAAATATCAGTTTTTGGTAGAAATTTATTAAAGTATGATGGTATACATGAAAATTATGTTTGATTCATTATATTCTTAGTAAATCTCACAAATAAATTACTAATATTTAAGAAAACAAATTATAACAAAAATGATGTCTGTTTATATTTCCTACTGGGTAGTCAAAGACCATTTAACCCATCACATGTTTGTGATTTTCTAGTGCTCCACTTTATTCGAATAATGGTTTCTATCACTCTCCATCAGAACATGATGGTTAGTTTCTCTTCCATATATATTTTTTCAGACCTGGAATCATAGTATGGGTTATCTTGGGTCATCTTTGTACTTCTATTTATTCCTTTTAAAGTGATTGTTTTACTGACTCTTTTTCTGATGTGGGACATTCTATGAAGTTTCCAAGCCCAATTTTAAAATTACGATGACAAAATTTTCAATAGTGGGGAAGGATGTAATAACGCAAATATTTATAGAATATTACTTTTTAATTTATATTAATAATTATGAATAATATATTAATTTTACGTTAAAGGGGATACTTTTTCCGATAGCGTACTCGACACATGAAAAGAGGTTTCTATGAAATCTTACGTTGCACACAACATTGAGATATACTAATGAATAATAATATAATATTACTATGGAAGTTAACTCCTACCCTTTATATTGATAGGAATGAACAGAAATAACCATATTATGATTAAACATGTTTTTTAAATGTTTTTACGTATCTCTAATAGAATTTAGAGGCTTAAAATGAGAACGAATCAAATTTTTATCGTAAATACTCTAATATTTTTTTAAAAGGTATTTTTACTACCTTTTGTTGGAGAACACTTTTTAAATCTAGTTTTTTTCTCTTTTATATGTTCAATTTTACACAATAAACTATTTCTTTAGAAGAGTCACATCAAAATTTTCTTTGGGAAAATTTTTGGTTTTTTCTGATAAAGTTCATTTTTAATGAATTTTAAAAAATACAGCATTTTAAGTCAAAAACTGTCTTTTCATCTAATTTGTTTCATTGATTATATTTTCCATTTAATTGGGTTTATAGTTTCATTATATTATATTTTTATCATTTAATCCAATTTTGGTCAATGGATATAATATCACTTTGAAATTTGACATAAACACATGTCAATCTTTTGGTAGTTATTACTTTTTAAAAATATGTTTTTTTATAATGGGAATTAATTTTAAATTAATTTCTAAAAATGATGTGTTTTTAATTTCTAAAAATGGATTCAGTATTTGGAATCAGGAGGTCAAAATTGTTTAAATATATTCCTTTTGCTTTTAGACATCATGAATAGTGACTTCAATAAATATTTTATTTACTATGGTTAAAGGGAAATTCGGGTAAATAAGGGTACAAACTAATATAACAATAATATTAAATTACCCTAAAAAATGATAAAACCCTATTGGATATGATTTATCCGACCAAGGGCTTCCTTGGGTCGATTTGAGAAACCAATGGAGCCACCTGTGTGTGAAAAGTAAATTTAATTACTTTTAATTTAAGGTTAAGGAAAATATAACCTAAACACGCATCTTTTACTCAAACAATTATTATATGGAGTTACACAAGTGATAACTTCTACTATAAATATTCAATATAATTCTAAAAATATCTCCTACATTATGGTATTTTTTTTATAAAATTGAGACATAAAATAACTAAATTTATTTATGAAACAATGGTTGTGTAGTGATTACCTTATTAATGAATGATTTAAATAAATGAGATTGTAAATAATAAAATAAATTTATTTTGAATCTTTTTATACCATAAATTAATTTTATGGATGCTTATGACATGTTATCTTTGAATTAATGATATTTTATTGAATTAATCAAGTTGTTATGAACTTTTGAAAAGTCATGATATGAATGGTATAAAAATTGACATAAATGAGTTTCTAAATAAATTAATATTTTATTAAATTATATAATTGTCCTAAAAATATAAGATTCATCCAAATTCCATATATGATTTTACAAATGTCATTAATTATCAATTTTTTATCACTTGGAATTTTAGAGTACCTTTAGTAACCATATATTATGAAAATACAAGAAGACATGGTAAGAGTTAATTTATTTAACTAAGTGTTAAAGCTAAATGATAAGGTTACTTTTATGACCTAAAATTGTCTATAACCCATTTTATAAGATGCGTTAGACCCATACTCTTCATAGAATGGAAATATATCACTTTGGTGTTATTATAATTCTAATATCAATTAATAATAAAATGATTTTTTAAAAAATTCATAAAGTACCACTCCTATCTCTTTTAAAAGGACGCCCACTATAACTCATTAAACAAGCCCATAAAGCCTCTTGGATCATCAAAACATTGATCCAATAATGTCTCAAAATTAATACTTTTCTCAAAGAATCATTCCCATATAATTATGTAAATTCATGAAATCCCTTTGCCTCAAATCAAAAGAAGTTACCTGATTTGACGTATTGTCTTCTCTCAAGTGCCATTCCATTAATTTTCCTTATGCACTTCCTATGATCTTATTTTTTAAATAAAAAACTATTATCCTCAATATACTAGGTTTTTTTTATGATAAGTATTATAACTACACTTACACATACTTACATCTAATGGATACGAACATATTGTTTCTGTGTACAGTGAACTGCTATCTCACAAAAATGATGATTATTCGATTTTCCCCTACCACCTATCATGGTGTCCATTATGAAGAAAATGCAATTATATATGATATATATGATATTTATTTTATCTCCATGCTTATTTAATTCTGATTTATAACATACCTTTATGCTTTTCATGCTGTATAAATGTTATAATTTCATTTGAGTAAGTGCAGACTACCGCCCCCTAAAAGTGATATAACTCATTACTGCTATACATGGAATTTATAAAGGATGGAATTAATGAACTTATGTAACATATTTATCCTAGATATTATACTAGAATTATAATATACATTTTTATCATTTGTTTTTCATTCCTTTAAATATCAAAAATAAATTAAAGTAGTGTTCATGCGTACGTACGACTTAACGTTAACATAAACGGTGCATTCCATTTCTTATATCCAAATTCTAGGGACTATCCTAAATACATATATAATTAATATATATGATATATATGATATCTAATTCATCAATATAATTCTGGATAAAATTTACTTTTGACCACATGGAAAATATGTAATTATAACAAGTTAATTTTTGACTCAAGTACCGAACATCGACAAAATGAAAGATATGAACATGAATAATTATATGATTTCTAACGCCCCAACCCCAGTTAACTAGATTTGGTAAATTGTTACATAACATTTTCATGATCATATGAAAGATCAAATCTCGAAAGACCGATTAGTTTAGTAGCCTTGGAAACACTAGATATATTCACAAAGATTTACATCACATCATAAAATGAAAACTACAACAATATAGTGTCCATAGTCAACATTCTTATCCTCTAATTCTATCCCTGTAGGTCATTCAATAATTACTTCTTCACATCTTGGGAAAAATAAAACATAGAAAAGGGTGAGCTCAAATTCACAGTAAGGATAACAATATAGCGGAAACTTTCATAAATAAGAATAAACATTCAAGGCAATGTATAACTAAAACAAAAGCCTTTTAAACTTGAACTTCAACATATTATGGAAAAAATAAAATAAAATAATTCCATTTAATTATTTACAGGGATATTCTACTAATCGAACAATCACATGCAATATCAATAACCACTTTCATAATGATGGAATGCATAATGTCAGACTATCATAACCACATATCCAAGGCCTCGTGCCAAGACTACAATAAGAATTTATCAAGGCCTTGTGCCAAGACACTATATTGTCTCATGAGACCTACTGATGCATCGAGGAGCTATAGCGGGCTCCACCCGTCACATATTAAGTCCAATGCATTCCTCATATGAACAGGTATAAACATAACATAAAAATTCGTATTAAAACTAGCATACAAAATGTCAACACTTTCTCCATAAACCATGAATGGTATAAAAATAACACATCCATAGTCAAAAAAATCACAAAACCTTCAATACAATATGGAAGTTTTGTTTCATAATAAATCAACTTCAAATAATCTTAAAATCCATCAATGGATGTTGACATAGATCAAATCAAAACTCTTTTTAGAGAAATATCTCTTTCGATTTTGAAATCATTTAAGAGTCATATATTTATAAAATAAAACATTTTCTTTGAAAATATTCTTATAATCTTGTAAGGGAAGCTTCGACAATTTTATAATGGTGGAAAATAGCCACACCCGCCGTATAAGTTAAAAAACATTCTTAACTTAATTCTGTCGAAAAGGTTAAAAAGGACCTTGTTTGGAAAATGACAGAAAGATTCTTTGATAAAGCACTTATAAAATTAAAAAATGCTATAAATGAATTTATACCATAGTCTTTAAAATATTAAGAATGATTTGAAATACATTTTTAAGAAACATGGATGTGAATGATAAAGAGGTCCTAGTAGATAATCACGTATAAATGATCTCAGATAAAGAAGAGATTGTGAAATAACACTTACCTTGTACTTTTCCTTGGTTGGGGGTAGATTAACCTCTTGTATAATGGTAAAATAATTTTTATTAAATTATACAATAATCATATACATTAATATGATATCATATATGATCTTTTAATAATGCTTTGTTAATAATATTTTAGAATTATCGTTGTTTCAGGTGTTAACTTACTCATTTTCTTTTATATGTGTTGTATCATAATCCATGTTTGTCATGAATAGGTTGTATATTAATCATATCCAGAATGATATCAAGTCCTTAGATACTATTATTAATCATCAAATGATAATTAGACTTCAATGGATACGATGGAGAATGAATCTCATCGCGTTTGTGGAGACGGTAGTCCGTACGTACGCACGAGCGACAATATCATTCTTTTGATATTAAAATAATATATAATTGGGTGGTATATCATATATACAGAATCATTATCATGTTATATTTATTATTTAAATTAATTACACATCATTATTATACCCATCCAAATCATAATTTATTGAATAACAATTACACCACGACCTGGAGACGGTAAGCCTTACGTAGGCACGTATGGTGACATGTTATTAAAAGATGGATAGAATAATGAATATGGTTGTACCATATTTATAATAAAATCAATGAATATATAAGATAACGGTGTTATTATTTTAGAATGGTAATAACAAAGAAAGAAGAAGTGGAAGGAGAAAGGAACTTGAAAAAGGGTGGTGAAATCATTACCTCTTCTTTGGGTTCTTCCTTTTGATTTGATCAAAAGGGCTCCATTGGTTGGCTTTCTGACTAAAGAAAGGCGTCTAGGATGAAGTGAGAGAAGTTGAGAGATTATTTGGGTAGTGTTTTCCATTTCCAAATGGATTTGAAGGTGTGAATTATTATGAACGGGGAATGCCCTTTTATAAGAGGGGTGAGGGGCACCATTGGAAAATCTAGAAATATTATTTTATAATAAATTCATATTCATTTTGTAATAGATCCAAAGTGGATTATTTAAAGGTTAAGGTGGGTATGGGTCGAAAACCACTCAACCAATAGAATTTAGACTGGTTTGGGTCATTATATCAACCTTATATTTTAGTTTTAACTCTTAATTAATTAGTTTGACACTTACCATGTCACTTTGTATTTTTATATTATATAGGTAATAAACATACTATATACCTCCAAGAGACCCACAAGTGGTCCATTAATGATATACCTATCATGATATAAGTCTCTTGGCCGAACCATAGATTTTTAGGAATTGAATATCAATAAATAATTTAATATTTGTTTTAAAAACTCTTTTTTTCTCAATTTTGACACTATTTGGAAAATTGGTTTTTGTGAAATTCATAACAGAATGATTACTTAGAACAATGTTAATTAAATCATTCTCAACATATCATATTAACCTAGAAAATTCGTGTAATTCATAAAAAGTCTCAAATTATATTTATTTGTGTATTTATAATATCAATTATTTTAATTTTTAACTATTATGGTAATTACTGCATCATCATTGGGTCATAAATAAATTAACTTATTTAATGTCTAAAAATTATAAATAAAAAATAATTATCTAGGAAATAGTTTTATATTTATAATTAATATTTAAAATCAAATTTATCTTATGTATAACCCCATATTAAAAATGTTTTAGTAAATAAACTTTGATTTTAACTCTTTTAACACTTCTTTGAATTAAATAATAATAAATGTCCTAATCTAATCCAAGTGGACCTAAATGATAATATTTTATTCCTAAGGTTGTTTTTGGTCGAGATACACTTTTACAATAGAATTAGGACATGTGTTTGGGTAATATTAATATAATTTTTACTCTTAATTACCCTATTTACTTTTAACCGTGTTAAATAAAAGTAAAAAGTTACTATTCACCAAAAATTATTTTCCTATCAATGAACCACATTTTAGTCCTTGAAATTAATAGTGTCTCTCGGATTTTTGAAATTCCACTCAAAGAAGCGGTAAAATTAAGTTTTATGAAAAATTCAGTTTTTTAACTACCACTTAGTGGTTTCACTATTCATCAAAAAAAATGATGTTTTTCAGAAAAATACAAAAATTCACCCTAGGATAATTTTGATATTCCGAATCCAAAAATGAAGTCCATTTTGAAAAAAAAATTTATAAAATTTCAAAAAGAAGGTATTACTATTCATAATGGCTAGTTTGATTGGTTGTGGTGTGTTAGAACTTGATGTTGTGTACAACACACGCAATTTCATTATTCAAATAGACGTGTACCGTAGAAGCTTGGCGTGTTACATTCTCCCCTCTTTCAAATAATTTTGTCCTCAAAATTTCTAGAATACTACCGCATGAAAAGACTCGGGTGGTTCTTCATCATAAGTTCCTCGGGTTCCCACATTGCATCTTCCGTCTTATGGTTTCTCTACAAGACTTTTAGCAGATGAGTCATCCGGTATCTCAGTACTTGTTCTCTCGTATCAAGAATCTTGATGGGATCTTCGCAATAAGACAGATCGAGTTCCAGTTATAATTCCTCATAGGTGAGTACATGTGTTGGTCCATGCATTTATTTCCTCAACAGTGATACGTGGAACACATCGTGAATGTTGGAGAGACTTGGCAGCATTTCCAATCGGTAAGCTATAGCCCCAATTCGTTCTAGAATTTCAAAAGGTCTGATGTACCTGGGACTCAATTTACTATTCTTACAAAAACATATGACTCCCTTCCATGGAGATACCTTCATGAAAACATGATAACTGACTTGAAATTCCAAATCGTTCCTTCGATTATCAGCATAGCTCTTCTGCCTAATTTGAGATGCTTTGATATGGTTTTGGATTACCTTCACCGTTTCCATCATTTCCTCCACCAGTTCGGGGCCTATAAGTTTTCTTTCACTAACGTCATCCCAACAGGTTGGTGTGCGAAATCTTTTTCTGTATAAGGCTTCATATGGTGCCATCTGAATACTCGAATGAAAGTTATTGTGATAGGAAAATTTTACCAAAGGTAAATACTGATCCCACATTCCCTGAAAGTCAAGTTAGCAGGATCTCAACATGTCTTCTAAGGTTTGAATAGTTTGTTCTGATTGTCCATCTGTTTGACGGTGGTAGGCAGTGCTCAAATAAAGTTCAGTATCCAAGGATTTCTGAAGAACATTCTAGAATCTTGAAGTAAAACGGGGATCACGATCAGAAACAATCGATAGAGGTACTCCATGAAGTCTCACAACTTCATTAATATATAATCTTGCTAGCCATTCCAGTTGTAGATCTTCTCTTATAGCAAGAAAATGTGCTGACTTGGTAAGAAGATCAACAATAAACCATATTGCATCGTTCCTTCTAGGAGTCTTTGGTAGTCCCATGACAAAGTCCATTGTAATATTGTCCCATTTACACTCCGGTATAGGAAGAGGTTGCAATACTCCACTAGGCTGTTTCCTTCCAGCTTTCACTTGTTGACAAACCATACATCTTGACACAAAATCATCAATCTCCCTCTTCATTTTTCCCACAAAAAATTTTCCTTCAAATCTCTATACATTTTGGTGCTCCCAGGGTGTAAAGAGAAATTGGAACTATGAGCATCATCCATCAATTCTCTTTTTAGATCAGGTATATCGGGATCAAAAATCCTCTTCCCAAATTTCAAAATTCCTTCTTCATATACAAAGTCTCTCAATCTCCCATCATTCACAGCTTTAATTTTCTTTTGAAATTCTTCATCATCGGTCTGAGAACTATTAATCCTTTCTAGTAAAGATGGTTTGGAAACCATTTGAAAAATCATTGATGTTTCACCTTCCCTGGTTATTCCCATGTCCATTTTCACTATGTCTATGAAAATTGGATCCCTTTAAATTCTCATATTGTTCAAAACACCCTGATATTTTCTGCTCAAAGCATCTGCCACCTTGATTGCCTTCCCCTTGTGGTAGTGTATCGTGCAATCATAATCCTTGAGTAATTCAAGCCATCTCCTTTTCCTCATGTTGAGTTCTTTTTGTGAGAAAATATACGTCAAACTCTTGTGATCAGTATAAATCTCACATTTTTCACAATAGAGGCAGTGCCTACATATCTTCAAAGAAAATATCATAGCTGCTAACTCAAGATCATGAGTAGGATAGTTTTTTTCATGAATTTTCAACTATCGTGATGCATAGGCAATAACCATATCATTCTACATAAGGACACAACCAAGTCATTTCTCTGATGCATCACTATAAATAACGAACCCATAATTCCCCGATGGTAGAGTCAATATAGGAGCATTGACTAATATTCTCTTCAGTTCTTCGAAACAATCTTCACACTCTTTTTTCCAAACAAATTTAACCCCTTTACGTGTGAGATTCGTTAATGGGTTAGCCAATTGGGAAAATTTCTGGACGAAATGTCGATAATAACCTGCCAAACCAATAAAAGGGCGTACCTCAGTTATACTCATAGTTGCTGGACATTCTTGTATTGCCTTGGTCTTAGAAGGATCAACAGAGATTCCCTATTTAGAGAAAATATGGCCAAGAAAAGAAATCTCCTAAATCCAGAATTCACAGTTGCAAAACTTCCCATATAATTCATGTCTTCTCACAGTATTTATGATAATGCGCAAGTTATTTTCATGATATTTGTATCTTTTGGAGTTACCAAGATATCATCAATAAATACCACCACAAATTCATCTAGATATTCCTTGAAAAATATATTCACCATATCCATGACTACAGAGGGTGCATTAGTCAATCCAAAAGGTATTACTGTAAACTCGTAATGCCTGTACCTGGTTTGAAATGATGTCTTCGGAATTTATTCCTTTTTCACACACAACTGATGGTATCCAGATCAAAGTTCAATCTTTGAAAAGTATGGAGCTCCATGAAGTTGGTCAAATAAATCATCAATGCGAGGTAGGGGATACTTGTTCTTTATTGTTATAGCATTGATCTCCCTGTAGTCGATACATAACCTCATAGATCTATATTTCTTTTTAACAAAAAGAACTGGGGCTCCCCATGGAGAAACACTAGGTATAATAAATCCATTATTACTCAATTACCCTAGTTGTTTCTTAAGTTTGACTAATTCCACAGTGGACATTATATAAGGGGTCTTCGATATAGGCCTTGATCCAGGAATTAAATCAATGGAAAATTCAACTTCTCGTTCTGGAGGATTTCCAGGTAAATCTTCAGATAACACATCTTCATATTCTTTAACAATAGGTATATCCTCAATTTGAACATTCCTTTCCTCACCCACAATCATTTCATTCTCTTCCTCCCCAATAATTTAATTTAGTTGATCTACTAGAGGTGGATCTAGATAAGAATTAGGTGGTAACGATTCTTCTCTAAAGATAAGGTGTTCCTTATCATCATCTTCAAAAATCTTAACCTCCTTATTCTTACAATAAATCTTCACATCATGGTCCAAAACCCAGTCCATACCGAGGATTATATCAAACTCAATCATAGGTATGATGATGAGATCAGCAGATACAGAACATTTATCTGCTCTAATGGGGACTGATTCACAAAACTTTGTTGCAATGATACTTCCCTTAGGAGTTTTAATTGAAAACTCCCTTGTTAAATAAAATTGGAAATATCTAATTTTCATAGCAAACTGGGAAGATATGAAACAATGCGATGATCCAGAATCAAATAATGCATTTTCTAAACTTGAGGAAACCATTAAATTACCTGCCACCATGTCTTTCGGAGCTTCTACCTCATCAGTAGTGATAGCATAAGCTTGGACTTGATCCCTTGGCATTTTCTGAGGTTAGTTCCCCTGACGCTTAGGACATTCATTTGCATAATGTCCCATCTCCCTGCAATTGTTGGACTGAACATCGGTAGCTTCCTTCTTCCCCTTGAAATCACGAGCTTGGTGTCCTTTTTCACCACACTTGTAACAGACTCCTGTTCCTTTTAAGAAAGTACTGGGGTGCTTCTTCCCACATTAACTATATAATGGTTATTCAACATTTCCCTACGTCCCTTTATTTCCATTCGCAGATTGATCGGAAGATCTATTCTTCTCTTTCATTTCTTTAATGTCATATGACTTAGAAAATTATTTCTTAATCTTAATAGCACATGAGACAATGTATTCGTACGATGAGAAGGATTTCGAGACTAATGCTCGACGGAGAAACAGTTTTAACCCATCAATTAAACGATCAATATTAATTCTTGGGTTACGTATATAATCTCTATCATATCTTGCTAACCTTGTAATGTTATCCTCATACTTTGCAACATTATCATCTGACTTTTGTCTCAGACTCATAAATTGTCTTTCCATATCTAATTGATGGTCACAAGGAAAGTATTTTTCTAAAAACAAATCTTTGAACTCCCTCTATTCCATATTTGATACTTCATCATCTTCCTTCATGTTTTGAATCAATGACCACCATTGATCAGCATCACTAGTGAGGCGGTAAACTGCCATGATAACTTTTTCCCTTTCACTACTTCCCAAAGACTGAAATATTTTCTCTAGGAAACTTATCCATTTCTCAGCTACTAATGGATTTGTACTCCCATTGAATGTTGGTGGTTTTTGCGTCATGAATCGATCTAACATTGATCCTCCATGATGTGGATCAGGGTGCTCCATACGGCTAAGGTTATTATTCATAACCAGAGTGAGTTGTCCCAGTATGGTGATTAGCTGATCGGCACCAGTTGCATCACCAGCTCCACTATAATTATCTTGAGTAGGAGGGAAATCCCTACATGGAGTGCATGCATTGATATAGTTTCCATTTCTTCCACTAGGCACCATTTCTAAATAATGGCATAAACTAGATCAGTTTATGAATCAAAATACATAATTTCATACTTATAAAACACTTAACATAAATTGAACTATTTATGGATATAATCCATAATCATAAATATGTTTTCTTTGAGGAAGTATATACGCATAAACCCTTCATAATGATTTGTAAAGAAAATGAGAGTTATCCTAAGCATATCCCCCGGGAGTGTCGTAACCAAGAGTGTAACAAGACTTGTTTTTGTGCACCAGTTCCCGTTCGAGTCTAGCTCAAAGTGGTGTTTTTGGGTTTTACCCCTAGGTACATCTATGCCAGATCCACCTCCACCTACTCGTATCCAGACAGGGATGTATTGCTCGGAAAACTCACAAAATCTCTACAATACAAAAATTATAGGAAGTTCTTCTATACTAATCCTCAAAGTCCATCTTAAATCAATGTGCCCTAATCAAAGTTTATCTAAATCTAGCATCCAAGGTTTGTTCTAACCCCCCTCTGATACCAACTGTAACGCCCCGACCCCAGTTACCTAGAGTTTGCACATTGTTAAATAACATTGGCATGGTCACAAGAATGAAAAAATATCAAAAGACTTAGTAGTTTAGTAGCCTTGGAAATACTAGATATATTCATAAAGTTTTACATTATATCATAAAATACAAACTACAACAATATAGTGTCCATAGTCCACCCTCTTATCCCCTCATACTATCCCTTCAGGTCATTCATAAATTAATTCTTCACATCCTGGGAAAAATAAAACATAGAAAAGGGGTGAGCTCAAATGCCCAGTATAGATAACAATATAGCGGAAACTTTCATAAATAAGAATAAACATTCACGACAATGTATAACTAAAACAAAATCCATTTAAACTTGAACTTCAACATAGTATGGAAAAAATAAAATGAAATAATGCCATTTACTTATTCCAAAGGATATTCTACTAATCAAATAATCACATGCAATATCAATAACCACTTTCATAATGATGGAATGCATAATGCCAGACTATCATAACCACATAGCCAAGGCCTCGTGCCATGAATACAATAAGATTTTGTCAAGGACTTGTTCCAAGATAGTAGTTTGACTCATGAGACCTACCGATGCATTGAGGAGCTATAGAGGGCTCCTCCCATCACATATTAAGTCCAATGCATTCCTCATATGAACAGGTTTAAACATAACATAAACATTCGTATTAAAACTAACATATGAAATGTCAATACATTCTCCATAAACCATGAATGGTATAAAAATAACACATCCACAGTCAAAAAAATCACAAAACATTCAATACAATATGGATGTTTTGTATCATAATAAATCAACTTCAAATAAGCTTAAAATCCATCGAAGTATGTTGACATAGAGGAAATCAAAACTCTTTTTAGAGAAATATCTCTTTCTATTTTGAAATCATTTAAGAGTCATATATTTATAAAATAAAACATTTTATTTGAAAATATTCTTATAATCTTGTAAGGGATGCTTCAACGATTTTATAATGGCAGAAAATAGCCGCACCCGCTGTATAAGTTAAAAAAACATTATTCCCTTAATTCTGTTGAAAAGGTTAAAAAGGACCTTGTTTGGAAAATGACGGAAATATTCCATTATAAACCACTTATAAAAGCCAAAAAGGGTATAAATGAATTTATACAATAGTCTTTACAATAGTAATAATTATTTGAAATACATTTTTAAGAAACATGGATGTGGATGATAAAGAGGTCCCGGTAGATAATCATGTATAAACAACCTTGGATAAAGAAGAGATTGTGAAATAATCCTTACCTTGTAATTTTCCGTGGTTGGGGGTAGGATAACCTCCTATATAATGGTGAAATAATTGTTATTAAATTATACAAGAATCATATGCATTAATATGATATCATATATGATCTTTTAACATGGATTTGTTAATAATATTTTAGAATTATCATTGTTTCGGGTGTTAACTTACTCATTTTCTTTTATATGTATTATTACATAATCCGTGTTTGTCAAGGATAGTATTTATCTTAATCATATCCAGAATTATATCAAGTCTTTAGATACTATTATTAATCATCAAAAGAGAATTAGACTTGAATGGATACGATGGAGAATGAATCTCATCGCATTCGTGGAGACGGTAGTCCGTACGTATGCACGAGCGACAATATCATTCTTTTTATATTAAAATAATATATAATTGGATGGTATATCATATATAAAGAATCATTATCATGTTATATTTATTATTTACATGAATTACACATCATTATTATACCCATCCAAATAATAATTTATTGAATAACAATTACACCACGATGTGGAGACGGTAAGCCGTACGTACGCACGTATGGTGAGATGTTATTCAAAGGATGGATAGAATACTGAATATGTTTGCACCATATTTATAATAACAGCATAGTATATATAAGATACCGGAGTTATTATTTTATAATGGTAATAACAGAGAAAGAATAAGTGGAAGAAGAATGGAACTTGAAAAAGGGTGGTGAAAACATTACATCTTCTTCGGGTTCTTCCTTTTGATTTGATCAAAAGGGCTCCTTAGGTTGGATTTCTGTCCTAAAGAAGGCCTCTAGGATGAAGTGAGCGAAGTTGAGAGAGTATTTGGGTAGATTCTGTCTCAGCCAAATGGCTTTGAAGGTGTGGGTTAATGAGAAGGGTGAGTGCCCTTTTTTAAGAGGGGTGAGGGGCACCTTTAGAAAAGCTAGAAATATTATTTTGTAATAAATTCATATTCGGTTTCTAATGGCTCCAAAGTGGATTATTTAAAGGTTATGGTGTGGATGGGTCGAAAACCACTCAACCAATATAATTTAGACAGGTTTGGGTCTTTTAATTTACCTTATCTTTTAGTTTTATCTCTTAGTTAATTAGATTGACACTTACCATGTCACTTTATTTTTTTAAATTATATAGTTAATAAACTTACTATGTACCTCCATGAGACCCCCAAAGTGGTCCATTAATGATACACCTATCATGATATAAGTTTCTTGGCTGAACTGTAGATTTTTAGGAATTGAATATCAATTAATAATATAATACTTGTTTTAAAAACTCTTTTATGTCAATTTTGACACTATTTGGAAAATTGATTTTTGTGAAAATCATAAAAGAATGATTACTTCAAAAAAGGTTAATTAAATCAATACTAAAATGTCATATAAACCTATAAAATCAGTCTAATTTATAAAAAGTCTCAAATTATATTTTTTTGGTAATTTATAATATCAATTATTTTAATTTTTGACTATTATTGTAATTACTGCATCATCATTAGGTCATAAATAAATTAAATTATTTAATGTCTAAAAATTATAAATAAAATATCATTATGTAGGAAATATATTTAGATTCTTAATGAATATTTACAATCGAATTTATCTTATGTATAACCCTATATTAAAAATGTTTTAGTAAATAAACATTGATTTTAACTCTTTTAACTCTTCTTTGAATTAAATAATAATAAATGTCCTAATCTAATCCAAGTGGACCTAAATGATAATATTTTATTCCTAAGGTTGTTTTTGGTCGAGATACTCTTGTCAAATAGAATTAGGACATGAGTCAGGGTAATATTAATATCATTTGTACCCCTAATTACCCTATTTACTTTTAACCGTGGTAAATAAAAGTAAAAAGTTACTATTCACCAAAAATTATTTTCATCTCAATGAACTACATTTTAGTCCTTGATATTAACTGTGTCTCTTGGATTTTCAAAATTTCAGTCATAGAAGCGGTAAAATTAAGTTTTATGAAAAATTCATTTTTTTACTACCACTTAGTGGTTTCACTATTAAAAAAATGACGTTTTTCAGAAAAATACCAAAAATTCATCCAAGGATAATTTCGATATTCCGAATGCAAAAATGAATTCCATTTTGAAAAATAAAATTTATAAAATTTCAAAAAGTAGGTATTACTATTCATAACAGCTAGTTTGATTGGTTGTGGTGTGTTAGAACTCGATATTGCGTACAACACATGTTATTGCATTATTCAAAGATAAGCGTACCGTAGAAGCATGGGGTGTTACATGATTTATATACCAATGTAATAAGTGATATAAAAGGGAAAATAAACTTGAAAAAGGTTCTGAACAAATTATAAATTAACTTGAGTTTATTATTCAGGAAGAACAAGGAATATACAAGACGATTCAGACTCAATCTAAGGGACTTCATCTCAATCTCTTTCCATTGAGGAATATTTTGATAATATACACCTCCTTCTTAAATACGATGTATAATAAGCCCCTTTGATTTTTTATTTCATTAAAAGGGAATATTTTTCTATGAATATTTTTACTAAATGAAAAAAGGATTGTTTTTAACATATTCGGTGACAATGACATCTCCGTCATCGTAATAGTTATTTGGATACTTCTATAAGAATTACTTTTTTTAAAAGGAAAAGAAATCCCTTATTCCATTTTTGGGTGTTTTCATATTTAAAATGGTTCTGAAAGTGGATTTACTGTTTCAATATCTACATATTATTTCTGGTTATTTCAAATTAAATTTATGTTTGAAATGTTGATATTTGTAATATTTCATGTTTGATTATTATATAATGGTACTTGGACATTTTATGGGTGGATATGTGATAAACCAAAATAAGGATGGTTCCGTGACAATCCAAAGACAAGTGGTTACATTATAACCTCAAATGCATTGGGTATTGCGGTTGGTTGTATAGATAATCTATTTATTGATATCTGTGGAAGTCGACCGTATGGTTATTCCATTTAAGTATATTTATGTCCCCAGTTACCTTTTTTATGTTATATGTTTCGTTTTATGGGATTTATGATAATATTTTGGTTAAAAAAAGGGTAAGAAATGAGTTATATTCAGTGAAGTGTTTTTTCTACTTATTAAATATGAAGGGAATTACATTATGATAAAGTATTCATGGTTTACTTGGTGTTTTAAAATAACTAACAGTTTTACTTCTTTATGTATCCCTTACTATGCTTTTTATTCTCATCCCTTATTTTGAAATGTTTCTTCACATGAGTTTAAGATGAATAGTGTCAAGGATAGGATCAAGGAAATGTATAACTGTTTAAATCAGGGAACTAAACATGTCTTTTTTTAATGAGTTTTATTGTATTATGAAAATAATGGATAGTGATTAAAAAGTGTCTACTTATAATATTCATGTTGTTATTTATAAGTTATGACATAATTCTCTAAATATATAAACCTAAAATGATTCCAAAATGTTGATTATTAACATAATTAAAGATTAAAAAATGTTTAAGGCCAGGTCCATATACATGATACCCATAACACATTTGGAAATAGAAATTACGAACATAATACCTAATAAAATGAATTAAATTTCATCCTTGAAAGATTATTCAAATATTTATTCTTCATAACATGGGGAAATGAAAAATAATAAGGTTGAGCTAAAATGATCAATAAGGTCTTGTAAATAATAATCAATCATAAAAAATTAGAATAAATTAACATGGAAAGGTAAATAATAGATAAAACACTCCATTCAAATAACATGATAAGGAAAAATCAAATGGAAGTGTAAGAAACTGAAATACATGCCCTTTAATCAGTGAACTAAAAATGAAATCTATACATAGATATGTAAATGAAAAATCTCATAGAAGAATAATAATTGAAACTAAATGAAGGAAATTATTTCTTAATGGACACCATGTTTAAGAAACATGACAAACTATACCATCAGGACCTTTCATAAGATGGTTTAAAACTTTGGATAAAACCCCATTTAATTTAGCAAAATAATTTTATGATAAGAAACTACCTATGCATCGAGGATCTATATAATGTATCGGATCCACAATTCATTTCCTGTCCGAGGAATTAATCATATATAATAATCAAAATAAATAACATGACTTATCATATATCAGAATTGAATTAACAATTAAAAATTATCAATATTTCCACATATAATAAAATAACTGTTAAAGTAGACACTCAATGTAAAATTATATATAGTTCAGTAAATAATAATATAAATTGTATAATAATATGGATATTTATGTAATCATCCAATGAAAAATGGTTAATATAAATATATGATTTTAAAAATAAAGTTAAAAATGACAAAATGATGTGAAATTTCTATGATAATAATTAAGAACATTCTTTAGATGAATAACTTTCAAACATTCCCAAGCATCCTATACCACATTGAAAAATAAGAATCATAATAACAAAAATTTTAAGACATTAAATGAATCATATAATGTTGTGAGGATAAGGAAATTTATTATATAAAATGAAAAATTCAGTATATACTCCAAATAAAACTGAATTGGCTCATAATAACAAATAAGTCTCAATGAAATGTAAATTGCAACAAAATACCCTTACCTTAACCTTATTTTTCTGATGTATTGTATTTATCATAATTAATAGTGGTTTAAAATATGGTACTAACTTATTGAAGAACCATACTAATTTTTATAATATCATATATCATATATCATATTCTTATGATATTTTATTTCTTATTTTTTAACAATCATTCATTTTTTTCAATATTTTGGGTGTTATTTTCATAGTTTACTCAAGTATGTTTTTGACTTTTTATTTGATTATACTATTACTTAGATCTTGATTTCATCGTATCAAAATTTTAACCATTAAATAATTATTCTATTTATTAATTACATATTTATTTATAATAATCTATAAATATTGGAGATAAGAAATGAAATGCACTGTTCATGGAGACGGTAGGTCATACGTACACAAGAACACTACTTTCATTTCATTGTTGTATTAAAATAATTAAATTTAAATGATTTATATGTAAATTTTTTATTCACGTATAATATATAAGGTATATATATTATAATGTTTTATTAAAATCACCCTCAATAAATTCCATGTATGGCCTGATCGAGTCATATTGCTTTAAGGGGGCGGTAGTCCACACTTCCTCAAAAACAATTATATTATTTATAGAAATGAAAAATATAAATATATGTTCTAAATAGAAATTAATTAAGAATAAATCTATTATAAATAACATATATAAAATATATTAATATATCTTTAAAAATATTTTCCACCATTAGAGGGTGTGAAGGAAAAATGAACAATCATTGTTTTGTGAGATCGTAGTTCACTGTACACATAATCCGTATGTTTGTTACCCATTAGATGGAGGTTTGGGTAAGCATTGGTAAAAATAATAGCATAAAAACATAATGGTATATTTAGGATACGTTTTTTTTTATTTTATTATTTATTAAGAAGATTATAAGGAGTGGGGAAACAAATTAAAGAAAATAGATCACTGGAAAATGTTACCTTATAATCGGGTAACTCAATTTAATTTTTACCAGTGGGATTCCTTGGAAGGATTTATGACTAAATGAATGATTCAAGGTCAATGGTAGAGTGTATTTTAATATATTTGGAAATATATTGTCCAAACATAAATGGTTTGAGAGGTGTGAGGAATGGAGAGAAGTGGTGACCTTTTATAGTTGAGGAGGAGTGGAACTCTTGTACTATTTTGAAAGAGGAAATCATTCACCGTTTTTCATATTCCATATGGATCCATTATTATATAAAATTATAGAAATAGAAGGATAGGTTTGATACCTATACATCCACTATATCTTGGACCAGTGTATAGGTCATTTTGGTCCTTAAGGATTTGTTTTATTCCATTATTAAGCTTAATTTATCTCGAATCATTGTAATTCATTTTAATTAAAATATCTAATTTTTTTGGTAAAAAACTAATTCCGACTAATTAGAAATTATTATTATTACAAATATTTAATCCTTTTTTTCCAAATTATTATCATATAAGTTGTATAAATTAATTTAAAATGCATCCCGTGATTTGGATGACAATGTTGGTTTTTATGGTACAAAATTATGATAGTTTGCGATGTTTTTATATTGAAATTCAAAGTTAAATTAGTTAGAATGAAATAAATTTTATTAAATGATATTTGTTTCCTAGTTTATATTTAAAACTAATTAAAATTATAATTTATCCTCATAAATAAATTATATGAAAAATATGTTTTGAAGTAAAATTCGTTACTTTTATCTACTCAATAAAAAAATGAAATGTTTTAGAAAAATATAAAAAACCCATAAAACCAATTTCATATGATTATATTTCATAAAATATGTCTATTTTAGAATATTTAATCAATTAATGATTCAAAATTGATATTTAAAAAGGGCTCTCCATTAAAAGGTTGTAAAACTGCCTTAATAAAAATGAAGCATTTTATGTATAAAACTGGGTTTTTTATCATAATTCTATCAAATCTATTAAACAAATGTCAATTTTTTTATTGAATATATAATATATATATCACCATAATATCACACATAAATTTAATTAATTAAATTTATTAGGGTAAAATAGATATGTGTGCATAAAAAAATAATATTTTCTTTTATATTCAATCGATTTTCATATTCATTTCAAACTAATTCATAACCAATGAATTCATTTTACCCTTGTGTAAAACAGATATTTTCATATTATAGTGAATTATAGTCATAAACACTAATTTTATGGCTATGTTATGTCTTATTATATTAAATAATAATATTTTATTAATATATTGTTGTTCAGCTAAAACATGCTCTTGCTTGTAATGTGAGAATTCAAAGAAAGTATCTATTTGATGTAACACAAGCTAACTTGGTGTTTAATGAATTATAAAATATAGAGTATATAAAAGAGTAAATATATTTTAAAGACTTAGTGTATTATATCCACTTTCATGGTTGGTGTCTTATGCTATGTGCACTATCAAATACAAGGTTCTTACTTTAGAATTTAAAGGTGTTACACCGTGCTATTTCCATCCCAATGTCCGGGTTCCTAGATTCAAATGAGAACTAGACACCCAAAAACCTCCATTTACCCAATTGGAATTCACAATAATCCATTATTATGTATTTAAATTTATAATTTATGTAAAATAAAAGATATGTACCTCAAAGAAGAATCAGGTACTTACTATTGGGTGACTATAGATGTTTATATTCTATCTTGAGTTAATGGTTTTTTATATTGTAATTGTAAAATTATGTTTCAAATGAGACATTATATGAATCATCTTGAGGAAGATTCTGATAGCATTATTCCAAATATTATAACATTGGATCAATAATTATTAAGGAATTGGGAAAATTCATATAAAACAATTATTGTAGTTACACTACACCAACATGTTTCAGTGGATATGTCATTTTAATTTTAAGCTAGAATCCTGTATATTTAAAATCTGATTTGGGACTCAAATTAATAAATAAGTGGTTAAATATGATCAAAATTATTTCTAATTTCTTATAGATTTTAGAGGAGGTGAAATAAAATATGTAAATTCACAGATTTAATGGGTTAACACGTGAATGGTGGGATTTGGTCATGTAAGATAAAGGAAATGAAGGGTTAATTTTGGTAGGGTTTTTAGAGATATGTTACCAACACTTTGACCATCACACACTCTAGGTATCAAAGACTAAAATTTTATTTTACTTATATAAGGTCAATTTGACAATTAAAAAGTTTTCCTTCAAATTTAATAATTTTGAATGGTTTTCACTAGCGGTTATAACTAATGATTCATTATTCTATATGCAGTTTAAACTTGGATTTCAACATGGAATATGATACAAGGTGATGATATTATATATCAAATAATATACTTATATAGTGAATAATTTAGTTTTTTTAGAGAGTTATATTATTATAAATCCTCAAAGTGGTATCACCTTCACCTAACTATATGGATGAAGTAGTTCCAGTAGTGTGTAGAAGGTAGAATTATTCTCATCAAAGGACAAGATAATAACATATAATGGATACATTGATGTGTTCCTCTACCGGGAAAAGGGATATATTGTAATTTTTCTTTCGAGATGGTTCATTTTACCACTTAAATAGGGATTACCCGTGCCTATAAGAAAACTATTTTAGGAGTGGAATGGCTGGAAAAGTGGAGAAATACAATTGGAATCAACATGGTGTATCATTGGATAAGGTTTAAAATTACACACCTCTATCATATGTTTGAGCATACAAGTCTCGATAAATAATATCATAGTAGTATTCGTTCTAAGTGTGTACTAAATCTATTTCTACTCATGGTTACCTATGGGAAGTATATTTGTAGAGAGAATGATAAGAGTATTTAAAGATTCAAAGTCACTTTTTTCCAACATTAAATGATAAAAAAAGGTATAAAAGACACCATATATGGTTATTGGTACCATATTACATGATTCTAATATATTTTAAATAATAAGTTCGATAGGTGGTTCCCATTTATTTTTTATATCATGGATATTAGATGATATTGTTTTATGAATAAAAAGGATTCAAAAAGTTATTAAAATTCAATTACCTTTGAGAGAACATGATAGTCATGGATTAATGTGTTTGGGTAAAGAATTTGATGTTACACTTGTAAGGGGGTGAACATAGTGTAACACTTTTAAATATTTACTTCATAAAATTAAACTTTTTGATTTGTTAGAAATCAAATCCTCTTAAGATATTCATATCACCATCCCCCATTTCCAACCAAAATAAAATAAACATATGGAATATAACATTTTTACTTATTTTTACATCAACGTGGGTGACTACATAATTTTTATTTTTTGGTTTCGTCTATGAGAAAAAAATGTCACCAATTCATAAGAAGGTTTAACCCATTATAAAATTCTTATATTTCACGGATATTATTTTACTCCAGAGGAAACTGTCCCAGATTTTTTACATCCACATACCTTATGAAATCACTACATTATTATAAATATATTATAACATTTGGTTATAATGGATCTTTAATATATTTAATGGACCTAACCAGAAATTAGGAAAATAAAATTTTCCCTTGGATTCTCCTTTATTGAAATAATCATATCCCATTGAGAATTTTGAATAAATGGTATTGTCACCATTCAAAAAACCTTTCAGATATACCGTCTATATAACTGTAATTTTCATAACATTAGTGTTCTAAACCAATGACATATGATCATTTTAATTATTGGTTCTTCCTCTATGATTCATTACTTTTCTTAAATCCATACTCTTATTCTTTGATTCAATGTATTTTCGAGAATGTTTATGATAGATGTTATTAATATATACTCTCAATATATCATAACCAAAATCTAAATTAATACAAGGATTCATATAGATTAATAAATTCTAATAAATATAGGGAACATGAGATCCAAAACATTAATTTCCTATAGTCTCAATGCTCAGTGATCCCTTTTTTCTTACTCCAGAAAACATGGACGGACCAAGCCACCATTATGTTTAACTCTTAGTAAATTGTTATTCCCTCTCCCATAAATTTAACCTTCAATCACATATTAATACTCTTTATTTTATATCTTTAATTATAGATCAATATAAGGAAACACATATTATATACATTTCTACGAATATATACTTTGTATCTATATTAGTTACCTCATCTAATGATTCTTATGACATTAATAATATTTGATTTCACATATCTTATATTCTAGCATGTGATTTTTATCATACACACTCCTATAATAAATTAACAATAGATTGGTATTTATATTCAACTTTTTTTCTCCTAGTATTCTTTGTTGTTTGACTTATGCAGTTTCCACCCCTCCATTTTCTCCTATTAATGCATCATGTTTCAAAATTCCAATTGAATTATAACATATTGTTTCAACCAGTCACTATTATTATAAACTCCCTCATCATATAGATCAATAATCTTCCTCTTCCTATTTATCTTCAAAATGCATGTACCAAAACATGACGCTTTTTTTCCATTTGGTTCTTAATATGGATTCAGATATCTCATTTCCTTATTTAGTATATTAACTTCTGGGGTCACCAATAAAAAAATAATATTTGAAAATATTTCTTAATCTAATTCATTTATGGAGAATACATTTTCCAATTATCTCAACTATAACCTGACACCTCAAAATTATTCTGTTCTTACTTAAAAAATTCGATCATTAAAAATTGATTGAATAATGATATCTATCAAGATATTTTAATCATGAAGAATAAAGAAGTCATTATCTGACATGAATAACTAAATCTATAAATAAATTATTCATAAATTTATTTTGAAATTCTAAAAATATCTTGTAACATTAACCCTATATAGTTTTCGGTGTCTAATATAATTTCTTCGTAGAATCTAGAGATTATCTAATCTATTTATAATCACATCTCGATTTGTATTGTATCTTCCAATTTCCTATCCTGCTACTTTTGAACGTTTGAAGTTATCCAAATTATATTCTATAACACATTTTAAAAAATATTAATCTTCTTCTGTACTACATTCTAGATTTTTATATAATAATATAATTTGAATCCTTTTCTAATCATAAAAAATGGTTCATCTTCCATGTATGCAATTTCTCAAATTCTAATTCCCACATTACCTTAGAAATATTCAATACTCACTCAATTATTCATGATAATTATAGAATTAAAAACAATATAACATAAATTCTCCAACAATTCCATAGGGTTATTCAATCCACCATTTGTATTTTTTATCAAACCCAAAAACTCTCATTATTTTCATCCAGATAATATAATTTCTTAAAAACAATTCCATGACAACATACTAATAGATGAATAAATGTGTTTGAGATAATTCCATATTTTGATGATAAGAAATTTTTAGAAAGTGACTATGATGTACACCCCTTAATATTCTAACTTATTTCATCACATTTTTTTTGAAAAATAGTAGCTTCAGATTCAATATAATGTAACCATAGTTGTATAAATTTATCATCAATTTACAATAGAATCTAATGGACTTTGGGGTATACTGAGAATCCCTTAAGTAAATGTATAATTAAACACATTCATATCCATACTTTATTCTTTAAATTTTCTTTTTTTCATGGCCTTAGTGAAAATATCTAAAATATACTTATTTGTATAAATATATTATATCCTATCATATTTTTTAAACCTTATATTTGATAAAATGAATCTTTACATAAAAATTTCTGTCTCTATAATTTTTTACTAGTTTTTTATATTGATTAATTTTGCATTGTCTAATTTAAGAAATTATCAATGATTTATCATCATTAACCTTTAGATAATATAACTACACTTTCATCAAAATCATTTGTGTGTGTGAATGTTCCAAATAAACATACTCAAATTCATAATCATTAAAAGTTAAAAATTTATTTTTTATAATAAACTAGTACACAAAAATATATCCCTAAAAAATAATCCTAACACTACTGATTTCCTATCATTAGCATGTGTATCCGAATAAGTATTATGTAATCACATAAAGACAAATCTATACTCATTTTGTACATCAGACCATAAGACAAAATACCATTAAGGTTTATCTTCGTAGATATAATGTGTGATTCCTTTATATCACATTTATAACTAGCACAAAATATTATTTCTTATAAACTATATTTTATTTTCAAAATACGATAATAAAATCATCAAATCATCTTCCTATAGTTAATATAATTCACACTTTTATGACATTTTCCTTTCTCAGCTTTAGAATAAATAAAATATGTTTTAATAAATCCTACAAATCTATATTTTAAAATTTATTTAATAATATATCGAAAAATTTATCTTGATTTAGAAGTATATATTTTTATTTATCAGGACATGTAATCGCTAAAATAATCTCCCCCATTTAATAATTAACATATCAAAGTACATTTTAATTTATTTTTTATGATCTAAATTTTCAAACATTTTGTAATATATAAAAATTATTTCGTCAATATAGAAAATGGTAATAAAAGTTCCTAAGATCATTGCCTACACATATAGGTTGTTGTAACCTTTTCTATTTGAAATGATCAATAATTTTAGTTAGTTGTTTGCTTTTAAGTACTATGATATAGTTGAATTTTGCATTATAGACAATCATAAATTTAATCCACAGACCATGTTCCCATTATTTTCAATGATAAACCATTCAATATTTAACTAAAATATTCTTCCATAGGATCAGAATTTTAGAAGGAAGATGTTTCATCCGTTTGTTAAAAATTAAAGCGTATATGAGTTGAAATACCCAAAAACAATATAGTTGTCACGACCCGTCCTTGGGGCCCGTGCTGTGACTACCCCAATCCTGCCTTCCATAGGCCAGGGGCTGGCGACTAGCACCAAGGCGTAAATCCCTGTAAAAAGGGAAGGCATTGCCTTTGTAAGTAAACAAGCACCATAGAGTAAGAAAGCGGGAAGGTAAACACTAACTAAAAACAGAGTACAACTGAATGTGCGGAAAGGTAAATGGTCCAGTATACAATCCTAATCTGAAAGTAAAGTACAACTCGAAAGGGAAAAAAACAACTGTAAAGTAAAAGCCGCTACGCCGAGCTGTCCACTGGAGATCCCACCTGAAGGGTGGTTACAGAAAGCTCCACTGCTCCTCGGGTCCCACCGTCCGCTCCGAGTATGTCCCGCCCAGTGGTCCACCTCCAGGTACTGTCCTGCTCTGCACGCCTCAACCACGATCAATGTTGTCCGTCGTCTGCAACCAACACAACGTAGTGCGGGCATAGCCCATGCAGGGGTGAGTATAAGCTACTCAGTAGGGTCCCCGAGACCCCTGAAGGTCTCCCAAAATCCAGAAAGGATAAACCACAAAGGAAATATACAATCAGGAAGTAACAACCAACACTGCTTATGTATATACCCATACATATACCTAAGTCATCATTTCAATACGCTCCAACCTCCGAGCCCAAGTACAACTCAGTCCATACAGGAAAGTATACGTATTCCACACATGAAAGCAAAACGTAATCCACACAGGATAGCAGAACACAATCCACACAGGAAGGTAAACATGATTCAGCTCACACAGGTATACTTTTTCGAGGATGATAGAGATTATCACTGATCCATCTAAGTCGTCAGACCCACAAAGGAACGATAGGTACTAACCCCCGCAAAGACCCACACAGGATCGGACCCACACAGGATCTGTAGGCGCTGGTTCACATAGGCTTGCTAAGCGCTGACCCACATAGGGTCAGACCCACATAGGATCGGTAGCACTGATCCACACAGGATCGCTGAGTGCTGTAGTCGTCGTCATCGAATCCACTAAGGATCTCTGCACAGTCGTCATCGCAGTCACAATAGCAGTCGCAACCAGCACTAGGGTTCCCGCACACAACAAGATCGTTCGGGAGGGTCCGCTTCATGAGCCGAGAGGCTGATACATCAACTGTAACATAGTCTAGAGTTGATGTATCCAAAAGTTCCGTATCTAAAACAGGAACTCAACGCAACAGACGGAGCGTCAATCGGACGCATGGTCTAAGAGTTATTGGCTTTTTCGTTCCAGGGTCCCGGTTTGTTTTTAAGGAAAAACCAACCCGACCGTACTCCACCTACATCCAAACCTCAGGCGGAGAGTGCCAAAAGATCTGTCTCACTAAGAGGAACTCAACAAAGCTGACGGCACGTCAATCGGACGTCCGTAGCTCAAGATATGAGTGTTTCCGCTCCGAAGGCCCGGTTGGTTTCGTGTACAAACCAACCCGGCCGATCTCAAAGTATTCCGAAACCTTGAGTGAAATATACCAAAACGCCCGTCTGGATCCAAGGATCGGTTCGCCACTGACGGCGCGTCGTTTGGAGGTCCGTAGCCCGAGTTATGGGCATTTGAACCTAACAGTTAGGTATCGGGGGTTTCGGGCCCGGGCCGACCCAGCCCGAGACCCCCCGGTTGGCCCGAACCGGGTCGACCCGCCCCAGAAAGGGTCGAACCGGCCCGGCGCGGCCCAGCCCGGTCCGGCGTGCCACGGCCTGGCGCGACGCGGCCCGGCTGGGCTCGGCCCGGCCTGGCAGACCGGCCAGGCGCGCCGGTCCGAATGAAGGCAGCGCGCTGGGCGCGCTGCCAGCTCCGCCTTCGGCCGAGCTAATTGAGAACAGGGGGCGCCTGCCCCCCTTTTGGGAAACCGTGGCCCCCCTCATTATGGGGGGCCGTTTTGGCTGGCCGCTGGAATAAAATTCCCCTGAGTTTCTTCATTCCGGCCGGCCCGACTTGGCCGGCCGACTCCCTCTCAACAGGACCGGCAAAGGCCGGTCCCCTTCTGGCTTCCAACACCGGCGGCCCGGCTGGCCACCGGTCACCAAGTTCCGCCACGACCCTTATCGTCAGGCGCGGTGCGACGACACTGCGCCCCTCCGCCGCCGCCCCGTTCCGGCCGCGGTGCCTTCGAGTTCCCTCAGCGCGATGCGATGACATCGCGTTCTTGAATCTCTTTCCACGGTGAGGCGCGACGGCGCCGCGCGTATGTTCCGCATGAACCGCGTGGTGCGACGGCACCACGCTCCTTCGTACCAACCACAAGGAAAACAATTATGAAATAAAGAGGATGGTCGGCCGTGTTTGTGCGGTCTGGCCCCCACACATTATTTGATAATAAAAAGTCCAATACCACAAAATTTGACATGCCAGAATCAAGAACAAAATCAAATAACATTAAACCCCTACCTCGATTTCAAGAGCGGAGCACGTCAACAAGCCGTGGAAGACAAGCGTCATGGAGGTCAGGCGTCGCGGGAATCGAACGTCGATTCCATGGACGTCGAGGTGTGTCCGAAGAGGTACGTCGCTGGAGAAGCTTCGTAAGCTGATGGAGGAAGCCTGAGGAAGCAGCGTCTCCTTCCGTTGACACGGGAAGAAGATCGAAAGAAGCGGCATCGTCGATCTTCGGAAACACACTGGCTACGAAGAAGAGATGTGGCGTTCTTCGTCAGAGCTTAAGTGTTCTTCGTGTTCTTCATCAAGGTTGAAGAAGATGAAGAGAGAGCTTCCCAAATCATCTCAAGGTGTCAAAGGATACTATCCAAAATAAAATAAGTCTAAAGCTTATTTTATTTACACAACTAAACCACTTGAATTTCAAAAGTTTGAAAAACAATAACTCATCTCAATTAAAACTCAAGTTGTCAAAATTAAATTGAGTGGAGTTATTGGGAGTTTAAAGGGGAGTTGAGGAGTTAGGGTTCGTGTGGGCCCCACCACACTTAATCTTTTCAAGGGAGGTTATGTGGATGTGGGCCCCACTTCTAACTCCCTTTAGGAGGATATAACCAACATGGATAAAAATAAAATGTGTTTCCACATTTTATTTAACTTCATTTTAATTCCTCCAAAACTAACTCTCAACCCGCATAAAACGCAACCTCGGAAAAGGTCTCCTTAAGTGAAAATGGGCGCTGCGAGTTCATCGGTGCCCTCGGAATTTGATTCCGGGCACTGGTTCAAAAGTTAGAAATTCCCGCTCGTTCGTTCACTGAACGTACCCGAGCCAATCTTCGGAAATTGATTCTTGGCACACCGGGCCTCAGAATCAGGTGCTGTCAGAAGCCGCACTCTTGTAAAATTCCAATGAAAATTAAGAAAAAATTTCCCTTCAATTTTATGGGTCTTTACATTACTCCCACCTCAGGGCTTTACATCCCTGTAAAGATACATCAAAACTAGGGAAACAAATGAGGATAGTGAGCACAAATCTGAGCCTCCCGCTCCCAAGTTCTCTCCTGGAGATTCCCATGCTGCCATCTAATGCGCACTAGAGGAATCGACCGTCCTCGTAGGACCCACTCCTGTCGATCCTCGATCTCCACCGGGACCTCCGTAAAAGTCACCCCATCGTCAACATCAATCTCCCCATAGTCAATGATGTGCGTCAGGTCGTGCATGTATCTCCTCAGCTGAGATACGTGGAAGACGTCGTGCACTCGGTGCAACTGAGGTGGTAGATCCAGAGGATAAGCCACCTCTCCAATCATGCTGAGGACCTAGAATGGTCCGATGAAGCGCGGAGATAACTTTCCGCCTCGGCCAAATCTTCGTATACCACGTCGAGGTGAGACCCGCAAGAAGACGTGGTCTCCATCCTCAAACTCCAGTGGCCTCCGCCTCCTGTCAGCATATGACTTCTGCCGGCTCTGAGCTGTCCTCAACTGCCCCTGGATGACCTGGACCTTCTCTATTGTGGCCTGGACCATCTCTAGTCCCACAAGTGCTGACTCCCCAGGGTCTGTCCAGCACAAAGGAGATCTGCATGGTCGGCCATACAACGCCTCGTAAGGTGCCATCCCGATGGTGGAGTGGTAGCTGTTGTTGTATGCAAACTCTACCAAGGGTAGGTTGTCCTCCCATGTACGACCAAAGTCAAGGACACATGCGCAGAGCATGTCCTCGAGAGTCTGAATGGTCTTCTTCGTCTGACCATCTGTCTGAGGGTGAAAGGATGTACTCGGACGTAGCTGCGTCCCGAATGCCTCATGTAATCCCTTCCAAAGCCGGGAAGTAAAGAAAGCATCTCGATCAGAGACGATAGATGATGACACACCATGAAGCCGCACAATCTCCTAAACATAAAGACGTCCCATGCTCTCCACTGAACCCTTCTCTCTGAGGGGTAAGAAGTGAGTTGACTTGGTGAGTCGGTCGAAAATCACCCAAATGGAGTCGTGACCTCTGGAAGTGTGTGGAAGTCCAGTCACGAAGTCCATAGATATGCCGTCCCACTTCCACTCCAGAACCTCCAAGGGCTGTACCAAACCTGCTTGTACCTGGTGCTCAGCCTTCACCTCCTGGCAGGTGAGGCATCGAGAAACGAACTCTGCCACATCATTCTTCATGCCCGACCACCAGTGCTGTCGTCTGAGGTCCTGGTACATCTTCGCCACTCTAGGATGTACCGTCAAAGGAGAAGTGTGAAACTCTCTCAGCACCTCCTCCCGTAAAGCGACTGGTACCATGGTACGACCTCTGAAAATGATGTCGTGCTCTGCTCTATAGGAGAAACTATCAGGTGCCTGTCCTGAGGATATCTGTGCACACCGTGTCTCACAGTCTGCATCCCCACGCTGTGCCTCTCTGACCTGCTATAGAAGTGGAGGAGTGATTGTGAGAGACTGAAGGAAGGTTTCTCCATCTCTATCCACGAAGGATATCTGCAAAGAGGCTAGCTGCTCTATCGCCTCCTCAAGTAGCTGAATGTCCGTCCTCCTGCTGAGGGCATCCGCTACTACGTTCCCCTTCCCAAGAGTATAGACTATCTCAAAGTCATAGTCCTGGAGGAACTCGAGCCATCGCCGCTGTCTCAGGTTCAGGTCCTTCTGCAAGAAGATGTACCTGAGACTCTGATGATCAGAAAAGACTATAAAGTGCTCGCCCCTCAGATAGTGTTTCCATGTCTTCAGAGCGAAGACCACTGCTGCTAACTCCATGTCATGGGTAGTGTAGTTCTGCTCATGCGACCTCAACTGACGTGATCCATAGACGATCACTGCCCGCTCCTGTATCAGGACACATCCGAGTCCAGTCCCTAATGCATCGCAATAGACTACGTACCCTACTCCCTCCTCAGGCAACCTCAAGATAGGTGCGCTGGTCAATCTCTGTCTCAGCTCTTGGAAGCTCTACTGACATCTGTCTGACCACACAAAGGGTTTCCCCTTCTTTGTCAAAGCTGAGATTGGTGCCACAACTCTAGGGAAGTCTGGCACGAATCTCCGGTAGTATCCAGCTAGTCCCAAGAAACTCCGCACCTCCGTCACGCTCCTGGGTGGCTCCCAAGCTAACACTGCCTCGATCTTCGCAGGATCCACTGAAACTCCTACCTCAGAGATGACGTGTCCCAAGAAGTGGACCTCACGTATCCAGAACTAGCACTTCGAGAGCTTACCATAAAGCTGGTGCTCTCGGAGTGTGTCTAGTACAACCCGTAAGTGGTAGGCGTGCTCCTCCATAGTCGTCGAGTAAATCAGAATGTCGTCGATGAAGACCACGACAAACCGATCAAGGTATGGCTGAAAGATCCTATTCATGAGGGACATGAACACTACTGGAGCATTGGTCACGTCGAAAGGCATAACCAAGAACTCATAGTGGCCATACCGACATCTGAAGGTCGTCTTCTGTACGTCCTCATCTCTAACTCTGAGCTGATGATAGCCTGTCCTGAGGTCTATCTTCAAGAACCACCATGCTCCCTTGAGCTGATCAAAGAGTTCATCAATCCTTGGTAGCGGATACTTGTTCCTCATTGTCACCTGGTTCAAATGACGATAGTCAACACAAAGTCGCAAGCTCCCGTCCGCCTTCTTGGTGAACAAAATCGGGGAAGCCCATGGTGAAACACTAGGTCGGATGAACCCATTGCCCTGCAAGTCCTCCAACTGTACCCGTAACTCATGAAGCTCGGCGGGGGCCATCTGATATGCTGGAGTCGATATCGAGGCTATCCCGGGGTACAGGTCAATATAAAAGTCTACCTCTCTGTGAGGAGGTAACCCTGGAACGTCTTCGGGAAAAACGTCCGCAAACTGATCCACCACTGCAGGAAAACCAGGACTCCGCACGTCAACTGCTCCTAGGATGAGGCTATCCAACTGATGAGTGACGGGCTTTCCTCTCCTCCGCGGAAGTCCATCCTATGATGCAATGGCTCCCCTCTCACCGGTGAAGGTGAACCTTCTCCCGTCGATGCGTACGCATCGCACCTTGCGCCTAAAACAATCAATCAGTGCATGGACCGTAGATAACCAATCCATGCCCAAGATGACGTCATAAGGCCTTGACGCTGCTACAAGAAGATCCCAGCCGAAGCTCTTGCCTCCTAGAGTAATCTCACACTGCCAGCACCAGTGCATAATTGTCGAGTCTGCTCCCATAGGAGTCTCTAGTTGTAAGGATCGAGCCAACGGCTATGTCGGAATCTCCGAGCTCCGAACAAGGGCAGCGACTATGAAAGAGTGACTCGCTCCTATGTCTATAAGTACTGAAGCAAGGGTGGAATAGAAACAGATAGTACCTCGAATCATCTCCGGCGCGCCGTGGTCATAGGCCTCTGCTGCCTAGAGCTATGCCTGTCTGTTCCCTCCAGCTCCCTGTGGTCGGGGTGGACCGCCTGGTGGTGGTGGTGGTAGAGCCTCAAAGCGTCGCCCACCACTGCTGCTTGGCCAGCTTTTTTGCCTCGTTCATCTCCTCCCTACGGACCGCCACGGTCAACCCTCTGCCTCTGCCTCGATGGTCACTCAACCGTCTGCTGCTCCTCGGCACGATGGGTCGGGCAGTCACGAGCCATGTGGCCCTACCCGCCGCACAAGTAGCACAGCCTGCCCCACGAAAGACTGGCTTCGCACTGTGTGCCCTGCACTGCTGAGCCAGTGTCCTGAGGTCGTCTGCCTGAGGGTCTGGTCTGCCTAGAACCAAGAGTCATCCATCGACTGCCTGCTGCAGAAGACTCTACTACGTGCCGCCATGCGGTGGGTCTCGACGCTGGTGTAGACTCAGCAAGGAAGCTCTCGATCAAAAGGGCCTGCTCCAGTACTCCCGTCTGAGTCGGTATGCTGAGGGAGATCAGCGATGCCCTGATCTCATGTCTCAACCCCTACTCGATGGTCCGGGCCTGGAAAAATGGGTCCCGTACCATGTCGGTCGAGTAGCGCGAGAGATCGGTAAATCTCGCTGAGTACTGAGCGACCGTCATGCTTCCATGCCGCAGCTAAAGAAGCTCCTGAATTCACACCGCCCGGAGGGTGGCTGGGACGAACTCCGAGCGGGAGAGGCTCTCAAAGTCCGTCCAAAGTAGAGATGCCTCATCGTGCACCTGGAGCATCAAGCTCCACCATCGGCCTGCTGCTGCGTGCAGTAGGCTCGCATCGAGGATCACCATGAGGTCTACTGGTGTCCTCACTAGCCTGAAAACTCATCCCACTGCCTCCAGCCAGTCCTCGGCTGCCTGGGGGTCTGTCTCCCCATGAAACCTGGGTGGTCGCTGGTGCTGAAACTCATGCAGTGCACTGAGGTGACGTGCATCGTCAGCGGCTGGTGGTGGAAGTATCGGTGGCTCGGCGGGTAGTGCTACCGTCGGTGCCACTGCAGACAAAGGGCCCTGCACCGAGGCCTCGTCGTTCGGTGGTCTGTCGTCACACTCGACTCTCGGAACCCTAGCTGGCTGCCATCATGGGGCCATCCTGAAAAGGAAACAGGTGCGCCATGGTCAGAAAAGTATACTTGGTGAGCTGATATAAAGTAATCACAAAGAAAACATGAAACACACACGTAATAAATGTTTTCATGCATTAAGTCAGAAATCAGAAGTCAGGGTCCTGGTGTACGGATACGTCGGCCGCCACACCAACACTGGACTCCCTGGACTGATAACCACACCTAATACGCAAAACATTATTTTTTCACATAGAAAAGATCAGATATCGCGGTAGAACTGAACTCCTCTGATACCAATTTGTCACGACCCATCCTCGTGGCCCGTGCCGTGACTACCCCAAGACCACCTTCCATAGGCCAGGGGCTGGATACTAGCACCAAGGCGTAAATCCCGGTAAAAAGGGAATGCATTTCCTTTGTAGTAAACAAGCACCACAGAGTAAGGAAGCGGGAAGGTAAACACTAAGTAAAAACAGAGTACAACAAAAAGTGTGTAATAGTAAATGGGCCAGTATACAAACCCAATCTAAAAGTAAAGTACAACTCGAAAGGGAAAACAAAAACTGAAAAGTAAAAGCCGCTACGCCGAGCTGTCCACTGGATATCCCACCTGAAGGGTGGGTACAGATAGCTCCACTGCTCCTCGGGTCCCGCTATCCGCTCCGAGTATGTCCCGCCCAGTGGTCAACCTCCAGCTACTGTCCTGCTCTGCACGCCTCAACCACGATCAACGCGGTCCGTCGTCTGCAACCAACACAACGTTGTGCGGGCATAGCACGTGCAGGAGTGAGTATAAGCTACTCAGTAGGGTCCCCGAGACCCACGAAGGTCTCCCAAAATCCACAAAGGATAAACCACAATGGAAAGATACAATCACGAAGTAACAACCGAAACTGCTTAGGTATATGCCCATACATATACCTAAGTCATCATTTCAATATGCTCCAACCTCTGAGCCCAAGTACAACTCAGTCCACACAGAAAGTATACGTATTCCACACAGGAATGAAAAACGTAATCCACACAGGATAGCATAACAAAATCCACACAGGAAGGTAAACATGATTCAGCTCACACAGTTATACTTCTTCGAGGACGATATAGATGATCACTGATCCATCTAAGTCGTCGGACCCACAAAGGATCGATATGTACTAACCCCCGCAAGGACCCACATAGGATCGGACCCACACAGGATCTGTAGGTGCTGGTTCACAGAGGACCGCTGAGCGCTGACCCACACAGGATCGGTAGCACTGATCCACACAGGATCGCTGAGTGTTGTAGTCGCCATCGTCGAATCCACTAAGGATCTCTGCATAGTCGTCGTCCCAGTCACAGTAACAGTCGCAGCCAGCACTAGGGTTCCCGCACACAGCAAGCTCGTTCGGGAGGGTCCGCTCCACGAGCCGAGAGGCTGATACATCAACTGTCACATAGTCCAGAGTTGATGTATCCAAAAGTTCCGTATCGACAACAGGAACTCAACGCAACACACGACGCGTCAATCAGACGCCTGGTCTGAGAGTTATTGGCGTTTTCGTTCCAGGGGCCCGGTTGGTTTTTAAGGCAAAACCAACCCAACCGTCATCCACCTGCATCCAAAACTCGGTCGGAGAGTGCCAAAAGATCCGTCTCACTAAGAGGAACTCAACAAAGCTGACGGCACGTCAATCGGACGTCCGTAGCTCAAGATATGAGTGTTTCCGCTCCGAAGGCCAGGTTGGTTTCGAGTACAAACCATCCGGGCCGAACTCAAAGTATGCCGAAACCTTGAGTGCGATATATCGAAAGGACCGCCTCGATCGAAGGATCGCTTCGCCGCTGACGGCGTGTCGTTTGGAGGTCCGTAGCCCGAGTTATGGGCATTTGAAGCTAACAGTTCGGTATTGGGGGTTTCGGGATCGGGCCGACCGGGCCCGAGACCCCCCCGGTTGGCCCGAACCGGGTCAACCCGCCCCGAACAGGGTTGACCCGGCCCGGCACGGCCCAGCCTAGCTGGGCTCGGCCCGGCCTGGCAGACCAGCCAGGGGCGCCGGTCCGGCTCAAGGCAGTGCGCTGGGCGCGCTGCCAGCTCGGCCTTCGGCCGAGCTTATTGAGAACGGGGGGCGCCTACCCCCCTTTTGTGAAACCGCAGCCCCCCTCATTTTGGGGGGCCGTTTTGGCTGGCCGGGGGAATTAAATTCCCCCAGGTTTCTTCATTCCGGCCGGCCCGACTTGGCCAGCCGGCTCCCGTTATTATTTTTAAAAAACTTTTTCAAATATTTGATACGTTATTTCAATACATTGAATATTATCTTCATTATCATTTGACTGTTTAGAAATCCTCCTAAAATTTGTGGGTTATAAATATCCTCCTTTTGAAAAAATCATTCAATATTATGAATGTAATGTTCCTTTAAATATTCAAATTATTTTTCTAATTTCCCCTAAATATGATTGTATTAAAATGTTTTAGATCACAATAATATTAATGTTTGTGTAGTGTTTTTTTCTTGTATTTATAGATTCTTTCATTTAATAATTATAGCTTGAACATACCACCCTATTCATTTTCCTAGAACTTTTCCAAATATAACATTTTCATTTCTATTAAGCATATACTAAAAAAACTATAAATTAGTTTGTAATAGGTTTCCTCTTGAAACAAATTTGATAATAATTCATATTTACATTTGGTCTTAACTAGTATTTATTTTGAATATTCAATGATATACTTAAACCATCCCTTTCAAATAATAATATTATTTTGAATTTAACAAACATAGTTTTTACCATTCCAATCAGTCCTTTATAATTCCTTTTATAAATTATATTTTTCATTTGTGTGTAAGGATAAATATATTAATGTTTAATCCCATTATTAGTTCGATATGAATCAGAATAGTTTCTAGTGAACTAACTCCCAATATTAGTTATAAAAATCATGATATAGTCTCACATGTCATTCTAAACATATCTTCTAAATATTTTCAACATCTTTAATGCATTATACTTTTCTTTCATGGACAACACATTAGAAATCCGGGTGAAATTATCCTCCAATGGCCCAAAGGCCTTCATTTTTTTATTGATTTTTGATAATCTACCTTTCAAGGGGTGAGGTGGAACCCTTAAAAGGCCCGTAGGCACAAGTATTACATGGCCCGCAGGACATAGAGAAATTCATTGCCCGTAGGCTTCAAACAGTACATACAACCCAGACTAACTACTTGGAACTTCTCCTCCCTAGCATCTTCATCATAAAATCAGATCTCCACATTCGCATGGCTGTTCGGCTAGGCATTCCCATGCTTGCACATGCTTGTCCCAATGGCAGGTACCATACCCTCCCATTCTTGCAATCCTTTTAGATTCTGCAGTGGTAAAAGCTCCTTGCTCATCCTCCTTGTAGAGCTTGTTCCTTGCAGGTTGTCTGTTTTGTATCTGCACATAAAGGTAGCCCTAAGGCCTTGAGGTGTCCCTAAGGCCTTACTGACCCGAAGGCCTGGGTGGCCCGAAGGCCTTAAAGGACCCAAGGACCAAATTGGTGCACCAAAGGCCCAAACGAGGGCATATTCTTGGCCACTACAATTCCAAACAGTGACTGATATAGTTCCTGCTATAGTACCTACTAAAGTATTGCACAGTTCCCGCTACAATACCTACTACAACACTGCTACAGTACTACTGAAATTCTTTCTCCACCTCGATTTGATCTCTGGTCACTTGGATGTACATACGGAGTCCTTACTAACTAGGCTAAGGCTCATCTACTCCAGGTGAAATTATTAATTAATGTAATTATGTAATAAAAACCTATAGTTTACTGGTATTTCATCATGAAAAAAAGAAGAAGGAATAAATTCACATGGCCTTAGGGACTTATTTAAAATATTTAATGGCTTGAAAGTACCATCATCATGATTTTACACATTTCAAAATGACCATGCTTATGATTTATTAGTCAGGGAATGTCTCTTACCATGTATTAAATTGATATTTTACACAAAATACATTATCCAAGCTGGATAGGTATTTTATACCACAGATTATTTTCACCCTCTACACTAAGATAACATGAATTACTTGGTTCGATAATTAGTAATATGATGAAACTTATTCTTTGATTTTTAGTGATAATTATTCTGTGTGATTTTAAATTGAAGAGATAAATGTATATTTTGAATATAAATCTATTCCCATATTTATATTTTTTTTCTTATAGTCCACATGTTTTTTAATCCCTTCAATGAATAAAAAATCATTGGATTTTTGTTTTTGAGGATCAATATCACCTATACCAATAACACTGAATTTTAGGATCTTTCATCCCAAAATATAACAACACTTCTATCATGTTCTTTATTTTTGTTCCAATATATTTGTTTGATATAACATATGGGAAGAACAACCGTAATACATAATATATAGAATTATTTTTCTACTTTATTTTAGAGAAACATAAATAATTAAAGACTTTTATTCTGTTTTACATTATTGAAATTCTATTCCTTATTTCTATATTATGAATATATCCTATAAGATAAACCATACATATATTAATATAATTAATATTAAAAAATATTATTTAAAAAAAAATATTTTTTATTAGTTAGACTTGATGAGATTTTATTAAGAAAATTTTATTTCTAAAAATTGACCCCCCTCAATTGAGGCCTTCATTGACTCTATTGAAAAGGAATGATCCATTAAAAATTACTTCTTCATTTCAAAATATTCCATGGTAAAATGAGTAAAAATTAAATTTTAATACATGATATTTAAGTCATTTTTAAAAAAATATTTACTATAGAAAATTATTTTATGCTTCCATATATCATGGAGTATTTATTCATCAGTTTCACAAATCCTACTATGATTTGGAAATATATTTCCCATGATTTACCTTAACCTAAACACACCCAGTTTTAGTTTAAGAACCTAAAATTTCAGCAAAAAGATATTTACATTTTATTTTTGTAGGAGTATATTTTACATTATTTTTTAGATGAAAATTATCATTACATTTACATGATTCTACATGAACATCCATAGTATTATTATAATCATCTATCATCTTTTTTAATGTACTATTATATTGGGAAACCTTGATCCTTCATTACATTAAAATTATTCATTTTTAGTAAGATTATCCAACAAATAATTGAAAATTTTATCTTTCACTATACCTTTCACCCAATGAATCATAACTTATTTGATGTAACAATACCCCTTTTTATTTTAAATTCATCTTAAACCTCATTTTTATCCTTATTTAGTATTGTAACTTATATCCATTGTTTGGTGGTTTCTCTAGACATACCTCATTATTTTCTCTGAATATGTTCCTGGTGTAAGTATCTTAACATGGTTCTTCATTGCTCGATGATTATTTATTTTTTAATAAATTTAATGAATTCCATAAAATATTTAATTTCATTTTTTCTAATTTACTAATTTTAATAGAATAATCATTTTTTCATTTCTCATCATACATATTCATTTCCTTGTAGTGAAATTTTTATTACTATAAATAAGTTTCTTGAATTTCTTATAGTTTTACTCAATATATTCTTTTAGAAACATTCTAGCTCTTAATTATCATCACAATGAAAAAATTTTCATTTTATACAATCAATTTATAATGATACCTTTTTTTGATGTAATATTTTTTCTCAATTAGATTTGTTTTCATTGTAAATATAATCATTAATAGGTGATGTACTGGCTTATGGAGTGAATATTCACCAAAAAAGAATCTTTACATGAGTGTAGGGTGATGCAATTTTTTTATTGATTACCTGGTTTGACATATAAATTTTATAGCCTAGAAATAAGATGATTAAAGATAGGGTTTTAATGTCAACGTAAATTAATAAAAGTTTATATTATTTTATAATATTTATTTTCATATAGGAGGAATGATATAAAAGTTTTATAGATTGAAGATCTATTTTTCAATGTGGATAATATAGCTATATATAGATGAAATCATCCATGAGTGATCGATCATGAAGGTTGTTGAGTGTAATTTTTTATATATCTTAGATGATGATATTTAAGGGTAGAAATAAAATTAGATATCAGAAGTTATATGAGTTCTTAGAAAACACTATCATGATTATTTATTAGGTGACATTAATTAAGAACAATATTTAGAGGGTTTACAATTATTTTAATATTTCCAAAAAATATTTGGAGATACTATGAAGTGATATGAATTGATTTAGAAGGTCAAGAGATTATTTAAAGAAGATATAATGTAATTTGATGAATATTTGGAAGTGCTATTCTAGAGTTGAAAAAATATTCAATGAATTTTTCCTATGTGAATGACATTTCATCTATGTGGATTTAAATCGGATATAATATAATCAATTCAGCTTGTTAGAGAATATTTTGGACATAAAATGAGTTAATTGATGTATCCATAATTTATTTCATCTACATGTAAGAATATTGATCTAGTAATATTGGTAACAAGAATTTTTTTATGATTAAATATCATTTTTTGTTGATTTATCTAAAAGGAAAAATCCTTATGGTTTAAGAGATATCAACTATTCACAACAGATTTATTGAATACATAAGGGATTTGGGTCATGTGTGGTTGATTTGAAATGTATTTAAGAAATCTGAGAAACATATAAGTTATTCTATCTTTCCATTTGAGATTTAATATATACACCATATATTCCAACATTCACACATCATATTTGACACACATAGGGAATTTAGAAAAAATTATAATGGAAAATGAGATATGAATATTAGAGTAGATCCATGTGGATGAAGTTTTATATTTAATTATTTCTAAGATGTGTTTGATATTTCAATTCCACATATTAGTTTTTGAGTTCCATATGATAGTTGACGTAAAATAATTTTGAAATCATATCGAAAAAATAAAAATTTCCAAAATTATGAGATCAAGTTGAATGTAAAATATAAATATGTTACTGTTGTTCATTAATGTAAAATATATATTGAAGCTCTTATGATCCATGATAAATATTGATATGAGAAATGTGAAATATTAGAAGAAGATGATGTCACAGTTGAACCAAATTTTGATTCTTTAAAAGAAAAAGGCATTCTAGATTTTTCATGAATAACTGTGGTATTTTTGTGTTGATGTTGAAGAATTTCATCAAAATATTAATCATTTATGAAGTGGAATTTCTTAAAAAGAAAAATAAGGTGTTGTACTACTATTTAATTCATAAAAATTCATATTGGATTATGAACTAGTTTTTTGGAAAATTTTACACCATCGATTAGGAGTGGAACCCCACAAATATTATATTTCATATTTTCATTCAGCTATAATGTTTGATTTAAATATTTCATAGTGATGAATTTTTAGAATGATAAATGATATAAAATCGAATAATTAAATAATATTTTATTTATTCTTCTGATGTGTATTTAATGTGGGTATTTCAAACATAACCTTTTAGTTAAGAAATAAACTTGCAGTTGATAAAATCAGTCAACTCCTCTTGTGATTTCTATAACTAAGATAAAATGATATTATTATATATGAAATTGGGTATATAAAATGGACATGAAAAATTTATGGATTATCCATATATATTTATGTAAACAATTAAGAGAAAAATTATATAGTTTAACCATTAGTGGAAATATATATTTATGAGTTTCTGAGAGAAACAATGAATCAAAAGGAAGAAGGTGCTGAGAAGTTGATCGATGATATACTGGGGAAAAAGAGAAATAAAAACTTAACTAGTGATGAATAGAGACTAAAAATTGGGTTTATAATAATAATAAATAATAGAAATAACTGGAGTGTGCTTATGATGAACTTGATCTTAAAATCTTTTACATTGATTTGTTTTGGTTGTTTGGGTTACCTAAAGGTGGATTTATAGTAAACTAATGGCATTACGATGAGTTTTCATATAGAATAGGTTGTTTCAATATAGATACATAGGATATGGTGTAGTGAAGTACCTTATATCATAGTGAATTAATTACAATGAAAGAGACATATGAGGATGGTTTTGGTGGCTCTGTCGATTCTAGCATGGATTTGACATAGATATCAGATGCATCATGGACACTTTGATAGGTTGGTTATGGTGGTTCTATTTATCTGAATTGAGTTTCCCCATGGAATAATGTTATGGTTTGGTGGGATTTGATATATATGTCGTGAAACATGGTAATTTATATTATGAAATAGTTTATTTTGTATAAATGATTTAGTGCCTCATGATTTTTGAAGGTTGATACCTTGTTGTGAATTTATTTCCATATAACCATACTCATGTAAATAAGATATGGGAACCAAATTCACTGTTAATTCTTGAGAAAGTTTTGACTACAATTGATTATGGAATGACTCTCTGTGTTGATTCATTATATTAGGAGAAAACTTAATGGTTATTGATTAAAAAGGATCAATACAAAATTTACTTCTAATTTATCAAACATGTATACATTTAAAACCCTAATAAAAACTCATGATTCATTATAGAATATTCTATCATATCCTGGGTAGAGGAGGTAAACTAATGAGAGGTATTCCATCAGTTAATTAGTGTCTTAGATCCTCATCTCAATGAAATTGGTTCATGGAAATCTATGGTGAGATCACTTCTATTACCTTATCTATTTTCTTATGGTTCTTACTCTTGAGAAGTATGTTGTTGTAAAAATTTATTTTTAGGTTATTTTTTGGATATATTTTTATGGGAGATTCTATACATTAACCTAACAAGGGTTGCCTGGCGTGATTCTAGAATTTTTTCATATCTTCTTCACACAGTATTTGTAAAATAAATTAGGAATCTTCCATTATGGAAGGGGATCATTTCTCTCCCTTTAAACATGGTTCATCTAAGATATTATAATGACTTTTATTTGGATTGATTGTAAGGACTTACCCATACAATATTATGAACTCATTTATTTGATATTATGTGGGAAAGGTTTTTTCACATGTGTTTACTAGATTCTTTTGATTTTTATTGATGCTCCTTTCCATGTACATTAATTATACTATGATTAGAATATTGCAACAACTATGAATTATTAAACCTTGTTTTTATTGATTATTTTAACTCAAAATAATAAATGGGTCTACACTTATATATAGATAACAAACTGAAAAAATTTTAATCAAGAAATTTCTTCATGATACCCAAGAATGGGATGATTTAATATTATGAAATATATCATTTAAACATAAATAGTGGGATTTATTGGAGAAATAATTCGTTGGATTGTGTGTTGATTTTGGTTTGAAAATTTCCCTTGTAGTTATGTTGATTTTTGGGCTCTATATGTTGATGGTGCTGAATGGATGGGGGTGGAATATTGTAAGGCAACATGGTTAAAGTTGGTTTGCAATGTGATATGTTGGGGGATGAATTTTTGTGGTTATTTTATGTATTTGGATTTACAATGGTTGAGATAATGTGATAACCATGGGGTGAGTTGTTGTATTGATTAAGTGATATGGTTGGGATATTATGTTTTCACATATGTTGTAGATTCTTGGTAGCTGTGAGATGTGGTTCATAATGATGAAACTATAAAATATTGTGCATGAATTAATTGAGTGTGGATTGAAATTAATTATGTTGTAATTGATCAATTAATTTAAAATTTCTAAATAGGTATTAATAAAATGAAAATAGATGAAATTAGTTATAGTGTGTTTTGGAGTCATTTTTCATTAAATATTATTTTGAATGTTAAATTAAACATGGATTTTTTGGGAAATATATAAACTAGTTGAATATTTTAAATAATAAGGATGATAGGGTTCTATGTTTTGGAATTTTTTTTGAAGAGTTGAATTTATTAGTAGAATTCATTGGCGGTGGTTGTTGTGGATTGATGTGATATTGTTGTTGGTAATTTTAGTGTGGTTTATGTGGACCATAATGATGGGTATTTTGTGATAGTATCTCTACTAATTTTTTCCAATTACATCTAAGTTAATTCCATTTATGTCGATCCATTTGTGTTAGTTCCCATATTAGGTTTTGGGTTCTAGGTATTTTACATTCTATCCCATTAGTGGTAGTGATTATGTTTTACTAGTTGGAAAATCATAGAGATGATGGCTCAGTTGGTGGTGATTCTTAGAGATGATTTATCAGTTGGTGTAAATTCGTATAGATAATAACCCAATTTATGGATATTCCTAGTGATCCTACCTCAGTTTTCGGTGATCACATATTTTGTAAAATTGGTTGATAGCAGCGCCTAGTGATAGAATCTCTATTAGCAGTGATTCCAATAGATGATGAATTAGTTGGCACTGATTCCAAGTTATAATATATTATTGGTTAGTGTTAGTACTTTTGGTGAATATTTGTGGGGGTATTTAATGGAAGGAGGAGGCAAAAAAGTGTACACCCTTCATGTTCATGAAACCCTACTCCCATGTATGTGAGAGAAATTAATGATGATAAGGTTATTGATATATATAATTATATTTGAAAGAATGGAAAACTTCCTTGAATGATATTCCTCTTTATATTAACATACTACTTTGGGTATGTTATATAGTGAGTTATCCTTGCTAAAGTTGGGGGATTAATGTATAACATATTAGGTGAACTTTGGTTTTACTATTCATTAATTGGGGTTTTGTATGATCTTTTAAAATTTGTATGAGATAACTTGGGTGAAATTATATGGATTATAGATGTTATGACCACCCTATATGTACATAAATAATTTTTTAGATTTTGATGATGGGTTAAAAGACTAATATGGGAGATACCACATTTAAGGTTGGAGGTGTTATGGAGTTTCTTACTTATAATTTTCTCTTCATACTATTTTATTTCATACTCTCTATTTGTATCACTTGATATGAATTGTCTGATAATGGGAATTTTTTATTTACTGTTTTATGTTTTTTATTATTATTTTTAATATTATATATTTTCCCCATTTGAATTTTGGAGGTTAATTACTCACAATATATATTTTATACCCCTATGTTAGTCATTAACTAGAGGCCTCTTCGAGGGGTCACTCCTTCTTTTCATTGTAGACATGATCGGGGTATCGAAGGTATCAAAATCACTAGTTGATAGATAAGATAAATATACGGGTTAGGGACTTATAATGATTGTGTGGGTTGGTAGGGTAATATTTTTAATTGAGTTAATATGATAATTTAATCAATGGATGATTTCATGGAAATTAGATTTCAAGGAACCCTATAATCCAACATATGGATGTTAATCTTACTTAACATGCCAAACAATATGACACTTCTGGTCAGGAACATACCTAGGAGAGGTACATGCATCATTTTTGTTATGCTTATTCCTTCATGTGGTAATGCCAAGGAATAAAACTTTATTCAAATTAATACATATTACTAAATTCCATGCTACCAATATTAGGGTTTATCTTGAGATTTAATTTTAGAAATGGAACCAAGTCATCGTCCACATGCTGTTTCTGGAGGACATGATCCACAGGCTGATCCAATAGATCTTTTCTAGATGGATTTGACTGAAGAGTGTCATATGTGGTATAAGTCGTTGTGTTTCTTTGAGGAAGGGAGTCTTTAAATTTTTTAATAGAGAAATCTTGATTTTAGGAAAGTGAACTCTTTATATGGTATTAATATTTCTCCATTTGGATTTGTGCCAGAGTTGAGTACTAGGTTCTATTAGTGATTTTATAGATGTGGGGGGTGGAAATTAGTGGTGTATATAGTATCTTGGAGTTCAGGAGGTGGAAACTATTTATTTATCTTATTTCCTTAGGGAGTTTTGTTTGGAGTACTTATTATCAATTATAATGGTGTAAACAAGGTACTAACTACCCTCCCACGTACCAGGGGGCCTATATGTGTGGGATTTAATGATCACATTCACGTACCTTCCTCAATATATACCATAGGGTTTTATAGATATGGAATATAAGTCTTGGCATATTGAAAAGGTATTACATCCATTGATCCAATATTATGTCACTTTAATTAAAATTCATTCGTACCATGATGTGTAGAGAAAGTAAGATGTGATCAATAAGATTCGCCCATAGGTGGTAGTTTTGTGAAAAGGATGTGATTAGATTTTATGACGGAACGGAACTTCTTAATTATTATCACATGAATAAAGGTATTCAAGGTTGTAAACTTCATGGATACAACCTCAGAATATTTATTTATAGTATTTTTTTGGTGGTTGTTCCCAATAACCCAATAGAATATCTCATTCATATGTTACAACCATCGGGTTTATTGTCATTACTATCATTAGTGATTGACTACCTGGGGAGGATAGTATGGAATGGGTGTTTAACCCCCTTATTCAAAAAATTAGTATTAGATTCCCCTAACACCATATATATAGTTGGGGACACTATAGTTTTCTTAGTAATTCGGTGAGAGAAATTATTGTCCCCCAAGATAAGATGGAGTGGCTATAGGTGAGCCCCTTGGTGACCCTCATCCTCAGAGACGCATCTCAGAACATGGTAGTGGAGGATTTTCACTATCAGGTTGAGTGGATACGCACAAAAATATGATTTCCTTGGAGATTATACTTCCACAGGGACCAGAGGTTGTAAAATTTAAAATTAATTTATCATATACATTAGTTTATTTTCCTTTTTTATTTCGGTTCTCTGCACTACTTTTTTTCAAAATCTATCGTTCATGATTTATTAATCGAGGTAGAAAAAATATCTAATTCCCCTTGTGTTATCTATACCATTTTGAGGCCAAACTATGAAATTCTATGTCTATTATGGTTTTATTCAGATGTGGTTGAATGATTTTTAATTGGAGAATTTATTCTTATTGTAGGTAAACCCAAACGATGTTATCATTGGCATAGATTTTATGTAATACATGTGTGTAGTTGATGATTAATTCCAGAAGAGAGTAAAATTTTATTATTTTGTAGGATAAACAGTGTTTGAAGTTTGTGAGCATATATGTCATATGGGTAAGAGGTGTCCGAATAATCTTTTATCTTAGTTATGAATTTATCCTTAAAAGGTAAGGTGGGAGATGTTACCAATTTTTTGGAGGGGTTTTTGGATGTTTTCGTGGATGTGGTAGTGGAAGTATCCCCTCAACATGACAGTATGTGTATAAAATAGTTAAAATCCTCATCATCTCTAAAATCAAGGGATTATTATCATACATGACCCTAATAGCTGTGAGGGTTAAGGATAAAAAAATAATCTTATATAGAAGGGTTTCATTTAATCCAATAATTCTCCATGGGGTGATCCAATGTTATTCTCTTAAAAATAGAATGATGGTCTATGGATGTGTGTATACTATCGATCTTTATACTAGGTAATGGTAAAGAACTTATGCACTCTTTATATAATTGAGAATATATTTATCATTGTTAAAGGATCTAGTGAGAATTCAAATATAAACTTTAATTATGAATGTCATTAGATGAGGGTTATGAAATATGATATATCTAAGGATAATATTTGGTGTAGGTATATGAAGATTGATTTAATGATAGTTTCATTATATTTTATGAATGCACAAAGTGGTGTTCGAGGTTCTCATGAACTCTGGGTTCTATGAGTTCATAGAATAATTATTAGTTATGGTCATCGATAACATACTTATATACTCGGAGTCCTAATAGGATCATATTTAGAACCTTAAATAAGTACTATAGTTTCTTTTCATCGTAATATCCATGAGAATATACCTAACTGAGTTTTCAACATGGTAGTGTCACATTCCTTGACCTTTGGTGACTCAACAGGATATGGCGATGGATCCCATAGGATTAAGGAACCTAATTATTTGGATTTACCCAATAACATGTGAGAGGTTCACAAATTATTTGGTATTATGGGATATTATCATAGGATTTTGTTTGAATCCTATTGTATTGAAAATCCATTAATAGTGTCAACCAGAAAATAATTATCCTCAAATTTAATGATTAGTGTAAAAAGATGTTCAACTACCTGAAATGATAGTTGATTAGTTCCCAAGTTCTCTAGTTTCCTAAGGATGGAGTGATGATCAAGGTCTTTCGTGATACTTCCCATTAAGGTTTGGGATGAATCTTAATGTAGAAGAGTTTAGTGATATCTTATAATTCTAGGATGTTGTATCCCCATGAGTCTAAATATTCCACCTATACCTATTATATAATAATAGTTGTTGTTTACATGAATCCATATTGATAGTACAATATAAGATAATGCATTGTGGTATTTATATATCATAAGAGTATTATGTATATATTTATTAAGAATGATTTTAATCTATGTTATTATAGTAAGATAGAGTTTCTACAAGATGATGAATTTGATATCTTCTACACCCCTATAAAAGAGAATGTTGTTGATGATAATCTGAGATGAAATCCATGAGTATATTTCATTCGATATTCAGATGATTTGTGGAAGGATATGGAGGAGTTAGGGACCTTGTGTCTGAATGTGGAGAAGGACAATGAAAGAAGGTGCTTATATTATTTGATTATGGAATCATATTTTATGATGAATATAAAGGGGAATTAATGGGGAGACTCTAAAATGGAAGTGATATAGCTCCATGTCAATTGTAGTGGTTAACCATGGGCATGGATAGAGGATAGATGACAATAGATGCTATTTCTGGGGAGGGTATATAATTCATTGTCCATGTGTGTGGGAGTTAATCATGATTTCTCTAGCTCATGTTTAGTAGTATATCGAGGTTGTTCCATGATATACCATGGTTTTAAGAGGCATGTCAGGACATACCACTCCCCTGGTACCCCTCATAGGCTAGTAGTGAAGATAAGTAGTGACCCTTGATTCATTCCTCCATTATCCCTTATATATAAAATTAACACAAAGTGAGTAAAACAATAAAATTGAATAAATTTACCATAATATGTAAAAGGGACTGATAGAGAAGATAAAAAAACTAAAAAACACCATCTCCTAGTATAATGAAATCAAACTATACCACATGTGTGTGTAAATAAATAAAATTATTTCACCAAAGTAATAACCAAAAAAAATAATAAGGTAGTGACTCCAAAATAACAATTATATCAAAGGTTTTAATTTCCATTTTGGTCTCAATAACTCTATTGGAAACACAAAATATAGTTGTATATGTATAGTGACAATAACATGAATACTAGGTAAAATCATACCAAAAGTCTCAAATGAAAATATAGAAAGAGAATACAAATGAACCAGAGAACAAACATCCTAGAAAACATGTATATATACAATTCATCTATCTATCCCATCATCTCCAAGTATCACTAATGATGTTACATATGAAATTTGTAAGATAATATCTAGAAAACATTGATATATCCACCACACATCATCTTATCCACTAAGTTTCAAATATCACACACCTACGTAAAATTTCTTGTAATTCAATCCCTTTAATGTAATTCCATCAATATATATATCATGCCATCTCTGATATGGGTTGGGTCATGAACCTATATACCATATCCGAACATTGGGCCTGACATCGTATTATATCTTCAATATCATCATCACATATCTTATTAAACTTCCATATCATTATCCACATCATCATACAACGATATATCCAATGTAATAGGGTATCATTAATACGAAGGACATAAACCTCAAACTATCTTCCTATAATAATTTCCCAATCTATGTATCACATCATTTATACATCAAGAATTACTAAAAACTATTCCATAATCGAGAAATAATCAATTCCAACCAGGTACCACCACCACATAATACCACCGAATGATGAGTGGAGATGAAGAAATAATCATCCATTCAACCCTCACTATATAGATGTTGGGTAAAACCCCCCAAACAAATTTTCGTTTCGGTACATAAAGCATGATGCAAGGTGGGTTCACTTTAAAGTAAAATGAATGTTAAGGTATGTGTACACACACTGATTTATATATAAATGTACATAGAGGGAGAGCACACATTAATGGTCTAAAGGTTTGACATCAATACTTCATCACCCTCACATGATCAAAAATCAATCAATCAATACTTCATAACAGATAATACCAGTTCCTTTCATTAAGTTAAATATTTTTACACCATTCTGGGTTATTACATTAACAACTAATATTCATCAATCATTCAAATTGTATCTTCATATTTGATGAAAACCCACCAAATCCAAAAAACCTCATTTAAATTTCAATTTAAGTATAGAATATTTATAATTATTCACTTTTTTAAACCATATATCACATATATGTTGTAGTCCAATTATATTTCATGCTAGGCCACATAGTTTTCCTTCTTTTATTGTTTCCAAACTCATATTCCATCGCTACCAGGACATTACAACAAGGAATCAGACTACAATACAACATATATAAAACCACACTTCCAATACCGCAAACCCATCTTGTATTTGAACCACTCACTACCAATATCATAAAACCCCCCATAGATTTTACACAACTATAATTCTAATAAAAAACACACTTTTGGAAAATAACATCATATTTCTAAACAATATATTTTACCAGAACTCTTTTTTGGGGGTTTTCATATAAAATCATAAACTTATACATTATAATTTTTACAATAATTCATATTTTAATGGGAATTTTTTTTTATGAAATCATACATATTAATCCATATATTAGTGGTGGGGAAAAAACAATGGTTAGTAGTAACTCCCTGAGTTTTTAAAATAGAAAACTATGTTTGATAGCGTGCGTGATACACAACACCAAACCAAAATAAAAAATGATTATTTAAATTTGAAGATTTTTACCATTCCATTACATTTTTTAAATATTATTAGGAATGAATAATTTATTATTATATATATATAATACAAGTATTGTAAAATTATTAGTAAATAATAATTTATTTTTTTGGTAATGACATTTTGTTCCTCAAAACATGTTCTCTCGAAAAATGATTTTAATTTATTTTTGTGAAACAACTATTATAATAATTTTAAAGATCATTATGAAATGTCTTCAATAAAATTAAATATTGTTTTAAAATAATAATATAAAATATAAATTAGGGTGAATTTTAGGGATTTATTGGAAAATAAATATTTTTCAGTGAATAAGGATTTTTTTGTAAAAATTTAATTTATTATTTAAATTTAGTAATATAAAAGTCCCAATATTATATTAATATTATTTAAAGGTATAATTTTAATCTTTTAGTTATATTTAATTCAATTATTTACATATAAATATTCTTTATACAAAATTTTAGTATAATTTTATTTTTTTTCTATGAATGTTTTTTTTAAATCTGATTTAAAAAAGATAATGTTTACCCATTTTAAATAACACCCAATGGGAAAAAATATAAATATAAATTTATTATTTATAAATATATATTTTTTAATATACATTAATATAATGAATTTTAATAGTTATAGAGTTAAATTAAAATCATATTTTCCTTGAAAAATACAATTGTTTTGGAAAAACTGTTTTCCATCGCACTTATGGGTTTTATTTTAAAATTAAATTTCTCCACTTATATTAATCTATTATTATAAAATGGTTTGAATATTTCAAATATTAATAATAATTATTAGGTAATAATTTCAACTTAACTTTTAGACTGGATGTATCGTAATTATAGTAAATTATTATTACCAGGTTGAAAGAAAAATAGTTAAATTAAGGGTAAATACAATTTAGAAAAGACTTGAAAAAAGTTGACCCGTATAGTATTAAAATTTATATTTCATATTCATTGAAATAATTATTATATGTATTCATTATTATTTTTATAAATGATTATATAATCTATTTGATAAAATTATTTTTTGATACGATAAAACACAAATTATATTTTTGAATAATGTAAAATTTCAATTAATACTTACATTTTCATAAATTAATGGATTATTTAAAATAGTTATAATTTAATGAAATATTATTTTCAAATCATTATTATTAAATCTAAATTATAATTTAATTATGATTATGTCAAATGAAATTTCTATAATGGTTTGAAAACTAATATTATAAAGAAAAAAAATATTTCCCAATAAATATCGATTATATTTTAAAAGTGTAAATTGATATAGATAGAAAAATAATTTTATTAAATAAATATTATTTTTAGAACACACACATTAAACTTATCCAATGGTGAATTTTTCATAAATTTCATAGACAATCGATTTTTTGGGTAAAAATTAAATACTATATAGGTATATGATGTATATCAAAACATCATAATATCCCAAAAGTGATATAATAAATACTATAAAGGGTATACATGTCCAAATATATGTTTATCCTTTAAAATAATGGGGTTTTAAGGTTGTCTAATTAATTTTACAAAGCCTTTATGAATCCTCCAAAATTTATATTATATTTTATGGTTTTAAAATCATTTATTTATAAACATGACTCACTTTCAAATCAACATGGGTAATATTTTAATACCTTCATCACTTTTACTTATAAAATAATTAATTCAAACATTATATTAATGAAAAAATGTTAAATGCAATGTAATTTTTGTGGTTGTGATTATATAATGGTATAGAGTCCAAAACCTGTGTTTTGTAAATAATAAAGAACTCCCCTTTGTTTTCTTATATAAACACACACAATATCCCATTTCTATTACCCAAAATACATGGACCATGAATTTAATCTTCAATAACCTCTATAGAGTCCTCAAAATAATCCCCATGGTCTCAATAATCTTATCTCAATATTTTTCAATCACACTCTAAAGGTAATGGATTTCCAACCCTTCTTTTTATTCAAGATCCTCTTTTATGTTATGGATCTTAAATTCCATTTTTCATGTTTGTGTATGTTTTCCTACCCTAATATTACGAAACTGTTTATGTAAATGTGATTAGGGACCCCATTCTCTCTCATTAATCACCCCTTTACCTATATGTACACATGTTATGCTACATAAATTGTCCTACAGTTTTTTGCACCAAATGTGAGGGTCCTCTCCCTCTCTTCTATTCAATTAAAGTTCATTCATTATATTATGCTATTTGAATATAGATTTTTTATGTATTAATGAAATTATAAATATTAATCTACTATCCAATTTATGTTCTTTGAATGATATATCACATATCCCCTTTCATAATAGATTTTATATAAGCAGTTACTATGTGGAAATATACTCCTTATCATTTGTATTCAAGAACCATCATTATCTTATTACATTTATTTCTAATATACTGTTGGGATATCTTCTTCCCTTAATCCAATTCCTTCATATTGTTTTCTAAATTATAAGATACCCATTTAACACTCACTGTTCCCTCCAATGAACATTTTTGTGACCCTGTTATGCTGTCAAAATATCGCTATTATTTTTCTCATGATTAAATTTTGAATCATGAATACCATCACTATTTACACTCAAGGGTATTCACCTAGACAAAACTATAATTATTTTGTTGTCAAATTCCATTAATTTATTCCACACTAATTTATCGTGGAATAAAATCTGATGAAAAATGATTATATTTTGTTTGTTCTATGTGGAACAATTATTTATGTGAATGATATGAAAATGTTGGGTGGGCCAGATTTATATAGCGATCTAATTCATTGGAAAATGTTTTAGACTCATGAGATGTCATTAAATTTTTGATGGACTGATCCTAATCCATCATGGGACATCTTAATCCCTGATTTATTAGTTTTTATCCTTGACAATGTGTTTATGATACAATGATTAATGTTGTGGCCACATTTTCCAAGTTGCCTATATTTTACCATGCTATATAATGCCTTATTATTCATGTTTATGATAATAACCCATTTATGTACCATAAAATTCATATCATTTATCATTAAATATATTCTTCATGTTATTATATTTATATTCTATTAGGAGGAATTATAGATCCTCCATTTCTTATGTACGCCCCCCGGTTATCATATGATGTTTTAGATGAATGATGATTTCTAAGAGCATGTTAAGAATGTTTTCAATAATATTGTTATATCCCATGTTTTTGGGTTCTATTATATGTACCTAATTCCGAAATACACTTGAGTTCATGATCTTTCATGTTTTATTACGTGTAATATTATGTATTAAATCACGAATTTATGTGTAATAAATACAAGGGTTCTCATAGTCGGTATAAAGTGAAAATGATAGTTATTTTTTGGATTAGGATTAGAAAAATCTTGAGAAAGGCTTAGGGATAAGGCTAAAAATAATAACACATCCCTAAATTTTGGTAAAGTATAGAGTAATTAGTTTCCAATAAATTACATCGTTGTTTGGATAGTATAAGTTTATGGGTCTCTGAAAAAAGTGTACCTAGTGGTAAAATCTAAAAAACACCACGTTGAGCTAGACCCGATCAAGAACTGATGAACGACAATCGGCCTTACTGCACATCTATTTTGACACTCCCAAGGGGATATTATTTAGTAAATTCACAAGCTTAGTTTGAACCATTATTAAGGTAAAAAAAATTCATATAAGATTATATTTTTAGAAATATATCATGGAAAAATTGAATTGATTCCTAGAAATTTATAAGTTATGGAATCATATGTGAATTATTAGTTAAATTATTAATGTTATTTTCATCTAGATTATATGTTTAACATTTTTAAATTATCCATCACGAATTTTTACATTATTCAAGACAACTATTGGAAATAGGAAGAATCTTGTCAACAACCAACATGATGGGAAATGTGGTGACTACCCAAATGAAGTGCCTATCATGAAAGGAGTCCAAGTAAGGCATATTTAGATTATTCCAAAGTTGCTATCAGAAATAATAATTAATAACAGAAACATAGTTTAATATAAATAGACATAAAATAATAAAATGATGAAGTCTAAAGAAATTTCAACTAATAATATAGATAAATGAATGATGTTTCAATTTCATGAATTTCAATAATATTTACTGATGCACCAAGGGAAATGACATAGAAAAAGTAAATGGTGTTTTAGGTTTAGAGAAATAGTTCATAAAGTATCTAGTTTCTGTAAAAAATAGTATGATGGATGGGAATAAATTACGTCTAATGGAACCCTTTTCTATCTAATATATTATTTGTGGATAATTGGGCCATTATTATCTTTAATTCCCAAATTAAAGGGTTAAATCCTATACTAAGGAAGGATCTACACTATATAAATCATTGAACTATGAGGATTAGAGTGTTTAAGTATTGGAATTTGAGTGTTATGTTCTAGAATTATTATATCAAGAAAATTATAAAAATAAAAATGAAGAAACATATAAGGATCGTTCAAAAATAATTTTTTTAACCATTTGAAACATATGTTGAATTGAATTTATAACCAATAAATGTTATTTATAAATAAGGTAATTGATTACCCTTAATATCTATTTTATATGAGGATAAAATTAAAAAGTATTAGGATGATATGTCGAATCCCAATATTTTGTTTAAATGATTGGTAGCTATCATTCCCCTTACCTCCAATGGTTCATAAATGATGGAATAAAGATAATGACCTCCGATTCCTACCTATAATAGGATTTGAGTTCACGACTAGAAATGAGGGTATTAAAATATCATGCATGGGATGCATTAACCTCTCTACAAATATAGTATCAAGAGATAAGATGAAAAATCAACAATAAAGTCCATGAAATTATATAAAATAAATCTATACGATCCCCTTATACATGAATAATAAAAACTGATACATATAAAAGTCTCTAATGTAAATACCAAAAAACTATGCTAAATCAGTGACACGACAACTATATAAAAATCTGAGTGAGTAATTCCTAGAACTGTCCATGAATCCCTCCAATAAATTTTAAATTAGTTTTTCATATGTTGGGTAAGAATATATGTTTAATCAATAGGAAAAGTGATGTCTATCATGCACTTATAAAAAGAGCATACTAATACACCTGTGAGAAAAACAAGAGAACCAAACATCCCCTATATATGTGTACTAACCAAAAACCCATCCTCACCAAGGATTTATCATAAAATAACACATCCATGTTTAAAAATATCATATAAATAATATCGATGATAAGGTACCCTGTACTACATTCCCACTGATTATCACCTCTCACACCCTAATGTCACATATCAAAGACCTCCCACATCTTCCAAATAAAAACACATCACATCACATCCCACCTAAAGACACCTTGCCCAAAAAATAAAATCACATATATTAACCAGTGTAATATGGTATGGTGAACATGATGTACATCAACTACTTTCCCAATGCCTACCATTCATGAACCACACCAGAATCTATCTTATCGCATCTCGCTCGAAGACACATGGTCTATAAAATAGTCATCAGATCACACGTAGAAAATGAAACTTTTCAAATATATCAACCACACCATATGCTTATCAATAACACATAGAAGAGGGAGCATGAAAGAGTAGGTATCCATCCAACCAACCTCTTCTCAGGATGCTGGAAATCCCCCCCCCCCAATAAAATTTTTCCTAGGTCATGGTGAACGATTTGTATGGGATGTGAAAAGAAATATCATATAAAATACAATGTATATGAATATAGAGAAACATCACATAAGCCCCTTCATAAGGACCCACAACCATGAAATAGAAAATCCCAAATGATACTCAACTTATGATGGAAATTCTAAATTCATAAACCCACACGAGAAAAATAAATACATAAATCCATTTCCACTTTTAAAACCACTTTTATTAAATTTATAGATTTCATATTATCAATGAATTACACTTTAACATCCCCTTTAAATTATTTATTAAAGATTTTTCGGAATCCTATATATATAATTATCATGAATTTAATTTCATTACAACTTATAAAACTGGTGTAACCAACAACCATTGCAGCCCCTCTTCATAGTCGCACCACCACTACTATCGCATCCTCACTGCACAACCGTAGCATAATCCCCCTGATAGCACCATATCATATCAGATACACTTCCCCAACAACAAACATAACCATGATACATCACACTACATTATAAAAAAACATAATACATAACATAACACATCATTTTTAAGATTAGGTATATGGTATTTCATTTAATTCCACATCATTATCTGAGTGCGTTATCACAAAATCTATAAGATCTTGGGTCATCCATTTCATCAACTACATATATGTCAATAAAGAAATATTTGTGGTGGTGTCACAATAACTCAAACAACATGGGAAATAAAAAAAATATAAGCAAACTGAAAAGATAGCGGATACCGAAAGGATTGTATGTTAGTGATACAAAAAACACAAATAAACTCATTATCACATTGAAAAGATTGAAAAGCTTGTGAAGAATTCCACCACCCCATTTCATTTCATTTAAAATAGTCAATTATATTTTTTATGATTAATCCAACTGTAATCAAATGAGTTAGAGAGAGTAAAGAATCCTACCTGATAAACTAAAAAAATAAATTGAGGAATTCATTACAAAAATAATTGATCTTTACACAAACTAGTAGAACCCAAAATAGGGGGTGCATGCACTGGAGGGAACCCCTTCAGGGGAACATGATCCAACTTCATAAAAACTTTTATAGGACTCCAAGTGAAGAAGTATATTGAACCTCCCATATCAATAGAAAAAAGGCAACGAGTCTCTTCCAATTGAAAATTACTCATCGCTAGTGAGTCACATTTTGTTAAAAATGAGTACCTTACAGCAAGTCATAGTTAGTTAAAAATGAATCACTTTCCATGAGTCACTATGATTTCAAAATGAGTCACTGTGAGTGAGTCACCATTGTTTCAAAAAGTTCCATCGATAGCGAGTCACCATTATTTCAAAATGAGAAACTTCATGTGAGTCATTTCTAGTTATAAATGAGTCACTTCCAATGAGTCAAATTTATTTTAAAATTATTCATTGTGATTGAGTTTCCGTAATTTAAAAAATTAACCACCATTAGTGATTCACTATTAGTTCAAAATGATTCACCTAAAGTGAGTCACTATTATTTAAATTTGAGTTTCCACTATTGAGTCACTATTTCCCTAAAAATACCCCAAATATTCCTCAAACACCTCAAATATAATATTTGTTTTATGTAATTGGATATATGGTCCAATATGTTACATTAGATAACTCTCAAACTATTATCACCCTTGATAATTCCAAACAAATCTAGAAGGAAAGTGAGAATAGGTCAAAACAACTATCCCTCGAGATACCCCTCAAAGATATCTTTTTCTAAAATGATTCCGCCAACTGAATCTACTAAACAAAATATCACAATATCTGTACCAAAATCATACTTCCGTGAACAAAGGAATCATAGAATTCCATCATCCATGTAAATATTCCATTCGTTCTAGGAATAATTGAATCACCCACATATGTTTAATCACATCGTAGAATAATAGGTCTTGATTTGTTATTATGTATTCCTTTTTTTCACATGTCAGAACATTATCACACATCATATAAAGGGGAAACCATATATCATAAAAAACAATGGTCCAATAAGAAAATATAAAAGGAAAATAGAGTATGCAAAAACTCAAAAAACGACTCTGGTTACTAGTTAAGAACCTTTATATCATTCTCCAAATTACTATACTCTAGGATACAAGGTCTCCACATCACAAGAACTGTGGGAATGATATGTCCTCACAACACCTTCTCTTGGTGGTCTTGGATCTCCACTGGAAGATCCATAAATGATGCATCACCCCTGATATCCAAATGTTCCCAATAAATGGAATGTTAGTCATTTTGAAGATACTGATGGAGTTAGAAAATTTAGAAGACATCATGGATATAGTCAAGTGTTGGCAGAAGCTGCAACTGATAATCCACCTCACCAATACGCCCCAACACCTCAAAGGGACAAAAACTAGTGCAAGATCTTACTCCCTTTACTGAAGCTTTTCATCCCATGTTGAGGGGAATTCTTCAAGATCATTTGGTCCCCAACTCCAAATTCCAAGGCCACCTCCTAAGATTGACATGTTATTATTTCTTTTAATGTGCCCGTTTCATCCTCTCGTGACCCAATAGAATCTTCTCTATAGTGCTCGACATCACATCAGGTGAAATAACTACTGACTCCCTATCATCTACCCAATATAATGAAAAACAACATGGAAACCCATATAATGCTTCAAATAGGGAAATACTAATGTATGTGTGATAGATTTTATTATGAGAACACTCAAAAATGGGTAGGTTTCGTTCTCATGATCAACCAAAATAAAAAACGCAAACTCACAACATATAATACAATTTTTTTGATATTAGACTATATATTCCCATTTGTCTGAGTGTGGAAAGAGGTGATGAGGCATAACTGATTTCCAATAGAATGTTTCACTCCTATCCAAAATCATTAGGTTATATGTTCATCACGATCTATGAAAATAGACACCGGGACTATATAGAGCTTCACCAAATTATCCACATAACTTTTTTCTAAAACATATATTGTTCCGGGCTCCTTGATCACCAGAAGCTGTGAATATTTCATTAACTGGTCCATAATTACCAATAAATCATCCCAAAATACCAGATATTGGGGTAACTTAGTGATGAAATACATTTACAGGCCATCCGATTTCCACTCGGAACATTCAAGGGATTCAATAAACTTCCTAGAACATGGTGCTCGAAATTTACCTACATGGAAACTAGACACGGATCCACAAACTTTTATACTTCCCATTTCATCCAAGGAAACCAAAAGTGTGTCCTGAATCCATGGAACGTATTGGAAACTGGTCGGTGTACCAATAAATGTGATATATGAAACTCAAAATAGAGTTCATCATAAAATAATACCAAAATAAACAACCAACCAAACAACATATTCTTCAATCCATCCTCTGACTATACCTTTGGAGAATCACCATGGACAAAAATATCATAACTCTCCTATAACATTGTGTCTCCCGCATATGACTCCTCCAACTTCTGTATAAGGGAATACCACAAAATCATATAATGTAAAAATCATTTATCATCATCCACCCTTGAATCTAAGTGCAGGGTTCTCAACTCCTCCATCGATGTCCATGAATCCAATGACTCCTGAACAACATCATTCCTAATATTTTTTCTCAAAGAATCATCCACAACAGTTCTCTTTCCAATGGTGTAGTATATTTCTAAGGATAGTCCTAAAGAAAGTCAAACCACCTCTGCTGCCATAGATTCAGATCACGCTGAAAAAAAACATACCTCCAACTTTTGTGATATGTAAATACCACAGAGTGCTACAAAAATGTGGCAATGTCACCAAAAAATCAAAAAAGTACAACTTTTTTATGATCTAGGCCATGGGTGGAATATTTATGCTCATGAAGGCATAACTACCTAGACCCAGAGGAGAAAAATTCCTTCTATCACATCAAGATGCATCCCAATCCCAGACCGGATGTGTCATAGAAAAGAATGAACATCACACCATCCTTAGAAAACTGAAGCATTGAACAACATCCCCTTCAATAAACCAAATGCTTATTATAACTGACATTCCACAAATAATCATTGTCTTTTCTGGTAAATTGTTTCAACGAGGATACAGTTTGTGAGATATCAGGAATAAACCTAAGATAATAGTATGAGAGGCCAATATAGTTACAAACCCATTAATCATTTTTGGAGGTTTCTTATGAAAAACAACATTAGCCTTTTATTAGTTCACTTACACACCCTTGTAAGACACCACATTCATTATGAAATGAACCTATATTTTCCAAAACATACACAAAACCAACTTTCGATGGTGTTTGTGGTGATAAAGGACCTGTAAAAAACTCTGAGAAGATAATAATTCTCCTCATATAAACTTGAGTAGATCAGTATATCATTGATGAATAAAATTACATACCAGTGCATTAAAACACAGAACAAATAATTTCTAATCCTCATGAACAAGGATGGTGTGTTCATAAAATTGAAATAAAATACCATGATTTAAAAGTAACTATACATGCATTTGAATGAAATATTATAGATAACTACACCATTCACCTTTAACCAGTGATATTATGACTAAAGATCAATCTTGGAGAACCAACTGGATCCCCTCAATAGGTCAGGAAGATCATCAATCATTAGAAGAGGATAGAGATTCTTGATCATCTCCTTGTTCAACCTCCAATAGTGTTTGTACATCCCTAAACTACAATCAACCTTCTTAGAGAATAACACCGAAACACCCCATGGTGATACCCTAGGTGAAATGAAACCCATATACATCTTATCATATATCTGAATAATTAACTCCCACAATATAGAAGAATATATATGATATGGATATATCAAAATCAGAGAAGCACCAGGATGGAATTCAATCATGAACTCAATGTCACGTCGAGGGGGTAGTGTCACAATCTCCTTGGGGGAAACATCATAGAACTCCATCAAATCCATGAGCAATTTATCTTTCCCTGTGTCTCGTGATTTCATAGAAAACTCATCCACCATGGAGGAAATGTTCTCTAATCAATGACTACTCACCCACAAACCCATTTCACCAATTAAAATCACATTATTTTCATATACTTGAGTATAATAATCACCTCTAAATATGTAAATAATTGATCACATGGAATGTGAATAATTGATTCTGAGGTTTACATCATATGGATGCATATAATGTATGAAAAGTTTCACACTTGACTAACGTCTCTCCATCACTAGGGCACATCCCCAGAACACATCAAACAATATGGTGTTGACTCCTATTGGTGTATCCAACACCATATGAATTAGAAGCATCTATATATCATGTATTATTTCACAAACTTGCATGTGTGAAATAAATTAATTTGAAGCACCCAAATAAAACAAATCACAAACATGGGTACATGATAATATAATCCTACATCGAACAATTTCTATTGCCACTAGTGAAGCTGCCTTTGCTACCTATAACAAACCACACCTAGCTACTACAAATCTATACTGGTGCCCACCACCAGGACAATGTTTTTTGAGGACCTTTAATGAAATGTACATCATGAAGTCGACATCAACCTAACGCATCTTCTCTCAGCGGTGCATAAGCCTTCTATCCCAGTTGCAAAAATAAACTCCTTTGTAACTACTAGTAGGGCTAGAACAAGACCTATACACCTCTACTAAGATGATCTCATGTATCCAATGTTCAACCATCATGGTGATGGTCACAAACCCCATAGATAAAATAATGTTGTTTGAACTCCATCGGATGAATAAATAACTAATGGCCTCATATGAAAAGGATGATGATGAGGTCGACTCCCTTCTAGTCAAAACCTTGAAGGCAATGGAGAATGAATCTTACCACTGAAAACTCTATTGATTCAGTAATTTTAATGGATCCACCCTCAGGATAGGTATCCTCATGAGTAGACCTTATCAATCACCTCTACCTTCTTTTGAACCAATTGATACATTGGAAACATAAATTGAGTAACTATATATACGATTGAAGGACAATGTTCCTACCCAAGATGCCTCACTCAAGACTCTTAATCATGGAAATGATCTAAAAAAATGAATAGGTTTTCCTTTAACTTGATCCCCTGCTGATATACTAACATAAACTTATGTTTAATGGAGAGTAGGTCAGGTCTCTTCCCCGTATTCATTGTTGACGAAAGGAACTCCACCAAAAATTCCTTCTAGAAGTGGAAACATGAAACATCTACCTCTTTCCTCACTCTATGGTATAGTTTCTACCACTAATGAATAGATTTTTGAATATAAAAAACTACCAAGGGGACCTAATACTACGTTGGGGTCCAAATAAAACAAAATATGATATCCAACACATCTATCTATCCCTTTATCACCATATAATAAATGATTCTCTCATTCATCCCCAAACCCTAATAATGGAAAGATCATAGTTTCATCTTCCACTAATCATCATAATAAATGAGATAAAACCACTAACGATCAACTGGGTTTGACTTCTAGGCCTCCACTGTGTAAGCCACGCACAAATGGAAACTAGGAGCCATTACTAAAAGTCTAACAAGGATTTCCTAATCTAGGTAGTATGAAATTCTGTTATGATCCATTTTAATTAAGTTTATTATTAAAAAACATCCAAAAACACCAAATTAAATCAATAATACAAGTCATCAGGAGGAATATAAATATTATATTAATCTACTATGTAGATATTCCCACATCACTTATTCATTCAAGAAGCTCAGAGTCTGTGCACTGGATCAAGAGGGAACCTAAAATCCTATGTCCTAACTGGCCTCACTAACCTAATAATAGTTATAATATTTATGATCTTTTTAATTTTTAATTAAATTATTTAAACCTTTTCAATTTAATAATTTAATCTTAGTAGAATTGGTTTTAAATTTTAGGGAATTTATGAAATTAAAATTTGAAAATGAACAATTCTAGAATTTTAACTCTTTTTAATCACATATATATTTTGGGCATATCATTTTTGATATTGATCCAAATCACATGAATCTTGTTTAGGATTTCTATGTTATTGGGATACATAATTTTCAACTTGTCCAAGTCTTCATTCAAATATATGGTGTCCCAAATTAATCATTCAATATGGAAAGTTGTTATGGCTATAGAATTGACCCTGCCTCATTAAATGAGGTATAATTACAGATAATGGTTTTTGAAATCATTTATTCTAACTCGATATGTAGTACGAATCATATGAGAGAATCAGTAAAGAGTTTAATGAATTAAAATTATATCATTAAGGTATCATATGAATAAATCAAATGGAATGAATATTATGGGTCCCTCTATGAATAAAATAATTCTTTTAGTATTAAATTTATATCCTTTACATGACAGGTCCAGTGAATATAAAACTATGATGGTAGACATTGTACATAATTTAGGACAAATATCTAAAATAGAGGAGAGGGGTATTTATCTAGGAAGATTCCCAAAAGAGATTTAGCTAGTGGGGGATAGATTTTGGAATGATTATTTCCATCCCTCGCATCATTATATTCCAAACTTCCCTCCATTTAAATGGTTGGATGGATTGAATGAGGGTAGTTTATTGATGAATATATTATAATGAATTTTATTTTTGTTTATGATTATAAATTAGTTACGTTATAATATCCAAGTGTTTGTGGGAAGCAGAAAACCAAGGTTTCACCCCTTTTGAGTTTGTGGTCTTCATTGTGAAAATTTATCTTTTAAATTATTCTAGAGATTGTTTTCTTCATTGAAGAAAGTATCATTCATTCTAGTTTTAACTTTATTGTTTATTTTTGTAGTTTTTAATCATAATACAACTATAAAATTAATTTATTTTTGTTTAAACATATTTGGGTGATGTTTCCCCATTTGGAACAACAATTTCAATTAGGTTTGACTTCTCAAAGGTCTTTGTGTAATCGAATAATATTTGTAATAGGTTAATCTGCAATAATTGAAGTCCAATTATGATTTTTTGTCAATATAAGCATATTTGTTGAGTAAATGAGGTATAAAATGGATCGTTAAATTGGAAATCAATTGTTGGAAATGAAAAGGGAGTGTGTGAGGGTCAATGTTTTATCACTGCTATTTTCATTAGTTTGTTTTCTTTATAATTTTTTTCTTTTCATTTCTAATGACGAATATATTTTTTTAGTTTAAATTTATTAAATTTTAATTTAACAATGTTTAAATAATTTAAATCCCCAATTTTAGCTATAACATAAAAAAATTTAACAATGTGATATTTTGGAAACTTAGTCTCCATCCTCCTAGAAAAACAGCCTTGTTATCACCACTATACTACATTTTAAAGAGGAAAATTATTGGCTTTTTTTTGGAAAAAACCCCAGAATCATTTTGGTGATATTGTTGGGGGTTTTTATTATGTTTTTTATTTTTTAATAACTTTTTAAGGTTTTTACCACTAATTTAGAGTCTTAAAAAACCCAAAAAATGTATCTTCATAGTGACTACTCATATGTATGTCTATATTGTCAACAATATGAGGATCCCATTAATGATGAATTTATAAAATTTTAACTCCAAAAAAATGATTTCCAAATGAAATTATATTATTTGGAGATTCAAAATTGTTCTTTCTTGACTCAATAACTAGGAAAATAAATGTAGATTATTTCTAATTATTTAAAATAATTGATTTAATTGAATGATAAAAAATTCTCAAGTAATGGAAAATCTTATCCTACACACATTTGATGTCAATCAACATTTTATGGATGACTTGAAAACTGATTTTTAATATTTTTTTCAAATTTGATGTTATAAATCATCAATAATTTACCAACTTATGTGTCTTTTGGAAATAAAAATACGTTATAAAATAAATTAATTTAATTTTTTGAAAATGAATTTTATATGAAGATTGTTTTCGAAATTCAAAATTCATAACCTATTTATGAAAATTCTGATAAAGTGGAACAAAAACTTTCTATATTCTATTTTTAAGAGAACCTAGAGGAATTAGAGCTTTTATATTATTTCAATATAGCTACCATCCATTTCTAAAAAAACTGGAACACGAGATTCCATAGGGAGATATCTAAAATTTTGATCCATATATTACAGAATACATTGATTATAACTATAAATGTACATATACCTATGAATATTTTTATCCCAAGAGTATATCAAGTATTAAATTAATGAAATAATGGAGTATCCCTTTATATACACTGGTATATAAGAGTTTAGTGGTTCCAAACTAATTTTAAAGGAAGAAATAATTTTTTAAGATGAACTTGATGATTAAGCACATCTTGATATTAAAACTCAAAAACTGGTGGAGGAATTCTGTAAGGATATTTTCCAAGTAATTTTCATTTACATTTTTTCCCCTCTTACACTATATCATTAGAAACTGAAATTCATGGTGGGGAACATAAGGAAATATATTTTTAGGAGCTTCTCCAAGTTTTTTGAGATGAATAGTATTGGATATATTTCATTTCTATGGTTTAAGACGATGAAACTATACCCAATTTATGATTGTGGATCATCAGCTATAACTACCTGACTAGGGACATTGAATTCCTAGGATAGACTTGGGGTCTCATAAAAAGTATCCCTTTCCCTCTATTTTTTTACTTCCATTCAATTAAAATTTTAGACTTTGTTTTGGATATTTTCATATTGGTTTCCAAGTTACAGATTTTAAAAGGCTGGCTCGAGGCTATGACTCCTCAATAAAAACCATATCATGTCTTTACTTACAACATGTTTTATTATGTATTATCTTGTTGATTTTAATTTCAAATATAAACCATGTATAATGAGGAAATTATAAAAATTAAGAGTGGGTAGAGGAATATGATGGTTAGATTAAGATTTTGTGGTTTTTAATTTCATTCTTCCTATTCTTCTTTCAATTTTTTAGGTGTGTCTTTTATTTTCATCATTTTCAAATTTTCTATTTTTTATTTCAAATTTTGTTTTTAAAAAACTTGTGGGGTTAAATTAAGATCAATGTCAAATTTGAAACCCATTTCAATGAATAAAACAATTTTCAAATTGAAACTGAGCATAAATTAATACTGAAAATGATTTTATTCCAAGTTTAATATTTTGGAAATTTCATGAAAAATTCAACTGATTTATGAATATCATTCCACATTTCACTGTATTTATCTTTGAATTTCCCTTCCATTGAGGATTTTTAACACATTTTTATAGCTTTATCACATTAAACTCATTTCATGAGAGAATTAATTAAAGATTTTTTTAACAAGAAGTTGAGTTTTTTAATCAAAACCTTTGAGATTTAAAGATGTTGTGCTCAAAATGATCGAGGAAATTTTTTTGTGGTTTAAATCCATTTTTTTCTGGAATTTTTTTTATTTTCTGGCCCAACCCATAGATATGATCTTTTTATCCCTTAATATATATGTACTATGTATTAAATATTCATATTATAAGACAAATTCCTTATCTAACCAGCTTTTGAAGTATATTGCAATATTTTAGTAAAGATTGTGTGTGGAAGGGATGACTAGAGGTGTGACATAGAATGAGGTTCTTATTTGGGTGGAAATTAATAAATTTTAGATATTTTCCTTATGGTAAAAGTATATAACTGAATTCCATGCCCATATTGATCATTTATAGAAAAGGATGATGTCCCTTTCTGGATCTCACAATGGAAGAAAGTTGTGAAAATCTTGTTTTTTCAAAAAAAATAGAAGTAAAACATCATTGTAAACTAATTAAATATTAATTAAATTGTTGTAAATAATATTTTCAGTCTTTTTATAGTTTAATTTTTTCAAGGTTTGTAAGGTCGATATTATACTTCAGTGAAAATTATAAGTATTAATTTTTTTGTTCAAAAAGTGCTAAAACCTCCTTATTTTTCATCTTAATTTTTCACATTTGGAACCAACCAAAAATTATCCACAGAATGTCATAGAAAATTAAAAATGACAATAAAATGTTACTATAACACATCTGGTGGATATATAGAACCTTTTCAAAACTATGGGGATTCTTACATGAGTCTGGATGAGAAAATCCTTGTTGGAAATCCATATTTATATGTTGAGATAAAATTTATGTGTGGTAAATATTTTTTGTTCATGTGAGGACAAAATGAGTGGAAATTTATAGAATAATCTGAATTGAGAACATATAATATTATTTTTTGATGAGAGATGAATTTTTTTTCTTGGTAACAAATCGGAGAACAAAATTATTAGGTTTTTTGAAATTTCCTAGACATTATTTTGATGCTCAAATGTTTAGGAGTCCATGTGATAAATATGGTAGAATTGATAGAGATAATATTACAACTATTTTAAATTTTAAATTCAATGTTTTTAAAAACACCAATTTATGAATTTGAGATGTATTGAATTGTTTTTTGGATTTCAGAGATGTTTTGAGCATAAAACTAGAAATTGAACAATTCTAGAATTTTAACAGTTTTCAATCACTTCTATATTTTTTGGAATTCATTTCTCAATATTTTTTCAAAAAACATGATTGGTATTTTAGGGTTCCTTTGTTCTTGGGATATATCTTTTTTAATTGGTCCAAATCTTGATTCAAACAAATGGAGGCCTCAAAAATCAATCCTTATGAAAAATTGTTCTGGCTTACAGAATGGATCACACCGTATTAGATGATGTATAATACTAGATAAATGTGTTGAAAATGGTTGAGTCCAACTGGATATAAAATATGACTCAAATAATATATATCATGATGAGTTTGAAGTAAAAATCAGATCATTAATTAAACATATGAATTAGTCAATGTGAAGAATGATGAAGGGTCCCTCCATTTAGAAATAGTTTCCATTAGTAATAATTTCATATCAATTCACCACATGTAGAAATAATATAAATCATAGTGGGTATATATAAGAATTTAATTATAAAAAATAGAATATATTAGACATAGATTCATCTTAAAAGATTCCCCAAATAAATCAAATATTTTGGAGGATACATTATTGAAAGAATATTTCATGCCCTTGTCTCTTTATATCCCCATATCATCTTCATTTCAAGGGTTTTTTGGATTAAAGGAGGTTAATGTGTTGATGAATTTATTATCAATAAGTGTATTTATAATGAATATAATCATGGAATGAAGTTCTATCATTTATGTTGTTTTGGGAAATGGATATCCAAGGATTCATCCCCTTTGAGTTCATGCTATTCATTGTGAACATTTTTCTTTTGATTTATTCTAGAAATTGTTTCCTTGATTGATTGAGGTATCACTAATTATTTTTTCACTTTCATATATATTTTTATTGATTATTTATCTTCTTAATACTATAAAATTATCATCTTCTAGTTTAAATATCATGCGGGGGTCTCCCAATTGAGCACAACAAGTTTAGTAAGAATTTTCTGCTCGGAGGACTTTGGGTAATAGAATCACTTTCATAAGATGATAAACACCATTAATTGAGGTATCATTGTGGTTTCGGTAAATATAGGTGTATAAATTGTGGTATTTAGTTGTAAATTAGATAATTCAATTTTAAATCAAATGTTGGAAAAGATAATAAGAGTGTTTGAGGGTCAAGGTTTTTGCATCGCTACCTTATGTAGTTTGTTTTCTTCCACTGATTTTTATTTTTATTTATAATAACTAAATTTGATTTCTATTTGCAATATTTTTTCCAATAATTTGAAAATTTAAACCCATTTCAATCCTCAATCGGAGTTTTAAAATTAAAAAAATAAATTAACAATGTGGAATTTTGACAACGTAGTCTAGAACCACATCACGAGAGAACCCTGTGGTCACCACTGTACTAAATATTTTAGGAGAAATTATTGAAAATATTTTCATGAAAAAAATCATAGTGTCACATATGTCATGTACTAGGGTATTCTAGAACCATTTACATAATAACACACAATATCTAAAAATTTTAAAATTACAAACTCTATCCTATCTCTTGACTGTAAAATCTTATCTAACTCCACCAAGAACCATACCTAAAAATATACCACAACAAGGGTAGAGAGTTAATCACCCATGAGTCCCACCTCCAATAGGACCTTGGTTGGTAACTAGTTCCAAGGGTATAAAAATATCTTTTATGTGAATAATCTTAATGTACAATAATATAGGATCTAAAGATGAGATGAATCATCCAAAATAAACTCCATGAAATTGTATAAAACAAATTCAAACCATCCCAAAATACTTGTAAAAATAAAACTAATAAATATAAATGTATTCAATGTAAATACCAAAAAACAAAGAGAAACTGGAGACCCAACAACTATCATAAGGCTTGATCTAGTAGATTCTAGCATGGTCCACAAATTTTTGCTAGAAACTATTTTACATACAAAAGGGTGAGAATTCAGGTATATGTAGTAGTAAAATAAATGACTCATGAACATGTTAAAGGAGCATACTAATGTACCTATGAGAAAAAAATAGAAAAACATAGCACCTATATAGGTATACCCTCCAAAACACCAACCTCTCTAACGATATCTCCCCAAATTATTCATCAATGTATAATAATATAATATGAACCATATCAATGAAAGGCTACTCCACACCAGTTTCCATTGATTTTCCTCTATCACAACCCAATGTTTGACATCCTGGTACACCAATATCTTTGGAATAACATCACATCACATGACACCCACCTTCAGACACTTGGGACAACACCTCACTACAAATCTCATAACCATTGTAGTAGGGTATCATGAACATGAATGATATAAACCCCATAACCTACTCTTATAGTGAACGATCTCTACCATAAGTTATCCCACCCTATTTCACCCTAAGACACATTTTCCATCACATACACAATAAAACAAATATAGACAAAAAACTTTTAAATTCTAGCCCTCAAACCCAGACATATCACTAACACCTAGAATAGGGAGTAGGGAAGAGTGGGTATCCAACCATCCATCCTGTCGTTGGGATGTTTGTAAAAACAACCCCAAAACATATTGTGTCATCACATAGTGCTCGACATGGGCAGTAAGATAAAATAAACCAAAAGGAAAGTAAAATTTATACGAATATAGAGAAACAACAAACAAACCACATCATAAGGGTCTACAACCATGGAATAAAACATCCCACTAGATAATACACTTATTTTGGAAAAGATAAATTCATAACCCGATAAAAGAAAACAAAAACCCATAAATCACTTTCCACTTTTAAAACCATATTATTTAAATTTCTATATTTCATGTCATCATTAAATTCCATAATTTACAACCCCTTTTATTTATTTATTAAAAATTAATTAGAATCCCATTTTATATAATCAATATATGTTTAATTCTATTACTACTTAGGGAACTAGAGTATCCAAATAACATTGTAGACCCGCTATATAGTCACACCACAACTACCATGACAACCTTATTGTACAGTCGCACCACCACTACTATCACATCCCTACTACACTACAATACTACAACCCATATCACAACCTCATTGCATGTCACATCTACCACCCCAAGACCATCACAACCAATCCACAAAACACAAAAAATCTCTACAAACAAATCAGATAACATACCAAATTTTTTTTCTAAATTGATAATATGGGATTTCATTTAATTCAAGTTCATTATTTTTGGGCTTTATTAAATTTTTTTGAAGATCCTAGAGAATCCATTTTATTATCCAAATATATGTCTTTAACCATTTATTTATAGTCATGTAACAAAAATAAACAAATCATTTGAAATCCTATCATATAAGAAAACCAAAAAAATTGGGGGATACAATAATACATAGTATTCAATTATGCAAGAAACATAGATAAACTCGATATCACCATCAAGAGATAAAACGGCATGAAAAACATACCCCTTACACATTATATTTCATTTAAATAGTTTAATTATCATTGTCAAGATGGATGAACCTATCACCCCAAGGGATAATGAGAGTAAACCATCCTAAATGATACATATAAATATGAAACGAAGGAATTCCTACCTGATGAAATATAGATTTTAAAACAAGTAGAACCCAAAATAGGAGGTGCAAGAACAAGAGGAAACCTATTCGGGGAAACATGAACCAACAGTAACAAAAAGATTCTATGACTACAAGGGAAGAAGGATTGGGATTATCCCATCATGAGAGGAAGCCTAGAAAAAGGAAGGAAGAAAACATCTTCTCTTTTTGAAAGATTAGATATGGAAACATCGTATTAGATACTATCCAGATTGGCCATTACATTTGAATATAATTAAATCCAAATGTTTTTAACATTTAAAATATCACTATAGTCTATAGAAATTTATTATATGATTAATCTCATTTAAAATAGATTTAAAATTCATTAAAAATATACATTAAATTATTTTTCTTCAAAGAAACGTCAAAAAAGGAAAATTGATAATGTTTGGAGAAACTGTTCAAGATTCACCACCAATGAGTCACCACAAGTTCCAAATTAGTCACCATAAATGTGGAACCATTGGTTCAAAATTAGTCACAACCAATAAGTCACCATTATTTCAAAAATGACTCACTCTGACTAATCTAGGATTTGTTCAAAATCCACCATTTTTAGCGATTCACAATTAGTTTAAAATGAACTGCATCCCATGTGTCGCCATTTTTTCAATATGGGTCTCCTCCAAGGAGTCACATTATTTCAAAATTATTTTCTGCTAAGGAGTCCCCATTAGTTCAAAATGAGTCACCCACAGTGATTCATCGTTATTTCAAAATGAGTCCCCCCCAGAGAGTCCTCAATAGTTCAAAATGTGCCACCTATAGTGAGCCACCATTAATTAAATGTGAGTATCCTTTAAGGATTCACTGTTAGTTAAAAACAATTATCTTACAATGTTTCACCATTATTTAAAATTATGTTCCCACTAGCGGGTCACTATTAGTTCAAAATGAGTCACAACCAATGATTTATTGTTAGTCCAAAATGAGTCACCACTAGTGAGTCACCATTAGTTCAAAATTAGTAACTGCCAGTGAGTCTCCATTACAATTAATAACACCCCAAAAAAACCCTCAGATACCTGAAATATCATATTTTATGAAAAGTAATGGTACTTTTGGTATGGTCTATTACAATACTACTTTTGAATATTTATTTAATGGAAGTCTAGAAGGATTACTGAAATTTGGAGAAATTATATTACATGATAGTTTTTTTAATTCAGTAGTGAATAATGATACTTCAGGATATGTTTTATATGGTCTGAGGTATATTTACCCATTAGGGTTAATATAAATGATTATCTGATATGAATACACTTATGTTTTTTTACGTTTAAGATGACTGGTATGAGACAGCCTTTGAGGTTAAAACCTTCTTTAATTTGGATGATATAGTGTTATTTATGATTTATGTGTATTTATTTAATGAATGACCAATGTTAATCCTTTGTAATTATTTTTGTAGTCTTAGTGATTAAGGTATTAAGGATTATTAATTTTTAAAAGGATCTAATATTATGAAAACAAATTGGGATTTAGTAAATATAGGCAGAACAGATGGTAATACATTAGTAGATTATGTAATAGGTTACAAGATTATTTTAGTGTCTCAAGCATAATAAAAATTCATATTCAGTATTCAAAATTTTGGAGAAAAGATGATATTATTGTATAAATTGATTAAATGATTAAATTATACTTTTCAAGAAAGTATATTTCTTTATATCCCTATAATAGAGGATAAAGAGACTTTTTAACTCTATGAATATAATATTTAGAAAATTATTTTCATATTAAGATCATTTATAATGAATTTATGGTCTTATCACCCATCATAGATTTATGGTTTTTTAGTCATTGATTTTATCTTAACCATGTTCTCTATCAAACTCTATTAGTTTTGCAGTGTTAGTTTTATCTTCCTTATCAATGTTTTCATTTTCTACTAATGTTATCAAACATAGAAACCTAGATATGTGATGACCTTCAAACATCGCTATCTCTCTTTTAAAGTGGTTGTTTTATTAGTCATTTTTATGATGTGATTTTACAATAAAGACAATTTCAATTGTCAAAATATTTCTTGCCAATTTCATGTTTAAATTCCAAGGGATTTATTTATTAAATATGGTAATAATGTTACACCTTGAGTTTTCTATAGACAAAACAATGTCTGATGTAATTTATGATACACAAAAATAACCTAATCAAATAATGATTACAAAAATATGACTATTTTATCCGTTAAAATAATTTTTTTATATGAGTGGGATTATTTAATTTATGATATATATATATATATTTCTTAAATATATTTCTTTATTCTTATTAAATAACCAATAATTTTTTGGTAATTTCTTCTTGTTCCTCACAATATGTTTTCTTTATAAACGATTTTCATTTTTTGTGAAAATATATTATACTTAATCCATATACTATTTAATTTTTTTGGATAAAATGAAGTTCATTTTTTGAATTAATCATTTTAAAATTAACTTTGGGTGATAATTTATGTATTGTTTAGAATATATAGACAGTTAAGTAAACAGTGAAAAATATTGTTTTTATGTAAAATAATCATTTAATTTGAAAAATTAAGTAATATTAATGTAAAAATATTCATTTAATTTTATTTAAAAGTAACATAATTATTATTTTGATAAATTTAATTCAATCGCATACATTTAAATCAGATTTATATGAGATTTTGTAATAATTTTATTTTTAGGCTTAAAAATAATTTTTCTGAAAACTGTTTCAAAATATATAATGTTTCTATATATTAAATATACATAATGAGGTTTGATTTAAAATAAATTCTTATTATATATATATATATATATCATTTTAATTTACATTTTTCTAATGAATATTACTAGTTATAGAATTAATGTAAAATCATATTTTTCTTGAAAAATATTTTTTTTTGGAAAAACAATGTTTCATCAAGATTGTGGGATTTATTTTTAATTAATCAATTAATCTTATAAAAATTTATTATAAAAAATGTATTCTATATTTGGAAAAATATTGATTAATATTAGTAATAATTTCAACATAATTTTTGGACAATATCAATTGTAAATGTAGTAAATACTTACCACCATGGTAAAAAGAAATCATGATAATTAAGCGTAAAAAGTTCTAACTGATACTAGAAAAAAAGTAACCCCAAATGTATTAATACTTATATTCCATCTTAATATAGAAATTTATTATATTTTTTCCTTATTGTTTTTAATTTATTAATTATCAATTAATTAGTTTCATAAAAATTATTTTTGATATGATAAAAGATAAATTGTATTTTTGAGTAACCTGTAATTCCAATTAATAAATTCATTTTGATGACTTGATCCGTTTTTGAAATGAATGATATATTATAGAAATATAAATATTTAATGGTATATATTAAATTTAAATTATTATATAAATTTTATGATGTCATTGTAATATATTTAATGTTCTGAAAACTATTTTTAAAAAAACCCAGCATTTCTCAATAAATATTGATTATATTTTGAAACTGAAAATTAAAATAGATATAAAGTTATTTTGGTAAAATAATTATAAATTTTTTAATTAGGACATCAAAATTATCCAATGCTAAATTGTTCATAATTTATTTTTTAGGCAATTGATTTTTTGGGTAAAATTTACATATTGAATAAGTATACAATGCATTTTATGACAACATAATGAACCAACAACGATGTAACAAATAATATAAATTGAATAAATGACCAAAAATATGTTTAATGTTTAAAATAATGGGGTTTTAGGTGGTTTTATTGATATTATAAATCTTTTATGAATCTGGAAAAACCTATATTATATTTTAGGGTTTAAAAATTTCTTCATTGTAAACATGAATCACATATACATCAGAAAGTGTAATATTTCTATATATTTTTTCCTTATCCTTATAAAATAATAATAAATACCCCTATTTGTTTGAGAAATTATTGACACAAACCCTGATAAGGTTAGTATTTTTATTATTTTGCTATATAGAGTCCAAAACCAATGTTTGTGAAATAGTAATGAAATCCCAACTCCTTTCCTACATAAACACACCCATGATCCAGTTTCACTTAACTCAATAGTGTTGTACGATTCAAGAGACAAAAGTTAATAATAATAAGGACATTTAAAAATACAAGTGATTACTACCCTTCCATTTCAGTTATAATTATCTTTATTATATTCATTAGTTTATCTGTACCAGCCACTCAATGGAAAAACATATTTATTATTTCATGAATACAAAAAAATGAGATAATAATTATATTATCCCTATAAATGAAACTCAACACATGATTCCAAGAAATTAGGGGTTGGGGAGATGATGTCACTACCTATATATCATTAAAGTAAGATCTTGTTCAATAATAAAAAAACAGGAAGATAATGGGGGTAATATAATATGAAACAAGATCCTACCTCAAAAAATAAATATAGTTATAGAAAATAGATAGGGTAATAATCTGTTGAACATGCATGGAATCACGAACAAGAAAGATTCGTGTGAATGATGAAAACTATCAAGGTTTAAGAATAGGGTTTTAGTTCACATGGAAACAATGGAAAAAAATAAAGTACCAAGATAGAAAAAATATCATACTTTCATGATTCCTAATATAGTTTAAGAAAGATCCCCGAAAATTTATTATAATCCATTTTCATTTATTTTATCATAAATTTTATTCATTTTACAATATTTGAGAAACCCCCTTTAAAACCATGGTGTTTAAAGATTAAAAATTCTTCATATAAATCATGAAAAATGTTTTTAAAAAACCTTATTTGAGCTATTTATCCCACTATTTATGTTGAAATAAATGTTTATGTTTTCCAAGAAAAAATATTTATTTTGGAAAAATTGATTTTTTTAATGTTTGGACCAAGTGTGAAGGGAATGTTCTTGAGAATGGGTAGACCATGAAAATGGATTAATCTTGAAAAGGAATTGACTATGAGAATAAATTAATAAAATGTGAGATGGAACAAATTGACTATGAAAAGAAAACAATTGTCTGTCCTAGGGGAAAAATTGACTCTCTAATGTTGTGGGAGGAAAGTGTGATAGAACTATTGATTGAGAAAAAAACTATTAAACGTCTAACTGAATGGATCTAACATTTAATGAAATGGATTAACTGAAAGGAAACAATTTTTCACCAATTGATTGAATGGATAGATGAAGTGAACAAATAGATCAAATATGTGAAGGCATGGATATACTATGAGATAAAATTATTTACTGTATAATGGAACTTTTCGATTGTGATGAAAATGGATCTCCCATGAGAAAAACCTGATCTACCATTATAAAGAATGGATAAACTATGAGAATACACTAATAATCCATGATAAATAACAAATAAACCATGTGAATAAACACATTGACCTTGAAAATAGACATATCGACAATGTTAATGAAAAATTCTACCACACAATGGAATGGATGAAAAATAAGAACTAACTGACTGACCCTAGGAAACAAATATCAAAAATTTGAAAAAATATCAACATTGTGACATAATTGGAAATTATGGGGGGGGGGAAGACCTCAAACTCCTCCATGAAATGTCTATATATCAAAAAAACAATATAATAGATGTAGGATCTTGAGGAGTTATATAAAATACCACTCAAACAATTATCCTCTTCAAGAATAAAAATACTACCATAATTAAAAGAGAAAATTAAGGTCTATACAATCACTCATGAGATGAATCTCAATGATAACACTATTAAAAAACATAATCTCATAGGGTCGGATGAAATAAATATCCATACGACATCATTATAAAAATAGACAGAAAATATTATATAAACAAATGGTTCAATACGTCCTCCCAACAAAAACAATATTAAAAAGCAACAATACTAGAAATATAAACCATTTAATAACTTGGGGAATTGGGTTCAAAACTACTACTAAATCTCTCATGTATTCTCCATGACCCCACCATGCTAACAAACCATAATAACCAAGATGATAACTCTCCCACAAAACACCTTATACCAATGATATTAGATCATAACTAGACCCTCCACATACATCACATAATCCTCGATGTCAAAATATCCTAAAAAAATGGCATTAGAGTCATTATGAAGATAATGATGTAAACATGACAAATGGAATGTATGATTCAAGGTGAAATATGACTGAAATTGGTTGGAGGTGATAATTAGTGTAGGTCATTTTAATTTTTTTTAATTTTTATCAATTTATCTTTAAATCATTTTCATGGGTAATGGTGTAATGATTATCATGTTCTATATTTCTCCACAATTTTCATATTTCTTATAACAAAACCAAAAAAAACACAAACTAAAGAGGTATAAATACTTACATGGTTCACCTCCATGTATGATAAGGAAAATACTTTTTATGATATAGTACAATGTGTGTAAATACCCCGATCCCAACAGCCTGGAGCTAATGCCTTACTTTATTACAGTGGTATTATGAATTAGTGATCGTATCCCAAAAGAATTAATACTTTATTAGAATAGGAAAACCATATAAATATAATAATTTGTTCACTTACACTTTAAAATAAATCTATCATAGAAACACCTTTGGGAACATTCCTATTCTTCTAGATTTTCTATGTATGTTGTAACACTCGGTTATTTTTATAATTATTTTTTTCAAATTAATTTGACATTTCAATATATTTCATTTGAAATTACATTGAAAATAAATAAATAAATATATATATATATTAAATCTCTAATTCAAACATTCCTTTTATAGGCAATACCAACTTGGCTTGTGCTACACACAATTTCAACTTGACTTGCACTACAAGCAACACCGACTTAGCGTACAATTTGCTCAACACTGAGTTTCTATGAAACCTGTCTTTTTATTGTTTTAATTATTTATATAATAGAATAATAACCTAGTTTTTGAACTTATTAATAACATTTTTCAAATGCTTTTGTTTTAAATAAATAAACATATTGATAATGAATGATAATGTTTTTGGTAATATCTTTTTATGTAAAAAAATATTATTTTCTTGAATAAATAGTTTTTAATAATAAAAGAAATTTTAAACACATTTAAAAAATGTATACAATAAAATATACATAATTTTTTGAATTAATAATGTAAAAATTATCTTAGGGTAAATTTTTCGATTTTTCTGAGAAACATCATTTTTTGATGAATAGTGAAAATTGATGCTTTTAGTTAAAAAGTACATATTTTCTATTTAATTATTAAGGAAAAATGATATTATAAAAGTATTTTAAGGTAACATTAGATGTATATTTAACACAATAATACAATTAAATTAATTAGGATCAACCTCACTTTGAAATTGAATAAAATAATCTTAACAAACATTTGATATTTTCCATACTTTTAAACCTCATCATTTCATCCCGTCTGCTGGATTTTCACTGACCTTAATTTTTTTTCATATGTGATTGGAATTTCAAAAAACAAACATACAAAATTTTATTTAGTCTAATATTATTAATCTAATAGGACCATATAAAATTTGGACCATAAATATTAGTAAAAGTGAGTAAAATTAATCACACCAGTTAAGGGGAAATTAAAATTAATTTTGCACTAAACCTTAAAAATGTCCCATTTAACCTATACAATTTTCCAAACCCCATTTTATGTCCATATATCGTCCATAAACCTTATATTCTGGAGTTTTTTTATTTGGTAAGACTTTTTTAGTTAATAACATGTGGGAACCTAATTTGTTTCTACATATTCCATGTGACTCTTTTTTACTTCCCTATAACGGCCCCATATCTACCTATTCTTCACACCTATCAATCCTATTTAGTTCAACCAAGACCTGACCAAATTTCCTTTAAATAATGATCCCTTCGACCTTGAGGACTTCCATTGGTCAGAATCCCTCTCAAGGAAGTCTTTCAGAACAAACCAAAAGGAGTTACTTGATAAAGAGGAAATGTATTCTCCCGAGCCCCTTTAATTTAATTTCATTCTCCACCCCTCCACTAAATTTATTACACTCTTTTGGGAAAACAATTATCCTACATATACTAGAATGTTTTTGTGAAATTTGTTTTACCTAAACTTACACATGTTTCCATCTAATGGATGTTAAACGTATTGTTTCCATGTACAGCGAACTACTTCCTCACGAAACAAAGATTGTTCATTTATCCATTACCACCAATCATGGTGGTTATTATGATTGAATATATATATATATATATATTATATTATATTTATTATTTATTTATGATTTTTTATTCATTGTAAAAGACATATATTTTTACCTTTCATTTGGGGTTAATACGATAATCTCTTTTGTGGAAGTGCGGAGTACCACCCCCTCAAAGCGTATGATTTGTTCACACACCAAATAAAATGTATTATGGATTGGTTGAATGAAAATATAATATATATATTATATATTTATTAAAAATTAAAAATAATATATATATTCATATTTCATTTTTATACATTCTTTCAATACGACAATAAATAAAGAAAAAAACATTCATTCGTACGTACGACTTACCGTGTCAATGAATGTTGTATTCCATTACATAGTTTGTTATGATATATATTATTATAATATAATTATAATAGATATTAATGATATTTATATCATGATCTACATTATTAAATCATTATATAATTATAAGGACTAGTGCCATAAAAAATTATGACACTTGCGAAGAACAAATCTAATATTAACCGATGTGAAACTTTAACAGCGGATCATTAACAAGAGGGTAATATATGGTAAAAAAAATATGGTAATATATATAAGAATTTTATTATTTATAACATGTATAATAAACCAATATTTATTATATAGTAATCTTATGTGAGTATGGAGAGATTCAAGACACAAGTTAAGGCGATTTCATCAAACTTTTAATTTTTGTAAGATACAATCTATGTTTGCCACTCATTACATTTGTTTGGTGTATGTAATGAATATGATTGTATTATATTTATGTTGTAATTAAATTAATGGGTATTCAAATTCCCATTTTTTGGTTCTTTCATGGGGTGTAAGTTTCAATAGTTAACAAATTGGTAAAAATGTTTTTGTCTCAATTTTCGTTCATTGAGACTTAGGTTTTGTTATTCACCTAAAATATTTTTTCCAGGGTGAATATACTTGAACATAAGATGAAAAATTATGAATCAAATTATTTTAATTATATACTATTATTTATTTAATTTCATTCCTTACATGGAGGGTATAATCCCAAGATACCAGGTTGTAAGAGTTTATAGAGACAATCACATTGTTTTTCATGATATGTTATGTTTATGATTACTTTGATGAAATTCAATGATTAATACCTCAATAATATTCACGAGTTTACTTATAATATGTTTTTTCATGATATAATAATTTATTGGAACCATATAATACACTTTTGGTATATAAGATTTTTAAGAAATCATTTTTAGGAATGCCTGACTTTACACATTCCTCAGTCGGAAATCTATGTTTTCTAATAAAGGTTTCCATGGATATTATACCACTCCCCTATAATATATAAAGTAAATATTTTCACTAATTTTTACTTTATCATTATATTCAAGTTAATATTCTAATGGATTTCTAAACATGTAACTTTTCTATCATTTTTACAGTGCAAAAGTAATGTTATTTTGACCTTGTACGGCAAGTACGGATTCACCTACCATTGTTTTTTCAAAATCTCCCATTAATTTTTTAAATGTTTAATCATTATGAAATTTTTTTAAATGATATTTTCAATGAAAACGGTTTTCAAAATGTTTTCAATTCTTATTTACATGTTTTCAATGAGTTTCTATGAAATTGTTTACAAAATGTTTTCAAGCTTGTTTTATAAGTGTTCAAGAGAAATGTTTTTCAAAACATTTTCAAAATTTATTTATAAGTATTAAAAGTATTTAAAATAAAATAGTTTTCAAAAAAATTTCATTATTTCATTAAATTATTTCACTTTTTTAAATCAAAATTGTTTCTTAAAGGTTTGTAAACTCATTTTAATATTTTTCAAGGAAAAATGTATTTTTTTAAAAACTATTTCATGTCTTCTTTGTAAGTATTCAAGTTATTTTATAAGAAAATTATTTTAAAATGTTTTTATGTATTAAAAATTCTTCTCGAAACAAGAAATGATATTTTACTCAATAAAAGTTTTAGAGGATATTTGAAAATTATTTTTTTATCTAAGATGATATATACTGATGTTACTCATTGCTTCTTGAAAATGATCTAAATGTTCTAATCAATTATTTTCTATGAATGAGTTGTGATAAATTAAATGTCAATTATGAAACAGATTTTTTCTTCATGTGTAATATGTTTATGCAACCATTTTTTATTTTTTGGGTTATATGATTTTGAAACACGCTTATTTTCAAGGGTTATGTTTTTGATTAAATGATTATAAAATCCATCGCTTTCCATACTTTATGATATGTTTATATGTTTAGGATACCGATTTCATTTCAGGGGTTATCATATGTTCAGTTATGATTTTTTGGCACATGTATGTATGATTTCATTATGTGGAGGGTGATACCTATATCTCCCTCCAATGTATTGGGTAAAGATTTATATCTCATGAGATAATACAATGTTGTAATCAGGGTTAACAAGTTTAGTAAAGAAGGGCTAGAATGAGGTTTACTTAGTTCAGTATTGTAGGGATGGAATGAGGGTTACTATGTTCATTATTACAGTGCGGGAATGTGGGATACTCAGTTTAGTAATAGTGGGATTTAATGGGGTCACCTGGTTTAATAAAGGACATGGTAAACTAAGATGGTATTGGAAATGATTCCTTGGATACTATGAAAATGAGTATATGATTATGTGTTTCCAAAATACCATGTCTTACACAGATGTTATTATTTTATGGCTTATGTCATTTACTTCCATTTGATTCATGTCTTATGAAATGCCATGATTAATGACATGATTCATGTAGATGAAATTTGATAATAATGTTATGATATTCTATTTTCATTATCATGTTATCAGGCCCTTATTCTCAAATTTATTATTAATTGTATCCCTTGTTTATCCTTAATAAGAATTTGAGTTAATAGATTTTATGATTCCTTTCCCCTGTATATGGTGATATGTACTATGTTTGATGTGTCTAAAAAGGGTTCTAGTTGAGAAGAACCGAGTGGGAGATGATGTAGATCACATACGTACTAGTACTTATGTTTCCATGTTTCCAAATGCACTTTACCAACTATAGTCATTGGGAATCTTTTTATATAATGTTTAAGTATTTTGGATATGTTATTTATTGTTTATTCATGAATAATGAGGGTCTCTATAGTTGGTATTAGAGTATATGTATAATTAACCTTTGGAAACTAAGATGAAAAAACCTTAGTGGGAACCCTAACTAACATGTCTAGGGATATGTTTGAGGACTTGGAAAAGTATAATAAAATGTTCTGTAATTTTTGGTGAAGGATAGAACGAGTGGTTTACTAGAAACACATCACTGTCGAGATAATACAAGTGGATTTGGCTCTTTCATAGATGTACGTAGGGGTAAAAACCCCAACAAGATGTTTCAGGATAGACATAGGGAAATCTAGTACAAGACAACATGCCTTATTGCAAACCTAGTTTCAAACTTCATGGGATTTGATTTGGGAAAACACAAACTCTTCATGAAACATCATAATGTATTTAGATATAATTTTTCTATGAATAACCTAGGATAAATCAAATGTGCCATATATTTTGGAAGGTGTCACGATTTATACATCCTAAAAGTAATTATTTTCATGACTATCTATTTTTATTTTGTGATAATTAATGGTCACACAATGCTTCTTTTAAGGTCCCATCCTTAAACATTACTTAATCTTGAGTAATTTCAAGAATACATGTTGAGTATCTTTTCAGGTTTAGAGTTTTAGAGAATTAGATCCTAAATCATGCATTACATTCCACATTTAAACAAAGTGGTTACATAAAATATAGTTCTCATTTTTCCCATCAACAGAATATTATTTAAAATAAAAGATGGAATTTTTCTTGACACTTCCTCAACACTATCATCATTTCATGCACCTTTCCCTTGACCTGTGAATTTTTTTTCAAAAACATGGGATGCGAATAAAAATCTCAGTAAGGGATATAAAAGTACGAAATGAAAACATTAGTCCATGTATGAAATCATACATTACTCATAAAACATAATAATTTTAATATAACTAATCAAATCATGAATAAATCATAGACATCATATGACATAATGTCAGCTTGAGTCATTCATAACATTCTTACGTAGGGAGTAACCCTCATGGTTATGTTTGGAATACCCATCACAGTATATTCCCTAAATCTCTTCGGAGAAACCTTAACATTTAACTCCTTCACATTACCCAATGCATTGGAGAGCTATATCGGCTTACCCGCCCTTAGTTTATCACATAACCACCTCTCTTCATAAAAATTCCCAAGAACCATAACATAATCTTATAACATAAAACATGCATAAAGGAAACATAACATTCCCACATTTCAATCACAAGATATAAATACAAAACATTGACATAATAAAAACATTATGAAAACCATTTTCAATACCAAAATAAATGAAAACTAAAACATGGTATTTATTTTTTGCATATTTTTTTAAAAGTTATGGCTTGTAGAGGTAGCCGAAACTCAAATAATGGTCACAGCGGTGGAGAAGTCATTGTCGCCACATACGTTTGACAAAAAAACATTTGTTTTGTCGTTTAGTAAAACGCTTCGTATAAAAAATATTCCTTTTGAATATACATAAAAGTCAAAGGGGTTTATACACCGTGTAAAAGAAAGTTGTGTATAGAACAAAATATGCCTCAATGAAAGGAGATTAAGAAGAAGTCCCTTACCTCAGGTCCGACATGACTCGACCTTTCTTTAACCTCTGGAATAATAAACATGAGTTAATTTATTGTTTATTAGGAACATTTTTCAAGTTCATTATTCCTTTTATATCACTTATTACCATGTTTTGAACACTATGTAATTATTTATGTTAATAATGGTCGTTTTGTCGATCATTGGTACTTGAGTCAAAAATAAACTCTTTATAATTACGAGTTTTTCATGTGGTAAAATATACATTATATCCACCATTATATTCATGATATATACATCATATATGTCATATATATCCAGTATATACATGAATTTATAATTTTACATAACATTTAGAGGTAAGAAATGAAATGCACCATTCATAGAGACGGTAAGCCGTACGTATGCATGAACACTACTTTAATTTCTATTTATTATTTTATTGAATGGAATCATAATGATATAAAGGTATATTATAATTCCATTATAATATCATATATAATATCATTAACTCCATCCTTTATATGTCCCACATATGGCATTAACGAAACAAATCATTTTGAGGGGGTGATAGTCCGCACTTCCTAAAATCAAGATATCGCGTTTACCCGTAATGGAAACCATAAATTTATGCCATAAATGAAAAATACAGAAGCTTAATGAAAACATAAACATATTATATATCAACATAAATATAGTGACATCTTAATGGCCACCTTTGATGGTGTTATAAGAATATTGAACAATCATCGTTTCGTGAGGCAGAAATTCGCCACCCACGGAAACAGTATGTCCTTTAACCATTAGATGTAGGTGTGTGTAAGTGTAGCTCGAATAATTCTTATAACAACATCCTAGTATATTGAAGATACTGGTTTTGTTACAAAAGAAAGGAATAAAAATAGTTTATGGGGATGGAGAAGCAAAATAAAACAAAAGAACATTAGAGAAGACTTTACCTTTAAATCAGGTAAATCATCTTGGTTTGTAACAAAAGGGTTTCTTTAAGAGATTACTACCTAAGTTAAGGATTCTATGACGAAGAGAGGGATGTGGAGAGATAAAATGATTAGATCCTGTCCGATACAATGGCTTGAGATGTGTGGGTAAGGAGGTAGAGGTGAGGGCATTTTATAAGAAGGAGGAGGGGCACTCTTCGAAAGCAAAGAAATGTTACTTTATTTTAAAATGAGTTTCGGATTTAAAAGGTCCAAAATTGATATATTTTTAGGATAAGGTGATAAGGGTTCAAAATATACTCATAAAATAGGTATTTGAAAAGTGTAAGTCTTATATTTTACATTATATTTTCATATTATTTAAATCGTTAATTAATGAGGTAATCGTTGCATCATCATGGTGTCATAAATAAATTAATTTATTTAATGTCTGAAAATTATAAACAAAATAATATGATGTTGTAAATTGTTTTATCTTTCCAATTAATATTTATAGCCTAAGAGATCATTTACACATACAAAACTGAAAATGTTTTACTCGGGTGATACATTCTTTAGTGATATTCTCCTTTCTTTAAAAATAAAATGATAAGGTATCACTTTCACCCAAAAGTGATTCATAGAGTCCCTAAGTTTGGCACAATGCATCCCATAGTCTGTCATGATACAAACAGTATAATTAGGACACTTGTTGGGGTCATTTTTTTATTATTATGATATTAGAGTATTCCATGCTTAAGATTGGTTTTATTCTCATTTTAAGCATCTAAAACACTATCTAATTCATAAATAGACATAGATAAAAGTATATATTATTCATTACATAATTGGGACGTTATATCCTTCCCCCTTTAGAAAATTTTATCCCTACAATTTATTTACTTATCGAATAAGTGGGGGTATTTATCCTTCATTGCATTTTCAGATTTCCATGTTGCCTCTTCACTCATGTGGTTTTTCCACAAAACCATTACTTGATTAATCACCTTATTCCAAAACACTTTCTCTATGTGGTCATGAATCTGGACCGGTTTTTCCTCATATGATAGATTCTCTTCTAGCTGAACTACCTCTGGACTCAAAACATGATATGGATCTGGCATGTACTTCCTTAACATTGAAACATGAAAAACATTGTGTACCTGAGATAAAATCATAGGTAAAGCCACTCGGTATGCAACTGATCCAACTCTCTCCATAATTTCTTATGGTCCAATGAACCTTGGACTCAGCTTTCCTTTCATACCAAATCACATCACACTTTTCCATGGTGATACATTGAAAAAAACATGATCACCTACCTCAAAAGAGGGATCCTTCCTCTTGTTGTCCGCATAACGTTTCTACATACTCTGAGCTGTTCACATGTGTTTCTGTATCAACTGAACTTTTTCTTCCAACTCTTCTACCAATTCTAGTCCCATCAATTTCCTTTCACCCACATTATCCCAAAAAGCTAGGGTTCGACACCGCTTCCCATATAATTCCTCAAATGGTGTCATCTGTATACTGAAATGAAAACTGTTATTATAAGAAAATGAAACCAAAGAAAGATGTTGGTCCCAACCTCCTTGATGATCCATCGAACAAGCACGTAGAATATCCTCCAAAGTCTAAATTTATTATTCTGACTTCCCATCTGATAGAGGATGAAAAGCTGTAAAAAAAATTAATTGAGTACCCATTGACTTCTGAAGGCCGTTCCAAAAGTTAGAAGTAAACCTGGGATCATAATCAGACATAATGGAGAGGGGAACTCCATGTAATATGACTATCTATTTAAGATACAAATGAGAAAGTTGATCTAGGGAAAAATTATCTTGTATAGCAAGAAAATGAGCAGATTTAGTCAAGCGATCAACAATAAACCAGATTGCATTATTACTTCGAGGAGTCTTCGACAATCCCACAACGAAGTCCATGGATATATTCTCCCATTTCCACTATGGCGCTGGAAAAGTCTGAAGCATTCCTTTCAGTAACTGTCGCTCTTCTTTAACCTATTGACAAGTCAAACACTTCACAGTAAAATCAGCAATATAACTTTTCATTCTATCCCACCAGTAATAATCACAAATATCTCTATACATCTTAGTACTGCCAGGATGAACTGAAAAAGGAGAACTATGAGATTCATATAACAACTCTCTCTTCAACTATGAATCACATGTCACACACAATCTCATCCCAAATCTCAAAATACAATCATTATCAATGTTGAATTCAGGAAACTTACCTTTCTGAACCAGCTCTACCCTTTTCTACAACTCACTGTCTTGCTTCTGGGCTTGCTTAATTCTGTCTGATAGAGAATATTTCCCTGATATCTGAAACAAAACAGAAGGGCATCCAACACCAACAACTTCTATGCCAAAGATCATCAAATCCTTAACTGAAGTATCACATTCCAAACACAACATTGTTACTGAAGCATTACTTTTTCGACTCAAAGCATCATCCACATTATTTTCTTTTCCCAGATGGTAATGAATTGTACAGTCATAATCCTTGATTAATTCTAGAAATCTACTATGTCTCATGTTCAATTCTTTCTGAGTGAATATATACTTGAAACTTTTGTGATCGGTATATATTTCAGACTTTACTCCATTCAAATGATGCCTCTATTTTTTTAAAGTGAAAACAACATCAGCTAATTCCAAATCATGTGTAGGGTAATTTAACTCATGAGTTTTCAACTAACGGGAATAATAAGAAATTACCTTATCGTTCTTCATTAGGACGAAACCAAGTCCTTTAAATGAAGTATAACTATAGAGAACAAACACCCCATTCCAGGAATGTAGTGCCAAAAATGGAGCATTCACCAATATTCATTTCAATTCCTAAAAACAATCATCACATTCTTTTTTCCAGATAAACATAACACGCTTCCGAGTTAACTTAGTCATTGGACTAGATAACAGGGAAATGTTTATGAAAAACCATCTGTAATAGCCTGCCAAACCAAGAAAACTACGAATCTCAGTTACATTTGTGGGTCTTGGGTATTCTTCAATAACCTTTGTTTTTTCAGGATCAACAGTTATTCCATATTCAAAAACAATATGCCCAAGGAAAGAAATTTTTTACAACCAAAACTCACACATGATGAATTTACTGTAAAATTTCATTTCTTTTAAGGTTTGAAAAATAACTCTTAAATGTCTTTCATGCTCCTCTTTACTTTTAGAAGACACCAAAATATCATCAAGGAAAACAACCACAAACTTATCGAAGAACTCATGGAATATTCTATTCATAAGGTTCATGAATACAACAGGTTCATTAGTTAGCCCAAAAGGCATAAATAAAAATTCATAATGGCCAGATCTTGTACAAAACGCGGTCTTCAGAATATCTGCTTTCTTTACCTTCGACTGATGGTACCCCGATCTCAGGTCAATCTTTGAAAAAAAAATAATCTCCTTGGAGCTGATCAAACAAATCATCGATATGAGGAAAAGGATATTTGTTCTTTACAGTGATGTTATTCAAGGATCTATAATCAATGCAATGTCTCATTGAACCATCTTTCTTTTTAACAAATAAAATAGGAGCACCCCATGGTGATGTGCTTGGGCGAATGAAACCTTTCTCTAATAGATCTTGCAATTGCTCCTTCAACTCTAAAAGGTAAATTTGAGCCATTCGATAAGGGGGATTTGAAATTACCTTAGCATCATGAACTAAGTCAATAGTAAATTAAATATCCGGATCTGATATTATTCCAGGAAACTCATCAGGAAAAACATCAGGATACTCATTTACCACTGGCACATCATTAATCTGAATAGTTCCTTTATTTTCCACAATATGTGCAAGGTAACATTAATTTCCATATTTTACATGTTTCTCAGCGTCTTGATATGTTATCAACAGTAAGGGTTAATTCTTGAATACAAACTAAAATTATTTCTGAAAATAAACTTTATTAGCTCTACAGTCAATCTTAGCATGGTAAATAGAGAGCCAATCCATACCCAGGATAACATCAAACTCTACTAGAGGTAAAACAATAAGGTTTGCAAGTATCTTTTTTCCACATATAAGGATAGGAGGACTCTTATAAATTCTTTTTGCCTCAAAATTTCCCCCATGTGTTTTTACCACATGTTCAGGAGTCATTTATTGAGATGGAATTCCTAATTTACTAGAAAATGTTTCAGAGATGAATGAATGTGTAGACCCAGAATCAAACAACACATTGGCATAATCTGAGAAAACAAACAAAGTACCTGATACCACTTCATTTTCTGGCCCAAAATATGATGAAGTTGTAGCAAATGATTTCAACACTCCTTTTTTCTTATAGTCTGACTACTTCCCATCACTCGAGCTCTTTGTCGGACACTCATTTTCATAGCGACCCATCTCATTGCACTTGAAACATTTCACTAACTATAAATCAAATTTGGTCTTATGATCACCCTGATCTTTTTCAGTGCAATCACGAGACTTATTTCCAATCTTACCACATCGGTAGCACTTTCCAGAATTCAAAAGATGTTCCCCAGCAAGCTTTTTACCACATTTATCAGAAACTGGAAAATTAGTTTTCTTACGATTAGACCTTTTTGAGGAATTCTTCCCTTTCTCATGCCACCTCGGTCCCTTCTTCTTTTGGTTGTTATAGAACACTTGATCATCAGAAAACTCCATTTCCACCTTCTTAGCACATCAAACAAGCTTTTAATAACTCTTGAACTCGCGAGAACCTAAATTCCTTCGATATTTTGGCTTTAATTCTGAGTAGAAAAGATTGATTTTACTATCAAGGTCTTGGATAAAATTTAGAGCATAACCTGCCAATCGAGTGAACCTTTCTTCATAAGCAGCCACTGAGTCTTCCTCTTGCCTCAATTCCAAGAATTTATTTTCCATCCTATGTCGAACAACCTTAGGAAAATATTTCTCAAGAAACCTACCTTTGAATTCATACCAGTTGAGAGCATCAATCTCATCAGCGTCCCTGATATTTTTAACCATCGACCACCACTGATCTGCTTCATCCTCCAAACTGTAAATAGCATGACTAACCTTTTGATTGTCTGAACACTCCATAATAACGAAAATATTCTCCAGTGCATTAATCCACCCTTCAGCTAGCATATGGTCATATGATCCTCTGAATGGTGGGGGATGTTGCCTCATGAAATGTTCCACCACTGACATGTTCCTCTGTGGTTGATCGGGATGATCTCATTCATGGATACCACCACCATTTATCACTTGAGTCAACTGTGTCATTACTACAAAAAACTGTTCAGTTCAAATTCCGACCATCTCATGATGCTAATTCGGAAGGTCATTTCATTCTATATGCCTTCTTATCACTTCTTCCATTTTTCCTCTGAGGAAAACCATTCTGAAAAAACATGTCTTAGATGAACCAATATGGTAATCTTCAACTGATATATCATTTCAATTTGACCATTAAAAAATATTTTTGGATAATCATTTAATAGAATTCTAACTCCTAATGTTATCTAAACTGACCTCTGATACCAACTATAAGGCCCCAGCCTTAAACATTACTTAATTTTCAGTTATTTAAAGAATAATTGTTGACGATCTTTTTAGGTTTAGAGTTTTAGAAAATTAGATCCTAAATCATACATTACATTCCACATTTAAACAATGTGGTTACATAAAAGATAGTACTCATTTTCCCCATCAACAGAAACATATTTAAAATAAAACATGGATTCTTTCTTGACACTTCCTTGACACTGTCATCATATCATGTACCTTTCCCTTTACCTGTGAAAAACATTTCAAAAACTTGGGATGAGCATAAAAAATCTCAGTAAGGGATATAAAAGTACGAAATGAAACCATTATTCCATGTATGAAATCATACTTTACTCATAAAACATAATCATTTTAATATACCTCATAAAATAATGAGTAAATCATAGAAATCATAAGACATAAAGGCAACTTGAAGCATTCATAACATTCTTACGTAGGGATTAACCCTCATGGTTACGTTTGGAATACCCATCACAGTATATTCCCTAAATCTCTTCGGAGAAAACTTAATGTTTAACTCCTTCACGTTACCCAATTCATTGGACAGCAGTATCGGGCTCACCTGCCCTTAGTTTACCATGGAACCACCAGTCTTTATAACAATTCCCATGAACCATAACATAATCGTATCACATAAAACATTCATAAAAGAATCATAACATTTCCACATTTCAATCACAAGATATCAATACAACACATTGATATAATAAAAACATTATGAAAACCATTTTCAATACCAAAATAAAAGAAAAGAAAAACATGGTATTTATTTTTTTCATTTTTTTTAAATGTTATGGCTTGTAGAGGAAGACGAAACTCAAATAATGGTCACGGAGGTGGAGAAGTCATTGTCACCGCATACGTACGACAAAAAACATTCTTTTTGTCATTTAGTAAAATGTTTCGTATAAAAAAGTTTCCTTTTGAATATACGTAAAAGACAAATGGGTTTATACACCGTGTAAATGAAAGCTCTGTTTAAATCAAAATATGACTCAATGAAAGGAGATTGAGACGATGTCCCTTACCTCGGGTCCGACTTGACTCGGTCGTTCTCTAACCTCATGAATAAAAAAACTTGAGTTAATTTCTACATTCTTAAGAACGATTTTCAAGTTCATTATTCCTTTTATATCACTTATTACCATGTTATGAACACTATGTAATTATTTAAGTTAATAATGGTCTTTTTGTCGATCATTGGTACTTGAGTCAAAAATAAACTCTTTATAACTACAAGTTGTTCATGTGATAAAATATCCATTATATACAAAATTATATTCATGATTTATATATCATATATGTCATATATATCCAGTATATACATGAATTTATAATATTACATAACATTTAGAGGTATGAAATTAAATGCACCGTTCTTGGAGACGGTAAGCCGTACGTACGCATGAACGCTACTTTCATTTCTATTTCATATTTTATGGAATAGAATAATAATGATATAAAGGTATATTATAATTCCAGTATAATATCATATATAATATCATTAACTTCATCCTTTATACGTCCCACATATCGCATTAATGAATCAAATCATTTTGAGGGGGCGGTAGTCCCCACTTCCTAAAATGAAGATATCGCGTTTACCCATAATGGAAACCATAAAGGTACGACATAAATGAAAAATACGGAACCTTAAGGAAAACATAAACATATTATATATCATACATAAATATAGTGACATCTTAATGTCCACCTTTGAAGAAGTTATAAGAAAATTGAACAATCATAGTTTCGTGAGGTAGAAATTCGCCATCCTTGGAAACAGTATGTTCTGTAGCCATTAGATGTAGGTTTCTGTGAGTGTATCTCGAATAATTCTTATAACAACATCCTACTATATTTAATATAATGTTTTTGTTACAAAATAAATGAATAAAAAGAGTTTAGGGGGTTGTAGAAGAAAAATAAAACAAAAGAACATTAGAGAAGACTTTACCTTTAAATCTGGTAACTTCTCTAGGTTTGTAACAAAAGGGTTTCTTGAAGAGCTTTATGACTAAGGTAAGGATTCTATGATTAAGATAGAGATTTGGAGAGATAAAATGAGCAGATCTTGTCTGAGTCACTGGCTTGAGAAGTGTGGGTAAGGAGGTAGAGGTGGGGGCCTTTTATAAGAGGGAGGAGGGGCACTCTTGGAATGCCAAGAAATGTTACTTTATTTTAAAATGAGTTTTGGATTTGAAAGGTCCCACATTGATATATTTCAAGGATAAGGTGATAAGGTTTCTAAATAGACTCATCCAATAGGTCTTTGACAAGTGTAAGTCTTATATTTGACATTATCTTTTCATTTTATTTAAATCGTTAATTAATGACGTAATAGTTGCATCATCATGGTGTCATAAATAAATCAATTTATTTAATATCTAAAAATTATAAAACAAATACTATGATGTAGGAAATATTTTTATCTTTCCAATTAATATTTAAAGCCTAAGATATAATTTAAAAAAAACTAAATTTTTTTTAATCGGGTGATACATTCTTTAGTGATATTCTTTTTTCTATAAAAATAAAATGATAAGGTGTCACTTTCACCCAAAAGTGACTCCATGGGGTCCCTAAGTTTGGCACACGAAATAACATGGTATTCCATGACACAACTAGTAGCATTAAGAAACATGTTGGGTTCATTTTTTATTATTATGATATTATTTTATTATCCTTAACTACCCAATTACTAATTAATCCAGATAATTAAGGATAATTACCCTCATTGCTATTCATAATGTCCAAAAACAAAAGATTCTTAATGAAATAATTTGGACCTTATGATTCCAAATATGTAATCCATTTTATCAAATTCCAAACAATAAAATTTCAATAAATAATTTAAAAATAATTCCCGTTGTCAAAACTAATAGAGGGTTATTTAGAAACAATTTCTATGAAAGGTTTGGCACTTTTTTATGCCCAATTCCGAAGTGAAATCAATTATAATGACCACCATTGGATTAAATGGTAAAAATATATTATAATTAAACATTTAAACCAATTATAAAGATAATCTAACGATATAATTAAATTAGATGAAAAAGTAGTTTTGATGTAAAATGCAGTATTTTTCAGTATTCATAAAAGAATGAACATTGTCAAAAAAATACCAAAAAATTATCCAATGTAAATTTCAATGTCACAATAATAAATAATAAGTTTATTTTGACAATAGAGCTTATAAAATTGTCAAAAGAGATATTTAAAAAATGGTTTTCCATCAAAAGGAAGTAAAACATTCTTTTAAAAATATTAGAGTATTCCATGCTTAAGATTGAATTTATTCTCATTTTAAGCCTCTAAAACACTATCCAATTCATAGATAGACATAAATAAGAATATCAATTATTCATTTCAAATATTTTATGCTACAATTATAGTTTTATTTAATGGTGGGAACTAAAAGTAACTGGATTAATGTTGAATGCGATGAAAGATTTTCTGATGAGAAGTCAAGTAGGATGATTAGTGGAGTGAAAGATGGTTTGATCCTGCCTCAACAGTTTCCACGAAACAAGATTAAAATTTATTACCTTAACCAAATCTCCGACACACCTAGGAAGATAAATAATGAGTCCACTGAGAGTTTGGTTAATTGAGACAATGGAGGAAATAAGATTTATATTTCATTGTGTGAGGAATGTGAGAAGAATCACCAAAGTTATTGTATTAGAGGAATAAAAAGGTGTTTTCTACCATGGAAATGAAGGATGAAAACAGGTGACTAAAATATAAAAATGAAGAGTTTAGTTAACGAAATGGATATGAATTTTTTCCTCCGTAAGTCATAATTGGAGGATAAGTGCCTTAAGTGTGTAAAAAATGGACATTAGGCATTTCAATGTCCCAAGAGGAAAGTTACTGAATATAATCATCATGGTGGTATGAGTAATGGTTACATTGATGACGATGAAGATACTACAAATTTAATGTTATGGGGAAAAAATATTATGTAATAGGATGAGTTAGAATTGTTATTGGATTAAATATGAAGTAGTTGAAGTATTTATATATTTTGATTCCAGAATTAATAATGTTGAATTTTGTATAGATTTTTCAGTTTATGTTTTTACAATGATTGAAAAGAATATATTGAATGGTAACAATGCACTAGAAGGGTTATATCATTAAATTTAACATTTTGAATAAGGGAATGTGACCCTTGACACATTTATTATGTTAATAAAAGTATGTCTTGATAAAGATACATATGATATGAATAAGTAAATCAGACAGTACTAATTACCTTGGAACTAAATAAGGACCAATTTATTAGTTGTTTATTCTACCACTAATAATTTTGACAGTATCATTAGATTTAAGGAGTAAATCTAATATACTTTTGATGGAGTAGGAATGAAAGTTTTCAAAAAAAATTTATGTTAATTTAAGTTGTAACCATGTTTCAATGGAATATACAAAAAGGGTATTCACATTTTTTGAATGTTACAACCAAGATATTATTTGTGATACAAGGGAATCAATGTTAATATTATTTCATGAATCATGTTCTAAGGTTTCAGATTTCCATATTTCTGTAGGGTTGTAATGTTATCCATTCATCAAAAGTTTGTGTTTATCATTGGTGTATGTACTTGTGCATCGAGTTTGGGTTGAAAACCATGGATAAAATTCTAATAAATGACTAAGATTATCTCAAGGATTTCCATCTTATATATTATATTAGTGTTCTTTTAGAAAAGGACATCATGTATGTCGGGTGACAACAAATCATATCTGGAAATGAAGCGGGTCATAAACCCATTGCTAAATGATGATAAGTGTTTCACACCTACCACTGGCCTACACGATTTCTTGGTTAATGAGTATTTATTTGTAATGAATAAATATTTAAGACTAACTATCTATGTTACTTTTTATTTTTATTGATTAATGAATGTAGTTTTTATGGACAAATAATTATACCTTTTATTATTTATGGGCCTTAGGATCCATTAAAAGCATTTTTAATGCTTTACCCATCAATGTTAATTACTATAAATTCATTCAATGGGTTAATGGATGTATTAAAAAAAGTCAATAAACGAAAAAAGAATAAATTTTTTTATATAAATTTATCAAGAAATACTCAACATTCTGAAATTAATAAAAATAATTACTTCCCTAATACCTTAATATTTATTGAGATAATGGCCTTTTAAATTATAACAGATTTATGAATCTGATGCCCTCAAAATTCCATTGATCATTAAATTTTTTGCAATTGATTAACTCAATCACTCCTTATAAATATTTATGCTTTTCTTCCATGTCTAATCGTCACCAGAAAACTATGCTCTCCTATGTTTAAACACAGTTATATGTTACATTGGGAAACTATTATGGTTGCAAATTGCCCTTTTTAAGGGATGTTCTAGTATCCATTTATACAATTTTCATTTCTATGAATAAAAAATTAATGTATTAAAACTTTAATAACCGAGATGAATTTAAAGGGAGAAATCATTTTAAGCATGGTAGAATGTAACACCACATGATATTGATTATTATTATTTTTTGAATTATTTAAATATTCAATATTTTTTATTTCACATGACTTTAGATATATCTCTTTATATATATATATTAAAACAATAAGTCAAACAATACTTTTACTTGAAATTCCCACATATCTTGCACTACACAGAATACCCACTTGGCCTGCGCTATTAGCAACACTGACTTGGCATACGATGCACACAACATTGAGTTTCTATGAAACATATTATTTATTTTATTAATTATTTAAATACGATAAGTCTATACTCTCCCTTAAACTTAGTAAAAACTAATTTTCAATTTTTTTGTCTTATATAAATAAAAAATATTGATAATGAAAGATAATATTTTTGTTAAAGTCATTTTATGTTAAAATATTTTTTTCTTGAATGAATAATTTTTAATATTAAAAGTAATTATAGACACATTTATAAATTTATTTGGATAAAAAAAATTCGTTTTTTGAATTCATAATGTTGAAATTATTGTAGGGTGAATTTTTTGGGATTTTTCTAAGAAACAACATTTTTTGATTAATAGTAAAAAATAATTCTTTTAGTTAAAAACATCCTTTTTGTATAAATAATTATTAATTTTAAATGATATTATAAATATGTTTTAAGGTAACAAATGAATAACACAATTAAATTCATTATAATTAACCTCACCTTTACACTAAATAAAGAATCATAACAAACCTTTTTACTTTTTCAAATATTAAAACCCCGTTATTTCATCCTGTCTGTAAGAGTAGCACTGAACTTAATATTTCTGCTTTAGTGATTAGAATTAAAAAAAAATTGACATAAACCATTATATTAAATAAAATATTTATATTCTAATACTACTGTGTTAATTTATGACCATAGTGAATAGTAAAAATGTTTAAAATTAATAACAATAGTTAAGGAAAAATTAAGTTTAATTAGGGACTAAAATATAATTTAAAAGGATAAAATGACTTATTAACATGTACAACCCCCATTCCATCCAACATCATATTTCAATTCAATAGAAAAAAGTAAAATAAAAAAATGGAGTTAGGGAAACATGGCCTCCCCATGTTCAAGGGGGCCTAAAGTAGTGCTAGATGAGGGAATCACCTCTAATAAAACTAATGGTCTCAGGCTTCATACAATTTGTGTTGAGAAGAAATGTGATGATAGGTCCCTGAACAGATAGCAAATCAAAGTGATCAACTACCATGTTACTAAAAATTTCATGTTAGTCCTTTTCCTTCGTTATAAAAGACCACCACCTCTACCCATACCTCACACCTCTCAAGAATATTTTGTTTTGAATATCCCTACTCAAATTACATTCCAATATTCTTCCCTTTTTCCATGATTCCTCCCTTTGGGAAGAAAACCTCTCAATTAATCCTTTTGGTATAAACCTAAATGAGTTACCCAATCAAGAGGTAACATCTTCTCTCAAGGTCATTTCCTTTATTTTCCTTTTACACCCCTCCACTATAATTATTCCCTTCTTATGTGACAAAAACAGTATTATCCATATAATAGGATGTTTTTATTAAATGGGTATGAGCAACACTTACACACATATCCATATAATAGATTTTGAACATACTATTATTGTGTACGGTGAATTACTGCCTCATGAAACAATTAATGTTTATTTCTCCTTTACAACCAATTATGGTGGAAATTATGATGGAAACCCTCTTAATATATGTATTATATTTTATTTATTATGTATTTATTCTAATGTATTAATTTTAAAACACAAATATTTTTACCGTCTATTTTGTGTAATACGATAATATCAATTGAGAACGTGTGGACTACCACCCCCTTACAGCGATGTGATTCGCTCACAAACCATATAGAATATAATAAGGATGGATTTAATGTAAATATATGAGATATATGATATATAAATTTTAATTTTATAAATATATATAAATACACACAGACACAGACACAAACAGATATATATATATGTATATTTCATTTACATTCTTCCATTCAATATGAAAATCAAAACCGAAAACATCGTTCATGCGTACATACGGCTTACCTTCTCTATGAGTGGTGTATTTAATTATTTTTTTAGTTATAATTTAATTTATTATAATTTAATTATACTATAATTAGCTTATATTTGTATAATGATATAAATTTGGGAATCATTATATAATTATAAGGACCAAGTAGTATAACAAATTAAGACACATGTGAAGAACAAGTTAATATTACCCGAAATGAAACTTTAACATTATAACATTAATAAATGGGTAATATAAGGTCATAAAAAATATATGGTAATATATATAAGAATATTATTTTGTAAAATATTTATAGTAATCTTATATTTATTATATAGGAAGCATGTATTAGTACAGAGAGAGTTAAGACACAAGGTAGGGGGATTCCATCTCACTTTTAATTTCTTTGAGATACAAGCTAAGATCACAAATATATCCTTTTGTGTGGTGTATTTCCTAAATATTATTTTATTATATGAAATTTTTATTTAAATTTAGGTTTATTTACATTCAAAAATTTTGATCCTTCTTTCATGGGGTTTATGTTTCAAAATTTCCAAAATTGGTAAAAATGTGTTTGTTCAATTTTCCGTTTTTGAGACTCATGTTTTGTTATGTGCCAAAACTATTTTTTAGGTGAATATACATCCATTTTACCTAAAAATATCATTAATATCAATATTTTCTTGATATTAATGATTCATGTAATTTCCTTTCCTTACATGGAGAGTATGATCCCAAGATACCAGGTTATATGAGTTTATTGAGACAATTTCATTGCCTTTTGAGATTGTTTCTCTTTATGATTCCATTGATGAAATTTTATGATCCAACTCTCATGAATATTAATGAGTTTACTTATAATATATTATTTCATAATATACTAATGTACTGGTACCCTTTTCTACACTTTGGTATATAATATTGTTAAGAAAGTGTTTTTAGGAAATTCGGACATTACCCTCTCCTTAGTCGAAAATATTTGTTTTCTAAAAAGGGTTTCCAAGAATATTATTCCACTCTCCTATAATATCTAAAATAAGTTTTTACCCTTTTTTTATTTTACTCATATATTCATGGTAATATTATATCTTCTTTTCTTGCGTGGAAATTTTTTATTCTTTTTACCGTGAAAAATGAATGCTGTTTTGACCTTGTATAACATGTAAAAATTTAACTATCATCATTTCTTCGAAGCTCCCCCTTAATTTTTGAATCATTACTCATTCAGAAAATGCTTCAAATAAATATTTTCAACAAAAACAGTTTTCTGAATTTTTTCAAGTCTAATTTACATATTTTTACTGTGTTTTCAATTAAATGGTTTTAAAATCCTTTTGAATAATATTTTATATGTTTTCAAGAAAAATTATTTTCAAAACATTTTCTAGGTATAATTATATGTTTTCAATGTATTTTCCAAGAAATGGGTTTGAAAATATTTCCAAGAATTCTTTAAAGGTATTCAAGTGTTTTCAAATAAATTTTAAAAAAAAGTTTTGTAGATTATTTTAAATGTTTTCATGGAAAAAATGTTATTTACAAATAATTCCATGTCTTAATTTTAAATTTTCAAGGTTTTTTAGAAGAAATTTATTTGAAATTGGGTTTAATTATTAAAAATAATATATAAAAAGAAAGGATATTTTCTTCATGATACACCTTTAAATGATATTTAAAAATTATTTTCTATTTAAGAGGATATCAATTGATGTTACCCATAACTTCTAGGAAATGATCTAAAGGTTCCATTCATATCCTTTATGCAGATGAGTTCTGTATAATTCCATGGTCTTCTAGAAACCCATTTATTCTTCATTGGAAATATGTTTATGAAACTGATTTCTCTTTCACCATTTATATGCTTTTGAAGCCTGGTTCATTTCATAGGTTATGTTTATGATGAAATGATTATGAAACATTTCTCTTTCCATAGGTTATGATATGTTTACATGTTTATGAGAACCATTTCATTTTATGGGTTATGATATGTTTACTTGTGACATTGTGGGTCATGTATGTATGATTTTATTTTGTGATTGGTGGGTCCTATATCTATCTAAAATGAATTCGGTAAAGATTTAAATATCATGAGATAATACAGGGCTAGATGGAGGTTTACTCGGTTCAGTAATACAATGATGGAATGAGGTTTACTCATTTGAATAATACAAGGATGGAATGAGGGTTACTATGTTATGTAATACATGGCTGGAATGATGGTCACTCAGTTCAGTAATACAGGGCTAGAATGGGGGTTTCCCAATTTAGTAAAGGGAATTTTCCACTAATATGGTCTTGCCATTGATGCATTTCCTACTTTAGAAATCATTATATGCTTATGTGTTTCAATAATTCCATATCAGGATCTTGTTTTATTCATTAATGTATTATGTTCTTTACATCCTTTTGATTCATGCCTTGTGAACTGAAAATATTTATGATAGGATGTAACACCCGAAGCTTCTATGGTATGCTTCTCTTTGAATAATGCAAAAAACGTGTGTTGTACGCAACATCGAGTTCTAACACACCACAAACAATCAAACAAGCCGTTATGAATAGTAATACCCACTTTTTGAAATTTATAAATTTTATTTTTCAAAATGGACTTCATTTTTGTATTCGGAATATCGAAATTAGCCTAGGGTGAATTTTTGCTATTTTTTTGTAAAACATCATTTTTTGATGAATAGTGAAACCACTAAGTGGTAGTTAAAAAACGGAATTTTTCATAAAACATAATTTTACCGCTTCTGTGAGTGGAATTTCGAAAATCCGAGAGACACGGTTAATATCAAGGACTAAAATGTGGTTCATTGAGATAAAAATAATTTTTGGTGAATAGTAACTTTTTACTTTTATTTACCACGGTTAAAAGTAAATAGGGTAATTAAGGGTAAAAATTATATTAATATTATCCTAAAACATGTCCTAATTCTATTGGACAAGTCTATATCGACCAAAAACAACCTTAGGAATAAAATATTATCATTTAGATCCACTTGGATTAGATTAGGACATTTATTATTATTTAATTCAAATAGGAGTTAAAAGTGTTAAAATCAAAGTTATTTACCAAAACATTTTTAATATAGGGTTATACATAAAATAAATTCGATTGTAAATATTCAATAGAAAGATAAAAATATTTCCTACATAATGATATTTTATTTATAATTTTTAGACATTAAATAATTTTATTTATTTATTACCCAATGATGATGCAGTAATTACCATAATAGTTAGAAATGAAAACAATTGATATTATAATTACACAAATAAATATAATTTGAGACTTTTTATGAATTACACTAATTTTATAGATTACTATGACATGTTAGGAATGATTTAATTAACTGATTTCGAATTAATCATTCTGTTATGAGTTTCACAAATATCAATTTTCCAAATAGTTTCAAAATTGACATAAAAGAGTTTTTAAAACAAATATTATATTATTAATTGATATTCAATAGCTAAAAATCTAAGGTTAGGCCAAGAGACTTATATAATGATAGGTTTATCATTAATGGACCACTTGGGGTCTCTTGGAGGTTCATAGTAAGTTTATTTACTATATAATATAAAAATAAAAAGTGACAATGTAAGTGTCAAACTAATTATCTAAGAGTTAAAACTAAAAGATAAGGTTAATATAATGACCCAAACCTGTTTAAATTCTATTGGTTGAGTGGTTTTCTACCCATTACCAGCTCAATATTTAAATAATCTACTTTTGAGCCATTATAAACCGAATATGAATTTATTATAAAATAATATTTCTAGCTTTTCCAAAGGTGCCTCTCACCCCTGTTGTAAAAGGGAACACCCCTTCTCATTAATTCACACCTTAAAAGACTTTTGGTTCAGACAAACCCTACCAAAATACTCTCTAAACTTCCCTCAATTAATCCTAGATGCCTTACATTAGTCATAAAACCAACCTAAGGATCCCTTTTGATCAAATCAAAAGGAAGAACCTGAAGAAGAGGTAATGATTTCACCACCCTTTTTCAAGTTCCTTTCTTATTCGACTTATTCTTTTTTTGTTATTACCATTCTAAAATAATAACTCCAGTATCTTATATATAATGTGATGTTATTATAAATATGGTGCAACCATATTCAGTATTCTATCTATCCTTTGAATAACATGTCACCATATGTGCGTACGTACGGCATACCGTCTCCACGTCGTGGTGTAATTGTTATTCAATAAATTATTATTTGGATGTGTATAATAATGATGTGTAATTAATGTAAATAATAAATATAACATGATAATGATTCTGTATAAATGATATACCATCCAATAATATATTATTTTAATATCAAAAGAATGATATTATTGCTCGTGCGTACGTACGGACTACCATCTCCACGAACGTGATGAGATTCCTTCTCCATCGTATCCATTCAAGTATAATTCTCATTGGATGATTAATAAAAGTATATAAGGACTTGATATCATTCTAGATATGATTAATATACAACCTATCCTTGACAAACACGGCTTATGTAGCAACACATATAAAAGAAAACGAGTAAGTTAACACCTGAAACTACGATAATTCTAAAATATTATTAACAAAGCAATGTTAAAAGATCATATATGATATCATATTAATGTATATGATTCTTGTATAATTTAATAACAATTATTTCAGCATTATAAATGAGTTTAACCTACCCCCAACCAAGGAAAATAAAATGTAAGGGTTATTTCACAATCTCTTCTTTATCCGAGGTTGTTTATATGTGATTATCTACTAGGACCTCTTTATCATCCACATCCATGTTTCTTAAAAATGTATTTCAAATCATTCATACTATTTTAAATACTATGGTATAAATTCATTTCTACCCTTGTTGACTTTTATAGGTGGTTTATAATGGAATCTTTCAGTCGTTTTCCAAACAAGGTCCTTTTTAACCTTTTCGACACAATAAAGGTAAGAATGTTTTTTTAACTTATATGGTGGGTGCGGCTATTTTCCGCCGTTATAAAATTATTGAAGCTTCCCTTACAAGATTATAAGAATTTCTTCAAATAAAATGTTTTATTTTATAAATATATGACTCTTAAATGATATCAAAATAGAAAGAGATATTTCTCCAAAAAGAGTTTTGATTTCATCTATGTCAACATCCTTTGAAGGATTTTATGATCATTTGAAGTTTATTTATTATGATACAAAACTTCCATATTTTATTGAAGGTTTTGTGATTTTTTTGACTATGTATGTGTTATTGTTATACCATTCATGGTTTATAGAGAATGTATTGACATTTCGTATGCTAGTTTTAATACCAATGTTTATGTTATGTTTAAACCTGTTCATATGAGGAATGCATTGGACTTAATATTTGACGGGTGGAGCCCGCTATAGCTCCTCGATGCATCGGTTGGTCTCATGAGAAAAAATAGTATCTTGGCACAAGTCCTTGAAAAAATATAATTGTAGTCTTGGCACGAGGCATTGGCTATGTGGTTATGATAGTATGGAATTATGCATTCCATCATTATGAAAGTGGTTATTGATATTGCATGTGATTATTCGATTAGTAGAATATCCATGTGAATAAGTAAATAGAATTATTTCATTTTATTTTTTCCATACTATGTTAATGTTCGTGTTTATAAGGATTTTGTTTTAGTTATAAATTGCCTTGAATGTTTATTCTTATTTATGAAAGTTTCCGCTATATTATTATCCTTACTGGGAATTTGAGCTCACCCCTTTTCTATGTATTATTTTTCCCAGGATGTGAAGAAGTAATTTATGAATGACCTGCAGGGATAGTATATGGGGATAAGAGTGTGGACTATGGACACTATATTGTTGTAGTTTTCATTTTATGATGTAATTTAAAACTTTATGAATATATCTAGTGTTTCCAAGGCTACTAAACTAATCAGTCTTTCGAGATTTGATCTTTCTTGTGATCATGCCAATGTTATGTAACAATGAACCGACTCTAGGTAACTGGGGTCAGGGTGTTACAGTTGGTATCAAAGGAAGTTTAGTACAAACCTTGGAAGCTAGATTTAGATAAACTCTGATTATAACACCTAGACATAAGATGATCATTGAGGATTAGTATAGAAGAACTTCCTAGAATTTTGGTATTGTAGAGATTTTGTGAGTTTTTAGAGCAATACAACCCTGTCTGGATACGAGCAGGTAGAGGTGGCTCTGGCACAGATGTACCTAAGGGTAAAACCTGAAAACACCACTTTGAGCTAGACTCGAAAGGGAACTGGTGCATGACAACGGGCCTTTCTGTATTCTTGGTTATGACACTCCAGGGGGATATACTTAGGATAACTCTCATTTTCTTTACAAATCATTATGAAGGGTTTATGAGTATATACTTCCTCAAAGAAAATATTTTTATGATTATGGATTATATCCATAAATAGTTAAATTTATGTTAAGTGTTTTATAATTATGAAATTATGTATTTTGATTCATAAACTGATCTAGTTTATGCCATTGTTTAGAAATGGTGACTTGTGGAAGAAATGGAAACTGTATCAATGCACACACACCATGTAGGGATTTCCCTCGCGCTCAAGATAATTATAGTGGGGCTGGTGATGCAACTGGAGATGATCAACTAATCACCATACTGGGACAACTCACTCAGGTTATGAATAATAACCTTACCTATATGTAGCACCCTGATCCACAGCATGGAGGATCAATGTTAGATCGCTTCATGAGGTAGCAACCACCAACATTCAATGGGAGTACAAATCCTTTAGTAACTAAGAAATGGATAAATTCACTAGAGAAAATATTTCAGGCTCTGGGAAGTAGTGAAAGGGAAAAAGTTATCATGGCAGTTTACCGCCTCACTAGAGATGCTGATCAATGGTGGTCATTGATTCAAAAAATGAAGTAAGACGATGAAGTATCAAATATGTAATGGAGGGAGTTCAAAGATCTGTTTTTAGAAAAATACTTTCTTCATGACCATCGAGTAGATATGGAAAGACAATTTCTGAGTCTGAGACAAAAGGAGGATGAGAATGTCGCAAAGTATAAAGCTAACTTTACAAGGTTAGCAGGGTATGCTGGAGATTATATACGTAACCCAAGAAGTAAGATTGATCATTTGTTTGATGGGTTAAAACCATTTCCCTGTCGAGAATTAGTCTCACAATCCTTCTCGTCGTATGAAGACATTGTCTCATGTGTTATCAAAACAGAGAATGAATTCTCTATGAAATATGACTTTAATACAAAGCAAGAGAAGAAGAGATATGCTGATCATTCTTGGAATGGAAATAATGGGAATAAGGGAAAAGTTGAATATCCATCCTATAGTAAATGTGGGAAGAAACACCCCGGTACTTGCTTAAAAGGAACGGAAGTCTGTTACAAGTGTGGTGAAAAAGGCCACCATGCTCGTGATTGTAAGGGGAAGAAGGAAGCTATCGATGTTCAGTGCTACAATTGCCGGGATATGGGACATTATGCAAATGAATTTCCTAAGCGTCAGGGGAACATACCTCAGAAAAGGCCAAGGGATCAAGGACAAGATTATGCTATCACTACTGCTGAGGTAGAAGCTCCTAAAGACGTGGTGGCATGTAATTTAATGGTTTCCTTAAGTTTAGAAAATGCATTATTTGATTATGGATAATTGCATTTTTTCATATCTTCCCAGTTTTCTCAGAAAATTTGATATTTCAAATTTAATTTAAGAAGGGAATTGTAAGTTAAAACTCTTAAGGGAAGTAACATTGCAACGATGTTTTTGGAATCAGTCCCCATTGGAGCACATAAATGTTCCTTATCTGCTGATATCATCGTCATACCTATGATTGAGTTTGATATAATCCTCTGTATGGACTGTCTTTCAGACCATGATGTGATGATTTATTGTAAGAAGAAGGAGGATACGATTTTTGAGGATGATGATAAGGAACACCTTATCTTTAGAGTAGAATCTTTACCACCTAATTCTTATCTAGATCCAACCCCATTAGCTCAACTAAATTCAATTATTAGGGAGGAAGAGGATGAAATTACAATGGGTGAGGAATGTAATGTTCAAATAGAGGATGTACCTGTTGTGAAAGAATAGGTAGATGTGTTTCCGGAAGATTTACCTGGACATCCTCCAGAACGAGAAGTTGAGTTTTCCATTGATTTAATTCCTAGATCAAGGCCTCTATCGAAGAACCCTTATAGAATGACCACTATGGAATTAGTTGAACTAAAGAAGCAACTAGAGGAATGGAGTAATAAGGGATTTATTCGACCTAGTGTTTCTCCATAGGGAGCTCCGGTTCTTTTTGTTAAAAATAAAGATGGATCTATGAGGTTATGTATCGACTACAGGGAGATCAATGCTATAACAATAAAGAACAAGTATCCCCTTCCTCGCATTGATGATTTATTTGACCAACTACATGGAACTCAATACTTTTCAAATATTGACCTTCGATCTGGATACCATCAGTTATGTGTGAAAAAGGAAGACATTCCGATGACAGCATTTCAAACCAGGTATGGGCATTACGAGTTTACCGTAATGCCTTTTGGATTGACTAATGCACCCTCTGTATTGATGGATCTGATGAATAGAGTTTTCAATGAATATCTCGATGAATTTTTGGTTGTATTTATTGATGATATCTTGGTATACTCCAATAGCTATGAAGATCATGAAAATCACTTTTGCATTATCCTGAAGACTCAGAGAAGACATAAATTATATGGGATGTTTAGCAAGTGTGAATTCTGTCTTCAGGAGATTTCTTTTCTTGGCCATATTGTCTCTAATGATGGAATCTATGTTGATCCTTCTAAGACCAAGGCAATCCAAGAATGGCAAGAACCTACGAGTATAACTGAGGTACACAGTTTTATTGGGTTGGCATGTTATTATCGACGTTTTGTCCAGAATTTTGTCCGATTGGCTAACCCATTAACGAAGCTCACATGTAAAGGGGTTTAATTTGTTTGGACAAAGGAGTGTGAAAAATGTTTCGAAGAACTGAAGAGAAGATTAGTCAATTCTTCTACTTTGACTCTACCATCGGGGAATGATGGGTTCGTTATTTATAGTGATGCATCGAAGAAAGGAATTGGTTGTGTCCTTATGCAGAATGATAGGGTTATTGCCAATGCATCATGACAGTTGAAAATTCATGAGCAAAACTATCCTACTCATGATCTCTAGTTAGAAGTTGTGATCTTTTCTTTGATGATATGGAGGCACTACCTCTATGGTGAAAAATGTGAGATTTATACTGATCAAAAGAGTTTGAAGTATATTTTATCACAATAATAACTCAACATGAGGCAAAGGAGATGGCTTGAAATACTCAAGGATTATGATTGTACTATACACTACCACCCGGGGAAATCAAACAAGGTGGCAGATGCTTTGAGCAGAAAAGATCATGGAGTTTTGAAAAATATGAGAATTGAAAGGGATCCAATTTTCATGGATCTAGCGAAGATGGACACGGGAATAACCATGGAAGTTGAAACATCAATTCTTTTTTAAATGGTTGCCAAACCATCTTTACTAGAAAGGATTAATAGTTCTTACACCGATGATGAATAATTTCAAAAGAAGATTAAAGCTGTGAATGATGGGAGATTGAGAGACTTTGTGTATGAAGAAGGAATTTTGAAATTAGGGAAGAGAATTTGTGTTTCTGATATTCCTGATCTAAAAATGGAATTGCTGGATGATGCTCATCGTTCCAATTTCTCTATACACCATGGGAGCACCAAAATGTATAAAGATTTGAAGGAACATTTTTGGTGGGACAACATGAAGGGGGAGATTGCTGATTTTTTGTCAATATGTATGGTTTGTCAACAAATGATAGTTGGAAGGCAACATCCTGGAGGAGTCATGCAACCTCATCCAATACCAGAGTGGAAATGGGACAATATTACGATGGACTTTGTCATGGGACTACCAAAGACACCTAGAAGGAATGATGCAATATGGGTTATTGTTGATCGTCTTACCAAGTGAGAACATTTTCTTGCTATAAGAGAAGATCTACCACTGGAACGACTAGCAATATTATATATTAATGAAGTTGTGAGACTTCATGGAGTACCCCTATCGATTGATTCTGATTGTGATCCCCATTATACTTCAAGATTTTGGAAAAGTCTTCAGAAAGTCTTGGATACTGAACTTCATTTGAGGACTTCCTACCACCCTCAAACAGATGGACAATCAGAATGAACTATTCAGACCATAGAAGACATGTTGAGAGCCTGCTCACTTGACTTTTAGGGTATGTGGGATCAATATTTACCTCTGGTAGAATTTCCCTATAACAATAGCTTCCATTCGAGTATCAGATGGCACCATGTGAAGCGTTATACGAAAAAAGATGTCGCACACCAACCTGTTGGGATGTTGTTGGTGAAAGAAAACATGTAGGCCCAGAACTGGTGGAGGATATAATGGAAAAGGTGAAGGTAATCCAAAACCATATCAAAGCATCTCTAAGTAGGAAGAAGAGCTATACCGATAATCGAAGGAAGGATTTGGAATTTCAAGTTAGTGATCATGTTTTCTTGAAGTTATCTCCATGGAAGGGAGTCATACGTTTTGGTAAGAAAGGTAAATTGAGTCCCAGGTATATCGGACCATTCGAAATTCTAGAACGAATTGGGGTTGTAGCTTACCGATTGGCAATGCCGCCAAGTCTCTCCAAAGTTCACGATGTGTTCCACGTATCACTGTTGATGAAATACATGCCTGACACAACGCATATACTCACCTATGATGAATTAGAACTGGAACCTGATCTGTCTTATTGCGAAGAGCCCGTCACGATTCTTGATACGAGAGAACAAGTACTGAGAAACCGGACGACTCGTCTGGTAAAAGTCTTGTGGAGAAACCATAAGATGGAAGAGGCAACGTGGGAACCCGAGGAACTTATGATGATGAACCACCCGAGTCTTTTCATGCAGTTGTATTCTGAAAATTCCGAGGACGAAATTATTTGAAGGAGGGGAGAATGTTACACCCCAAGCTTATACGGTACGCTTCTCATTGAATAATGCAATAGTGTGTGTTGTACGCAACATCAAGTTCTAACACACCACAACTAATCAAACTAGCCGTTATGAATAGAAATACCCAATTTTTGAAATTTAAAAATTTTATTTTTCAAAATGGACGTCATTTTTGGATTCAGAATATCGAAATTAGCCTAGTGTTAATTTTTGTTATTTTTCTGAAAAACATCATTTTTTTTATGAATAGTGAAACCACTAATTGGTAGATAAAAAACTGATTTTTTCATAAAACTTAATTTTACCTCTTCTGCGAGTGGAATTTCGAAAATCCGAGAGACACGGTTAATATCAAAGACTAAAATGTGGTTCATTGATATGAAAATAATTTTTTGTGAATAGTATCTTTTTACTTTTATTTACCACGGTTAAAAGTAAATAGGGTAATTAGGGGTAAAAATGATATTAATATTACCATAACACATGTCCCCATTCTATTGGACAAGTGTATATCGACGAAAAACAACCTTAGGAATTAAATATTATCATTTAGGTCCACTTTGATTAGATTAGGACATTTATTATTATTTAATTCAAAGAAGAGTTAAAAGAGTTAAAATCAATGTTTATTTACTACAACATTTTTAATATAGGGTTATACATAAGATAAATTCGATTGTAAATATTAATTAGAAAGGTACAATGATTTCATACATAATGATATTTTATTTATAATTTTTAGACATTAAATAATTTAATTTACTTATGACCCAATGATGATGTAGTAATTACCATAATAGATAAAAATTAAAATAATTGATATTATAAATACCCAAATAAATATAATTTGAGACTTTTTATGAATTAAATTAATTTTCTAGGTCAATATGACATGTTAGTAATGATTTAATTAACTTTTTTCTATGTAATCATTCTTTTATGATTTTCACAAAAATCAATTTTCCAAATAGTGTCAAAATTGACATAAAAGTGTTTTTAAAAAAAATATTATATTATTAATTGATATTCAATTCATAAAAATATAAGGTGCATCCAAGAGACTTATATCATGATAGGTGCATAATTATATGACAACGTGTGGGTATCTTGGAGGTATATAGTAAGTTAATTAACTATATAATATAAAAATACAAAGTGATATGGTAAGTGTCATACTAATTAACTATGAGTTAAAACTAAAAGATAAGGTTAATATAATGACCCACACCTGTCTAAATTATATTGGTTGAGGGGTTTTCGACCCATACCCACCTTAACCTTTAAATAAACTACTTTTGAGCAATTAAAAACCAAATATGAATTTATTATAAAATAATATTTCTAGCTTTTCAAAAGGTTCCCCTCACCCCTCTTATAAAAGGGAACTCCCCCCTTCTCATTAATTCACACCTTCAAAGCCTTTTGGTTTGGCCAACCCCTGCCCAAATACTCTCTCAACTTCCCTCAATTCATCCTAGAGCCCTTAATTTAGTCATAAATTTAACCTAAGGAGCTCTTTTGATCAAATCAAAAGGAAGAACCCGAAGAAGAGGTAATGATTTCACCACCCTTTTTCAAGTTCGTTTATTCATCCACTTCTGCTTTCTATGTTATTACCATTCTAAAATAATAACTCTGGTATCTTATATATATTGTGATGTTATTATAAATATGGTGAAACCATATTCTGTATTCTGAAAATCCTTTTAATAACATGTCACCATACGTGCGTACGTACGGCTTACCGTCTCCACGTCGTGGTATAATTGTTATTCAATAAATTATTATTTGGATGGGTACAATAATGATGTGTAATTGAAGTAAATAATAAATATAACATGATAATTATTCTGTATATATGATATAACATCCAATTATATATTATTTTAATATCAAAAGAATGATACTGTCGCTCGTGCGTACGTACAGACTACCATCTCCACGAACGCGATGAGATTCATTCTCCATCGTATCCATTCAAGTCTAATTCTCATTTGATGATTAATAATAGTATCTAAAAACTTGATATCATTCGGGATATGATTAACATACAACCTATCCATGACAAACACGACTTATGTAACAACACATATAAAATAAAATGAGTAAGTTAACACCCGAAACAACGATAATTCTAAAATATTTTTAACAAAGTAATGTTAAAAGATCATATATGATATCATATTAATGTATATGATTTTTGTATAATTTAATAACAATTATTTCACCATTATACAGGAGGTTTACCTACCCCAAACCATGGAAAAGTACAAGGTAAGGGTTATTTCACAATCTCTTCTTTATCCGAGGTTGTTTATACGTGATTATCTACTACGACCTCTTTATCATAGACATCCATGATTCATAAAAATGTATTTCAAATCATTCTTACTATTTTAAAGACAATGGTATAAATTCATTTATACCCTTGTTGACTTTTATAAGTGGTTTATAAAGGAATCATTCTGTCGTTTTCCAAACAAGGTCCTTTTTAACCTTTTCGACAGAATTAAGGTAAGAATGTTTTTTTAACTTATACGGTGGGTGTGGCTATTTGCCGACGTTATAAAATCGTCAAAGCTTCCCTTACAAGATTATAAGAACATTTTCAAAGAATTTTTTTTATTTTATTAATATAATACTCTTAAATGATTTCAAAATAGACAGAGATGTTTCTCTGAAAAGAGTTTTGATTTCATCTATGTCAACATCCTTTGATGGATTTTTAGCTTATTTTAAATCGATTTATTATGATACAAAACGTCCATATTGTATTTATGGTTTTGTGATTTTTTTGACTGTGGATGTGTTATTTTTATACCATTCATGGTTTAGGGAGAAATTATTTACATTTCGTAAGCTAGTTTTAATACGAATGTTTATGTTATGTTTAAACCTGTTCATATGAGGAATGCATTGGACTTAATATGTGACGGGTGGAGCCCGCTATAGCTCCTCGATTCATCGGTAGGTCTCATGAGACAAACTAGTGTCTCGGCATAAGGTCTTGAAAAAATCTAATTGTAGTCTTGGCACGATGCCTTGGCTCTATGGTTATGATAGTCTGGCATTATGCATTCCATCATTATGAATGTGGTTATTGATATTGCATGTGATTATTCGACTAGTAGAATATCAATGTGAATAAGTAAATGGAATTATTTCATTTTATTTCTGCCATACTATGTTGAAGTTCATGTTTAAAAGAATTTTGTTTTAGTTATACATTTCCTTGAATGTTTATTCTTATCGATGAAAGTTTCCACTATATTGTAATCCTTACTAGGCATTTGAGCTCACCCCTTTTTCTATGTTTTATTTTTCCCAGGATGTGAAGAAGTAATTTATGAATGACCTACTGGGATAGTATGAGGGGATAAGAGTATGGAAAATGGACACTATATTGTGGTATTTTTCATTTTATGATGTAATGTAAAACATTATGAATATATCTAGTGTTTCTAAGGCTACTAAACTAATCGGTCTTTTGAGATTTGATCTTTTTTTTGATCATTCCAATGTTATGTAACAATGCACCGACTCTAGGTAACTGGGGTCGGGGCGTTACATAGGATTCATGTATATGATCTTTTATATGCATGGTATGATATTTTATTTTCATGATTATGTTCTCAAATCATTATTCTCATGTTTATGTTTACATGTCTCCCATGTTTACCCTTACTGAGCATTTGAGATCACCCAATTTATATTTCCTTTCCCCTATATTTTGATGATTTATACTATGATTGATATTTTTAAGAAGAGTGATAATGAAGAAGATTATAGTGGGAGATGATGTAGCTCACATATGTACCTTTGTTTATATTCCCATGTTTCCAAAGGTATTATACAAACTATAGTCTTCAAGAATCTTTTTATATAATGTTTGAGTATTCCAGAAATGTTATATAAGGTTTCTGATTGAAAACTGAGTGTTGTTACACATGTCAATCATAATATACATCGTTGTATCCTGTGAGAAAATAAAACAAAAAAATTGGGTGATCTTAGATGCTCATAAAGTGTAATAAATATTTAAGAATATTTCATAAATAAACATATAAAATAAGGAAGGATGAATAACTAAAAACAAATTCCTGTGAATCATAATCTTAAGAATAATATGTAAGTAATAAAATCTAATCAAATAAGACCATATAAATAATAACATGATAATGATAATTATGTGAGGATATACCACTACTCTAATAATAAAATGGTTTACCATTAAATAATAAAATAATGTGGTAATAAATAATCTAGGGAATCATAAACATAACAACAAGACCTCGACCGAGAAGTCGACATAAATAGGAAATGTCTTGGCCAAAACCCAACCTATTTTTCCTCATGAGACCTACCAATGCATTTAGGGGCTGTTGAGGTCCCCACATGACACATACTAAGTCCATTTCATTACTCATATGAAAGGGTTGAAACATAATCATAATATTCATATTGAAACTATCATATGAAATGTAAATAATTTCTCCATTCAGTAAAAAAATCATAAAATATATAGATTAATATGGTATCAAGATAGTGCTTCGCCAAAAAATGATAAAAAATAGCACAATAAAATATTGTATATGTTATACTAAGAGTTCAACCTCATTTAAGAATAATATTCAACATAGTATATTGACATAAATGAATGTGATGTAACAAAATCATTGAAATATTCATGAGACAAATCCAATTTTATAATTTAAATCATTCATCTAAAAATAAAAAGAATAATAAAGGAAAAAAATTTATTTTAAAATTACATTTTAACGTTGTAAAGTATTCCCCATGACATTAAGGCATCATGTAAAAACCTTTTTCAAAAAACTTTATATGTGACCCACTTTGCAGCAGTTAAATGGAAAATATAAGAGTCATTAAAGAGAAAAATATAATAGTTTGAATAAAACAAGAAATGAAAAAAGATCACATTTCATGATGAAAGTTTTATTTTAAGAAAAATATTGGTTAAGTAAAATATATTACGGAGTATACATGATAATTATTATGATATTGAGAAGTTATATTTAATCGTGATGTATTATCACGATGAATTTAAAAGAAACCCTTATAAAATATGTATTTCACCATTAAATAAGGATGAATTGATATGGATTGATATATTTAGAACATATATATATAAATCCGAGTAGGTACATAAGAATAGTTAAGGAATATATTAGTTTAATGAAAGGTAAAGCTTAACCCAAAGGTAATTTGGAGGATCAATGATATTCCCTTACCCCTTATAATCAATCAAATCATATAACCCCATAAAATTAATAATAATAAAATGAAAAATTTAATACCATTAAGATAGATATATTAGTTATATGATATATTAAAGGGTATTATAAATACATCACACAAAAAATATTAGTTTTGAATTAGGCATATCTCACAAAAATAAAACTGAGATGAGAAAACCCTTTTCTTTTGTCTGAAAGCATTATACACATGTACTTAATGTCTTGGATAATAAAATTAGATTCCTTAATAACTAAATTAATAACCACTTAAAAATATATTTTATTTATTTTATTTTTATTATGATTTTTATTGTCTTTTTTAGTAGTTATAAGATTCAATTTCATCGTCTCAAGAGTGTTCGTTTTCTTAGTTTTTCATGATCGGTCCGCTTATATACAAGTATGGAAGTCCATGTAAAATGGGAATAGTTCTCAAAAATTGAAATTTTATGGAACTAATGAACATAAATATATTTAAATTATCTTATTTATCATTTGTATATATGGTATGGTAATGATTCATTAGTCAAAATGTTAATGAAAATGAATTAATTTATTTTGTTTCTTTTTAGGACCATTGTGAATTAGTATCTCTGTATTTAATAATATGACTATATTATGGTTCAAGAACATTAAATCAGTTATAATAAACATTTCATAATATTTTGGAACATTCAAAATGTTTTATGAACATCTGGGAATGCGGTAATGAAATACATAAACTAATCATCCATTAAGTCAGTGAATTGACACCTCATGGATGATTTCGTTGTTTTTTGAATAAAAGGAGAAGATATAATAATTGAGGATGGATATTAATTTAACATAGTAAAATTGATTTATATGTATTATAATATAGTAACCATTCCACTTTGGATGAGGGAAGCGATGAAAGGATACTAAATGAAAATAAAATATAAGCGATAGAGGGAGGGTTTTACCTATTTAGTATCGTCTCCTTAAGAACCTCCTCAATGAACTTCGAAATGGTATTTTGGTGAAAAAAATTCAGAAAATAGCATGGTGAATTGTATTTGGAGAGGATTAGGTTAGAATATAAGCAAAATACAATTCAATGAAGGTGTGAGGAGAATAAGTGGTATTTATAGTGGTGGAGAGCAGTGCTTTTTGAATGTTATATTCATTAGTTTATCTTATTTTCTCCCAAATATAAATAGTGTTGATCACTGTAACGAAATAAAATAAATAGATAATGTGGGCTTGATATATTCTCCAATTACATAATCTATGACCCCACCATAACTCAAAAATTCATTTAGTTACTTATAATGTTAGATACTGTAAATTACCGTATTTCAGTTTTCATTAAATATTCGACTATTTTTGAAAAATCCAAAAAATCCCCCTAACCATTTTTTAAAATTTACTTTTCAAAAAACTGTACTAATATAATACTTTTTTTTCAAATATTATTTTTTAATCACAAAATCATTTATGTAAAATTTAATGGCTCAGACCTCTCTGGTCCATTACTTTGTGAAAATTAGGGTTATGAAGCGGCCGTGTGTGTTTCGTGGGAGAAGGATTTAATTGATGGGAGAGAGGGAGTAATTATAAGATAATAATGGGTGTAAATAACAATAATAATTAACAATGATAGTGATGGAAACCCATTGATGAAATTGAAAGAGGATTTTTTACTGTCACATTAAATAATAAATTGTAATAGTGGATTTTAGTGTCTGATTAATTAAATTAAATGGTTTTAATTTAATATGAGAGTAAAAATGGTAAAATAATTTAATGGGATTAAATTAGAAAATTAATGATGGGTGTGATTATTATTAATTTTATTAATAATAAGATTGAAGTGCTAGTGGAGTTGGGCGCCACACACAAGTAGCACATGGGGGGAAGGAGGCGTGGAAATAGAGTTGTCTGTGAGTGATTGAACATTTATTCACTTTTAATAATCATTATGATATTAATGCCTATAATGTTAAAATAAAATAAATAATTTAAAAGAGGAGTCAATGAATGGGAGGTGCCACTATTCTTAGAGTGTGAGGGAATTGAGGAAAAGATAAAGAGATTGGAGAGAGAAAGAGTTTAAAGGAAATAAAGATTTAAAATTTAATGCAATAAAATAAATTTGTTAAAAAAAAAATCAATAAAGGTAGAATGGGGTGATGCAGACCAAATTGGAGAAATTTTGTGCCTGGATTTGGAATTTGGGAATTTAAGGAATTAAATTAAATTAAATTAAAAAATTAATAAAATAATAATATAATTATTATTTTTGTTGGGAAAACTGAATTTTGACGGTATCCTCCCCATGCGACCTCAGTTTCATGAACTGTCTGCGACAGTGTGACCTAGACATCGTAACAGAATTTATGAGTCCAATATTGGATGTATTTTTCGGGTTTTCGGATCGGGGACCCGAAACTCTTGTGAATTAATATACTTGACATTATTATTAATTCATTGACCCTCTATAACTCCCGCATGCGACGTCTGATTTACCTCTCGTTAGTGGCGATGTTATCCAGTAATTAATACGATCGATTCAAGTCTAATGTGGGATATTAAATTTTATTTTGTGGCTCAGGTCCATGAAACACCCAATAATATTATTATTATTATTACGAGATCTTGCATCCAACATATCTCCCTCATACAGTGTTGGAATGGCGAACCGTCTGTGATGTTGCAACCCTGAAATTAAGAATAATGATTCAAAGACCATAAATCCTATATTAATTATTCCTACGGCTCGGGATGTTTTTACTTGGTCAAATAGCGTGGGTTAATGCGATCCTTTTTTAGTGGGGAGTTAAGGGAATCTTGAACCATTGCCCCACTAAATCTTCAAAAGGGACAAGATATCATCCTCCCATGTTCTTCTTCTTTGTTCTCAGCTATGAGATGCTAGAACCATTCAATCCTTCCCATAAATGTGTCACAATCAAACTTTACTCCTCGGATCAGTTCCACTCTATTTTGATGCAACCAAGCTGTTTCGATCAATCCTCGATATAAGGTATATTTTATCATCATTCATTTGGGATCATAGTCTCTTATTTCTCTATTCCATATTATAGAATATAATCCCCATGTTTCTAATTTGTTTTTTCTTAGGGTTTGGTTGGTGCGTTCGTACCATGGCATCCTCTGGTGGATGCAGTTGGCACGAGAGGAGGATCGTGACCCGTTCTGTGGATAAAGAATGCCAAGAACTCTTCGAGGTAGGGGATTCATTTTTTCTCTCTTATTTTATGTGAAACTGTATTGTTATCATGTTTAATCCCACTGGATGAAATTGGAATTGACATAATAAATATTTTAATCAGATAAATAAATTGATATTGATCGCTTGTTATTACCTCATGTTTTTCTATATAGTGTGATATCTATGCATTCTTTGATTAGATGTTAGTTCTTGATGGAAATATATTATAAAAGTAAATTGGTATTAATTAATAATTGTTTGGATAAATATAAAGAGGCATGTAAACAAATCTAGTTCTAGTTGTAATTCAACATTAATAAAATTGGCAGTGTAAGTATGTTTAATTATTTGTGATAACTTACTGATTAGGTTTCCAAAATTTGGAACCTATGAATAATAAATATGTTAATTAAAGATGTATTAAATAACTAATTGGTTGTTAATTCCTTAAAGGGTTCGGAGTTACCCTCTTGATTGTTAAAGCGCCAAGAGCCCAATTAAATGTGGTGTTTGTTTTCCTACTGTTTATGATTTGATGTGATCCTGGATGGCTATTGTGATATGAGGGGGCATGGAGGCTTTTGGTTGTGGCAACAGATGAGGCCTAGAGTGGCGAGATGCATCGATTTATGCATGTGGGTGTCAGGGAGGACACTAGGGATGATGGAATAGAGTGGATGTGATTATTGGATGCTTGGTAATTTTTATTGGTTGGTTATCTACATTACTTTTCCCCACTGCTCAAGGTAGATAGTCTTACATACCCATCTTTTGAAAGACATGAAGAAATGTGGGGTATGCCACGTTCTTTCCATGTTTATCTTGTAAAGGAAGGATGGGTATATGCTCTTGCTATAAGTGGCAAAGACTCAATGGTTAGAACATCCACTCATCGTTTTGATCCCCCTTTTGATTAGTAGAATATAATGTTTTTCTTGAATACTTGGGAAGGTGGGAAAGTATTTCTATAATGAATAATTGAATAAATGGTGTTAAACCATGGGTATGGAGCTGCTGGAACATAATGATGAGGTTGTAAATTTTGAAGGAACAATTGAATTTGGGTGTGATGCTAATGAAATTTAATGTTGAATTGTTCATGGTTAATTAATGTCAAATGAATTAATTAACGTACACTGGAACTAATAAACATGTATTTAAACAATATAATAAATCTCTTTAAATGGTTTTGTGCTTATTGGATACCTAGTCATAGAAGTAGCATCCCAGAGTCTGAGAGACGTTAGCTACAGTTGTATCTAAGACTAGGTAATTCCCATATTGTGGTTGTGAGATATAATATATACTACACTTTTTGTGTTAATATACACTAATCCGACCTATCAGTAAGGGAAAATGACACCCTGAGGATTCTTAGCCCTGGGGGGGGGGGTGTTTTCCCCAACATTCTGGTGGGAGGATGGATGGATGACTACCCCCTTTATCCCCACTATCTTCTCTTGGTAGTTACTGGTGCTGGTAAGAACATTGGTTAGTTTTCCCATATATGTGTATAGAGGGATGTAATGGTTTGTGGTTATTCACGCACATATATTATGGATATAGTTTTCTATGTACTAATATATGTGTAATGGGTACAGGCTGCGATGGCTTGAGGATCCTTACTCGGTGTATGTGCTGTAAGGGCTTCAGGTATAATACCCGATGTGTGATACACACGATGCGAGCTGTGGTGGCTCCCTAAAACTACCTGGTTACTTTGGTGTGTGGACATGGTGTTTTTTTTGGATTGGGTGCATATTGAGGTGCTTCGTACATGTGTCTGCGGGAAAGCCTTTTTGGAGAGAGATGCTCAGGACGTGCGACTTTGGGGAAAAGCGACAAACTAGTGGGGAAGTAGTAGCGGGTTACCCTTGATATTATTTATTATATGATATATTCTTGTATCCATTGCATGGTGAGAGTATCCATGGTGAGGTTGGGAACTTAGTATACCTTTTTAGATGATGAGTTAGTTTCACATTTTTTTTACTTTGCTTTAGCATGATTTATTTACTTTGCACGAGGGGCTTCGGGGAGGATCCTACTGAGTATACTGTTATACTCACCCTATGTATATATAAAATATTTTTTAGGTCACTTGGAGTAGGATGGAGATCAAGCTCGTTTCTACTATCTTGGGGTTGCGGGAGCTGTTCAGGCTTGTGGTTGCTGCTGTTTTACTTTCTTTTGGGTAATTGTAGTTTTTCCCCATCCAGTTGTAGTACTTTTTCATGGAATTACATATGTGAACTTGGGTTTCTTTTATATTTTAGTTTTGAGTTAGATTTGTTTGGTGTCAATGTTACCTCTCTGTTCCGTATCTGTTCACTTAGAGGGTAATTATAATGACCCATACTTTAGATACATGGTAATTTTTATCAAAATTGATTCAAACTTATCACAACATATAACAAAACCTAGGTAGGACCATATAGGTATAGTGTCTTTAGAAACTGGTAAACATAAAAAATGGTTCATAAGTCATCTACATTGTCTCCCATTTATTTCATTATATCAAGAGTCCCTTTTAAGCATATCCTACATAATACCCTTCTCTATAACCTGGGGAAAAAATGCAAAAGGGTGAGCTGAAATGCTCAGTAAGAGAAAAAAAATAAATATCAATCATATCATATTCAAAAGAACATAACATTCTGAATATATTAACCTGCAAAAGAAAGCATAATATCATAACATGGGATATATCATTCTAGTGAAATGTATTACCAATGATCATAAAATATAACAGTAAAATTTGTGGCATACAGACGTAATCATTGAAAATCATTTCTTATTAGTCAAGACTCATTACCAAGACTATCTTAGTGGACAAAGTCCATTTTTGAACAGTGTTCACTCCTCGTTTCAGTCCTGTATCACTGAACCTGATTAACATGCCATTCCGGCCATGTCTATCTCATGAGATATAAATCATTACCAAATTCAATGGAGGGAGATATAGGTCCCACCCATCTCATCATGAAACCATTATTATGTCTTCCACAAATCATAAATCATACATTATAGCATAACCCATGTAATAAAAATGGGATTCATAAACATAGTGACATCATAAAACAATTCATCTAAGATAAAGGACTTCATAAAAATAATTCCATCACAACATAATCAAATCAATGTAATAATATGGATAGAAATAGAACCCTATATTATCATAGATGGAAAATAATTTTTATAAAACACTTGAACTCCATTCTTGAGGAAAATACCCTTTCTACTTCAAATTTTTTTTTTCCTTTCTCAACATGTCCTTAAATTTTAAACTAAAAGAAGTTAATTAAAAATAAACTTGAAAAATTGGAAAGGAAGCTTCATGGAAATAATTTTTTATGGAATCATAAAATTCCATTCATGCCATATAAGTTAAAAAACATTATTCTCGTACTCTGACCGAAAAAAGTCAAAAAGTATCTCGTACAAAAATGACAAAAATTACCATCATATCTTTTACTAAAAATTCTCCAATAAATAAAATTGTATTTAAAAAATTGTAGGAGGATAGAAATAATATTACATATTGAGGAAACATGGACGTGGATGATAAATATTCCCCAGTAAATTCTAATGTATAAACATTCTCAGATTAAAACGAGATTGTGATACTTTCCCTTACCTTAGGCCCGATATGATTCGTACATATCCAAACCTCCTGTATAATGATTAAATAATGTCATTGCCTTATTACAGAATTATATTTATTGTTATGATATCATACATGGTCATATTCTTATCTTCTTATTAGTAATATTTCATTGCTACTTGTTATCTGGGTGTTCATTACTTTATGTTCTAATGCATGTCTTGTCAAATAAATTCTTATTACTCTTTATAGGGTATAAATATCTTATTTACATAATGTTATTAGTGTAATATATATCATATATATTCAATCAATTAATTTATATAATCCTTATTCAAGGAAGATCATTTACAACGAGTCGCATCACATCGTGGAGACGGTAGGTTGTACGTACGTACGAGTGATGATATCATTCCCATAACTATTTAAAGGCATTGGAGTGGAAAATGGAATGTCTCAGAATTAGTATCATGTTATAATAATCATATATTGTTATTCTTTACACCATTATACTCATCCATGTAAGGTGGTAGTGGAAAACAGATTACACCATGGCGTGGAGACGGTATTCCTTACGTACGCACGCTCGGTGATTCCATTTTCCATAGGATGGATATAAGGTGAAATAGGGTTGTTTCATATTTATAATAACATATTAGTATATGAGTGATACTGATGTTATTAATTAATGATTAAACAAATACATAATAATAAGTAGAAGAAGAAATAAAATGGAAATAATCGGTAAAGGATATTACCCCTTCTCTGACGCGCCTCTTAATAACCTCCTCTCAGGGAAATAAATATGGTCTTTGAAGAATACTAGGACCTATAGTTTGTTTATAGGAAAGTGGATAAGAGAAATTGGTAGGGTTTGGCCGAGCATGAAGGCTCAAAGTTATGTGAGGAGGAGAGGGAGGAGATGCCCTTTTATAAGGGAGGAGAGGGGAACCTTTGGAATTATAAGAAATATTAATTTAAAATAAATTCCAACCCCACTAAAAAACCTCCAAAAATCAATAAAATCCAAATATTATATTATATAGGGTTGTAATCTCATCAACCAATAATATTTAGACAAGTTTGGAATTTAGTTTAAACATTATCTTCTTTATTTATCCTTATATAATCTATATAATTTTATTTGTGGTAATAATATTATAAATTTTAAATAATTATAAATAATTACTTATATGTTGTGAATTTTCCATAATTGTATACTCTATTACATTTTCGACCATATAAATTTTAATTTATAAATTTTAAATATTTTTGTGATTTTTATACAATTTTATAATATGTAATTTTTATAAAATAACAAGTGTCAATTTTGACACTATGCATTTATTTGAATTTAAATAAAATATACACAAAAGATATGTTCGAAGTAAAAGATTTAATATATTCGTAACATTTCATATATATCTATAAAAATAGTGGATCAAATTAAAAAGTTAATATAGTATTTATTTTAGTACTTTTAAAATAATTTATTTGATAATTCAATCAATAAAATAATTTCAACATCACTATTGTGTCATAATTAATGATAATTATATAATCCTTAAAAATTATAAATAAATTAAAATGATTTAGATATTCTTGTTATATTTCTGAAGACTATTCATGTTTGATGTTTCATTAAGTTTATCACTAAATTAAAATTATTATACTTATAAGATTTAAGAGAGTGACATGTTGTCACTTTCTTTGGTTTTAATAATAATTAAATTATTTTAATGGTCAAATGTCCATAAAATGAATTTATTTCGACCCTTAGGTGATAATGGTCGACTTTTAGTCATCCAATAGAATGTTGTCTGGTGTTAGGGTAATTTTATAATCTTATTGTTACCCTTAATTACCCGATTTACCATTAACTATAGTAAATAAAAATTACCGTGCTTACTATTCATAATATCAAAAAAATAAAAGTAACATATTAACATAATTTGGACTCACTGAATACAAATATGGAATCCATTTTTTCAAAATTCAAAACACAAATGTTGCAGGAATTAATTTAAAAATTAATCTCGTTGTTAAGAAAACGGATTTTAAAAGTTTAAACATTGCCAAAGATTGAAATGTTTTTACCTATGAAATCAATTTAAAAATAATGGTAATAACATACATTATATTAAATGGCAAAAATATATATTCTATTTATACTTTAAAACCATTCAATATTATAATTTAACTATATAAATAATTGCGATGAAAAAAATTGTTTTAATTAAAATATAGCTTGTTTTTACAATTCATTAAAATATGGAAGTTATTAGAATAATATGAAAATTTAATCCAAAGTAAATTTTTATATCCTGATTCCAAAAAAAAATTTATTTTGTCAAATTGAACTTATAAAAATTTCAAATACTAAATTTAATGTTGGTGCACCATGAAAAGGAGGCAAAACTGCATTTTTTTGAAAAATAAATATTTCACCCGAAAAACTTATTTTGTTCACATAACATGTTTTAGAAAATTTGTTAGATGAATTATAATGTTATAAAATTCAAAATATTTTTAATAATATTCATAATTTCTTGTACATAATAATATTATAATAATATATCATTGTTTAGTAATACTCGATATTGCATACAACACATGCTATCGAGGAAGGTTTCTCTTGCGTATAACGCTAGCCAAGCTAGTGTTGTTTGTAGTGAAAGATTCCATTGATGTTACGTATAACATAAGACATAAAAAAATATTTCTCATAAAATATCAGGGAGTTACATTCAACCCCCCCTAAAATGAATTTCTCCCTCGAAATTCGTCACATCATAACAAACATATGAGGATACCTCTCCCTAATCATATCCTCTAGCTCACATTTATCATCTCCAAATTGTTGGTTCCTCCATAAAACTTTCACCAAGAAAGTGTCCCTTTTCAGTAGAACGTTTTTGCTACGATCCAGAATCTCTATCGGTTGTTCTTCATAATAATGATCTTGCTCTAGCGGTATAACTTCTAAGCTTAGTACAAGTGAAGGATCTGGTATGTACTTTCTCAAGAGAGATACATAGAACACATCGCGAAATTGAGAGAGATTCCGTGGAAGCTCCAATTGTTAAGCTACCTTCCCAACATGATCCAGTATTTCAAAAGGACTGATATACCTAGGGATCAACATTCCCTTCTTTCCAAATCTATTTACTCTCTTCCAAGGAGATATTCATAAGAACACTTTATCACCCACTTCAGTCTCTAGGCCTTTTCTTCGGTTGTTAGTATAACTTTTTTGTCGACTATGAGATTCCATTATGTGTTGTTGAATAGATCGGACCTTTTTTTCCATCTCATCAACAAGATCAGGTCCTAATAGCTTTCTTTCCCCAACTTCATCCAAGAAATTTAGAGTTCGAAATTTCTTTCCAAAGTGAGCTTCATAAGGATCCATCTGAATACTGGTGTGAAAGCTATTATTAAAAGAAAATTCCACCAATGTTAGGTGTTTACCCCAACGACATTTGAAATCCATAGAGAAAGCTCTTAACATGTCTACTAGAGTTTCAATTGTTCTCTCAGACTGATCGTATGTCTGAGGATGATAAACAGTGCTGAAACACAACTCTGTATCTAGAGTATGCTAAAGACTTCGCCAGAACTTCGAGGTAAACCTCAGATCCCGATCATATATAATTGAAAGTGGTACTCCATGCAATCTTACCACTTCCATTAAATATATCCTAGCATGCTGATCCAGAGAGAAATATTCTCTAATAGCAATGAAGTGTTCTGACTTCTTAAGACGGTCAACAATAACCCAGATAGTATTATTGCCTTTGGATGTTTTAGGAAGTCCGGGGACAAAGTACATAGTAATGTTTTCCTATTTCCATTCGGGTATGGGAAATGGTTGTAACATCCCCTTAGAATCCAGTCTCTCAGCTTTAACTTGCTGAAAATCATGCATCAGGAGACATATTCAGAAACATCTATTTTCATTCCATCCCACCAGATGTACTCTTTCAGGTCCATATACATCTTCGTGATTCCAGGATGAATAGGGAATTAAAAACTATGAGCCTCATCCAACAGAACCTTCTTTATTTCTAGGATGGGAGGAACACAAACCCAATTCATGAACCTTATTATTTCAACACAAACAATGTGAAATTCAGGAACATTTCTCCCTTTCTTTTGTAACTCTAAATCTTCTTTCTGTGCCTCTTTAATTTTTAGGTGTATAGATGGTTGAGCATTCATTTGAGAAAGATAATATATTCCCCTTCCCTTATAATTACAAGATCCATCCTTTGTAAATCCTTAAATATTGGATCTTTTGTGATTCTCATCATGGATAAGCTAGCATGGTCTTGTCGACATAATGCATCTTCCACCTTGTTTGCTTTCCCATGGTGATAATGAATTGAGCAGTCACAATCCTTAATCAACTCTAACCATATTATTTGGCGCATATTCAACTCTTTTGTGTGAAAATATACTTTATACTTTCATTATCAGTATAAATATCACACCTTTCTCCATAATGGTAATGCTTCCAAATCATTAATGCAATGAGTACTGCAGCTAACTCTAAATCATGAGTTGGGTAATTTTGCTAATGGATTTTCAACTATCGTGAGGCATAAGCTATCACCATATCATTTTCCATGAGAACAAAACCCAATAACTTCTTGGATGAATCACTGTAGATCACAAACCATTCTCTACTACAAGGTAGTGTGAGCACAGGTGCACTGGATAACATTCGTTTCAACTCCTTGAAATTTTATTCACCCTTCTCCGTCCAAATGAACATAACTCCTTTTCTAGTAAACCTGGTTAGTGGAATAGATAACCTTGAAGAATCTTTCACAAAACGTCGATAATATCCATCGAAGCCAAGAAAACTTAGGATCTCAGTTATTGTTGTTGGTCTCAACCATCATTCGATAACCTCTTAATTTCTTGGACCCACAGATATCCCCTCTTTTGAAATTATGTGACCCAAAAAATGAATCTTTTTTAAGCCAAAATTAACACTTGGTAAATTTGGCATAAATATTATCCTTTCTTAGGGTCTTTAATACAATTCTAAAGTGATCTTCATGTTCTTCCTCATTCTTTTAATAGACAAGAATATCATCTATACAGACTACCACAAACTGATCAAGATATTCTCTAATGACTCTATTCATTAGATCCATGAAGATAGTAGGGGTATTAGTAAGACCAAATTGCATCACTATAAATTCATAGTGTCCATCCATTGTACGAAAATCTATCTTTGGAAAAGTATTGATCTCTGTGTAGTTGGTCAAATAAGTCATCAATGCATGGGAGGGGGTATTTGTTTTTGATAGTGATCTTGTTAAGTTCTCGATAATCAATGCAGAGTCTCATTGATCTATCTTTCATCATAACAAATAGAATAGGTGCTCCCGAAGGTGACACACTAGGGCATATGAATCTTTTATCAAGATTTTCTTGGAATAGTTTTTTCAATTACTGCAACTCAATTGGGGCTATTCTATAAGGTGTCTTTGTAATAGGCATAGCACCTGGTACGAGTTCTATTGAAAAATCGACTTCAAAATTTGGTGGAAGACTAGGAAATTCCTCTGGAAAGACATCATCAAACTCCCATACAATGGGGGTTTTCTTAATCTTGAGTTTCTCACCAACCATTTGAGATAAATAACCTTTCTTTATTGGAATCATTACCCATAAGATGGATGAAATTTCAACTAGAAGGTTATATTCATCATTGCATCGATATATGATCATAGATTGATCGGGAATATTAAATGTGATTTCCCTTTTTTGGAAATTGATATGAGCTCCGTATAAAGAATGCCAATCCATGCCAGAAATCACATCAAATTCCACTATAGGAAGTATCACAAGATTTTTATGAAGAACTTTCCCAAAAACATCAATCGGAGAATAATTGTAAACTTTTGATGCGACCATTGTGCCATTAGGAGTTGTCACAGCTAAATCAACATCTAATTGTTGAGGTAATACAGCGATACCCTAATAAAATACTTCAGAAATAAATGAGTGGGTGGATCCAGAATCAAATAAAACATTTTCTACTTTAGAGTGGATGGTAAGTGTACCTTTCACTACTTCTTTATCGTACTCCACGTCGCCAATTGTAATTGCATGTGACTTTCCTTTGTCTTTGGCCTTAAGAGTTTGTTGATGTCGATCATCATCAACAACCCTTGGATTTGGGAATTGATTGGCATAATGACCCATATCCTTGCACTTGAAACATTGAGGAGTTGGAGGAGCATTATGTGTATCCCGTTCTTTGTTCGCATCATTAGACATATTCTTCCCATTATTTCGATATTCAATTACCCGATGACCTTCTTTTACACACATAAAAAATTTTCTTGTCTCTCTAAGACAATTCCCTCCATGTTTCATTCCACAATTTGAACATAAAGTAAAACTCATCTTCTTTTTAGTGTGGTCTTTTGATTTTCCATTGAATTCCATTTTCCTCTTCTTATCAAACCCATATGATTGATGGGTTACTCCAATCTACATCTCATCCTTGAGAGCACATCGAACAATTTACTCGTAGCTATTGAAATCTCTTATAGCTAAATCCCTTTGAAGACTTGGTTTTAAGCCACTAAATAATCGATTGATCTAACTCTCAGGTTGGAACATAATTCCAGAAGCGTACATTGCAAGTCTTGTAAAATCCTCTTCCTAGGTACCAACCGATTCATCATCCCTTTTCTTCAGTTTAAGAAACTCCTTCTCCATCTTTTTTCGAAGAATACGATGGAAGTACTTATTGAAAAATAGGTTATTCAACTCATCCCATTCAATGGACTCTATTTCATCTATTTATCGCATATTCTTGATAAGATTCCACCATTGATCAGCTTCAACTTCCAAATGATACACTGTTAAGATGACTTTTTCATGTTCAGAACATTGTAGAACTTGAAATATCTTCTCAGTGGTACTGATCCATTGTTCAGCCACTAATGGATAAGAAGACCTGCTGAACGAAGGTGGACACTGCCTCATGAAGGATTCAACAGAATGTTGCTCCTTCCTTTGGTCGTTTGGAAGTCCTGAATGATTCATAGCTTGAGAAAGTTTCGTGAGCACGGCTAAAATAATTTTCTTTCCAGCTCCCATAATGTTTGGTTGCTCAGTGGGACAGTCATTGCATTATCTGTGGCATTGAGCTTTAACACGGTTCCTTTGGGTTCCATCCATTGACTAAAACGAAGAAGCATAGTGTGAGAAACACTAATTACAATAGGAAAACCACATAATCAGTATTGAATTTTCACACATTAGGTCTTATCATAGGTTATTGATGGACATTTATTATAAACTAAGATTATGTTCTATGCTTAGACATATCCTTAGGGTTATTACTAAGGCATTCACATCCTAGTTTCCAAAGGATGACTATACCTTTCCTATGATACCAACTATAACAACCCATACTTTAGATACATGGTTATTACTTCATAATTGACGAATAATTATAACAACATAGAACAAAACCATGGTAGGACTGTATAAGTATAGTGTCTTTAGAAACTGGGAAACATAAACAACTTGTTCATAAATCATCTACATCGTCTCCCACTTATTTCATCATATCTAGAGTACCTTTTTGGCATATCCTACTTAATACCCTTATTCAAAACCTGGGGAAAAGAAAACATGCAAAATGGTGATCTAAAATGTTCAGTAACGGTAAACAAAAGAAATATCAATCATATTATATTCATAAGAACATAACATTTTGAATATCATAACCTGCAAAAAAGATCATAATATCATAACATGGGATAAATCATAGTAGTGAAATGTAATCCCAATGATCATAACATATAACATGAAACTTTGTTTCATACACACATAATCATTGGAAATCATTCATTATTAATTAAGACTCATTTCCAAGACTATCTTAGTGGACACGGTCCATTTTTGAACTGAGTTCTCTCCTCGTTTCAGTCCTGTATCGCTGAACCGAATTAACTTGTCATTCGAGCAATGTTTATCTCATGAGATATAAATCTTTACCAAATGCATTGGAGGGAGATATAGGTCTCACCCATCTCATAATTAAACCATTCTTATGTCTTCCACAAAATCATAAATCATACATCATAGCATAACCCATGTAATAAAAATGGGATTCTTAAACATCGTTACATCATAAAACTATTCATATAAGATAAATGACTTCATAAAAATAATTCCATCACAACATAATCAAATCAATGTAATAATAGTTATAGTAACATAAACCTATATTATATTTGATGGAAAATAATTTTGATAAAACACTTGAACTCCATTGTTGAGGAAAATATCCTTTCTACATCAAAAATCTTTTCCTTTCCTAACATGTCATAACATTTTAATCTAAAAGAAGTTAATTAAAAATAAACATGAGAATTTGTAAATGAAGATTCATGGAAATAATGTTCTATGGAACCATAAAAGTCCATTCAAGTCGTATAATTTAGAAAAACATTCTTCTCCTACATTGGCCGAAAAAGTTAAAAAGTATCTCAAACTGAAAATGACAAAAGATTACTTTCATATCTTTTATGAAAAATTCACCAATAGGTAAAATTGAATTTAAACAATTCTATGAGGATAGATATAATATTACATATTAAGGAAACATGGTTGTGGATTATAAATATTCCCCCATAAAATTCTAATGTATAAACAATATCGGATAAAAATGAGATTGTGAGATTTTGCCTTACCCTAGGTCCGATATGCTTAATATGTATCCGAACATCCTTTATAATGATTTAAATAATTTCATTGACTTATTATAGTATCATATTCATTATTATCATATCATACATGGTCATATTCATATCTTCTTATTAGTAATATTTCATTTCTACTTGTTATTCGGGTGTTCATTGCTTTTTGTTCTAATGCATGTCTTGTCGAATAAATTCTTATTAATCTTTATAGGTTATATATAACTTATTTCATAATGTTATTATTGTAATATATATCATATATATTCATTCAATTAATTTATATAATCATTATTCAAGGAATATCATGTAGAACGAGTCGCATCACATCGTGGAGACGGTAGATCGTACATACGCACGAGTGCTGATATCGTTCCCAGAACTATTGAATGGTATTGCAGTGGAATATGGAATGTCTCATAATTAGTATCACAGTATAATAATCATATATATTAATTATTTACACCATTATACCCATCCATGTAAGGTGGTGGTGGAAAACAAATTACAACACGACGTGGAGACGATATTCCTTACATACGCACACACGGTGATTTCATTTTCCGTAGGATGGATAGATGGTGAAATAGGGTTGTTTCATATTTATAATAACATACAATTATATTATTGATACTGATGTTATTAATTTATTATGAAACTAATAAATAAGAAGAAGTAGATGAAGAAATAAAATGGAAAGAGTTGGTAAAGGATATTACCCCTTCTTTGACCGGCCTCTTCTTAAACACCTCTTAGGTCACTAAAGATGGTCTTTGAAGAAGACCAGGACCTCAAGTATGTTTCTATGTAAGTGGAGAAGACAAATCAGTAGTGGTTGTCTGAGTTTGAAGGCTCAATGTGGTGTGAGGAGGAGAGGGATGAGGTTCCCTTTTGTGAGGGAGGAGAGGGGCACCATTGGAATTATAAGAAATATTAATTTATAATAAATTTCAACCCCAAAAAAACTCCAAAAATGACACAAATACGAATATTAGAAGATATAGGGTTGTTGTCTCATCAACCAATAAAATTTAGTCATGTTGGGAATTTATTTTAAACATTATCTACTTGATTTATCCTTATATAATCAAAATAATTTTATTTGGGGTAATAATATTATAAATATTAAATCATTATAAATAATTACTTATATGTTGTGAATTGACCATAATTATATAATTTATTACATTTTAGACCATATAAATTTTAATTTATAATTTTTAAATATTTTTGTGATTTTTAAACAATTTTATAATATGTAATTTTTATAAAATAACAATAGTGTTAATTTTGACACTATTCATTTATTTTAATTTAAATAAAACATACACAGAAGATATGTTCAAAAAAAATTTAATAGATTCATAATATGTCATATATATCCATAAAATTAGTGGAGTACATTAGTTAGTTCATATAATATTTATTTTAATATTTTCAAATCATTTATTTGATAATTCAATCAATAAAATAATTTCAACATCACTATTGTGTCATAACTAATGATAATTATAAAATCCATAAAAATTATAAATAAATTCAAATGATGTAGATAATTTTATTAGATTTCTAGATACTACTCATGTTCGATGTTTCATAATGTTTATCACTAAATTATAATTATTATACTTATAAGTTATAAGAGAGTGACATGTTGTCACTTTCTTTGGTTTTAATAATAAATAAATTGTTTGAATGGTAAAAAGTATATAAAATGAATTTATTCTGACCCTTAGGCGATAATGGTCGACTTTTTGTCATACAATAGAATTTTGGCAGGTTTTAGTGTAATTTTATAATCTTATTGTTACCCTTAATTACCCAATTTACCTTTAACTGTAGTAAATAAAAATTACCGTAGTTACTGTTCATAATATCAAAAAAAAAGAAACATATTAACATAATTTGGACCCACTGAATCCAAATGTAGAATCCATTTTTTCAAAATTCAAAACACAGAAGTTGTAGTAATTAATTTAAAAATTACTCCCGTTGTTAAGAAAACGGGTTTTAAATGTTAACACATTGCCAAAGATTGAAATGTTTTTACCTATGAATTAAATGTAAAATCAATGGTAATAACATACATTATATTAAATCGTAAAAATATATTCTATTTATACTTTAAAACCATTCAATATTATAATTTAACCATATAAATACTTTTAAATAAAAAAATTGTTTTTTATTAAAATATAGCGTGTTTTTACATTTCATTAAATTATGGAAGTTATCAGAATAATATGAAAATTTTATCCAAAGTAAAATTTTATATCTTGATTCCAAATAAGAATTTTATTTTGTCAAATTGAACTTATAAACCTTTCAAAAACTATATTTAAAGTTGGTGCGCCATCAAACTGTGGAAAAACTGAATTTTTTGAAAAATATATATTTTACCCGAAAAAATAATTTTTTTCACATTCCATGTTTTAGAAAATGTGTTATTTGAATAATAATGTTATAAAATTCAAAATTTAGTTAATAATATTCATAACGGCTAGTCCATAAAAATACTATAAAAATATATCATTGTTTAATGAAACTCGATATTGCGTACAACACACGCTATCGAGGAAGGTTGCTCTTGCGTATAACGCAAGCCAAAAAAGTGTTGTGTGTAGTGAAAGATTCCTTTGATGTTTCGTATAACATAAGACATAAAAAAATATATTTCTCATAAAATATCAGGGAGTTACATTCTACCCCCCTTAAAATGAATTTCGCCCTCAAAATTCGCCACTTTGTAACAAACAGATGAGGATACCTCTCCCTCATCATATCCTCTAGATCCCATGTATCTTCTTCTAATTGGTGGTTCCCCCATAAAACATTCACCAAGCGAGTGGTATTTTTCCATAGAACTTTTTCTCTATGATCCAGAATCTCTATCGGCTGTTCTTCATAAGAATGATCTTGCTCCAGCGGTACAACTTCTGAGCTTAGTACATGTGAAGGATCGGGTATGTAATTTCTCCGGAGAGATACATGGAACACATCGTGAACATGAGAGAGATTCTGTGGAAGGGCCAATCGGTAAGCTACCTTCCCAACATGATCCAGTATTTCAAAAGGACTGATATACCTAGGGCTCAACTTGCCCTTATTTCCAAATCTCTTTACTCTCCTCCAAGAAGATATTCTTAAGAACACTTTATCACCCACTTCAAACTCTAAGTCTCTTCTTCGGTTGTCAACATAATTTTTTTTCAACTATGATCTTCTCTTAGGTGTTGTTGTATAGATCAGACATTTTCTTCCATATCATCAACAAGATCAGGTCCTAATAGCTTTCTTTCACCAACTTCATCCCAGGATGTTGAAGTTCAGCAGTTTTATCCAAAGAGAGCTTTATAAGGATCCATCTGAATACTGGAGTGAAAACTATTATTATAAGAAAATTCCACCAAATGTATGTGTTTATCCCAACCACCTTTGAAATCCATAGAGAAAGATCTTAACATCTCTACTAGAGTTTTAATTGTTCTCTCAGACTGACCGTCTGTCTGAGGATGATAAGCAGTGCTGAAACACAACACTGTATCTAGAGTATGATGAAGACTTTGCTAGAACATCGAGGTAAACCTCAGATCCTGATAAGCTATAATGGAAAGTGGTACTCCATGCAATCTTACCACTTCCATTACATATATCCTGGAAAGCTGATCTAGAGCGGAATCTTCTCTAATAGCAATGAAGTGTTCCAACTTCATAAGACGATCAACAATGACCCAGATAGCATTATTGCCTCTGGATGTTTTCGGAAGTCTGGTGACAATGTCCACAGTGATGTTTTCTCATTTCTATTTGGGTATGGGTAATGGTTGTAACAACCCCTTATACTTTTGTCTCTCAAATTTAACTTGCTGAAAAACCAAGCATTGAGAGACATATTCAGCAACATCTCTTTTCATTCTATCCCACTAGAAGTACTATATCAGGTCCCTATACATTTTCATGCCTCCAGGATGAATAGATAATGAAGAAATATGAGCCTCATCCAAAAGATCCTTCTTTAATTCTAGGATGGGAGGAACACAAACCTGATTCCCAAACCTTATTATTTCCTCATAATCAATGTGAAATTCAGAAACATTTCTCACTTTCTTTTGTAACTCAACATCTTCTTTCTATGACTATTTAAACTTAATATGTATAGATGGTTGACCATTCATTTGAGAAAGATAATATTTTTCCCCTTCGATTATAATTCCAAGATCCATCCTTTGTAAACCCATAAATATTGGATCTTTTGTGATCCTCATGATGGATAAGCTAGCATGGTCTTGTCGACTTAATGCATCTGACACCTTGTTTTCTTTCCCAGGGTGATAATGAATTGAGCAGTCATTCTCATTAATCAACTCCAACCATCTTCTTTGGCACATATTCAGCTCCTTTTGTGTGAAAATATACTTTATACTTTTATTATCAGTATAAATTTCACACCTTTCACCATAAAGAAAATGCCTCTAAATATTTAGTGCAATAATTACCATAGCTAACTACAAATCATGAGTTGGGTAAATTTTCTCACTGATTTTCAACTATCGTGAGGCATAAGCTATTAGCATATCATTTTCCATGAGAACACACCCCAATACTTTCTTGGATGCATTACTATAGATCACAAACCTTTCCCCACTACAAGGTAGTGTGAGCAAAAGTGAACCGGATAACCTTCATTTTAACTCCTTGAAATTTTATTCACACTCCTCCATCTAAACGAACTTAACTCCTTTTCGATTCAACCTGGTTAGTGGATTATATAACTTTGAAAAATCTTTCAAAAAACGTCGGTAATATCCAACCATGCCAAGAAAACTTCAGATCTCAGTTACTGTTGTTGGTCCCGACCATCTTTTGATAACCTCTGTATTTGCTGGATCCAAAGATATCCCCTCTTTTGAGATTATGTGACCAAAAAATGAAACTTTTTGAAGGAAAAATTCACACTAGGTAAATTTGGCATAAATCTACTCATTTCTTAGGGTCTTTAATACAATTCTCAAGTTATCTTCGTCTTCATCAATGTTCTTTTAATAGACACGAATATCGTCTATAATGACTACCACAAACTAATCAAGATAGTCTCTAAAGACTCTATTCATTAGATCCATGAAGATAATAGGGGCATTAGTAAGACTAAATTGCATCACTAAAAATTCATAATGTCCATACATTATATGGAAAGCCGTCATTGGTATATCCTCACTTTTGATCCTTAATTGATGATACCCTGAAAAAAGGTCATTCTTGGAAAAGTATTGAGCTCTGCTTAGTTGGTGAAATAAGTCATCAATGCATGGGAGAGGGTATTTGTTCTTGATAGTGATCTTGTTAAGTTCTCGATAATCAATGTAGAGTCTCATTGATCCTTATTTCATCTTAACAAATAGAACAGGTTCTCCCCAAGGTGACACACTAGGGCATATGAATCCTTTATCAAGATTCTCTTGGAGTTGCTTCTTCAATTCCTGCAACTCAATTGGGGCCATTCTATAAGGTGTCTTTGAAATAGACATAAAACCCTGTATGAGTTCTATTGAAAGCTCAACTTCACAATTTGGTGGAAGACCTATAAATTCCTCTGGAAAGACATCATAAAACTCCCATACAATGGGAATATTCTTAATCATGAGTTTCTCGTCAAACATTTGAGATAAATAACCTTCATTTATTGGAATCAAGACCCATAAGATGGAATAAATTTCAACTAGATTGTTATATTCATCCTTGAATCAATTGTTGATCATAGATTGATCGGGAATATTAAATGTGAATTCCATTTTTTGTCAATTGATACGAGCTCTGTATAAATAAATCCAATCCATGCCAATAATCACATCAAATTCCACTATATGAAGGATCACAAGATTTGCAGGAATCACATTCCCACAAACATTAATCGGAGAAGAATTGTCAACTTTTGATGCGACCGTTGTGCCATTAGGAGTTGTCACAGCTAAATCAACATCTAGTTGTTGAGGTAATACGGTGATACCCTTAAAAATTCTTCAGAAATAAATGAGTGGGTGGATCTAGAATCAGATAAAACATTTTCTACTTTAGAGTGGATGGTAAGTGTACCTTTCACCACTTCGTTATCGTACTCCATGTCTCCGATTGTAATTGTATGTGACTTTCCTTTTTCTTTGGCCTTAAGAGTTTGTTGACGTCGATCATAATAAAAAACCCTTAGATTTGGGCATTGATTGGCATAATGCCCCATATCCTTGCACTTGAAACATTGAAGTGTTGGAGGTGAATTCTGTGTATCCCTATCATTGTTCGCATCATTAGACATCTTCTTCCTGTTATTTCGACATTCAATTGCCCGATGACCTTCTTCTCCACACTTAAAACATTTTTTTGTCCCTTTAAGAAAATTCCCTCCATGTTTCTTTCCACAATTTGAGCATAATGGAAAACTCATCTTCTTTTCAGTGTGGTATTTAGATTTTCCTTTGAATTCCATTTTTCACTTCTTATCAAACACATATGATTTATCAGTTACTCCAATCTTCATATCAACCTTGAGAGCACATAGAACAATTTCCTCATAGCTATTGAAGCCCCTTATGGCTAACTCCCTTCGAAGACTTGGCTTTAAGCCACAAAAGAATCGATTGATCTTACTCTTAGGTTGGATAATAATTCCAGAAGTGTACCTTGCATGTCTTGTAAAATTTTCTTCGTAGGTACAAAATGATTCATCATCCTTTTTCTTCAGTTAAAGAAACTCCTTCTTCATCTTTGTTCGAAGAATACGAGGGAAGTACAAATAAGTTCTTCAACTCGTCCCATTCCATGGACTCAATTTCATCCCTTTACCTCATATTCTTGATAATATTCCACCATTGATCAGCTTCACCTTCCAAACGATACACTGTTAAGATGACTTTTTCATGTTCAAAACATGTTAGAACTGAAAATATCTTCTCAATGGTACTGATCCATTGTTCAGCCACTAATGGATCAGAAGACCCACTGAATGAAGGTGGACGCTGCCTCATGAAGGAATCAACAAAAATTTTCTCCATCCTTTGTTCGTTTGGATGTCCTGCATGATTCAATGCTTGAGAAAGTTGTGTGAGCATGGCTACAAGATTTTTCTTTCCAGCTTCCATAACGTTTGGTTGCTCAGTGGGATAATCATTGCATTGTGTGTCACATTCAACTTTAACACGGTTCGTTCGAGTTCCAGCCATTGACTAAAACCAAGAAGCATAGTGTGAGAAACACTAATTACAATAGGAAAACCACATAATCAGTAATAAAATTTCACACTTTAAGACTTATCATATGTTATTCATGGCCATTACTAAAATACTAAGATAATGTTCTATTCTTAGACATATCCTTAGTGTTCATACTAAGGCATTCAGATCCTAGTTTCAAATGTTTGACTATACCTTTCCTCTGATACCAACTATAATGACCCATACTTTAGATACAAGGTTTTTACTTCAGAATTGAATCATACATATTACAACATATAAAAAACCATTGTAGGACCATATTAGTATAGTGTCTTTAGAAACTGGGAAACATAAACAACTGTTTGATAAATCATCTACATTGCCTCCCTCTTATTTCATCATATCTAGAGTCCCATTTTGGCATATCCTACTTAATACAATTATTACTGACCTGGGTAATATAAAAGATGCAAAAGGGTGAGATCAAATGATTAGTAAGGGTAAAAAAAAAGAAATATCAATCATATCATATTCATAAGAACATAACATTATGAATATCATAACCTACAAAAGAGATCGTAATATCATAACATGGGATAAATCATAGTAGTGAAATGTAATCACAATGATCATAACATATAACATCAAACTTTGTGTCATACACACATAATCATAGAAAATCATTTATTATTAGTCAAGACTCATTTCCAAAACTATCTTAGTGGACAAAGACCATTTCTGAACCATGTTCACTCTTCATTTCAGTCTTGTATCACTGAACATGATTAACTTTACATTCCATCCATGTCTATCACATGAGATATAAATCTTTACCCAAATCATTGGAGGAAGATATAATTCTCATCAATCTCATAATTAAACCATTCTTATGTGTGCCAAAAAATCATAAATCATTCCTCATTGCATAACCCATGTAATAAAAATGGGATTCCTAAACATAGTGACATCAAAAAACAATTCGTATAAGAAAAAGGACTTCATAAAAAAAATTCCATCACAACATAATCAAATCAATGTAATAATAGGGATAGAAGAAGAACCCTGTATTATCTTATATGGAAAATAATTTTGATAAAACACTTGAACTCCATTTTTGAGGAAAATATCCTTTCTACTTAAAAAACATCTTTCTTTTCTTAAAATATCATAACACTTTTAACTAAAAGAAGTTAATTAATAATAATTTTGAAAATTTTTAAAGGAATATTCATGTAAAAAATGTTCTATGGAATCATAAAAATCCATTCATGCTGTATAAGTTTAAAAAATCATTTTCTTGAACTTTTTCCGAAAAAGTCAAAAAGTATCTCGTACTAAAAATGAAAAAAGATTCCGTTCATATCTTTTACTAAAAATTAACCAATAGGTAAAATTGGATTTAAACAATTGTAGGAGGATATAAATAATATTATATATTGAGGAAACATGGATGTGGATGATAAATATTCCCCAGTAAATTCTAAAATATAAACAATCTCGGATAAAAATGAGATTGCGAGATTTTACCTTACCTTAGGTCTGATATGCTTCGTAGGTATCCGAAATTCCTATATAATGATTTAAATAATGTAATTGACTTATTACAAAATCATATTCATTGTTATGATATCATACAAGGACATATTCTTATCTTCGTATTATTAATATTTCATTGCTACTTGTTATTCGGGTGTACATTGCTTTATGTTCTTATGCATGTCTTGTCAAATTAATTCTTATTACTCTTTCTAGGTAATAGATAAATTATTTACAGAATGGTATTAGTGTATTATATGTCATATATATTCATTCAATTAATTTATATTATCACTATTCAGTGAATATCATGTAGAACGAGTCGCATCACATCGTGGAGATGGTAAGCCATACGTACGCACTAGAAATGATATCGTTCCCATAACTATTGAATGGTATTGGAGTGGAAGATGGAATGTATCAGAATTAGTATCATGTTATAATAATCATATATAGTTTCTCTTTACACCATTATACCCATCCACTTAAAGTGGTGGTGGAAAACAGATTACAGCACGGCGTGGAGACAGTATTTCGTATGTACGCACGTGGGGTCATTTCATTTTCCGTAGGATTGATAGAAGGTGAAATAGGGTTGTTTCATATTTTTAATAACATATAATTTTATTAGTGATACTGATGTTATTAATTTATGTTGAATCAAATAAAGAAGAAGTAGTAGAAGAAGAAATAAAATGGAAATAATCGGTAAAAGATATTACCTCTTCTTTGACGCGCCTCTTCTTAACCTCCTCTTAGGGCCCTAAAGTTGGTCTTTGAATAAAGACTAGAACCTCTAGTATGTTTCTAGGTAAGTGGAGAATAGAAATTTTTAGGGGTTGTCTTTCCTTGAAGTCTCAAAGTGGTGTGAGGAGGAGATGGAGGAGGTTCCCTTTTATAATGGAGAAGAGGGGCACCTTTGGAATTATAAGAAAAATTAATTTATAATAAAATCCAACCCCACTAAAAAACCTCAAAAAATTACTCAAATCTGAAGATTATATGAGATAGGGTTTTAATCGCATCAAACAATAAAATTTATACTATTTGGGAATTTATTCTAAACATTATCAACTTGATTTATCATTATATAATCTATTTAACATTATTTGTGGTAATAATAATCTAAATTTTAAATAATTATAAATAATAACTTATATGTTGTGAATTTTCCATAATTGAATACATTGTTACATTTTAGAACATATAAATTTTAATTTTAATTTTTTAAATATTTTTGTGATTTTTAACCAATTTTATAATAGGTAATTTTTAGAAAATAAGAATAGTGTCAATTTTGACACTATTCATTTATTTGAATTTAAATAAAATATACATAGAAGATATGTTCGAAATAAAAGCTTTAATAGATTCCTAACATTTCATATTTATCTATAAAATTAGTGGATCACATTAAATAGTTCATATAATATTTATTTTAATACTTTTAAAATCATTTATTTGATAATTCAATCAATAAAATAATTTCAACATCACTACTGTGTCATAATTAATGATAATTATTTAATACCTAAAAATTATAAATAAATTAAAATGATGTAGATAATGTTATTAGATTTTTGGAGACTATTCATGTTCAAAGTTTCATGAAGTTTATCACTAAAAAACAATTATTATACTTATAAGATTTAAGAGAGTGACATGTTGTCACATTATTTGGTTTTAATAATAATTAAATTATTTTAATGGTAAAAAGTCCACAAAATGCATTTATTCCGAACCATAGGTGATAAGGTCCGACTTTTAGTCATCCAATAGAATTTTGGCAGGTGTTAGGGTAATTTTATAATCTTATTTTTACCCTTAATTACCTGAATTACCTTTAACTACAGTAAAAAAAAATTACCATAGTTACTATTCACAATGTGAAAAAAATTACCTATTAACATAATTTGGACCCACTCAATCCAAATATGGTATCCATTTTTTCAAAATTCAAAACACAAATGTTTTAGTAATTAATTAAAAAATTAATCACGTTGTTAAGAAAATGAGTTTTAAAAGTTAAAACATTGCCAAAGATTGAAGTGTTTTTACCTATGAATTCAATTTAAAATTAATGGTAATGACATAAATTATATTAAATGGTAAATATATATTCTAGTTATACCTTAAAACCATTCAATATTATAATTTAATAATATTAATTATTGTGATGAAAAAAATTGTTTTTAATTAGAATATAGAGTGTTTTTTCTATTCAATAAAAAATGGAAGTTATCAGAATAATATGAAAATTTTATACAAAGTAAATTTTTATATCTTGATTCCAAAAAAGCATTTTATTTTTTCAAATTGAACTTATAAACATGTCAAAACTAGATTTAATTTTGGTTCACCATCAAAAGGCGGCAAAACTGCATTTTTTTTTAAAATACTTATTTTACCAGAAAAATTTATTTTGTTCACATACCATGTTTTAGAAAATGTGTCAGATAAATAATAATGTTATAAAATTCCACATGTAGTTAATAATATTCATAAAGGCTAGTCCATAATAATATTATAATATTATATCGTTGTTTAGTGAAACTTGATATTGCGTACCCCACACGCTATCAAGGAAGGTTGCTCTTTCGTATAACAGAAGCCAAGCTAGTGTTTTGTGTAGTTAAAGATTACTTTGATGTTGTGTATAACATAAGACATAAAAAAATATTTCTCATATAATATCAGGGTTTTACAGTAATTCCCCTCATTTGTGTGTTTATTATACCCTCGATGCAAGTTGCCAAACCGAGGTCTACTGGAGGTGGAAATCGAGGGCATTATCTCTCTTTTCACATTACTGGGCCAGGAGGGGTACACATTGTGGGGAGGGGGTCATGATAGAGTGGTATCCGAGATCTGGTTGAGAGATAGGATGGAGTTTGGAGTTTGGCACAGATGGGGTTGCATGGGTTGTTAGGGAAACCGTGTCATTCATGTTTAGAAAGTGAGGTAAACACTGGAGACCAGCTAAGACAAATGAGTTTCGGTCCCCCAATGATCTGATGTATGGAACTTTAAGTTTACAATGTCTATTAAAAAAGGTGATACTAGTTGCAGGGTAGATACATAGGAAAGGATCATGCATCATTCTTACTTGTTCCTATATTTGAATGGGTAGAACTTGGAATTGGTTAACCTAAAATTAATAAAAGAAAACAATTAATCAATTAATGTTGAGTCTTAAATATTCTAGGTTTTGGAACTCTAACAGTTGTTATTTTAAAGGTATGGCTCCAGGCTGATGTCCTCATTAGGTTTGCGCAGAAAATGTCCAGTAGGCTTTTCCAGCAGATCGCCGTAGGGTAGAGGTTGACGATGGCGACATTTGGTGGAAGACACTTAGAGAGTTTTAGCGCCAGATTCTATAGAAATATGGGGGATCCGTTTCAAATGTAGTCACAGAAGACTGGTTATAGGAGTTCGAGATCGGCTTCAGTTAGATTTGTTCTCAGAAGGAGCACTGGGTGTCCTTGGTTGTGACAATGTTACGTGGAGCAGCGAGGCAGTGGTGGTTCTTTTTCCTCGAGGATCGTGAGGAGTCAGCAATCTCATGGGAGGAGTTCCAAGATAGGTTTAGAGTCAAGTTTCTTTCTTCCACTGCGAAGGTGTCCAGTCGTTAGGAGCTTCTTACTCTTCAACATGGGATCTCCGGTGTTGGAGAATTTAGAATCCATTTTAGGAACCTTTTATGATATGCTTCGGACCTGTTACCAGATGAGGAGGCCATGTCAAGGCATTTTGAGGTGGTTTTACAACCTATTATTATGCTCTTGGTCACCCCATTTATGTTGAAGTCATATCTTGGTATACTGGCAAGGGCAGTGGTTGTCGAGAGGACTTTGGCCAGGACCGAATCATCACGAGAGGGGAATCAGCATGATTACTCATGAAGTAGAGCTGTGGTCTCGGGTTCCCAATTTTTATGGCTGAAGAGTTTCTGTTTAGCTGGGTGTAGGTCCTAGCCCTTTACATCTCGTTTCTCTAGAGACATCAACTCGTGGAATATTCCAAGGTATTAGGCGCTTGTTATTATAGTGGAGGTCGTGGCCATCAGGTGCGGGAGTTCCCGAGCTTTCAGAGCGGTCATTGTGCACCGGTCACTACGCTCTAGGTTCCTTTGTTGAGGCAGTTCCAGCCGAGGCAGTAGCAGCAAGTTGCACTAGATTTAGATCAGAAGAGGGTAGATGGTGCATGTAGAGGATATCCTGATGACACTCCTCGTCCTCATAGACCAGAGCACGACCGTGGTGGTGGTCATCATCAGGGTCAGAGAGGCCATGGAGGAGGTCATGTTCGGCTTCATGATCTAGCGTTGCCAGCTCCAAGCAAGCCAGACGTCATTCTAGGTACCCTTTTCTTGTTTTATACCTTGGTGTATTCCTTACTTGATTCATAAGCGACACACTTCTTCATATCACCTAACCTTGTCCATGTTTTGGGACATGAGGTAGAGAGGCTTCTAGTTCCCTTGGCGTTGACTACGCCAGTTGGAGGTTGAGCTGACATATTTGATGTATGTAGAGACTTTGAGCTAGTTTTGGGGAAGCACCGCTCTTGGGGAGATTTCTTATGTTTACAAATAGAACCATATGATTTCATCCTCAACATGGATTGGTTGTATTCGGTGCATGCTATCATGGATTGCTTCAGAAAAATGGTCATCTGCATTGGTGCAGATGGAGAGCAAGTGGTGTTTGTTGGTGAGAGAGACCCTCAGATGGGTCATAGGCGCGTTCCATCCATATCATCCATGATGGCTAAGATGATGCTGAGTTCTTTAGAGGTTTAGCAGTTGGCATTTCCTAGGGTTGTAGAGGATTACCCTGATGTCTTTCTAGAAGATGTTGTAGCATTACCCCCTCGAAGAGAGATCGAGTTTGGGATCGAGATACAGCAATGAGTGTCTCCTATCACTATGTCTCTATATAAGATGGCCCCTTTTGAGTTACGAGAGCTACATATATAGCTTGATGGTATGTTTCTGTACAGTTTTGTTCAGCAAGGTGTGTCACCATATGGGGCACCAGTTTTGTTCGTGAATAAGTTCGACAGTAGTTTGCGGTTGTGTGTCGATTATCGCCGCTTAAACAAAGTGAAAATAAAGAATCGCTATCCTATTCTACGAATTGATGATTTATTCAATCAACATAAGGGTGAATTTTCATTCTCAGAGATCGACTTTCGGTTGAGATATCATCAGTTGCGTGTGAAGGATGTGGATATTCCAAAGACTACTTTCTATTGTCATCATGGGCATTATGAGTTCGTTGTAATGAAATTTGTCGTGACGAATGCTCCGGCTATATTCATGGGATTGATGAATGCTCTATTTCGTGAGTTCCTGGACAAATTCATGGTAGTTTTCATTGATGACATCCTTGTGTACTCCACATATGAAGAGGAGCATGTAGATGATCTATGAGCTGTTTTGGGAGTTCTTCGCCAACATCAGTTGTACGGGATGTGGTTGAAGAGTGAGTTTTGGGCTTAAGAAGACTGTTTCATAGGTCATGTTGTGTCCCAACATGGAGTAGCTATGGATCCATCGAAGGTAGAAGCAGTTGGGTCTTGGGCAGCCCCCAAGACAGTTTCAGCAGTGCAAAGTTTCCTTGGTGTCACAGGCTACTACAGGAGGTTTTTACCCAATTTCTCACAAGTTGTGAATCCGTTGACAGCTTTGACCAAGAAGGATGAGGAATTCTTATGGACTGATCAGTGTCAAGCAACATTTGAGTATCTAAAGGAGATGTTATCAAGTTCTCTAGTCCTTTGACTTCGAGCTGAGGGAGTCCAGTTTGATGTTTTCTACAATGCTTCGCATCTGGGGTTAGGCTGTATTCTCATGCAGTAGAGTTCAGTTGTTTCTTGTGGGTCTCGGCAGCTGCGTCCCCATGAACACAACTATTCAACCCATTATATTGAGTTGGCAGCTGTGATGTTTGTTCTGATGTTGTGAAGACATTACCTCATTGGTGAGCACTTTGTGGTTTTCACTAATCATAAGAGTTTGAGGTATGTTTTTCCCCTGTGTGACTTGATCTTACGACAGCATCAGTGGATGGAGTTCTTAATAGAATACTACTTTGATATATCCTATACACCTGGAAAAGGGAATGTTGTAGCTAATGTGTGGAGATGAAAGTCACGTAGTGATGTTGTTCATGAATCTGGTGATTCTTGGAGAGTAATGGAAGAACTATCAGCATTGCATCTCGATATGGGAGAAGATGGGGGTAGAGGTTGTCTTTTTCAGATGAGGGTACAATCATCCCCAGTGAAAAAGGTGGAAGAGTCACAGTTGGTAGATCTAGTGGTAGAGGTTTGGAGATACCGAGTTGTTTGTGGTGAGACCCCTGATGGTTGGTCGGACGACTATTTAACAACACCAAGTGTTCTATAATGGAATGCTTTTTTCCCCTTCACGATGTGAAAGATGGTTATAGGAGAGTTCCATAGTTCTCCCTTATCAGTACATTCAGGCGTGACAAAGATGTACCGATCCTTGATGAGTCAGTTTGTGTGGCCTAGGATGAAGGGTGCAGTTGCAGAGTTTGTTTCTCAATGTTTATTCTGCCAGTAGGTGAAGGCTGAACACTGTGTTCCTAGTGGTCTTCTCTAGAAATTAGATATTCCTCATTCGAAGTTGGATGACATACCAATGAACTTTGTTATAAGTTTACCTCGAGATCCGGGAAGACATGATGCTATTTGGTTGGTAGTGGATCATTTAACAAAATCATCCCACTTCCTAGCGATCAGGGAGTTAATCTCAGTGGATGTTTGGTCGAGGTATTATCTAGAGGAGGTGGTGAGACTTCATGGAGTCCCTAGGATGATCATTTCTGATCGAGATCCTCATTTTACATCAAGGGTGTGGAGAGGTCTCCAACATGATTTTGGTTCTAAACTATGCCTTAGCCCAATTTTCAACCTCAAACGGATGGTCAGACAGAACGAACCATCCAGACTCTTGAAGACATGTTACGCTCTTATTTTTTTGATTTTGGAGGTTCATAGATAAAGAACTTATCCTTGGTGGGGTTTGCTTAAAATAATAGTTTTGACTCCACCATATGTATGGTGCCTTTTGAAGCCTTTTATGGCTGGCCTTTCCATTCTCCGTTATGCTGGACTGGGGTCATAGAGTCAGCAATTCTCGGACCAGAACTTGTGCAGAATACAACAGAGATGGTTCACGTGATTCGTGAGAGGACAAAGACAACGCGAGATCGTCAGAAATCATATGCTGATCAAAGAAAGAGTCCCTTAGAGTTTAATGTTGGGGATCATGTGTTTCTGAAGGTGACTCCCCATCGTGGGAAACAAAGTTTTGTTCATGGAAGTAAGCTTTCTACCTAGTTTTCAGGGCCTTTCGAGGTGTCAGCTCGTGTTAGAGCTGTGGCATATCAAGTAGCACATCCCCTAGATATGAGTCGGATATATGATGTTTTACATGTATCACAACTCCTTCATATCTTCATGATGACTCCCACATTATTAATTGGGGAGAGATTGATGTTGATGATGTTTCAACCTTTTAGGAGCAGCCTTTGGAGATCCAAGACCACAAGGAGAAGGTGTTGCACATGAGTTCTATCCCCATAGTTCATGTCTTGTGGCTACACGGTGGCATGAATGAGAGTACCTGGGAAAGTGAGTCAAATATACAATCTCAATACCTAGAGTTGTCTGATTCTTAAATATTTTCATGTAATGATGTCCCCTTTGTGGTTAGACCTTTCATGTTTTATTTATGAATTTCTTTTATTACCTGTATGGCCTTCTCTCTTTTGAGAGGAATCTTGATGGGTCGTTGTTCAGACCAAGATTCTATTTTTTCTCTTTAGGTTTGTTTTGAATTATTGGGGACAAGAATATTTTGCGAGGTATCTGATGTAATAGCCCGGACCTCATTGGTCCATTACTTCGTGAAAATTAGGGTTAGGAAGAGGCCGCGTGAGTTTCGTGGGAGAAGGATTTAATTGATGGGAGAGAGGGATTAATTATAAGATAATAATGGGCATCAATAATAATAATAATTATTAAAGATATCGATGGCGACCCGTTTATGAGATTAAAAGATGATTTATTACTTTTATATTAAATAATAAATGGTAATGGTCAATTTTAGTGTGTGATTAATTAAATGGAATGGTTTTTATTTAATATGAGAATAACCATGGTAAACTAATTTAATAAGATTAAATTAGAACATTAATGATGGGTGTGATTATTAATAATTTTATTAATAATAACATTTAATTGATAGTGGAGTTGGGCTCTACACACATATAGCGCATTTTGGGAAGGAGGAGGAGTGGAAATAGAGTTGGGTGTGAGTGATTGAACATTTATTAAATTTTAATAATCATTATGATATTAATGCTAACAATGTTGAAATAAAATAAATAAGTTAAAAGAGGAGTCAATCAAGGGGAGGTGCCACTTTTGTGGGAGCATGAGGGAATTGGGGAAGAGAGAAAGAGATTGCAGAGAGAAAGAGTTTAAAGGAAATAAAGATATAAAATTTAATGAAATAAAATAAATAAGTTAAAAAAAATGAAATCAATCAAGTTGGAATGGGGTGATGCACAAAAAATTGGAGAGATATTGTGTGTGGATTTTGAATGTGAGAATTTAAGGAATTAAATTAAATTAAATTAAAATAATAATAATATAATAATAATTTAATTATTTTTTTCATTGGGAAAACTGAATTTTGACAGTATCTTCTTCGTGCGACCTTAGCTTCACGAACCGTTAGCGGCAGTTTGACGTAGACTTCGAGAGGGAATTTATGAGTCCAATATTGGATGTGTTTTCAGGTTTTTATATCGGGTACCCAAAACGCTCGTGAATTAATAGATTTAATATTATTATTAAATCTTTGACCCAACATAACTCTTGCGTGCGGCGTCCGATTGAAATCTCATTAGTAGAGATGTGTTCCTATAATTGATACAATCGATTCAAGTCTAATGTGGGATATTAAATTATGGTTCGTTGCTTGGATCCACGAAACACCCAATAATAATAATATTATTATTATGGGATCATGCATCCCACATATCTCCCTCATACGGTGTTCGAATGGAGAACCGTCTGTGACGTTGTAACCCTGAAATTAAGACGAATGATTCAAAGAAAATAAATCCTTTATTAATTATTCCTATGGATCGAGATGTTTTTACACGGGCAAACCACATGGGTTAATGAGATCCTTTTTTAATGGGGAATAAACTGTATCTTAAACCATGGACCCATTAAATATTCAAAAGGGCCAAGATATCACCCTATGTTGTTCTTCCTCATTGTTCTCGGCTATGAGACGCTAGAACCTTTCAATCCTTCCTGTAAGAGTTTCACAATGAAACATTACTCCTTAGATCGGTTCCACTCTATTTTGAGGCAACCAAGATGTATCGATCAATCCTCAATATAAGGTATGTTTTATCGACATTCCTTTGGGATAATCTTATTCTATTTCTCCCTTCTATTTTATAGCACGTAATCTCCATGTTTCTAATGGGGTTTTTCTTGGGGTTTGGTTGGTGCGGTCGTACCGTGGCATCATCTGATGGATGCAGTTGGCGCAAGAGGAGGATGGTGACCCGTTGTGTGGATAAAGAATGTCAAGAGATCTTCAAGGTAGTTTCACACCCTGAAATTTAATTCATTTTTATTTATTTAATTCTTGGCCTTGAGTTATCTATCCAAGGTCTGAGCGGGGTCCAGGGTCAAAATTGTTGGCGTTTAATGTTTGTAGTGGGGTTTAGACCCGTTCGCGGTCATTGTATAGTTGGCTGTAGCCACGCAGCTGGCCCATGTGTCGTGAAATTGCTCATTTTTTATTACTAATATTGTTATTGTTTTTTTAAATGATAAAAATTATTATTATTATAATTACTATTGTATTAATTCCATTATATTTAATTTCTCATTTTCATTATTATTTTATTATTATTGAAATAGTTAATATTTTTTACTGTAGGTAATTTTAATTATTATTAACTTTGTTAGTGTTAATTTTATTATTATTATCATTATTATTTGTGTTATTGTTATTATTAGTATTATTATTATTATTAGTTTCAATATTATTATAGTAATTTTATTAAAAAGAAAAAAAACTAACCTAACCGAAACCTCCTCCCCCCCTTCCCCATCTGCGAATCACCACCCCTCCCCCCCCCCCACCTACCCCCTTTGTCTCAACGCACCAGGACCCCTCCTGCAGGCACCCCCAAACCAACCACACGCCGCGGCCATCCCCACCTGCCTACTCTGCCTCCCACTGCCCCTGCTCCATCTAGCCGGCAACACCCCGTTCCCCTTCTCCGTTCGCAAGGCAGCCACTCCCCCTTGTCCTGACCGTCACCTCCCGCCCCCTTGCCTGCTCCGGCCTCGCACCCACCAGCCAGAACAGATCCGGCCTCGCACAACACGACCTCTAGCCAGCTCTCTCACTGGTACTACCCCCGTCGTTCCCTTCAGACATCCAATCTCCAACCACCTATGGTAGTTTTTCGTTTTTTTAGATGTTAAATTTTGTTAGGGTTTTTTGTTCAGAGGTTAATCTGGTTTTATTTGGTACGATTTTCATTGCGTATGGTGGTTTTGGCTTCCCGCAAGTGCGATCGCGGTGCGAATGAGGTTTCGCACCATTTTCGGGTGGTCCAGCCACATTTGAGGTAGGAAATTTTTCCAATTAGAATTTTTTGATTAATTAATTTGTGCATTTAATTAAATTAGCATGTTATTTAAATTATTTGTTTGGTGCAAAGTTTGTTTTTAGCAATTGTTGAGTTGCATCACTTATTTGAGTGTAGTTTTCGGGTAAAACATTGTTGTGCACCATGCGAATGTTCTATTAATTGTCTAAATGATTTATTAAATGATTTTTTTGCTGCAAAAAAAAATATATTTTAGAGTTTGTTATGCATTTGAATTTTTAAGTGGTATGTTCTTAGGTATTATGGTGCGGTTTGATGAAATCTATTTTGTTCCATAAAATATTGCTTTATTAAATCACGTAGTTGGTTTATTAAAATATTCCAGGGTTGAGAATTGTGTTTTAGAAATGAGTTGATGTGAATTTGATCATAAATGTGTTTTTCTTAGGGTTTTAAGTTGGTTTGTGTGTTTAATGTCGTGATACGCGTTTCAAAATTCTTCCTCAAGTTTTAAATGTTTTATTAACGAATTTTGAGGATTCGAGTTTGGTTTTTAAAATCTGTTTAGGTGCACACACTTTAAATGTATAATTCATCGTCTCGTGCACTTTTGTTTGGTTTTGCTAGTTTTTTCTTGAAATGGGTCGTTGACTTGGCGTAGTGTGGTTTTTTTAACACATTGCGGATTTTTAAAGTGGCCTAATAAATAATGTTGATGGTGTGAGTTGTGTTTCGAAAACATGTCGAGGTGGTTCTTTCACGTTTTTTTCTTGTTTGGATTATTTTATCTCCGTATTTGTGTGATTATAGTTTAATGCGTTCATTGCAGTGCGTTCGCAAGGTATCCCCGAGAGATTGCTCTCATCATCTTGCGCTTGCTTGTACACCTACGCGAGGCATGTCATGCCTTTGTGTTTGGACTGCGAGCTGAGGTAGGTCCCCCACTACACTCACCTTTATATTTAGTATTTATTAATTTCTTGATGTTTTATTAATTTTAATGAATGAGAAATAATATAATATAATTAATTTTAAAATGATTATTTGGTGTGAAAAGAGCCATTTAATTTATACCGAACACTTGAAATGTTTTCATGACGAGCGGACACCCAGTATTGAAAGAATTCCCGTTTGGCCTTTAAACATATTTCATGGAATTTTAAATATGGTTCAGGTTTTAAAGATAAATGATTTCTTCCAAACAATTTTTTCAGTTTTTCTTGAGAAATGAGGTTTTTCATTAAATATGTTGAAGGCCCATTTGGCACTTTAATAAAAATAAATTATTTTGGAAAACCCATTCAGGTGTGATATTTGGTTTTGTTGATTGTGTGAGCTGTATGTGATGTTTGTGCATCGTGACTGATTGATTTACATTGTGGACGCACCCCTTTTTATTCCTTGTGTTCATAGGGGAGCCTGGCATAGTGAGTGAATCTTCTTAGAATGATTGCTACACTAGTTTAGATTGTGCACTGGCTAGTGGCCCCTAGTACGGATGACACTCTTCTAGGGGATTGGGCCCCTCGGTTAGGCCATATAGGGAAACACCGGGAGTTAGGGAGTTATGACGTCATCGAGAGTAGGCATGACTTCAAGATGAGTAACATGTATGGTATGTTCTTGATTGTTCATGATCTTCTAGGTTCGACCCATGTTTCCTTTAGTGTTTATTTTTCTGTGGTGGACGATTGAGAGGTCTAGTTTGGTTTCTGGACCTTATGTGCCACTTCTTTTCCATTTCCCTTAGTGTGTGTGGTGTGTTGTGTGTGGTTTTCCCTTTGACTAGCAACTAAAATTTGAATCTCTAAATTGCTCCCAAAAATGTTTTAAAATGAAATACACATGTTCCTTTCAAACATTAGACTTTTTTTAAATGAAAAAGTGAAATGAAATGTTTCTTCTCTTAGAAAAGGAAGTGTGTGTTTGAAAACCTATATTTTGTATAACTTAGTTCAAACATGGAATTATTAAATTTGTTTATTTAAAGGAAGTGCATTGGGAATAGTTTATTGGGCACGCCTACTGAGTTTTTATACTCACATCTATAGTTTTTTCCTATTTTTAGTTTCTATTGCAGGTTTGACTCGAGCTTGCTCACTGTGGGATAGAGTTGGTTGTAGATTGGTGAGAAACTCTCGGAGTCGCGAGGGGTTTTGGTGGTGGTCAGGTTAGTTGGTTGTTGCGGATCATTCATTCTTTTCAGTGTCATTTATTTACTTTGTGTTGTTATACTTTTCTGCTGCTTTAATTATTTTATTATTGGGGGAAATCTTTCCCTATTGTTTAGTTTTGATTCCCAGAACTAGTTGTCAGCCCGGGGGGATCAGGAACACCCCTCGGGCCATTTCGCGGGCCGGATCAGGAGACCGGTTCAGGGTCGACCCTGGTTGGTTCGTGAAAAAATGGTATCAGAGGGCCCTTGTTATTTTGGATGTTCGGTAGATAGAGATTAGGATTGTCGGGACTCGAGAGGTAGGTATAGGAAGGACGTCATGAACCCTCACCTGTTATGAACCTCGAGTCGCCAGGGGTAGTCTAGGAATTGAATTCATATCTCGTTCTGATTTGTTTTAAATTGAGGGATGACAACGAAAGTAAACTGATGTTACATCATGATCTCACATGGAGTAGTGACAAATGTGGAGTTCGGGTACACGGATTGAATTCCTCCTAGTTGTTGACGCTTAAATGGGGCATGGACCACTACCATGTCACCAGGTTAAGTGTGACCGCTAGTCCCTCACTCTGGTGGTTTGATGCAAGTTGAGTGTAGTTTTTGTTCTGGTTGGGGTAAGTGAGATTTTGAAATGATAATATGTTTTTGAAAATGGGACTGATTTCTTTAAGATAACTTTAATGTTATGAAATGAATTTTAAAACTGAAAGCCTCTAGTTTGTAAAATTGGTGATTTCATGGAAATTGGTCGAGAATGGTTTGGGGTGAAACCTTAGGTACTCCTTATGAACGTTTTCACATGTAAGAGGATGTGTGGAAGGTGTGTTTTGGTGCATATGAATAAATGTGGATGAAGACATGTGCAACTATTCATGGGATTACCTGGGAGTTTTTGAAATTATTGGCTTGAACTTGTTTTCAAAATTTTATTTTAATGATGAAAATGGTTTTGGAAGGTGATTTTGGTTTGAAAAGTGGATTTGGTATTTGGAAAGTGGTCTTCAAAGAAAGCGGTTTTGAAAAAAAAAGTGTGGTTTTGGAGTCTAAAATTGAACCGAAATTTTGGACAGGGAATTTTGGGTTGTGTTTTTGGTTGTTTGGATTTTTGAGCTGGTTTTTTTAGATGAGGGTGATTTATTGATGTTTCTTTGATTGATATCGGTTTAGGCTTGGTGTTATATATGTTGCTCCGAAATGCTGCCCAAAAATGTCCCCAGTGTTTTGATGAGTCATGCCTATTTTTTTGTCTTTCTCGGACGTTGTCTGTCCTTCATGGTGATTGGAGTCTATTAGAGATAGTGGAGTGGATTGAAGAGGTTGAGCTCATCATCAGGGTATTGGGAACTCTCGAAGTGGTTAGAGTGCATGCTATTTCGCATCTATTCGATGGTCAAACTCTGGATGAGTAGGAGTTGTTCACCCCACCGTTACTGCAAGTTGGGATGATGTGGTATGTCTCTAAAACTATCCTCGTTCGATGGTTTATACTTGCGGCGGTGAAGATGATGAAAATGGAAGAGCTCATGCATGTTCAACCTGGCCACCAGACGGTGAAAGTGTATGTTGACCATTTCAAGGATCTTATGTCTCTTTTTCTGGTGGTAGTGTCGCGGGAATGGATGAAGACTTCTCCCTTCATCAGCGGTCTTCATCCAGAGATCAAGGAGCGAGTCCTCCCTTTTTGGGAGCATCACTTTTGAGAAGTTGGTACATGAGGTGTTCTTAGCTGAGTTGGTCTCCAGAGCACAAATGGTTGGAAATCCACCAAATCTGGTTGCTCGTGAAGTTCCCTCATCTGACGAGCAGAGTGTGTTAGGTGAATTGTCACGAACCAACCCGGGTCGACCCTGAACCGGTCACCCGAGCCGGTCCGCGGCAAGTCCCGAGGGACGTTCCTGATCCCCCCGGGATGGCAACAAGTGCCGGGCATTAAAATATGATCGTTGGGAAAGATTTCAGCCCAAAATAAAAACAGGATCAAAAGAACGAATATAAACTAAACAAACAGACAAACACTAAAGACACAAACAAAACTATACCACGACATACCTCCACGTGGCCTCGCGGGTCACCACCCAACTACAAACCAACGTCGCACCATCACTGAGCGACTCAAGCCAGGAAAACCTGAACACAAGGAACCTGCAACTGAAGTGGTAAAAGATAGGCGTGAGCACAAAAGTACTCAGTAGGTGAGCCCAACAACAAATCCCAAAGCACTGCCAGTAAATAAAGAATCTACATAATCCAGGTTTGAACTATAATGTATAAAAGTAAGTTTCCATAATGCTTTACTTGAAAATCAAACACGAGACGTTTCCCTTATTCTTTTTGAAAGTTAGTTCCCTTTCATCAGTTGTAAACTCATTTAAAAAAAAACAAAATGTTACATTTTCAAATCTTACCCAAAGAGAATAAAGCATTTTCATTTGAAAACCATTTTCCCAAAGTCTAACAGTACAGGCTGTGAAGGATGACTGAAAGTAAACAAGCAGGGAAAACAAGTGCAAGTGAAGGTAAACAAGCATGGAAAACCAAGTGCAAGCAAAAATAAACCAGAAGTTAACACCAATAACCATGGGTGATCCTGAACATCCCTAGAAAACCCCTGGACGTACTCGGGTTCAGACTACCTGCCGGCATGGTACTCCACAGTCAATAACCAACTGGCCGCCCTAATATCCATCCAGTGGCACATCCCACCTGGCCTATCCACAACTCCCGGGGGTACCAACCCGTCTAATCAGGGTTAGCAAGCTACCGTCACTCAATAATCTACATGACGCCCGGGAACCCATAGTGGTTTTAGTAACACTATGTAAGTGGGAGACCCTCGTACACGTGACTCATCTCACCGCACTTGCCGACCCCTTACACGGACATCGCTACACGACAACCCTCGAAGGGAAGTCCCCCTGTAGAAATGACCTCACAAGTATATATATATATATATATATATATATATATATATATATATAATCACTTCACATTTGATAAAGTGCCAACCGAGCCGTCATGTCACTTACATTTTGATCATTTAAGACTAAAGCATTTTTAAAGAGAGATGACACACGCCATTTCATTGAAAACCATAAACGCACTTAGAAATTTATTTAAGAAACTCAAATCAGCATCTTAAACCTGGAACACATTTGTTTCACAAGTAGAGTCACTTTCCAACCACCAAACACACCCCACTTTTATCAAGAGCCAAACGGGCCTTTAATCATTTTTTTGAAGGAACACCATTTCCCAAATGAAATCCAAACTTTTGTTCGCGCAACAAAGGAAAACATCTTTTATCAACCAAGAGGCACACATAAAGTTTTCAAAACAAGTTCCAAGGTCACACGACGTTTTCTCTAATCAAGGGTCTAAGAAAACACCATTTTCCATAAACAATACATCTACTAATTTACACACGCCAAAACATTTCAAAACCCAATTCAACATGTCTTTCATTATTCAGGAAGAACCATCTAGCAACACTACCATGGAAGCACCAATTAAATCCAAGAAAACACTTTTAATGAAACGCTAGAATTAAAACATCTTTTATCATCAGCAGATCACCAAACTATAGATAACTACTTAATAATACTTTTGAATTTACTGAAACATAATAAAAAGTCAAGGAATAAATAAATTCTAAATTTAAAGGCGAGTGCAAAGGGAGACCTACCTCAAGATCCAAGCGCGGCGGTAAAACCACCTTGGAACCAAGGCGCGATGACACGACGTGTGTCCGAAGCCACGTGATAAAGTCCAACACTCTTGAAACTGAGGCGCGGAGACGGCAGAACCTCGAAAACAAGGCGCAGCGATGGCACTTTCTCGGAAACGCCCTGCGCAGATCCTAAAATCCTAAACCTACCAAAAAAAACAAATATAAGTTGACGAAAAACCCCTAACAAAGCACAAGTGATTGCCAGAGTAATAATAATGTGAAAAATAATAATAATAATAATAATAATAACATCATAATAATATTAACACAATGTAATAATAATTATAATGATATAATAACAATCATAATATGGCACGATTATAATATAATAATACAATAATTATATTAATAAAATAATATTAACATAATAATAATATAACAATAATATAATCACAATAATAATAATGTAATGATAATAATAATAATAACATAACCATAATATATTAATAATAAAAATAATAATATAATAAGCATAATTATAATATTAACATAATCATAATAACAATAATAATATAATAATAAGATTAATATTAATAACATAATCATAATGATAATAGTATATTAATAATAATAATAAGAATAATGTAATATTATTAGCATAATAATAATAATTAACATAATATAATAATAATAATATAAAATAATATTAACATTATAATATTAATAATATAATAATAATAATAATAATAATATGAAATGATAATAACAATAATAATAATAATAATAATCAATAATAATAATAATAATAATAATAACATAATAATAATAAAATAATTATAAGATTATTAACATGATAAAAATAATAATGTTATATAAGATTAACTAAAAAAAATAAAAACAAACATACGGAAGGGGAGGGTTGTGGAGCAGCGGGTGAGGCCGGATGGGGGAGAGGGAGTCGTGACGGCGGCGAGGGCGACGCTGGAGCAGCAGGGTGGTGCCGGGGCTGGCCGAGGGTGCGGCAAGGGAAACGGGCGTCGGGGAGCAGCGGAGAGGGCCGGGGACAGGGTGCGACGAAGGCGGAAGCAGGCGAGGGGAGCCGGGAGGAGGAGCTGGGCACGGAGATGCAGAGGGATGGGGATGAGGGTGCGGGCTCGGGACAGGGAGGCCGGGGCGGCGCGGCGCCGGGGTGAGCGGGAGCCGGACGGAGGGTGGTCGGGACGCCGGGAAGCCGGGCATGGAGCCGGCACGATGGTGGGTGCGCAAGGGGAAGCCGGGGCTGGGACGAGGCGGGGCGGAGGTCGGCAGAGGAGACGGGACACTGGGACAGGGAGGAGGCAGCCGCTGGGCGCGGCGAAGGCGGGGGGGGGGGGGGGGGGGTTACCGCCGGAGGGGAAGCGCGCCAGATCGGGGTATGCAGAGCTGGGAAACAAAACGTCGGCGGTGAGGTCGGGCATGGGCGGCGGGCAGTGAAGGGAGAAGGGCGGCCGGCGGCGGCGGCTGAGCGCGGCGAAGGCGGGGTCGGAGAGGCCGACAGCGGTGAAGGAGGAAACGGGGGAGGCCAGGACGCAGGATGCGGGGAAGGGAGCCGGAACAGGGGGTGCGTGCGGTGAGAGAGGAGGGAGAAGGGGTATGCGGCTGGGGGATTAGGGGGGAAACGAGATTAGGGTTAGGGGGTTATAAAAAATATATATATATATATAATAATAATAATAATAATAATTAGCCAATTATAATAATAATTATTATGATCAAATATTCAAAATAATGAAATTATTTAAAAATAACACCCATATATATCTTTATACATATATAGATGTATATATACCTATAAACATATACACGCAATTACAATAAACACATATATATGTATAAACATATATAGACCTAAACATATATAAGCATATATACACATATATACATATATATATATATACATTAATATACACGTCTATAAACATATATAAAAATACTACAATAATGATAACACAATGTAAATGGTAAAAAATAATAAAATGTTAACATAAAAATTTTAATATTTAAAACGCCGGGTGAACACATAGTCACCCGGGCCGTACACACAGTCACCGCTAGCGATGCGATGACCGAGCACCGGCGCGAAACCGCCAACACAATAAAACCCCGAAAAATTTAAATCGAGACCAAGAAAAGAGAACAATTACGGACATTCGCGGTCGGGGTGTGACAATTCTCCCCACCCCAGACACTTTCTGCCCCCAGAAAGTCACCAGGCCAAAAGTCGGTCAAGATTTAAGTCCATTCCCCAACGGAACCAAAGTAACCGAAGAGAACTGAGAATCTCGGGGATGACCTTACTCTGCACAGGTCACACCCGACCGATTCAAGAGAAAACTGGGGTCCGAGATTGAGGGGAGAACACGAAGGGGTTCTCCCCACCACAAGAATTTAACTAGTGCAGAAAAGCTGACCATCTAAATAGAAAACCCTGGGAAAAAGGGGGGTCGACGCGGGAACTCCCAACCAATTCAAACCAAATCTCATAGCACGATTAAAACAACACCTCCGTCGAGACTTTGAACCCACGACTAGAGTCAACAACCTTCAACACCAGGGAAAACCCATAGAAAAACATTTAACCAACATCAAATTGGAGACATGATCCACCGAAGTCCACGAATCATAACCACATCTTAAACATAACTAAAACGAGGTCAACCCACACGAGAGTCAAACACACTTTTAAGAAGGACACACGATTTAGAATATCACCTCCACACGACAAGTCTGCTTAGATTATAATAGAACAAGTCCATCATTAATTCATATCAAAACAACATGCTTACAACGATACTGAAACCTTAACAGCAGCGAACAAGTACAAAAGATATTAATTGTTCCACCGTTAATACGAAAAAAACTAACCTAGACTAAGGCTTCACAACCCTGGGAACTCCTGACTGTGCGCGAGCTTCACCCCGAGACTTGTGGCTGGGGCTCTGATGGCTGAAGCATCTTCTGCCTCACAGTCAGGTACTGACATTCTCCCATCACAGCTTCCTCTTCAAGCGACGCTTCTTGCAAAACTTCTCCAGATGACCCAGACAACCACAGCGATGACAGGTCTTCGGAGGGTTGCGACAAGATGACTTTAAATGCCCGAAACGACCACACTAAAAGCATATCATCGAACGATCTGATGAACTGGAAGCTGGGAACAAAGGGGATAACTCGTTAGGAACAGGTATCTCTGGCATATTTTCCACACCAAAGGAGGAACTCTTACGAACTACTGTGGATGCTGAAGTATTAACCACCCGCACACCAGAAACAAGCTCAGCCAAGAAAGCTTCCTCCACCAGCTTCTCGAAACAAAGGTCTTTATAAGGGAGGACTCGCTCCTTGATCTCTGGACGAAGACCCCCCAGTGAAAAGAGAGACCTTCATGAGCTCATGCGACACTACCTCTGGAGAAAAGGGAATCAGTTCCTTGAAATGGTCAACATATGTCTTCACCGTCCGTTGACCTTGTTGAATATGCACAAGCTCTCTCTTTTTCTCCAGCTTCACTTCCTCAGGTACAAACCATTGGATGAAAACAATTCGAAAGACATCCCACGTCATTTCAACCTGCTTCGATGGTGGGGCAACCACCTTCCACTGGTCCAGAGCTGTACCCTCGAACAACTTCATAATTGCACGAACCTTAACATTATCGGGAGTTCCCAACATTCTAAAGACACGCTCCACTTCCTCGAGCCATTTCACTATCTCTAACGGACCCTGATCACCATGGAGAATAGGCAGAGTCTGAGGAGGACCAAAATCTGGGCATGATCTATCAGAATCCTTAGGGACCTTTCTGGGCAGCATTTTCTGAGCGATATATAAAACAAAAAGCCAAAACCAACATCAAATCGAAGCAACATCAATAAAAGTGCCTTCATCAAAAACAGTCAGCACAAGGACCAAACAAATACAACACAACCCAAAACAAAATCTCCTCTTTAAAATTCCCTTTTCATTTTTGATTTCAAAACCACCCTTTCTCAAGATCACTTTCCAAAAACCAATCCACTTTCAAACCAAAAACTTTCCAAAACCATTTCCCCTTTAAAACCAATTTAGAAAACAAAGTCAAGCGATAAATTTCAAGTACACACCCAGGTACTCCCATGACCCGTTGCACATGTCTTTATCCACTATCCCTTAATACTCACACCAACACGCATTTTGAATGCATTCTCACACATGTGCAAACGTTCATGAAGAGGAACCGAGGTTTCACCTCAAATCATTCTTAACCAATTCCAAGAAAACAACAGATTTTCAAATCAAGAGATTTTAGTTTCAAAACCCATTTTATACATTTAAAGTCCTTTAAAAGAAACCAGTCCAATTTTCAAAAACCCTTTTTCATTTCCAACTATGCACTCACACAGACCAAAACGGAAACAACATCCAAATTTGCATCAATCACTGAAATGAGGGACTAGTAGTCACACTCAACCTGGCGACATGGTAGTGGGCCATGTCCCAAGTCAGCGTCGACCACTAGGAGGAATTAAAACCACGTACTCGGACTCCACATGGGTCACTACTCTATGTCAAATTACGATGTAACGTCGGCTTGCCTCCATTATCATCTCTCAATCCAAGACAAACCAGGAAAGACAAGGACACAATTCCCGAACTACCCCTGGTAACTCGAGGATCAGTGCGAGCAAGAGTTCGCGACGCTCTTCCTGTACCTACCCCTCGAGTTCCGACAGTCCTAATCTCCTTCTACCGGACAACCCAAAATAACAAGAACCACCTTTGATACCATTTTGTCACGAACCAACCCGGGTCGACCCTGAACCGGTCACCCGAGCCGGTCCGCGGCAAGTCCCGAGGGGCGTTCCCGATCCCCCCGGGATGGCAAAAAGTGCCGGGCATGAAAATATGATTGTTGAGAACGATTTCAGCCCAAAATAAAAACAGGACAAAAGAAAAAATATAAACTAAACAAACAGACAAACACTAAAGACACAAACAAAACTATACCACGACATACCTCCACGTGACCTCGCGGGTCACCACCCAACTATAAACCAACGTCGCTCCATCACTGAGCGACTCAAGCCAGGAAAAATTGAACACAAGGAACCTGCAACTGAAGTGGTAAAAGATAGGTGTCAGCACAAAAGTACTCAGTAGGTGAGCCCAACAACAAATCCCAAAGCACTGCCAGTAAATAAAGAATCTACATAATCCAGGTTTGAACTATAATGTATAAACGTAAGTTTCCATAATGCTTTACTTGAAAATCAAACACGAGACATTTCCCTTATTCTTTTTGAAAGTTAGTTCCCTTTCATCAGTTTTAAACTCATTCAAAAAAAAACAAAATGTTACATTTTCAAATCTTACCCGAAGAGAATAAAGCATTTTCATTTGAAAACCATTTTCCCAACGTCTAACAGTACAGGCTGTGAAGGATAACTGAAAGTAAACAAGCAGGGAAAACAAGTGCAAGTGAAGGTAAACAATCAAGGAAAACCAAGTGCAAGAAAAAATAAACCAGAAGTTATCAACAATAACCATGGGCGATCCTGAACATCCCTAGAAAACCCCTGGACGTACTCGGGTTCAGACTACTTGCCGGCATGGTACTCCACAGTCAATAACCAACTGGCCGCCCCAATAGCCAACCAGTGGCACATCCCACCTGGCCTGTCCACAACTCCAGGGGGTACCAACCCGTCTAATCAGGGTTAGCAAAAAATCGTCACTCGATAATCTACAAGACGCCCAGGAACCCATAGTGGTTTTAGTAACATTGTGTAAGTGGGAGACCCTCGCACACGTGACTCATCTCACCGCACTTGCCAACCCCTTACACGGACATCGCTACACGACAACCCTCGAAGGGAAGTCCCCCTGTAGAAATTCCCTCACAAGTACGTATATATATATATAATCACTTCACATTTGATAAAGTGCCAACCGGGCCGTCATACCACTTACATTTTGATCATTTAAGACTAAATCATTTTTAAAGAGAGATGACACATGCCATTTCATTGAAAACCATAAACCCACTTAGAAATTTATTTAAGAAACTCAAATCAGCATCTTAAACCTGGAACACATTTGTTTCACAAGTAGAGTCACTTTCCAACCACCAAACGCACCCCACTTTTATCAAGAGCCAAACGGGCCTTTAATCATTTTTTTTGAAGGAACACCATTTCCCAAATGAAATCCAAACTTTTGTTCGCGCAACAAAGGAAAACATCTTTCATCAACCAAGATCCACACATAAAGTTACCAAAACAAGTTCAAAGGTCACACGACGTTTTCTCTAATCAAGGGTCTAAGAAATCACCATTTTCCATAAACAATACATCTACTAATTTACACACGCCAAAACATTTCAAAACCCAATTCAACACGTCTTTCATTATTCAGGAAGAAACATCTAGCAACACTACCATGGAAGCACCAATTAAATCCAAGAAAACGCTTTTAATGAAACGCTAGAATTAAAACAACTTTTATCATCAGCAGATCACCAAACTATAGATAACTACTTAATAATACTTTTGAATTTACTGAAACTTAATAAAAAGTCAAGGAATAAATAAATTCTAAATTTAAAGGCGAGTGCAAAGGGAGACCTACCTCAAGATCCAAGCGCGGCGGTAAAACGACCTTGGAACCAAGGCGCGATGACACGACGTGTGTCTGAAGCCACGTGATAAAGTCCAACACTCTCGAAACTGAGGCGCGGAGACGGCAGAACCTCAGAAACAAGGCGCAGCGATGGCGCTTTCTTGGAAACGCCCTGCGCAGATCCTAAAATCCTAAACCTACCAAAAAAAACAAATATAAGTTGACGAAAAACCCCTAACAAAGCACAAGTGATTGCCAGAGTAATAATAATGTAAAAAATAATAATAATAATAATAATAATAACATCATAATAATATTAACACAATGTAATAATAATAATAATGATATAATAACAATCATAATATGGCACGATTATAATATAATAATACAATAATAATATTAATAAAATAATATTAACATAATAATAATATAACAATAATATAATCACAATAATAATAATGTAATGATAATAATAATAATAACATAACCATAATATACTAATAATAAAAATAATAATATAATAAGCATAATTATAATATTAACATAATCATAATAATAATAATAATATAATAATAAGATTAATATTAATAACATAATCATAATGATAATAGTATATTAATAATAATAATAAGAATAATGTAATATTATTAGCATAATAATAAAAATTAACATAATATAATAATAATAATATAAAATAATATTAACATTATAATATTAATAATATAATAATAATAATAATAATATGAAATGATAATAACAATAATAATAATAATAATAATAATCAATAATAATAATAATAATAATAATAATAACATAATAATAATAAAATAATTATAAGATTATTAACATGATAAAAATAATAATGTTATATAAGATTAACTAAAAATAAAAATAAAAACAAACTTACGGAGGGGGAGGGTTGCAGAGCAGCGGGTGAGGCCGGACGGGGGAGAGGGAGCCGGGACGGTGGCGAGGGCGACGCCGGAGCAGCAGGGTGGTGCAGGGGCTGGCCGAGTGTGCGGAAAGGGAAACAGGCGTCGGGGAGCGGCGGAGATGGCCGGGGACAGGGTGCGGCGAAGGCGGAAGCAGGAGAGGGGAGCCGGGAGGAGGAGCTGGGCGCGGAGATGCAGAGGGATGGGGATGAGGGTGCGGGCTCGGGACAGGGAGGTCGGGGCGGCGCGGCGCCGGGGTGAGCGGGAGCCGGACAGAGGGTGGCCGGGACGCCGGGAAGCCGGGCAGGGAGCCGACACGACGGCGGGTGCGCAAGGGGAAGCCGGGGCCGGGACGAGGCGGGGCGGAGGTCGGCAGAGGAGTCAGGACACTGGGACGGGGAGGAGGCAGCCGCTGGGCACGGCGAAGGCGGGAGGGTTGCCGCCGGAGGGGAAGCGCGCCAGATCGGGGTATGCGGAGCTGGGAAAAAAAACGCCGGCGGTGAGGTCGGGCGTGGGCGGCGGGCAGTGAAGGTAGAAGGGCGGGCGGCGGTGGCCGTTGAGCGCGGCGAAGGCGGGGTCGGAGAGGCCGGCAGCGGTGAAGGAGGAAACGGGGGAGGCCAGGACGCAGGATGCGGGGAAGGGAGCCGAAACAGGGGGTGCGTGCGGTGAGAGAGGAGGGAGAAGGGGTAGGTGGCTGGGGGATTTGGGGGAAACGGGATTAGGGTTAGGGGGTTATAAAATATATATATATATATATATATAATAATAATAATAATAATAATAATAAAAATTAGCCAATTATAATAATAATTATTATGATCAAATATTTAAAATAATGCAATTATTTAAAAATAACACCCATATATATATTTATACATATATAGATGTATATACACCTATAAACATATACACGAAATTACAATAAACACATATATATGTATAAACATATATAGACCTAAACATATATAAGCATATATACACATATAGACATATATATATATACATTAATATACACATCTATAAACATATATAAAAATACTACAATAATGATAACACAATGTAAATGGTTAAAAATAATAAAATGTTAACATAAAAATTTTAATATTTAAAACGCCGGGTGAACACATAGTCACCCGGGCCGAACGCACGGTCACCGCTAGCGATGCGATGACCGAGCACCGGTGCGAAACCGCCAACACAATAAAACCCCGAAAAATTTATATCGGGACCAAGAAAAGAGAACAATTACGGACATCCGCGGTCGGGGTGTGACATGAATGTTATTCTAAAGCGTTCTCTATAGCGGCTCTAACATTCAGTTCATCGGATCATCTAATAGTGTACTGTCAGTATGGATGTTTAGGGAATACAAGCCATCATGTCACACCTCTCCGAAGACATGACATCGTTAATGGTGTCTGGATCATCTAGAGAAGCTTTGCAGGAAGCGTTTCCGGAGGAAGAAATTGTGACCAAAAGATTCCAGTGCCAGACTATGAGGCAGGAGATGGTTCAACCATCAGATCCCCAACCAAAGGTCTTGGGGTGAAGCTCGCGAACAGTCATGAGTTGCCAAGGGTGTGACGCCTCAGTTCGGGTTTCGTGTTCCATGTTGGAAACAAAACATTTAAAGTCCTTCCATTCTATTCCTTCCACTTTTAATGTTTTTACGTTTTTGTAGGTTCATTGTGCCGTCGTGAGTTTTGGATGAACATGTTCGTTTTTAATCCAAACAGTCTCATTTTTCTTATTATGGTGTTCTGGATAGTGTTTTTTCTTCAATTTATGTTTAGACCTTGTGTGGGTTAATTTCGGTTTAGCTGTGTTCATTTGTATATGTAAGTGCCTATGAAAGAGCTGATGTTAGTGGTTGTGCTCGGGTTCACCGCTTGGGGTATGTTCCGAACGACGGGTTTCCTATAGTGTTGGGAGTGTCTGGTCATGGTCAAGATTTCTATGATTTAGAGGAGGTGTGGTTTGCTCGTGATATAGAAATTAGTTTAGATCATTTGGGAGTTCCACATCGACCCCCTTCCCGGGGTTGTATGTTTGGGTGTTAAAATTTTCACATCAATTGAGCTCTTATGGTGGGGAGAACCCTCTTGTGTTCTCCTATTCCCTCGTATTGTGGTTTCTTTTGGTCTCAGTCGGGCAAGGACTTTTTTTGTGTATATTTTTCGGCCGGGTGACTTTATGGTGGCAGAAAGTGTCTGTGGTGGGGAGAATTGTCACACCCCGACATTTAATACATTTTTATTTGTTTAGTTCTTGGCCTTGAGTTGTCTCGCCAAGGTTCGAGCGGGGTCCCGAGTCAAAATTGTTAGCGTTCAATGTTTGCAGTGGGGTTCGGACCTGTGCACCATCACTATACAGTTGGCAGTAGCCACGAAGGTGGCCCATGTGTCGTGAAATTGCTCATTTTTTTAATAGTAATATTGTTATTCTTTTTTAAATGATTTAAATTATTATTATTATAATTACTATTATATTAAAGCTATTATAATTAATTTCTCATCATCATTGTTATTTTATTATTATTTAAATAGTTACTATTTTTATTGTAGGTAATTTTAATTATTATTAACTTTGTTATTGTAACATTTATTATTATTATCATTATTATTTGTGTTATTGTTACTACTATTATTATTATTATTATTAGTTTTATTGTTATTATAGTAATTTTATTAAAAAGAAAAAAAACGAACCTAACCCAAACCCGCTCCCCCCTTCCCCATCCACTAATCACTCCCCCCTCCCCCCCCCACCCCCGCCTACCCCCTTCGTCTCAGTGCACCAGGACCCCTTCTTCCGGCTCCCTCAGACCAGTCGCACGTCACCGCCATCCCCTCCTGCCTGCTCCACCTCCCACTACCCCTGCTCCGGCGACACCCCGTTCCCCTTCTCCATTCTCAATCCAGCCACTCCCCCTTGTCCAGGCCGTCGCCTCCCTCCCCCTTGCATGCTACGGCCTCACACCCACCAGCCACACCAGATCCGACCTCGCACAACCCGACCTCCATCCATCCGTCTCATCAGTGCTACCCCCGTCGTTCCCTTCAGACGGCTGATCCGCAACCCCCGTGGTAGTTTTTTTTGTTTTAGATGTTAAATGTTGTTAGGGTTTGTTGTTCAGGGGTTAATCTGGTTTTAGTTGCTATGATTTTTATTAGGTATTGTGGTTTTGGCTTCCCCAGGTGTTTCCATGGTGCGAATGAGGTTTTACACCATTTTCAGGTGGTCCACCCATATTTGAGTTAGGCGATTTCTCCAATTAGAATTGTTTGATGAATTAATTTGGGTGTTTAATTAAATTATCATTTTATTTAAATTATTTGTTTTTTTCAATGTTTGTTTTTAGCATTTGTTGAGTTGATTCACTTATTTGAGTGTATTTTTGTGGTGAAACATTGTTGTGCACCATGCGAATGTTCTATTAATTTTCTAACTGATTTATTAAATGATTTTTGTGAGGAATATATATATATATTTTTTAGAGTTTGTTATGCGTTTGATTTACGAAGTGGTATGTTCTTATGTATTATGGTGAGGTTTTGATGAAATCTACATTGTGCCATCAAATGGTGCTTTATTAAATCACGTAGTAGGTTTATTAAAATATACCATGGTTGAGAATAGTGTTTTAGAAATGTGATGATGTGAATTTGATCATAAAATTGTTTTTAAGGGGTTTAAGTTGGTTTCGTGTGTTTAAAGTCGCGGTACGCTTTTCAAAAAAATTTCGTAACTTTTTAAATGGTTTATTAAATAATTTTGAGGCTTCGAATTTGATTTTGAAAATGTGTTGAGGCGCACGCGCTATAAATTTATATTTCATCGTGTCATGTGCTTTTGTTTGGTTTTTCAAGTGTTTTCTTGAAATAGGTCATTGGCTTGGCGCCATGTGGTTTTGTTAACACTTTGTGGATTTATTAAATGGAATAATAAGTAATGATGATGGTGCGATTTGTGTTCCAAAAATGTGTCGAGGTGGTTCCTTCACGTTGTTTTCTTGTTTGGATTGTTTTAATTTCGCCTTTGTGTGATTTTAGTTTTATGCATTTATTACATTGTGTTCGCAGGTTAGCCCCACGATATTGCAGTCATCAACCTGCGCTTGCTTGTACACTTGCGCAAGGCATGTCGCGCCTTTGTGATTGGACTACGAGCTGAGGTAGGTCCCCCACATCACTCACCTTTAAATTTAGAATTTATTAATTTCTTGATGTTTTATTAATTTTAATGAATGAGAAATAATATTAGATAATTAAATTTTAAATTATTATTTGGTGTGAAAAGAGCCGTTTATTATATACAGAACACTTGAAAAGTTTTCTTGAGGAGCGGACACCCAGTATTGAATGAATGCTATCTTGGCCTTTAAACATATTTAATATAATTTCAAATGTGTCTCTGGTTTTAAAGATAAATGATTTTTTCTGAACAAGTGTTTCAGGTTTTCTTGAGAAATGAGGTTTTTATTTATAGTCGGTGAAGGCCCGTTTGACACTTTAATAAAAATAATTTATTTTGGAAAACCCATTCAGGGGTGATCTTTGGTTACATTGATTGAGTGAGCTGTATGTGATGTTTGTGCATCGTGACTGATTGATATAAATTGTGGAAACACCCCTTTTTATTGCTTCTGTTGACATGGGAACCAAGCATAATGAGTTAATCTTCGGAGAACGATTGTTGCACTAGTATAGATTACGCACTGGCGAGTGGCCCCTAGTACGGATGACACTCTACTAGGGGATTGGGCCCTCGATTAGGCCATGTAGGGAAACACCGGGCGTTAGGGCGTTATGACATCATCGAGAGTATGCATGCCTTCAAGACAAGTCACATGTATGGTATGTTCTGGATTGTTCACGATCTCCTCGGTTCGACCCATGTTTTATTTAGTGTTTATTTTTATGTGGTGGATGATTGAGAGGTCTAGTTCGGTTGCGGGCCCATGTGTGCCACTTATTTTCCATTTACCTTAGTGTGTGTGGTGTGTGGTTTTCCCTTTGACTAGAAACTAAAATATGATTTTCTAAATTTCACGCCGAAATGTTTTAAAATGCAACACACCTGTTCCTTTCAAACAATAATCCTGATTTAAATTAAAAAGTAAAATGAAATGTTACTTGTCTTAGAAATGGATGTGTGTATATGAAAACCCATATTTTGTATAACTTAGTTAAAACCTGGAATTAGTAAATTTTTTATTTAAAGGGAGTGCATTGGGAATAGTTTTTTGGGCATGCCTACTGAGTTTTAATACTCACGCCTATAGTCTATTCCTTTTTTTAGTTTATATTGCAGGTTTGAATCGAGCTTGCTCGCCGTGGGCAATAGTTGGTTGTAGATTGGTGAGAGACTCTCGGAGTCGCAAGGGGTTTTGGTCATGGTCTGATTAGTTGGTTTTTGTTGATCGTTCTTTCTTTTCAGTTTCATTTATTTACATTATGTTGTTATACTTTTCCGCTGCTTTATTTATTTTTTTAATGGGTGAAATCATTCCCCCTTGTTTAGTTTTGATGCCCGGCACTATTTTCCTGTGCGTGGGGATCGGGAACGCCCCTCGAGCCATGTCGCGAGCCGGCTTGGGTGACCGGTTCAGGGTTGACCTGGGTTGGGTCATGACAGGTAGGGGATTCATTGATTCTTTTTTGTTTTTCATGAAACTATATTGTTAGCATGTTTAATCCCACTGGATGACGACAGAGTTGACATAATAAATATTTCTACCAGATAAATAAATTGATATCGATTGCATGTTATTGCCTCATGTTTTGCTAGATAGTGTGATATTTATGCTTTCTTTGATTAACTGTTCGTTCTTGATGGAAATCGGTAAAGAACGTAAATTTGGATTAATTGATAATTGTATGGATAATGATAAAGAGGCATGTAAATGAATCAGGTTCTTGTTGTAATTCGATGTTAATCAAATTGGCGCAGTAAGAATGTATAATTATTTCTGATAGCTTACTGATTAGGTTTCTCAAATTTGGAACCTACGAATAATAAATTTGTTAATTTAATATGGATTAAAGAACTTATTGGTTGATAATTCCTTAGAGGGTTCTGAGTTACCCTCTTTATTATTAAAGGGCCAAGAGCCCAATTAAATGTGTTGTTTGTTTTCCGGCTGTTTATGCTTTGATGTGATCCTGGATTGCTGTTGTGATATGAGGGGGAAAGAATGCTTTTGGTTGTGGCAGCATATGATTCCTAGAGGGGTGAGATACATCGGTTTATGCATGTGGGTTTCAGGGAGGACACTTGGGATGATGGAATGGAGTGGATGTTATTGTTGGATTCTTGGTAATTTATATTGGTTGTTTATCTACATTAATTTTCTCCACTGATCAAGGTAGCTGGTCCTACATACCCTTCTTCTAAAAGAGTCGAAGACATGAGGGGTATGCCATGTGCTTTCTGTGTTTAGCTTCTCAAGGAAGGATGGGTATATGCTTTTGCTATAAGAGGAAAAGACTCGACCAGTAGTACATATACTCACCGTGTTGAGCCCCCTTGTGTTTAGTAGCATATAATGTTTTTCTAGAATACTTGGGAATGTGGGAAAGTATTTATATAATCAATAATTTAATAAATGGTTTTAAAACATGGGGATGGAGTTGCTAGAACATAATGATGAGGTTGTAATTTTTGAAGGAACAATTTACTTTGGGTGTGATGCTAATGAAATTTAATGTGGAATTGTTCATGGTTAATTAATGTTTAAATAATTAATTAACGTAAATTGGAACTGATAAAAAGGGAATGATGTAATATAATAAATCTTTTTAAATGGTTGCTTGCTTATTGGATACCTAGTCTTAGAAGTAGTAGCCCGGAGTCTGAGAGATGTTAGCTGCAGTTGTGTCTAAGACTAGGTGATGCCGATAGTTTGGTTGTGAGATATAATATATCATGTACTTTTTGTGTTTCTATACGCTACTCCATCCTTTCAGTAATAGGAACTGACACCCAGGGTATTATGAGACCTGGGGGGTGTTTTCCCCAACATTCCATTGGGAGGATGGATGGCTGACTACCCCCTTTGGCCCCAATCTCTTCTCTTGGTAGTTACGGGTGCTGGAAGACACATTGGTTAGTTTTCCCCATATATGTGTGTAGAGGTCCGTAATGACTTGTGGTTATTCACACACATATATTCTGGATATAGTTTTCTAGGTACTACTATAGGTGTAACGTGTATAGGCTGTGATGGCTTGAGGATCCTTACCCAGTGTATGGGGTGTAATGTCTTGAGGTATAATACACGACGTATGATACATTCTATACGAGCAGTGGTGGATCCTAGAAACTACCTGGTTACATTGTTTTGTGGACGTGGTGGTTTTGTTGCATGGGGTGCATATTGTGGTGCTTCACCCAGGTGTCTGCGGGCAAGACTTTTGGGAGAGAGATTCTCCAGACGTGCGATGTTGTGGAAAAGTGGCAAACCAGTGGGGAAGTAGTAGCGAGGTATCCTTGATATTCTTTATTATATGATATATTATTTTATGTGTTACCTGGTGTGAGTAGCCATGGTGGGGTTCAGAAAATAGTATACCTATTTAGGTGATGAGTTAGTTTCACTTGTACTTCACTGTGCTTTAGCATGCTTTCATAACATTGCACAAGGGGCTTTAGGGAGGATCCTACTGAGTATACTGTTATACTAACCCTATGTATATATAAACTATTTTTCAGCTCACCTGGAGAAGGTTGGAGATCAAGCCGGGTTCTACTAGCTTTGGGTTGCAAGAGCTGTTCAGGCTTGTGGTTGCTGCTGTTTTTACTTTCTTTTGGGTACTTGCAGTTTTTCCCCTTCCATTTATAGTACTTTTGCATGGAATTACATACGTGCACTTGGGTTTATTTTATATTTCAGTTATGAGTTGGAGTTGGTTGGTGTCTATATTATCTCTATATTCCACATGTGTTCTCTTAGAGGGCAACACCTTCTATTAGTGTGTTTATTATACCCTCGGTGCTAGTCACAAACCCGGGGCCTACTAGAGGCGGGACTCCGGGGTCATTATCTCCCGTTTAACATTTCCGACCGAGGCGGGGTAAACATTGTGGGGAGGGGGTCGTGACATAAAAAATACCAGTTTTAAAATTATTTCTCCGTTCATGTTAATTTTTAATTTTAATTAAGGAAACATAAAATTTTCTTATAATAAATAAAAAATTAATTTAAGATTAATTTTTTTAAAAAATTAATTTTATTTTAAATTGTTATGTTAATTATAAAATTGTTTATAAACCATTAGGTTTCCCCAAAATTTCAATACTTAATTTATGATTTTTAAAATATTTAATTACTTATTTCATGATACGAATATATTATATTTTCGTTCATAAGATATCTAAATTTTATGTATACATTAATTGGTGAGGTTACAATTTGTTTTGGTTAGGTTAACATTCATAATGGTTATATTCCTATTCAAATAGTCGTGATAATATTTTATAGTATCTCACAGTTCATTTAAGATCGGTGTTTCATGAAACATTATATATAGAATAAATTTAATTTATTTAAGAACATACACACTATAGAAACATGAAGTGTTACATTCCCCCATCATTGAATAAATTGAATCCTCATAATTTGAAATTGTATGTTAAAAATGAAAGTTACATACATGAAAATTTAATTTTCGAGAACCCACATAAAAAATAAAGTTAATAAAACATCCTCTTAAATAGAGGTAAAGGAAAACACGATTACAATAATAAAACTATGATTCCCGCTATGATAACTTTAGTGGGAAGTGAAAACATGGGTATGTGAAATATTTCTAATGATCTTTTTCTGATGAAGAGTGATAGATAACATGGTCATTAGAATGTCAACCACAAAACCTTATATTTGTGATCATTTTAATGCCCCATAATTTTTCAAAAATAAATGTAAATAGATGAATTTTTTGTCCCAAAAACATTATTAGAGTTCAAGGATTCTTTTACAATCTAGAAAAAAAAGGAGAAAATAAACATATTCTATTATTTTCCATGAGATTAACTCATTCATTGTTTGTGCTTAATTATATATCTACTTCATTTCATAAATTTGGATATGGATATTCCAGACAAATATCTATGCCTCTACCAGTTTTATGAATTATATGATTCACAAGTCGTTTATTAATCCTTAAATTGCGTACTGAAACCAAATATGTTAGAACATGTTATCCAAAATGAAAAATCATACTCTAATATTAATCAATTATATCCTTAATCCATTCCATAATTATTTAAAATTGAGAATCATCCAAAATATTTTTGTCTAAATTAAAATATGAAAAATTAAGAGGGAAAGTCACTAAAGGTTCAAAATCTACTGAGAATTAGATTCCCAACAAAATAGTATAACTATTAATCACACATAAATTATATATGAATTCTTTGATAATCGTAACAAACATAATTAATAAATGCATGCTTCCAAAAATAAAATCTCATGACATCAAATATATTCCTTAAATCCAAACATATAATAAATACAACATAACATAAGCCATCAGATCACCAATCACAGTCATGGTCACCGATATTATCCCATAGACATCTATTTTTTAGTATCTCAAAATCAAACTCATATTTAGGGTTATCTTTTCAAACATAAAGTGTTTTCATGAAGATAAAAATAGAAAATAATCAATTCTCTTGATTATTGGTACTATTAGTCACATGCTTCCAATTACATTAAGAAAAACATAATACAATACAATCCATATATATAACTTTATTCCTATAACCATTGTATTATTGATTAAATTCTCAAATAATATAATTATTTAATCAAAACATTGGCACAAAATCATTCATATTCGTCTGAGATTTTATCATTAGATTGACCATTATCCATTTTTCTCTTTTGCTGTATATTCCTTTGATGATTGAGTCATTGATTTCTATAGTGTCTCATATCCGTGCAGTTGAATCATTTTACATATGATTCCTTTTTCATACCCTTAAAATCATTATCACTTTGTAATTTATATCCATATTTGTATAAAACTCCAATTCCTTTTAAGCATGTACTATGGTGTTTCCTTCCACAATTATCATAAGTAGAAAAATAGTTTTTTATATTCTATCCATTATCCAAATTTTTCTAAGATGTATAATTTTTCTCATGCTTTCCTCCAAATATATAATTATTAGATAATTATTTTTTTTCCTTTTTAGTACATGATACTACATCCTCATATGATGATAATGTTTGGGATATTTGATATCTAATAAATATTGTAATAAGACCATAAAATAGTAGATATTCCTAGCTCTTTGGATCATGTGAATCGGTGATATTTCCATTCCACCTATAATTTATAAATGACAATATACAATATATTAGATTATTAAATTAATGAACATAATGTATAATTAAAAAACCCAGAGAAATATTTATCGTAAATTGAAAACTTTATGTGTAGATAAACTCATAAAAATGGTTTGGTTTGAATGTTCTTCTATAACTAAAATGAATGTCAATATTAGGATTATATTCCCTAATCTAGGACATCCTAAATATTGTTTCAAAAGTTCCAAAGAAACATCATCTCAAACTAACTGCAAAGACCCCAAAACCAGTATCCCAAATCCAATTCCTTAATTTATTACATTGGTACTATAAGAAAATGATCACATCCAAAAGGACTGAATAATTTATTATCATTGGAAAACCAGATTCAAATATATGTTTTACATTCAAACATGTAATTAAATACAATAAAGAAACTACTTTGTAAACATCACTATTCATATAGATTATTTTGGAATGGCAATAATAATATACATCTCGGTATCCGATGGAAAAATAAAACCTAAGAAATGGGTGATCTCAGATGCTCAGTATGGTTTTGAAATATAAAACAAATTTCATAAATAAAAATAATTAATAGAGAAAAGTGATGAACAAAAAACAAATGTCATTAAAACATAATCTTGGACATAACTTGGAAGGAATAAAATCTAATAAAATAATGACATATAAATAATTACAAGAGATTGATAATTTACTATGGATACTCCACTGTTGAATAATCACATGGATTACCAATAAATATTCTGAAAATTAGAGAATTCATAATTTTTTACACCATAAACACACCATCAAGGCCTCGAAGAAGATGTCTATATACATTTTCAAGGACTTGGGAATAACCTAGAATAGTTTGTCTCATGAGACCTACAAATGCACCAGGAGGCTATAGTGGGCCCCACCTGAAACTTACTAAGTCTAATGCATTCCTAATAAGAAACGGGTGATACATAATCAATATATACACATTGAATCAAGCATATGAAATGTAAATAATTTCCGCAATCAATAAACATAATCATTAATTATCTAGGGTACTATGGTATCAAGATAGTACACAAACAGTCAAAATGATCATAAACCATTCAATAACATATGGTAGATGGATGAAATAGTGTTTAACCTCAATTAATCATAAGATGCAATTGACGGTGTCGACATAGACTAAAATACATTAACAAAATAATTGAAAATATATTGATATAAATACACATTTTTACATGGGAATCATTTATTTAAAAAGATGAAATATTATAAAATAAAAACATAAATTTGAAAACAAAATTTAAAAATTGTAACGGATTTCTAAAGATCTTAAGGAGTCAGGTAAAAAGTGTGTTTATGAAACCCTATAAATGATCCACTTTGGTGAAATTAAAGGGGAGATACAAGAGACTTTAAATAAAAAAAGGCATAATTGTTTCCACAAAACCATAAATTAACAAAGACAGTATTTTATGATAAAAGTGTGATTTTTATAAAAATATTAGTGGTTTAAAACTTATGACGGTGTGCACATGAACATGGTTATGAAATTGGGAATTTTTTTAATCTGGCTTTCTTATTGGGGGGATATTTGGAATGCAACATTATAAAATATATACCTCATCATCATATAAGGATAAATTGATATAGATAAAATGTTTTTGGAACCTACATAGAATTAAAAAGATGTAACTGAGAAGAATGAAGAAATCAATTAGTGTAAATATAGGGATATCATAATCCAAAGGTAATTTGGAGTTTTTGAGAGATTCCCATACCACTTATAATCAATTGAATCGTATGACCCCTAAAATTAATAATCATAAAATGAAACATTTAATAACATGAAGATAGAGAGACTCGTTATATTATATATTCGAGGGTAGTCTATATACACCACACAAAATAATTAAGAGGTGAATAACGCATATCTCATAGAAATAAAAGTGAAATGAGAATACTATTAGATTATGAATGAAATTTTTCTTTACTTGTAATTCGTTTCATGGATAATCATAATATATTAATTAATTAAATAATTTAGAAATCATTAATCACATATTTGATTTATTATTATAATAATATGTTAATGTATAGACTTTTTGATGATTTAAAAGATAAAATTTGTTCATTACAAGAGTGTTCAATTTTCAGAATGAAAATTATATTTTAATTGAAAAATTAAAAATTATATATGATAGAGTGGATGGGGATGAAAATGGAGAATTCCAAAATCATATCCGCAAGATTGTTTGTTGTATTCATTTGGAAGGGAACCATTACAAAAATATATAATGATAGGCTCGTTTGGGTCCCAATTAATAGAAAATGTATCAACCAAAAAATTTCCTTCCCAAATATATATAAATTTTATTTGGTAATATAAATATTCATTGGATAAAAAATTAATTAAAAGGATTTAGGTTATTTTGGTGGATTTGTGAACATAAAAAATTTGTATCATTTTTTTAATAATTTTTTTAAATATTGGTTCTCAAACATTAGATGTGTTTTAATACACATTTTATAATTTGTTTTAACCTCAAAAAATAATTTTATTACTGAAATTGAAGGTGGAAATTAATAAAAAAAAATTCATCATCCGTGAAGCTGGGGAATCGACACCTCACGAATGATGTTTTCATTTATAGAATAAATAGCGAATACAAGAGAAGTTTAGGTAGATATTACATTAATATAATCACTTTAAAATAAATGTATAATAATGTAGATACCAATCAACTCATGATAAAGGAGGATAAGTATAGATAAGAAAAACATAAATTAAAAGAGAAAGTGGGAGGGTTTTACCTCTTGAGTGTCGTCTCCTTGAGAACCTCTTTAAGGACAATGAAAATGGTCTTTTCGTGATACCTGTAACACCAAAATTTGTGTAATAGGTTTGGGAGAGGAATTGGGGAGAATATAATATATCTCAAATTCATATAATGATTTTGGGGAATGAGTGGTGAGGGGTGGTATTTTTAGTGGTAGAGAGGGTTGTTTTTTGATTATTTTATTCATTAGTTTATTAATTTGGCTTACGACTATCAATATATTTAATTATTCATAATAATTACAGTAAATTGATCATGTGAGTTCAATATAATTGAAACTAAAATCATTCTTACTCAACCATGACTCCAAAATTAAGTTATTTACATATATTGTTAAATAGAATAAATTACCATATTTCACTATTCACTAAAACATTCGACCATTTTAGAAAGTTTCCAAACATTATCCATAACAATTTTTTGATGTGTAGATTTTAAAAATGAACTCCATTTGATGAAAACTATTTTCTATATATGAGAAATTCAATATTTTATTAAAATAATCATTTATTAGAGAAATACAAATTTTAAAATTATAATTGATTTTAGGAAACTTTGAAAAATTAGTAAAGGTCTCATAAAACTATCTTATAATCATAAGAAAACAAAATATTAATTTATAAATATTTTTTGGAAAATAAAATTTTATATTACACTATTATATTATGTATAAATTTGTAAATAAACAATTACATTTCATAAATATACCAAAATATAATTTTTTCATTTTTTATCATTTATTTCTTTATTAGAGGATTTGAATATGTTATATTTTCATTCATAAGATATCCAAATATTATTTATTCATTTATATTTGATATTACTATTCAATTTGTTAGATTACTATTTTAATGGTCAAATTACTATTCTAATGAAAATGTTATTATTTTATAGTATGTAATAGTAATTTTATGCTTGGCATTACATGAAATGAAAGATATCAAATAAATTGAATTTATTTAAGAAGAAAGAAACCCTAAAATATTGGGGGTGTTACAACCTATGGTCATATAAGATACTTGTAAAACCCTTTGAGGATTACATTATTGTCACCTTTAGCAGAAAATTGTGTATCCTACATAATTTTTGAGTTCATCCCTAACTCCTGTACATAATTTAACATTAAAATTTATTGAATTACCAATGATAATTTATTCTAAAAAAAATAATGTTTTCATATTTTTGATGTGATTCTCCTTCATCTTCTTCCCTTTCATAGTAGCCAGTATCTTCTTCTTTTTGTATGAAAAACTATACACAAAACGTATTCTTATTTTCCTCATTGTATGAAACAAACATTATAAATTATCATTTTCTATCTCTACCTAATATTCTTTTAATCTGATTCTATTGTGAAATAATAAGTGTACACATCCCTTCTTCTTCCTATAGACATCATAGATATACTGGAAAATTATTGTTCTTCTTTACCTACTTATTATATAAATAGATATGGAAAATGATTAATTCTATTCTCTATTATACTTCATTTATTATTCCATTCACAACTAACTGCACTTCATCTCATTCATCTTCTCCTTCATCAAATTTCTATGATTTATTTGACTGGTCATATTTTATTTCTTTTTCTTATTTTATAACAATAAATATTTAATTTAGATTTTTTATTGAGTTAATAACAACTTAACATCAGAATATTACAATAACAAACAAATATATATATATATATATGATATTAATAACAACAACATTATGTTCACATTATCATGATATTCTCTATGATATTTCCTCCACATTTTCATCTTCATAACTGAAAATAATTTTATCACAATTATTCATCCTTTTAATTTATCCATAATAAAAACATGAATTAACTTATCATTAATTATATATATATATATATATATATATATATATTATAACATCAAATAGTTATTATTTCTCAATGTTTCATGAATAACTATCCAGATATTGTTATATTCTTTATTTAAATCTTACTTAATTGAATCTTCATGATTAATTCCATAACTCCCCATTTAAATACCCCAAGGACTCAAATATTCTTTATCATGTTTAATAAAAAAAATTAATAACTATAGACTTTCCATTACCATACATTTAAATACTCATATTCCATGTCTATATATGAAAATTCATGGAACATTCTCTTTAGAATATCTAAGATATGTTCACACATTCTATGTTTTATTCATTTATCTTCCCATTAATCATTCTTTCTTTACTCTTTTTCTTTAGTCATGATTTCAGGAGAACATAATCATGAGTATTATATACATGGAATGTAAAATATGTTTCTTAAATGATAAAAAACTATATTCCATTTTATTTTATTATCTATTATTTTCATTCATGTATATAGAAAATCATGCACGATCCATCCTTTTGATTGCACCCAACCAAATATTCAACATATAGAATAGGAACACACCACACCTCAAGATATTGGAAATATTATTATATTATTTGAAAATAACATGATTACAAAAAATGAAATATAAACCTGTACTTGTATAATACGTAATCTCCGCCCATTATTTGATTCTTGGGGTGAGAAGGTCACACTATATCCTTATACCATTTCATTGTCTCACCTCACAAAAGCACTTGGATCATATTAGCAACAATTTCCATGAAAATCTCATGGATTGAACTTTTACCATTAAAACATAGAAACTCATATTGTAATAAATTGTAGAACACCTGATGGTAACATAAACAATGATAAAATATCATTAGTAGACGAACAATAGTGGGACCTGGTAAAAGAACATGACGAAAAAACCTTTCTATAACAGACCAATTGTAGAACATAGAGGTGGAACATGATAATTGTATAACCATTGTAGAACCTTGTGGTAGCACATGGATATAGAACCTCACTAGTAGAACCTGATTCTATCACATGGTTGTAACACTTGGCGACACAACCTGACAGTAGCACTTCTCAGTATCACCCTAATGTAGAACATGATGGTAGAAACTTATGGTATCACCTAGAAGAAGTACACTAATGGTAGCACCCAAGTGGTATCACCACATTCCATTAATTTTTCAACATTTTTTTAATAAACAACTTCATCCTCCTTGAAAATCATTATGTCCCATTAAGCAAAATTGGTGTAAATACTTTAATTTAAAACATCTATGATACTTGATAGGAATGAATAACCTTATTGGGTTACCTTATTCTTAAAAAGTATTCCTCTTCACATAATATTGAAATCTCATTTAATGTCATTACATAAAAAAATTCATCATACATTTAATGGACTAAAAATATCCACATTTCTTTTTGTTTGTCAAGACTCATATATATATTATTTTTCAATATTATTCATAAATTCTTTCCAAAATTGTGATCAATAAATCATTTAATTTTCACTCCCAATAATGGAATGGAAATATAATAATTTTTGAAGAAAATCATTTCCTATAAAACATATAAATGTTCCACCAACCAATCTAATATAATTATACTTGATTCATGCCTAGTGTATAAAATTAGACAGTTTGAACAAGATAATAATTTTTTCCCAAAAATTAGAATGATTCTATATGACATGAGAACACTCAATGTCGTCTTCAAGGGTCATACAACTACATTCCAGGATATAAAAACTGATAGATACTACTAAAATGAAAATTTCTCAAAAATATCAACCTAAAACTCCTCCACTCAGATCAATGAACTAGTTAAATTCGTTCAAGTAAAATTGGAATATTTGATAACAACCATGGAACTTCTTCATCATTCCTTTTTTAATTTCATTAATAAGAATTATTTTCTCCACCTATAATTTAGAATATTATTTTTATTATTAAGGATGATAGATAATTAATACACATCTCTTCAATGACATTATCAAGTTTAAGTCTTCGAAAATGTTATGATATGTATAGGAAAATTTATTCTAGAGACTTCTTCATTATCATTTTCATTGACTCCAAATCAAGGAAAGAACTCCTCATTAGCATCATAATAGTGAATATTTTCAAATATTTATTTCATGATGTTCCAATTAAAAATTTTCAAAATTTAATTCTACATGTGGATATCCTTTGTTGATTACTTCCACATATTCACTATGGATGGCCATTTTCAATGATCTTTTTTTGGAATACCAAAATATAAGATAAATCCAAGATGATATCTTCATTATTCTTATTATCTTGGTTATTTCAACATAAAAACATCATTCAATCCACCATATTTAATGAGTCACCATTAAATCTTTATATTTATGTCTAAATATAACACAAAAAATAACTAATTGAATAAGGTGGATCTTTTCATTCCTTAATTTTAACAACAAGGATGAGATGATTTTCACAATCCATAATGTGATTAATGAGGATATAATTACATTCTAAATTATGTTTCTAGTTTTCCTATATTATTCATCCATTCACATATTAAAGTCAATTTTTATTTATCTCATAGAAAAATGGATCTCATTACACCTTCTATTTCATTTTTTTGATATGGTTCATGTCTCTTTATCCATTAAATCTTATGGATTTACTAATGAAATATTCATTTTCCTCAGTGATTATTCTATTACTAAATGTGTGGTTAAAGATCCTCTTACATTGTTTCGAACATTACTACATCTCACATTCAAAAAATATTCCTTAACACAATGGAATTATTTTATTATAAATAACTATTTTTTTTAACTTCTCCATATATTCATTTCTCTTTAACATTAGCAGTATATTTTTCTTATGATTCTTCAACTTTTCTTTCCCTCTAAAAATAATGTAACTAGATTACTCAAATAGCATTAGGTATATTTTTATAATGATTTATTCTTGCACATGGATTATTATAAATTCCATTGTTCACATTAGTCTTTTTGGATTGACCACTCCCATTGTAATTTGTTGATTTTTACCCATGGATAATCCATCATCATTAGACGAATTTTTCTTGTAAGTATAGTTATTTTCACCACCAATTAATTTATTTTTCATTGATGAGACTTATTTATTCCCTTGTAATATTCCATTCTTATTTCTATTTAATACATGGTGAGATTAAAATGAATCAGTATTGTGGTCTCCACATTTTACAAAATTATAGGAACATTTAAGTGAAACAAATTTGTTTGATGTAGACATATTCTTGGTTATGGGAATGTTGATTCTTCTAATTCCACATGAAATATGATTCCATTTTTAGTTTTTTATTTAGTATATTTCAACAACAATCCATATCAAACGGCCAAAATATGGTGTATCACGAACATTGACCCACAAACCGTGATACACATATACCAATTTCATGTTGTTAAGAATTTATATCGTAATTCAAATACTAATTTTCATTGTTCCTGATCTACTATTTGTTTCTTATTGGGGTATCATCTTTAAACCTTCCACTTTCCACTATTAACATTTTGGTGTGAGATACCTCACCTATCCTCATCCATATTTGTAATGATTTTTTATTTAATTTTTTTTTCTTGAAATAGATTTTGAAAATTGTTACATTAGGACTTGAATTGTATTGTTTTTTAATATATTATTGAGAGAAACCATCATGTCATATAGTGATATTCATTCCATATGATAGATATTTTTTTCACTAGATCCCCCATTAAAAATTTATGGGACTAGCTCCATACATATCTGGTTATGAATTCACAACATTATTCTTTTCAAAAATGGCCAATTTTATTTCTAATTAAAAACATATCACATTGATTGTATTTATATTTTGTAAATCCCATTCTATATTCACAGTCCTTCATCATTATTCAAAATTCATCATTATACATTCCACTCATTTCTTGTTGCACTGTGTAAAGTTCCTTGATCCTCTTGGATTTTATATCCAATTGAGTATTCGAGAAATTCATGATCTTTTTTATATTTTATTTCAATGCATCTATCATCTTCTCAAAATTATTATTTGAATCATCCTTCTCTTGGATTGTGTTTATCCACTTTTCTTCAAATTGGGAACATATCACAATTAGGTCCTCATACTCATGTTATTTAATAGTAACATATATTGATAGATTAATTCATGAAATATATCATTCACTTAATTCCTTATCCATAATATATACCTCACATTCAAGTTGAGTGATCTCTTCCAACTATCATTAAAAAATCCAAAAAATAAAAGAAACTAAATCTTATTGAAAAAATTGTACCTTATATTATAGGGCTTCACTTGATAAACCTATTAACACATAATGAAACTCACATGATTATTCATATTATGCAATGTTTTAAATATTATTTTAACATACCTTAGGATCACATGAATATCTTTATCTCTTTGAGGAATAATTTCAAGTTATACCCTTTTGAGTTTACCAAACCTCATGTTCTTATTATTCTATGATAAATTTCTCTTCCTTTTTGGGGAACATAAGACATATTATATTTTATAGGAGGTAAAATTTATTCATTAGATTATTCTCTTTTGTTTTCTTTTCATTGATGTCATGGTAGAATCTGAATTATGTTATGAATTAGAAAAATCATATCCAAAAACACAATTCATTATAATATTAGGATGGAAACCAAAATACTCAAATATAGACACCTTAAATATAAATATTACAAATAAGGGTGAACCAAAATTTTATAAAATTTTTAGTATCTAATCCGGGAAATGATTAACATTAATAGGGGGTGAATCAATATATTCCCATTGAAATACATATTTATGTTCATTATCCATTATTTTTTAAACCACATAAACATTATATGCTATATTTATTCTTACGTTATGTATCTTCCTCATAGTTTCCTTTGTTCGTATTTCAAAAAGAAATCCCACACAAAATCATGATGAAAATTCTTTTTATAAGGTTTAACTATATCAATGATAATGCCAACACATATTTTGTTTCGGTAAAACATGAGGTCAAATAACTTGCAATTAAAATCCTATAAGCATTAAACTATTTTCTCATAACAGTGTATAATATATCTCCAATAGATTTTTTTTGTTTCACCTCATACTTAGAAACATCCTGTAAAATAAAAATTCTATATATATGAATTTTTATATATTATAACACCAATATATAATGTTTTCTTATTGTTGATGTGTTGTACCTTCTTCTTATTACATTTAAAAGTAGAAATTACATTCATTTATTTGTATATAGAACACTACACACAAACTATTCTTCCTTTCATCATATTAGAAAACTGAAATTCTACTATTCTTATTCCACTTTTCTCTATTCTTATTTCTATATTATTCTGGTCTAAAAATAGGGGTTCACATACTTATTCTTCTATCTATGGAAATCATTAACAACTTAGAAAATTCTTATTATAATTCTATAACTTACCCCAAAAGATACATATGAACAACAATTTATTATTTATTTCTTAATTGGGTAATAACAGATTTGATATGATCTCCTTATAATCCATTAACTTTTTAGGATATATGTGAAAGAAAAGAGTCTAGTGTATATTCTTCGTATATATTAGAATATATTTTCTTTATATTGTGTATCGTATCAACAACCAAAAATTCCCATAATACAAATTCAACAACCTAAAATGTATATTTTTATATGATAATAATTACTACACTTTTAGTTTCTCAATCAAATTTTCATATCTCATATATTTTCTCCAACAATTTTTCCATGAAGACTTCACATAACAATAACATAGTGATTCATCCTTTAAATCGATCTGTAGTGAACATATTTCATTATATCTCTCTAATTATGAATATTATTTGTCATATTATATCAAAGAATTATTATTCCCCACTGGTGAACTAATCATGATCTTGATATCATTATATATATTATCGAATGATTGGATTAACTACATTATTACGATTAATTACATAATTTTTAATTTAAATACAACATGTACTCATATATTATTTCACACATTTCATAATATAGGTTATAGTAACCACAAAATTTCCAATAAATTTCAATGAAAATTATATATAAAACATCATTATATATACATGCATCACACATGTTCTATATTGTGGACAAGATAATGTCAATCATCCTCTTTTTTCTTCAATCATCTTCCCATCCTTTAATATTTCCATCATTTATTTATTTCTTCATGTTAATGCTATACCATTTACATGGGTATCATATTTATGGAATGAAGACACAGTTACATTGAATAGAAGAAAATTCATACCACTAAATTTGATTATATAATTCATCTTTCATGTATGTAAGTGACACTTCATGAATGAGCCATAATTTCAATGTCACCCAACCAGAATCATAGATAGATGAATAGGTGAACAGAAGACTCGATGTCTTAGAAATATGAATAAAAATATTTGAACAATGAATAATGCCAGAGTATAATGAGTTAACCTATTATTATTTGATATAAAAAATAGATCCTCCCATTATGCAAAAATCATGGTGAGAAGGTCATGATAAATCCTCCCACCATTGCACCATCTCACCTTGTAGTAGCACATAGCTCACTGTAGTACCTCCATCAATGAAAATCTCATGATAGAACCTCCATCCATTGAATTATATTACCTCTTACTATATTACACTTGACTATAACACCCCTAATAGTACACCCTTAGTGGTAGAACTATAAAGACCCAGATTCTCCATGTAATGTTTTTTTATTTATATAGAAATATTACAGATCTGTGAAAATGGACGGTGCATGATTATGAGGCCCGATGTGCCCAAAAGGAATTTCTTAACTTTTTTACATGCATTCAGTAAATGTGTGAGTGGGGTTTTTTTAACTTCAGAACTGATGCTCGAAATTGATATTTGAGGACACCGTTGAACTCACAAAACCGATATTCTCTTAAAGAGACCATCACCTTGACCGAACTAGGTTGAGGGTGAAAGTTAGTTTTCTATATTTTTGTGGGAGAGTTAATATAATAAAAATAAAATAATACACTAACACTTTATTTTTATTTATGAAAACCTCTTTTTGAATTTAGTGGTGGGGACAACATGTGCATGAAACCTCCCATTTGAATTTAGTGGTTGGGACCCCCCGACCCTTGAACTCCCTCTTTAATGTGATTTAATCGTTTGAATTCACTCAATTAAATGTGACAACATTAATGGGAATAATTAACATAAATTAATTAATATTGGATCCTCATTTATTTTTGGGGAATTGTTGGCAAGGTGAGAACATGGGGAGAGCTTTGGAGAAACATTCTACAACAAAGGAGATCCTAATAACGAATAACCTCTTCAACAAAGAATGTCCTCAAGGTCAAGAATGGGGACAATGCATGAGCTCAGATTGGGAGCGTGGTGTGGGAGCAACTAATGTCGACGTCTTCTTCTCCTTCCTCATGACATCTCTAAAGAACTTCAAGTTATGGGTGTTCTTTTGTTTATTCTTCATTAATTTCATTTACGTTGAATTTTTCTCTATGATCTTCATCCTACCGATCTAACGTGGTGGGTATGAGCCAAATGAACATGACCTGATCACTAGGCATATTAATTGGTGATGCATTCTTTGTGGCAGAGGAAGGTGGTGACTGGTGACGGTAAGGAACAAGCGGCGACGAGAGAGGTGGTGGTCGAAACTCAGCCGGCTGCACGGAATAGGGTCGGCGCATGTTGTGCCACCGGTAGCATAGGAGGCCGTAGCCCATCAACTGCTACAGTGGGAAGACAGTGGCTGACACACTGGCCGACTTCGTGGTGAAGCGGTGGCGCGCATCCGCTCCTCTGGAGTTGGAGACCGCGACTACTTGGAAGCGGTGGAGGCCGATGGTCGGCCGAAAACCGGCCGGTCGTGGAGAACAGTGGCACCATCGCACCGCTCGGAGGAGGACCGGTAGTGAATCCAGCCACCCATGATGCACAGAGCAGGACTTGCTCCGGAAGGTCCCGCTTCCAAAAACTGAACGGTCTGTTGGACCTTTCAGGTGGCTTGGTGGGCACTACCCCTCCCTAGATATGGCGAGGTCGGACCCCGCCACGACAGTCTACCCAACCGCAGGCTACACCGTGGGCCGCACCGGGCCTTCCCCTTCACGGGCCAGGCTGGGCCATGGCCCAGAGTGCCCGACCTTCCACGGACCAGGCCTTTGGGCCATACTCGGACTAGGCCGGGTCGACTTGTATCGGATCGGGTCAGACCGGACCCAGGCCCATCTAGAGCTAGATACACCATTCTGGCGATATCATGAGAACCGAGCGTCTATTTGACGAACTATCTATAACACCATAATCCTTGTATTAAAATTGTTCTTTTGGTATACTACAACTATGTTTTGGATAATGCTAGAGTATAGACAGGTTGGATTGAACCCCAAATCCAACCGAGCCCTCAGAGCGGAAAAGCTAATAACATGTAGATCGGGCGTCCGATTGACATGTCGTCTATTGTGTTGGGCCCCGTATGACGTGACAGACCTTTGGAATACTTATTTGTGGAATGTCATGGAGGTTAATCTATGAATGATTTATTGAGTATCGGTTCTACCGAATGTTTTATTAGTGAGAATCTATTGGCTGAGAGTGAGGTGGAGGTTTGAGACAGATCATACGGAGGTTAGTACCGAGTGATCCTATGTGGGTCAGCACCAATCATGTGTGGGTCATATCCTATGTGGGTTAGTGCTCATCAATCCTTTGTGGGTCAACGCATACCAATCCAGTGTGGGTAAGATCCTGTATGGGTCAGCACTCAGTGATCCTGTGAGGGTCAGCGCATACCAATCTTGTGTGGGTCAGATCCTTTGTGGGTCATTGCAGGGGTTAGTACCTATCAATCATGTGTTGGTCAGACTCTGCTTAATCAGAAGCAGTACTTATTGATAGAATATAATGATCTATCTTCGTGACTGATCATCTGTATTTTTATAATTCACTTATACCTGGTGTGACCAGACTCTTTTACCTTCATGGTGGTAACTTCAAGGTGTTACCTGTGCGATACTTCTACATTCTATGTGCTACCTATGTGGTACTTCTACCTTTGTGGTGTTACCTTTCTGGTACTTCTACCTTCGTGGTGATACATGTGTGGTATGTCTACATTCGTGGTGTTATCTTTTTGGTATTATTCCCTCTTGTGTGAGATAAGTATATCTTGATAACAAAGGTATATGTGTGGAAATATACCTAAGAGTAGTTGATGTCTATTTCTTTGTGTTTTCAAGTTTATCCTTTGTGTATTTTGAGTGACCTTAGGGGGTCTCAGGGTCCTTACTGAGTATTTTTATACTCACCCATGTATGGGCTACACCATCACCTTGCTGTGTCTTGTGCCGATGACGGACATCGTTGATCGAGGATGAGGGTACTAGGTTTGGAATCTGTTCAGAGGTGGACCTTAGATGAGGTGTACTGTAGAGAGGACTGTTCGAGAGTTGTACCTACCCAAGAGGTAGGATCCTTGGCCAGTGTTCACATGAGTTGTTTTTCAGTTTTACTTGTACTTTTTAATTGGACTTGTATTCTGGCCCCTTTACTAACAGTACAGACCCTGGTAACTATATAGTTTACTTTGTACTTTAATCCTGATGTGTGCTCGGTTTTTATGAGTTTATAGGTATATAAGAAATGGTTTTCATGGTTTAAGGATATGACTTTCCAGTGCAAGTTTCCAGCCCCTGTCCCATGGAAGGTGGACTTGGGGTAGTCATGACATGGGCCCCGAGGGACGGGTCTTAACAAAGTTGTATCAGAGGAGTTCGGTTCTACCGAAGAACTATGACTATGATCTTTTATGTGAGGCAATAGTGTTTAGTGTAATGGGTTTGGTTTTTATTTTGGGGAATCTAGTGTTGGTGCGGCGACTGACGTATCCAAACACCAGGACCCTGACTACTGATTTTCGACATAGTTCATGAAAACAAAGATTGCGTGTGTGTTTTTGAAATGTTTTATTTGTGAAATCTTAGAGTCAACTCACTAGGTATAACTTATTAAACTGTGCAGCACCTGTTTCATTAAAGATGCCTCCATACAGACATCTAGTAAGGGTTCCAGGTAGAGTAAGTGATGACAGCCCACCGTGAGATGAGGCATCGGTACAGGGCCCCCTTACGGCAATTGTACAATTAGGTGGTGTTCCGACAGCACCACTACCTTTTGGGAAACCAATTCCACCTGCCCCAGTAGTATAGGTTTAACCCCAGTTTAGTGAATTGCATGAGTTCCATCACCAGAGGCCTCCGAGGTTCCGGGGCGAGACAGATCCATAGGCAGCTGAGGACTTGCCAGAGGCTGTGGTTAGAGTTATTTGACTGGTAGGGACATCAGCTGATCTAATGGTGATCTTTGTCACCATTCTTCTTCGTAAAGCAACGAGAAGACTATGGAGATTGATGCTTCTGGTTCACGACATGGTGAATCTCATCTGGGTGGAATTCCAGAGAATTTTTAGGGCACAGTTCATCCCACCGACCTTACACTCAGTGCGTATACAGGAGCTTCTCCACTTATAGCAGGGTAACATGACCGTGGATTAGTATTAATTGAAATTCATAGACCTCTCACGCTACACAACTGACATGATGTGGGATTCTTTCTACAGGGCTCGACCCTTTGATCAGGGGTTCAGACGGGAGATTAGTGATTTGATGGTTTCTCTCAACATCCTGACATTGGCAGGGGTGTTAGAGCGAGCCTCTTAGTGGAGAGCTTCCTTTCTGAGCAGTCAACGGCAGCAAGACCCACCACCGGACAACACATAGTAGAGTTATCAACAGCTGGCAGTAGACAAATGACACATAGGTCTAAGTGGACCAGACCTATAGGTGGATGACCATAAGGTACATGGTCGGTTGAGCGAGGCTCTCAAGACATAGTATGATATGCGAGGGACGTGCAGTGTTACTCATGCGGCGGGTTGTGTTATATGGCTCATGAATGCCCGACCAACCATATAGAATACCAATAGATGGTCGACAGACCGCATAGGTAGTGGAGAAGATTTGATCAAGGAGGTCCGAAGGCAGGAGGTAGATGTGGTAGAAGAGCAGGTCGTGCAACAGGCGGTGGGCGGCGAATTGAGGTTCTACCACAGCCACTACCAGGTGGTCCACCCCTACCGCATGGAGCAAGTGGACAAGGACAAGCTCAGCTTCTATAAACTGAGGCATATTGCCACAGTTCTCTGGAGATGATATGGGGTTTGATCTGTGTCTACTCCACCTTTGTTTTAGTACTTGTAAACACAGGTTCCATTCGTTCTTTTATTTCCATGGCCCTCATTCAGAGCTCGGAGATTCCGGTGCATTCGTTGGCTCGATCCTTACATCTAGAGACTCCCACGGTATTGGATTCGATGATTAAACACTGGTTCCAGCAATGTGAGCTTAATCTAGGAGGCAAGAGATTCAGCCGAGACATTCTAGTAGAAGATTTAAGGCCTTACAACATCATCTTGGGTATATACTGGTTATCCATTGTCCATGCTTAGATCGACTGTATTAAGTGAAAATTTCAGTGTGTCCACATAGATGGGACTTGGTTTTCCTTCACCGGAGATAAGGTAACCATTTCATTATACGATGGACTTAACCAGAAGAGGGTGTATCCAATCACACATCATTTGGTTAGCCTTACCCTCAGAGTTGTTGATGTTGAGAGTCCGAGCTATCCGGTAGTGGAGGAAAAATACACTAATGTTTTAACTGATGATGTTTTGGGTCAACCTCCTCAGAGAGAGGGGTATTTTTACATCTAATTTTACCCTGGGATGAAATTGATATCTATCCTAGCATATCGGATGGATCCTGCGGAGCTTCGAGAGCTTCTTGTATAGCTGGAGGACTTGTAGAGAAAGGGGTTCATTATGCCCATTGTTTCTCCTTGGGATTCCCCAATTTTATTCTCCAAGAACGTGGATGTGTGTTTAAGACTCCAGGTGGACTATCGGCACCTAAACCAAGTGACTGTGAAAAACAAGTACCCACTTCCGAGGATTAATGACCTCTTTGATCAACTAAAGATATCATGATGGGTTTCTAAGATAGACTTCAAATAAAGCTATCACCAGCTCAAGGTACAGAATGAGGATGTGCAGAAGATGACATTTAGATGTCGGTATGGACATTATGAGTTCTTTGTTTTTCCATCCAATGTGACCAAAACCACAATAGTGTCCATGGGACTCATGAATAGAATATTCTAGCCATAACTCAATTTCTTTGTGGTATTCTTCATTGATGAGTTCCTGATATACTTAGTGATAGAATAGGAGAATTCGTACCGTCTGTAGAGAGTTCTGGACAAACTCCAAGAGCACCAGATTTATGGTAAACTCTTAATGTTCCAGTTCTGGACACAAGAGGTCCACTTTCTGGGACACGTCATCTCAGAAGCTGGAGTTGCAATGGATCCAACGATGATTGAGGATGTGCTTTCTTGGGATCCACCTAGTAGTGTGAAGAAAGTACAATGTTTCATGGTTTTGGCTGGATACTACTAGATTTTTGTGCCTGACTTCTCCAGAGTTGCAGCACCCTTATCCGCATTGAAGAAGAAAGTGAAACCCTTCACGTGGTCAGAGAATTGCCCGCATAATTTCTTGGAGATGAGGCAGAGACCGGCGAGTTCCCCCATCTTGAGGCTACCAGAAGAGGGATTTGGGTACATCCTCTATTGCAACGCATCAATGATCAGGCTTGTATGTCTCATGATGCAGGAGAAAGTAGTGATCGTGTATGGTTCTTAATAGTTGAGACAACATCAGCAGAACTATGCTACCCTTGAACTGGAGTTAGAAGTGGTGGTCTTCGCGTTGAAGATGTGGCGACATTACTTGATGGATGAATGTTTTACCATCTACTCTGATCAAAATAGTATCAGGTATATCTTATCTCAGAAGGACCTAAAACTAAGACAACAGCGTTGACTAGAGTTCATCTAGGACTATGACTTTGAGATAGTCTATATTCCTATAAAGGGGAATATAGTATCATATAAACTCAACAGAATATCTGGTATACAATTGCTGTGTGATGAAATAGAGCATCTAACCACTTTTCAAATATCCTATGTGGATCGAGATGGAGCAACTTATCTTCAGTCTCTGGAAGTCACTCCCCCACTCCATCAGTGAGCCATGGAGGCGCAGCTTGGGGACATTGATTTCGAGGCTCGACGTGCTCAAATATCCACATGACATTCACCTGATGGATTTTCTGAAGGTGGGTAGAACGTCCTCCTCTTAAGAGGGCGTACTACGGTACCGATGGTGCTACGAGAGGATGTGTTGAGGGAGTTACATATGTCCCCTCTAGAGGTACATCCATGAGTGGTGAATATGTACCAATTCCTTCGACATTAGCACCTGTGGCTAGGAATGATGCAAGTAGTGGCAGAGTTTGTCTCTTGGTGCCTCGCTTGTCAGCATTTAAAGGCAGATCATCAGGTTCTAGTGGGCATAGTTCAGCCACTAGAGGTTCCAGAGTGGATGTGGGATAGAATTTCCAGGGAATTCGGGACAAGACTTCCATGCACATCCAGTGGTCATGATTCTATTTGGGTGATCATTGACCGACTAATCAAGTTGGCCCACTTCTTACCTATCATAGATAAGGGACCAGTAGATATCTTGGGACACCTCTATGTGTAAGAGATTGTATGGCTTCCTGGAGTGCCATTTATGATTATCTTCGATTGAGATGCATGCTTTACTTACCGACTTTAGAAGGGGTTTTATGAGGCATTCTGGACCCAGATTCGGTTGAGAACCGCCTTCCATCCTCAGATGGATGGTCATACTCAGCGGACCATTTAGACCCTCAAGGACATGCTACGGGCTTGCGTCATTGATTTTGGTTGCAGCTGGGAGGATCAATTCCCCATAGTGTAGTTTTTATAAAACAATAGTTTTTACTCCACTATCGGTATGAAACCATTCGAGGTGTCATATGGTTGACCTTGCAGATCACCCCTATGCTGGACTGACCCTGGGGAGTCAGCACCTGTGGAACCAAAGTTGGTACGGGCTACTGTGAAGAAGGTCAGGAGCAGATGAAAACTACACAGAGTAGACATAAATCTTTTTCTGACAGGAGACAGAGACCTCTGGAGTCCAGGATGGTGACTATGTCTTTCTACGAGTCTCACCTCGACGTGGTTTGTGTAGATTTTTCCAGGTTCGAAAGTTATCTCTGAGGATCCTCAGACCCTTTCAAGTCATCAATATAGTTGGAAATGTTGGCATACCTCTTAGATCATCCCTCTCAATTGCACCGGGAGCACAACGTTTTCCACGTATCCTAGATGAGGAGATACTTACATGATCCTTTGCACATCATTGACTTTGGGGATCTAGAGATCGATGATGGGGAAACATTTTCGGAGTTTCCGGTGGAGATTGAGGAATGATAGGAGTGGATGGGCAGTCGATACCTCTGGTGTGCATTAACTGGCAGCACAGGAACCTCCAGGAGATATGATGGGAGCAAGAGGCTCAGATTCATGCTCAGTACCCCCACTTGTTTCCCTAGTTTGTGTTGTGGCTTTCGGGGTCCCAAATTCCAGAGGTGGGGAGAATGTAACGACATGTTTTTTCTATGTAATTTTTTATATATGGAAATGTTATGTGTCCTAAAAAATTGACTGCGCGTGATTCCGAGGCCCGGTGTACCTGGAATAAATATCTGATCTTTTTTAGGTACATTTAGTAAACGTGTGAGTGGGTTTTTGTAACTTCTAAACCAGTGCTCGAAATTGAAATATGAGGACAACGTTTAACTCGCGGTGCCAATATTCTCTTAAGGAGACCTTCACCTCAACTCTATTATGTTGATAGTGAATGATAGTTTTTTCGATTTTTGTGGGTGTGTTAAAACAACAACAATAAAATAAGACAACAAAATTTTATTTTTCATTGTGAAACCTCATTTTTGAATTCAGTGGTGGGGACCACCCAAGATTGAAACCACCCATTTGAATTTAGTGGTGGGGACCACCCAACCCTTGAACTCCATCTTTAATTGGAGTTAACCCTTGGAATTCCCCAATTAAATGTTCCAACATTAATTGGTTTAATTAACTTAACTTAATTAATATTGGCTCCACATTTCTTGTTGGGGAATCGTTGGAAAAGGGTGAACTTGGGGAGAGGTTTGGAAAAACATTCTCCAACAAAGAAGATCCTCTAAACGAAGAACCTCTCAACGAAGAACGTCCTCTACATTAAGAATGAGGACGATGCACAAGCTTAGATCAGGAGTGTGGTGTGGAAGTAAAGAACATCGTCGTCTTCTTCTCCTTCCTCACGACATCTCCAACGAACGTCATGGCAGGGGTGCACTTATGATTATTATTCATTAATATCTTTTAAGTTGAATCTTTCTCCATGAGCCACATGCTAACAATCTATCACAGAGGGTACGAGCCAAACGAACATGGCCCGAACACTTCGCATCTTCATTGTTGACGTGTTCTTCAAGGCAGAGGATGGCGACAACCGGTGCCGATAAAGAACAAGTGGCAGAGAGAGAGAGTTGGAGGTCGAAACACGGCCGACTACGTGGAACCAGGGTGACACACATCGCATCACTATTAGCATAGGAGTAAGTAGCCAATCGACTGAATCGCTGGTAGGATAGCAGTCGGCACGCCAGCCGGCTGCATTGCGAATTGGTAGTACGCGTCTGCGCCGTTAGAGCTCGTGATCGTGGTCGCTCGGCTGCGGCAGAGGCCAAAGGGATGCCGACCCCAAGCTGGCTATGGTGGATAGAGTAATTTTCGCGCCATAGAGAGGAGGGCCGAACGGTGATCCAGCCAGCCATGATGCACCTATTAGGACCAGCTTCAACGGGTCCCGTTTCCAAAAACCGAATAGTCCGTTGGACATTTTGTGTGACCTGGGGGGCACCTCCCCTCTAGGTATTCGGCCAAGGCGAACCCCTCCACCATGATCTAACCAAACACTGGTGGCATGATGTTCTACCCGACCGCGGGCTGCCCAGTGGGCCTTTCCCAGTAGGGGCCGGGCCGCGCCCAGCAGGGCGGCGACGCCCAGCGGGCCGGGCCAGGCCATCCCCTTTGCGGGCCGGTCTGGACCACGACCCAAAAGGCCAGGCCTGCTACAGCCTAGGCCTACCAGGCTAGATGCAGACTAGGTCACGATGACCCCAACCAGGTCGGTTCGGCCTAGGTAGGGTCGGACCAGACCATGGCCCTTATACACCCAGATACACCTTTGTGGCCATATCTTAAGAACCAGACATTCGTTTGACGAACTGTATGTGGAAATGGAGTCCATGTATCAAAAAAGTAATTTTGGTATTCTACACTTGTGTTTTGGATAATGTTGGTGTACGGACGGGTTTTATTGAACCCCGAATCAAACCGGGCCCCTCGAGCACAAACACTAATAACTTACAGAACATGCGTCTGATTGAAGTGTTGTCTTTTGCGTTTGGTCCCTTATGATGTGAAAGTCCTTTAGAATACTTATTCATGGAATTTTGTGGTGGTTTAGGTATGAATTATGGCTTGAGGATAGGTTCTCCCAAATATGCTATTAGCGGGAATCAAGTGGTAGGCCGTGAGGCAGAGATTGGAGACAGATCATACAGAGGAAAATACCGAGCGATCCTGTGTGTGTCATCACAAATCCTATGTGGGTTAGATCCTATGTGGGTCAGCCCACATTGATCCTGTGTGGGATAGAGCATACTGATATTGTGTGGGTCGGATCCTGTGTGGGTCATCGCTCAGCAATCCTGTGAGGGTCAACGCATACTGATCCTGTCTGGGTCATTACGAGGGTTAGTACCTGTCGATCCTATGTGGGTTAGACTCCGTATAATCAAAAGTGGTACCTCTTGAAATAATAATATGATCTAGCTTCTAAACAAATCATCTGTACTTTTATACTTCACATATAGCTGGTGTGAGTTGAGACTTTTACCTTCATAGTGTTAACTTCGTGGTGTTACTTGTGTGGTTCTTCTATCTTCGTGGTGCTACCTGTGTGGTGCTTATACCTTCTTGTTGTTACATTTGTGGTACTTCTACCTTTGTATTGTTACTTGTGTGGTATTTCTACAGTCTTGGTGTTACCTTTGTGGAATTCTTCCCTCTTGTTTGAGATGATTAGATCTTGACAACTTAAGTATATGAATGGGAATATACCTAAGGGGAGTTGATGTCTATTGCTTCATGATTTGTGGTTTATCCTCTGTGGATTATGAGTGATCATAGGGGGTGTGGGGGTCCCTAAAAAGTATCATTATACTCACCCATGCATGGGATACGCCTGCACATTGCTTTGTCTTGTGTAGACGACAGAAAATGTTGATAGAGGACTTGTGTACTAGGTTTGGAGGCTATTCGGAGGTGGAAATTAGACGAGGCGTACCGTAGAGATGAATTTTCGAGAGTTGTACCTACCATATAGGTGAGATCCTTGGTGGTTGTTCGTAGGAGATGTTTTTCAATTTTAATTGTACTTTCTAGTTAGACTTGAATTTTTTCCCCTTTAGTAACTGTACACACCCTGGTTACTATATAATTTACATTGTACTTGTATTTTGTTGTGTGCTTGGTTTTTATGAGTTTACATGTTTGTAGGTAATGCCTTCTTGTTTTTAGGGACATGCCATTCTAGTGCAAGTCGCCAGCCCTTGGCCTTTGGAAGGGAGGCATGGGGTTGTCACAGAATAGGCCATGGGGGATAGGTCATGACAAGAACTGCCAGAGCGGAACATGGTGGTAGAACCTAACAGTAACACATGGGATTATAAAATGACCATAACACCAAGTGGAAACACCTAATAGTATCATACCCATGGTAATACATAGTGGTAACACCTCACTGGTAGAACCTAATGACAGGACATGTTGGTATCACCTGGAGATATCACATGATGGAAATACTAGGTGGTATCACCTAGTGGTAGAACCCAATGGTAGCACTCGATTAAAACTCATGGGGCTAGAACCTGATGGTAGCACCCAAATGGGTGCATCTCCAACCATTGAATATTCGTGGTTATATTTTTGAAAAATCATCTCCATCCATGAATATATTTTAGCCTATTTATAAGCAATGGGTGGATATCCATAAAATCAATACTTCTAGTATACCTAATAGGTATTAAACAACTCATTGGGTTCTTTTATTTTTAAAAATGAATTCACATCACATTATATATACATATCTTTGATAATAATTCCCTGATAAAAAAACTTACACTTAGTGGAATGAAAATATAATAAATCATAAACCCTTTTAATCCATTATAAGAGAACCAAACATTAAAAAACATCACTAAAATGATCCAACACTTTGAAACCCCCAACAATCCTGGAATAATTATTACTCCCTAGTCCAACTATACAATACCCATGATAAGGGGAATCCTTAAAGAAAACACAGTCTTCTCCTTAAAAATCTAGTTACCTCATTCTAAGAACTGTATAATATTTTTGTGGAACTGTTCTACCTTCATAAATTCTCATACTATGTGGATCCTCTCTTTTATGGTATACACCACTTTAGGGACAAGGGTTGCTGAATCCCTATCTTAAATATAGCATAATTGAGAATGACCCAGTCACTTATAAAATTAATCAAAAAGAACCAAATTGATGGATGAGTGATATATATTATTGGGGGAATACTCCAATAATGATATATGTTTCAAACATAATCCTCCCAAATTTATGACAGTAGACTATAAAAAATCCTCCAGTGTGTAGACGGTATAGTCTATTTTCTTTAATGAGTAGTGATTTAGAGTTGTTATATGGAAGAAATGTGATCCAAAAACAAGTTGCACTCAAATATAAAGTCATATAGTAAAAATAGAATCCTATTAAGACATAATGGTCATTAGTACCATATGGATTCTCAAATCCTTCCCACAAACCACTATTCCAGAGCATCCAAATAACCGAACTCCCCAATTTAAAAAATGTGGGACAACTTCATTAGTCGGTCCATGATTATATAAAAACAAGACATCCTCTATGGGCTTACGGTAACCTAGTGATGAATTCAGTCGATGTTAATTCCTAATTACACTATGGGAAATTCAAGGGTTATAAAAAACACCAGGAATATTTTTCTCTACAAAAATTCATGGATAACCCAAAAATAATGCGTTGAACTCCTCCACCAACTAATTCATCGTAGACCACCAAAGGTTCCTACTCAAGAAATGATACATATTAGTAAAACCTAGATTCACTGCTAAGGGTCGGATAAGAAAATCATAGAGAAATTCTTCACACATGGAAAATGTAATAAAAAATTATTTGAAACAAAATATTATTCATGGAATCATTTACCATCCTCTCTATAACATCACAATGAACAACATGGTATCACAATGATTCCAACTTCATGAATCCCAACTGAGACTCATCCACTTAGTTCATCAGAGAAGATTAACATATTAGATAATAGAGATATCATGTTTGATGACTTTTTTTCACTATGATACATAACCGGAAGGTCTTCTATACCTATTCTATATCTCCAGACTCCTAAAAAATTATCATTCCATGACTTCCAACTGAATACATCATCAACTACCACCCCCTTTCCTCAGAGAATGAAGATATGAAAATAATATTCATAGAGAAAATAATTCACCCTCCACCGTTGTTTATCTAAATTAAAATAATTGAATTCACACTTCAAAGTATTATGCTAAAAAAAGATGAATTCACAGATTTGGAAATGTAACAACATCATTTGAGAAGACACTACAACTACTAACTCTAGTGAATGTGTAGAATAATTATTCCCATGGGGATCTAACTAACTAGGCATTAAACTTATCACCATTAATATACATCCCATTCCTAGATGGTATGAATCATATAATACCATTAACAACACCCATTCCCATGAAAAATACTGAATAGTGGAACATATCAAACACTCATTTAGGTGGTCCAAAGATTCCTAACACTGATTAGCCTAGATGAAGGCATGATACTTAATTTTCGAATCAATAACTTAGGTAATAATATAAGAACATTTGTTTAAAAAATAATGCAATAGGATAAAATAACAATGATACTATGCAAATATTCTATGTTATTTGGTACTGCATAGAGAAAAACGAAATTTACCTTTGATTGATTTACTACCACTCCATAATGAGACATCACATGTTCATATAAATGGAACCCCATGTATAGAACTTTAAGATATGTTTATTTCCATTGATTTTATGTTCTTGAAGAATATATAAGGAAAATAAGATATCCTTGATAGGATAATAACCTAAAATTTATTATATCGGGATATCATTGATGAACACAACTATAAATTATATGAGGACCTCATAGTATACACTTTCAAGATCCCTCCAATCCTAACTTGTTTTTTTGTGACATCAAATGACATGAAAAATATTTATGTGTCCATATATACAAAATAAGGTTGTATTTAAGATATCTTCCTCCATCAACCGCACCTATTGATATCTAGATAGTAGATCAATATTATAATACCAAAAACACCACCTCATATTGTATAATAGATAATCAATTTTTTAAATGGTGTAATAGTTCATAACCAATAACATAGTCAAATTTTTTATTTCATGAAAAAACTCATATAAACATCCCCATACATAGTGAACAAAATTAGATCCAACCATGGAGATACACTGGGCTAGATGAAAAACCAATTCTACAAATCATTAATTTAGAGACTTAACTCACAAATCTTTGTGGGAGCTATACTATAAGGATCTATTGAAATGTTAAGAGCACCCAATTGTAAATCTATCTCAAACTCAAAATTGCATTAGTGGATATCACTATCTTATCAGGGATGACATCAAGAAACTATTCAACAACTCTAGGTTCCTTCACCATCATGGTATCCACAATAAACTACACCAACTATGATAGAAGATAATCCACATGTATACTTCCATTTTGATATCACTTCTCACTATAGAACCCCACTCACTAGACCTCCACATAAAGAAACAAGAATTTAATCTATAATAAATCAACAAATTCTTGCACATAGAACAAAAAATACATTCCATGGATGGCATGATATGGTCAAATTTGTAAAAATAAAATAGAATCCCCACTAACTGATTCTTCCTAATCATCAACCTATATCCTTAGAACACATCCAATATAAATTTCTGAAATCCATCTGGTGTATATTACTCCATGGAAATTATATTCCTCTCCACCTTATTTATAACATACAGAATAATGATGATTTAAAAAGGTTCCCATTGCTATTAAATTGATGAAATAAAAAACTATGTTAAATGATATAATAATTACACCTAGAAAAAAATCTAGTTACCCCACTACTAGAACCACTAAAACATGAAACTACAAACATACCAATCCTCTGCCTCACAAGCAACGTCTTCCATGAAAACCATATTTCCTATGTCTATATGGATCCAGTCCATCGTAGGGATGACCACTACTAACTCTATCTCTTCTCAGCTACTATAATAACATTAGGGGACCCTAGAGCTACTGTGTATTGAGAGTATCCTGATCTCCCAAATCAAGACTACCTATATAGGTGTTTAAGAAGTTTTAATTCATGTTACCATTACCACCAATAATATACAACCTAAATATAATTCATTTTTAGGTGCTTTAGAACCAACAACCCAGATGATCACATTGCAGATTACTATGAATGACTCTCTACTGATCAGATATTTGGATGGCTTGACATCTGTGATCATCCGCCAAAATATCTATGACTAATGAACCTTTTCTGTCATTCCTCTTGAAGAAATCTTCATATGAGTGCATAAAATTTATTACTTCTGCCTTATTCTACATGACCATATATATAAGATTCATAAAATGGGTGACTAAATATCTTATAATTAGACATAGTTCAATCTCATGATGTGATGATCTTGACACCACATCTAGAAAGAGGTATACAGTGAAATAATGGAGATTATAAAACTATATCATTACCTCTCAAATGCTTATAACCCCCTTTAGAAGGGTGGGATTCTACTATAAGTTTTCCTCTTTTGTAATAAATTATAAGAGCTCAATATAAAAACCATTTTGGAATTCAATATAAGAAACATCCTCCTCCCCCCACTATTATAGGTATATTTTTACCACTAGAACGTTTCTTCTCATATATGGCTGACTACCAATGGAAAATAGTGCTTTTCACGAGTAGAAATAAAAAAAAGGAAATATAAATATCCTATAAGAAATTCTCAGTCACTTAATTAGACAAACTCCCCTCAAACTTTTCAAGACCTGGATATTGGATAGAAGGAAACACCCTCTACCTTGTCACATCCTCCTATTTTGGATAGGTCCACCAAAAATAATCTGGTATAGCCTATTAATCCTCAATTTCCTAAAATTCACACTTAAAATAACCAAGATCCACCTATGAAAAAAAATGAGGTATGGAAGAATGATCCTGATATTATGTAATTTACTTATTTTAATAAATCATTTTCTTTTTAATACCTGATACACCTCATTCAATCCAAAATACAAGAGAACATAATTCAAATACATCCCATAGGTCTCTACCCCAAAACCAACATTATCCTTACAAGGGTGTTCAATAAGCATAAGTTACTTAAATCAGATCACATTGGGCACAAAACACATTATCCTATCTAGTATCCTTTTCTATAGCACACACTATGTTTGTATAACACTGTTTCCCAACCATTTCAATGAAATCTTCCATAACTTTTAAATCTAAACTCAGTAAAATTCCTCAAGATATTTTTATGAAACTCTACCATGGAGCCCATCCTCAGGTACCCCGCTTTGGTTAGTTGTGAGGAGAAGGAGTGACCCAAATGTCCCACCTCGAGTAGGACCTATATTAGATACTGAAACCGAGGTTATAAAACATTCAAATGGGAGGCATTACCCATAATATTAGAAATTGAGTGAGTGACAAGATAACTAACAACCAATAAATTTTATGAAAAAGTATATATATATTGAACCATCCAACATGTGCATGTTAATAAATTTTTTTTACCTAATGTAAAAAAGAAAAAGGTAAATGAAGGAAGTGACTCCACAACAGCTTCAAACTGTAAGATAGAAATATAGAGAACGGTCATTGTAACCATCATTGAAACTAAAAAATAGATATTCACATAGGATGAGAATAACATGTATTAAATTAATAATCATATCTCTATCATCCCTTATATTTTTTAAAAAACAATACTAACGCACTAGAGGATGAATAATAGAACAAAAAAGTAACAATATTGGAAATCTATCAATCCCATCCTCAAAAAGGCTCACTCACTAAATTACATAATCATTTAATAATAAAAGATTAAGAAAACATCAAAACAAAACCTTTTTTCCACTTCCCCACCGAGATTCCACTCTCACACCCCAACCCCAAATGTCACGTCATTTTATCCCTTCTAGGATCTCTCATAACCACTTATAAAGGCATCTCTAATGTGGGTCAGATATAAAAATATACGAACCCCATCCAACCACATGTAAAAACATGAAATTTAAGCATAAAATTCATTATAAACATCTCTTATGCAACTACCACAACATCATCATCCAAACAATCATCTAACCAAATATCTGGAGTAGTTGGGTATCTTAAAGGTGAAGGATATTAATATCTTATACCCACTTACCACTATGATCCCCAACTATGCATAACATTCATTCATCACCATACAAAACTACCAACTACACCATCACATGTTGATACTCACCATAAACTGGTGCCACTTTTATGTACTACTTCAAATAATGTTACACATAGAAATTATAATGTAAGAATATTTTATTTAATACCATGCGTGACATGAAAAAACAACCATAGAAAGGAATATAAAATCCCAAGACATTATGATATATTTAATATTCTAAATAAATCTATTCTATAGCTTTAAATGAACATAAAACTGGGTTATTTGATGTTATAAAAAACAATTACATTCTCCAATGTCTTTCATTACATGTAAGGTTGAGTTTTATTAAATAATAATATATTAATAAAAATATTAGATATTATTATAATAAGATATTACCATGTTCTTATGTTGATGATTATGAATAGTATTAGATAGATTATAAAAATATATAATGTAATTAATTGGTTAATTATTAACTATAAATGAATATGTAAAAAATGAATATAATGGGAATTATTTTATAAATGAATATTTCTATGTGAAAAAGATGATTTATCTTAATAATTAAAATTAATTTCAATTAGTGAATGGTACTAGTTAAATTTATATATAATATATTTAATAAAACAGTTTTTACATTCATCCAATATATTTTACAAGCATAATATTAGAACAAACCTAATTATATACATAAAAATATATATTTTTATAAAAGAAGTTTTACTTCATTTTAATGGAGAACTTATTTTTAATCTAATTTTTGGAACTATTATTAATTTTATATGTCAAAAAACATCATTTTTAAAAAACAAATATAAAAATTTTGTTTCGAATAATTTTTTTCATTTTAATGTGAAATTTCATTTTTTATGAATAGTTAAACATATTGAATTTTAATTCAAAAATATTTATAGAACAATTTATTTATAACATTAAATAATAATTAAATTGTTTTAAATGTTTAATTTGATGATTTTTTTATTAAATAATTCAATTTAGGTAACTGGAATAAATTTCAATTGGAAATTGTATATAAATACTCAGAAAAATTTGGAATATTTTTTACTACAAAAACCAACATTTTCTTTCCATCCGTGTGATTACATTAAAATAAATTTATTCACTTTATGTGCTTGTAATTTAGAAAAGTGGATTCCATATTTTTAATTATCATAATTTTCAACATGTAGTTTATAAAACATAGTTTTTACCAAAAATTTTAGTGGATGTAATTAAAATTAATTATGAAGACTGAAGGGAAAATCAGTTTAACAAGGGATTAAACCATAATATTAAGAGAAACAAATGACAATAAACTTTTATTTAATACATTTTATGGAATATATAGATCCTATAATCCCTTGTAACTCTATTGGAAAATTATTGTATCCAATATTTATAGGAAAAACATGGTTAGATTTCCCTTCCCAAAATTTACATGAATGTCACTCCTCATAAACTATATAAAGTCACTCACACCTACCACTTCCACATACATATAAATAAACTATATATCAACCCATATCTATTAAAATATCTCCTCAAAATATCTCCCCTAAAACTAGTATCCTTACATTGTGCATAAATCTATTCATGGAACCCCTTTGGTCCAACCCAAGAGGAGTTACCCAAATAAGAGTTAACAACCGCCCTCAATATCGTTAGTTTAATTTCGTCATACAATCTTTATATTATCCTTATTACATGATTATATAACAAAAATTATCCTTAATATATTTAGATGTTTTTTGGTTAAGTGTTTGAACTAAACTTATACTCACTTCTATCTAATGGATAATTAAGTTGTCGTTCTTCTGCACAACGAACTACCGCATCACGAATTAATGTTGTGTGTTTTTCCATTACTACCTATCATGGGTGGGTATTACAATGTTTAAATTATTTATATAATATATATTCTATATTTAAAACTTATTTATGATGATGTAATTCTTATATAGAACTTTCCTTTATAAATTCCATTATGTGAGAATAAGATAACATCATTTATGGAAGTCTTGACTACCTCCTCCCAAAAGCGATGTGATTCATTCACATTATTCCTTGAATGTATAAATAATTGCATAAATTAAATATATGTTAAATAAATTAAATATATATTATATTAATGATATAATTAACTTTCTATAATTATAATTTTTCATTTTATATATTCCCCACATCACACATAGAAAAGTGATAACATCTGTCATGGATGTGTAGATTACTGAATCCTCGACATGTGTGATTCCTTTTACATCAATAGAATTATATATATAAGTATATATTATTAAATAAAATTTTATTTTTATATAATTATCATTAGGGAAATATATAATTTTACTTAACTTCTTTCCATAATGGTCATTGAAAAATTGGAATTTTACTCATGGTTACGTACGACCTACTTTCTCCATGATTGTAATGTTGGTCCATTTTTAATAAAAAATATTGAATATTGGTTTTAAATGTATAATTTATGTATAAATATTATTAAAAATATATTATTACTATTATGTATATGTTTATATATTGACCCCTTTTACCACATTATACCCACCAAATTTGTTTTAACACAAGGACCGAATTAGGTCAAAACACAAAATGTAAAATTAATTTTCTAATTAGTTGTTTAATAAATTGTACTTAGTGAAATATATGTAATAATAAAACTATAAATGGTTATGTATAAATTAAATACATACCAAAAATTTATTATTTAGGAATATAAATACACACATGAAAAGTCACACTTAAGGAAAAGAATTCTGTCTCGATTTACATTCTATTGAGGATTATTTATTTTTAGGCATGAATTCACTTTCATATGATGTATATGATAGCATTTGAAAAGTTATATAATGAATATAATCACTCTCATGATATTATATGTTTCATTTAATGTTATTCCTTCATGGGAACTTTGATTTAAATTCTTCAATGTGGTATGAGACACATTATAATGATTAATGATTACTCTCCTCAAGAGTGTTTTAATGATATTTCAATGGAATTTACATAAATAAAAATCAAGACCACTTGTTGTAAATAATCCTCCACTTAGGAATTATTTATAATTGTATATTATTTATTCTCTATTTATATATTATGATAATAATTTTTTGGTATTTATATTTATTATTTGATATGAGGAATGTTTTGGAATGTGAATGATTGGTGTGGTCCAAATGTTATATATCATATTGATGCATCGAAAGGTTCTCATGAGTAAAATATGTTTGAAAAAAATAGTTTAAATAATCTTGTTAATGTTCTTCATGATATAGGTTTCTATGTTCCTTGAACACGACATACAAAAATTAAGCATTCCCCTCATAAATATTCTGTTATTATTCATGTATGATATTTTCTCATTGACATATCATTAGATTAATTCTATTCTTAGTTTATTGATTTAATGGAATGTGTTTCATTTTAGAATATATGAATATTGAGTTTTTACTTATCTATTTATTTTAATTGTAAGTGTTATAAGTTAATTACCTTCCCATGTTGATTATTCTCATCAGTTCATTTTTTACTTATTCTTTGCTTACCTTTACTAAGAATTTGAGTTCACCATTATTATGATTACTATCCCCATATTATAAAGAATAAATATATGAATAATATTTAAAGGATTCTATTTATTTCATTTTTTCATGTATCATGTTTTTATTTTCTTCTTCCAATGTATTATGGTAATCATGTTTGTAATATGGATTTCTAAAACTACTAAACATTTTGGTCCCTTGAGATTTTAAGCATGTAACTATGCCAATGCAATAAAATAATTCAATGACTACAAGATATTTGGGTTTGGGTATGATAGTTGGGATCAGATAAGGTTTAATAGCTTCCTTGGAAACCCTATTCAGAGAATATAAATTAGGGAACATAACACTAATATAGACGTTCAGGATATGTATATAAGAACATACTAGAATTTTTTTAAGGTAGATATTATGTTGGTATTACTCGTGATATATCCTTGTATGGATACTACAAGTTGATTTGGTTCTAGTATAGATGTATCTCAGGGTAATAACACTGAAATGGTGCATCGAGCCTAACATGGCATAACGTGGTACATGACAACAATCGTTTTTGTACACCCGGTTATTCACTCATGGCGGATACACTTAGGATAATTCAAATTTTTATAAGTTACATTCTGAATGATTTTAAAATATTGATATTCCCAAAGAAATCATGTTTATTATTATTGGATTAGTTATGGGAAAAATTTAATTTTATGTTTGATGTTTCCTTATATTTTGGGACTATAGATTATGTTACATAATCGAATATTTTCCATTTTATTGAAATGGATCATTGATGAAAAAATTATTTTAGTACTAATTGAAAATTTATAGGTTTCCCTACTAAGAAAGATGACATATATTTTATGGGAAGTATGAAAGTTATAGATATCATAGGGTATATTGATCATGTTATGACACATAATCCTTCTCTAATGGAGAAACAGTGTCCCACAGTGATATTACCTGATGTTGGATCTATTTTATACAATATATTCTACTATAATTTAGTGTGTATAGATATCCAATGGTAGCCAAAAAATGGATTAGGTATCTAGAGATGATATTTATGGCATTGAGATGTAGTTGAAAGGAAAATATTACACTTTAATTGTATTGAATCAATGGAGATAATGGTCAATGGTTGTTGATGATCCATAATACTAGGGAGGAAGATGAAATATTACTCATCTAATATAGAACATTTAATGAGAAATTATTCTATAAGTAATTTCCACATGTTCAACAACATGTAATGAAGAGGTTGTTCATTAGTTTAATGAAGAAGGAGGGAGAAATTTTTGCTGAGTATGAATCTTATTTTACATGGTTAAAGAATAATTCTATAGATTTAATATTCAAAAGAGAGTGTAAGATTGAAAAATTTATTGATTTATTTAGAAAAATATTTGATGGGAACTAGTATACCAATTTTTTTCATCATATGATGAAATAATGTAATTTTCTATCTCGAGGAAGGACAAATTCTCTAGAATAAATATATTCAAGAGAAAAATGATATTAGGAGGCCATATGAGGTCTATGTAAAAGGGAAGGATTCAATTAATAATAAAGGAAATATTTATTTTACCACATGTGGTAAATTATTATAGAATCCCCATGGGAAATATTTGAAAGTATTTAGAGTTTGTATAAGTGTAGAGAAAAGGGTCACTAAGAAAAATAATGAAAAAGATAGAAGGGAAATGTTACTAACCAATGTTACATTTTCATGATGAAGAGGCACTATGAAAAATATTCCCCAAGAATCAAGGGCATATACCACCAATGAATATTTGATATTAATGACAAGATTATGTTCTTGAAACAACTGAAGTGGAATGATTAATATACATCTGTATTTGGGTGTAAAAATATATTGTAAAGTTATTTTATTGATGATGTTATCTTCATATGATTTATGAAATATGTAAGGATTACACAGAAGTATTATTTCATTAATTATTTGGTATAATATATTGAATGGTACAATGAAAAGTGATTCAAAAGAAAGTTAAACTATTTATAAAATACATGATTAAGGGAAAGATAATCCCTAATATAGACCTAATGTTAACATAGTGATGTTTGGATAAATAAATGACTGGATTGGAAATTTTAAATCAGTTAAGTGTTTAATAACTTGAACTCAGTAATGTTTTATTGACAAAGTGGTTTATCCTATCATTGATGGACATTACATCATTTTAGATTTAATGAATATATACGATAATCTATATTCTATTTAAGTACTAAGAATCATGTATGATTTCAATAATTTTTTAGCTAAATTAATGTTATGACCATATTCACATGTTTGATTAGTAACGATCAAAATCTATATAATTTTATTTGATAAGTTCATTCTGGAAATTCTGTGACCTGAATTTTAAAGTACAAATCATAATATTTTGTAAAAATTAACCATTTATGAAATGGATTAAGTTGGTCTTTGAATGAAGTTTGTTTGATTATTGTAATACTGGACTATATAAAGCCTCTTATACTAAGATATGAAGTAGAAATATTTAAAAGATTAATCAAAGGAAATGAATATGATTATGGAATGTATATTTTAATATATTCATTGATTGTGAAATAATTTCTTAACACAAGGGAAAAAATACTCTCGAAAAAAAGCATTTTCGTGTTATCATCATTTTTTATGATATCATTTACCGTTAATCACACCTCTAATTTATAGTTTTGTATTCAAGAACTTTAATTGGACATATTCTCTAAAACCCTCCAATGGAACAAGATTGGTAGATTCTTCTAATCTATCCATTTTCTTACTTCGCACATATATTAACCTATCAGGGAACCTAATTACATGACCTTTATACATTCCATACACTTTTATTATAATTTTTTTTAACTCTATTTACAATTTCTTTTTTCAATAATAATTTATTTTTAAATACCAATCCCTTGATTACCAAGATCATGTTTAAATTTAGAAGATGCAATTTAACTAAGGTGTGGAGAATGTAACACCATAAAATTAAAATGTGTGAAAATTTTATTAAATAGCATGTGTACAAAAAACAATATCAATATAAAGACATATAATTTCAAAATAAATTAAGATATACTTAAAATTTTAAACAAATGTATTCTACATATTTTCGAAAGTTCAACACTGATATAACTTACGTTATATTCAAAAATTACTTTGTTCAACGACTTCCGTTACACACAAAGACGAGTTTTACCAAACAATAATATATTATAAAAATATTTTTATTTAATATTACAAGCTATGAAATATCCATTAATTTTAAGGATATAAATAAGATTAGATAAATTTCTAAAATATATATTTTAATTTATTTGTTCCCTATTACTTAAAAATGGATATTGAATCAAAAGTATTAGAAAGGGAACAACTTTATAAAAGTCAATTGTTTTGTGAAAAAGGTAATTTATATTAATAACAGAAATTAATTAACATTAGATAATTATATTAATTAAATTCAAAAGTTATAAATTCAATATATTATTTTCTACATATATCAAATATATTTGATAAGCATAAGATAAGAATAAACCAAATTTTACAAAGAAAAACCTACATTTTTATAAAAGCAGTTTCAATTCCTTTTAATGGAGAACCTATATTAAAATATAAATTTTGGAAATTTTATAATTTTTATATTCCAATATAAAAATAATTTTTTAAATAGTAGAAAAAATTATTTTAGGGTGAGTTATAGGTATTTTTTGAAGTTTAATTTTTTAACGAATGATGAAACATGTTGAATTTTTATTTAAAAAATTTTAGTGCAATTTATATATAAGGTTAAATTAGTTTTTATTTTGTTTTAAAATTTTAAAAAAGATCAATATTTTTAAAGAATAAAATTTATTTCATATTAATCCACATAACTTTGAAATTGGGTGTAAAAATCATACCCATTAGATGAATATTTTTACATTAAAAACACGCATTATCATCCCATCTCTGAGATTAAATTTAAATAAAATTCTTACACTTTTATGATTGTAATTTGGAAATATGGATTCTATATTTTGAAACATAATAATTTATGATTTATAATAAGTTAATATTAGTTTTTAAAAAAATCAATTAGTGACAGTAATTAAAATTACATACAATAATTTAGAGGAATGTTCGTTTAGCAAGGGACTAAACCTTACCAATAAGATAAAAATGATGTAGAATATTTCCAAAATCCATTTTATAGACATATTAAGTCCATATAATCCATTTTATATACTTATTACTATTAATTTATCCACTTGTAATTGGATAAAGAAGGGTGGAAATCCCTTTTGAAAATTTAAAACAATATCATTCCTCAATCACTATAAAAATGAACTTACACATAAATTATCCTTACACATCTCAATACAATTTTGATAAACCAATATAACCCCAAATAGGTCCTAAAAATACCTCCCTTAAACGTATAATCCTTGACATGGGAATAATTCCATCAAAGGAATCCCTTCGGTCCAAGCGAAGAGGAGTTACCCAATGACGAGTTAACATCCTCCCTAAATATCTTTAGTTTTATTTATTTATGAACTCTTTTAATTAACATTATTATATTATTATATAAAAAATAATCTTTTCCCAGTATACTGATAAATTTTTATGTTATGGTTTTGACCAACACTTACACAAAATTCTGTCAAATGGGTAAGGAACTTACCATTCTTATGTAGGGAGTACTATCGCCTCATGTAATGATGTTTTTTTATTTACCACATCTAATGGGTTGGTGTTATAATGGAAACAATATTTATATATCATATATATGAATTTTATAATTATTTTATGCCTTTTATTTTTATATAGAATATTCCTTTTTTATTTCCATTTTTTCGGAATATGATAACATCATTTGTGGAAGTGTGGACTACCGTCTCCCCAAAGAGATGTAATTCGTTCACTTGATATGTGGAATTTATAAAAGAATATTTTAATTAAAAACATTTAAAATAAATGATATATATATAATATTCACAATATTATTACCTTTGTATATAAATAATATATATTTTTATTTATTAACCCTTTCACACACTAAAACTTGATATCGTCAGTCATGGACATGTGGATTACCACCTCCTCGATAGGATGGTATTTATTTTACATCACAAGAGTTATATATATAATTAAATATTATTAAATAATGTGTTTATATGAAATAATTATCATAATGGAATGATATAATGTTACTGACCTCCTTTCCCTAATAATCATTGAAAAATTGGAACATTACTCATGCATATATATAGCCTACCTTTTCCATGATTGTAATGTTGGTTCATTTTTCATAGAAAACATTCATAATTGGTATTAAAACTATAATTGAGTTATAAATATGAAAATTATTTCATGATTATGAATATATATATTTTTATATTACTACCCATTTTATCATAGTCGACCTACCAAAGTTGTTTCAACACATTAACTCAATTTGGTTCAAACACCCAACAAAAATGTAATTATTTATGTAGTGGTTTAAAACATTATAAAATGAAATATATTTACTGTTAATTAATAATTTTTTTAATATATATTACTAATTACAAAAAGTTTATTATATAGGATTATAAATATGGACGTGATAAGTCAGAATCAATGCAAGTGATTACATATGACTTTACATTCCATTGAGACTTATTTGTTGTTATGCATAAATTAACTTTTATGTGGTTTATATAATACAATTTGAAATGTTATATCAGGAACCTCCTTATTCCAATGATATTATATATTACAATTAATGTTACTCTTTCATGGTGATTATGATTCAAATGTTTCAATGTTTTTATGAGACACTTTGGAATGTTTAAATATTAGTCTCATTGAGAATATTTTTAAGACCATTCAATGGAATATATATACATCAACATAAAAAACTTTTGTTGTTACTTATCCTCCAATGAGTAGTTATTTATATGTCCATATTATTTTTTCAATGTTGATATTTAAGGATAAGGCATATTTTTTATTATTTATCTCAATTATTTTATATGAGGATTGATTTGGACATGAAATGATAGGAGGGGACCGAACATTATATATCCACTCGATGCATTGACATGTTCTTATGAGAAAAATAAATTCAAAAAAATTAATAGAATAAATCTTTTTATGAATGGTCTTGACAGTATAGCTTTTCACACGGCTTAAACATGATGTCCAAAAATTAAGTGTCTCCGTCATTCAGATTCATATATTATTCATCCATGATATTTTGATGTTGAAATATCTATGTATCCTTTCTATTATCAGATTTTTGATTAAATGGAATGTGTTTTAGATTCATACCTATCCATATTTATATTTCCTTATCTAGTTATTTTAATGGAATGTGTTATCATTTAATTACATTTCTATATTGATTATTCTCCTTAGTTAATTATTTCAGACAACTTACAAAACCTTATTGAGGATTTGAGATCACCCTTACTATGTTTCCTATCCCAAAGTTATAAATAATAAGTCATTGAAAAATCATTGAAGTATTCTTTTTATGAATTTTTTGTAGATACCATGTTTTTATTTTATTTTTACAATGTATTACGGTAATCATGTATGTAACATGGTTTTCTAAAACTACAAAACCATTTGGTCCCATAGGATTTATAGGTTATATATATACAAATGTAAAAAAATAATGCACTAGAATAGGGTTTCTTGGGTAGCGGTGTTATAAAGGAGGAGTGTGGAGGATGGGGGTAATCATCCATATGTTCCACACAATCCAAATGATAGGGAAACTACTTTGAAATCATTTGGGTGTTGGAACATCATACTGAACAAGGAAGGGTGTGTATAAAATCAACAAGAATGTAAATGTATATATATACACAAACATAGAAAAAATAAAATCCCATCCTAAAGGTTTCACATCCATACATTAACACCCTTACCATATCATCAACACCCTGACAAAATTAATTAATTCAATCAGAAACTAGATACAAATCAACACACATAACTACCACACATAACCCACATTCATATTTTCCAATTATATACTTATCATCCATTCTAAATGATTACATTAACAATAAATATTTAGTAATTAGACTATATATCATTATATTTTATAGAAAACCACTTAATCAAATATATTTATTTAAATATCCATTTATGTCATGAATTTTCATAATCATACCCTTCATTAAATAATTGATCAAATATAAATTAAATTCAAATATCATTATAATACTTTCCACAACATTTCCCATTTATTTATTTTCACTAAACTCGTATTCCATTTTTTTTATGCAAACTACAATAAGTCATCTTATTATAAATGATCATATTTACAATCTCACTTCCATTACCCACAACATATCTAGTATCTAAACCGATTACCCACAAAATCATACAAAACCCATCAAAGATACAAAACTATAATTAAAAAATATATATTAGAGGCACACAAACTCAGATATCTAAAACATTTATTTTACCATAATTAATTTATAAGGGGTCTCCACATCGAATCGTCTTCATATTCACAGATACTTTCAAAAAATTCATGATTTACATGGGATACCAATTCTCATCCAATTATTCACATTAAAACATTTATGAGTGATTGATTAAAAAATATCATATACGGTTTATAGTTCCACAACAGGGGTTTACAGTTCATATTAGACTCAACATGAACATAAAAGAAGATATATATTTCAATATAAAATTATTAGTAGTTAAATAAAGATAAACACATGTGATTACACCCCATCTCATTAAATTAAATTTTAACCTTTTATTTATATTAATTTTATAATTTATAAAACTCACCCACTGGAAACCAAATGTATTCTAATTGATAAAATTAACAAAATAATAGATAACATGGATCCAAAATGTGGTATATAATTTTATAACACACAAACCCAATAATAGGGGAAATAAATGATTATGTAACTATTGGGATATCATTAATGTAAGGGTTTGATAAATCATACAATACATAAAATGAAATTAGGAATAATAAATTGAAACAAGAACTTACTACAAGAATTAAACGCCACATTGGATAATTTATAGGGAACAACGATTTTAGACAAGATAAAATTTTTGAATTAGAAGTCATTGGGTGATGAGGAGAACACTCAAGGTTCAAGGGAATTGTTTTCATTCATCTAGACTGATAGGGGAAAATGAAAATACTTGAATAAAAAAATTAAAATTATTTTAATATTCCACATATGATTTATAAACCATTCCCTATATGTTAATGTGGTTGAAATTACTATTTTTGAATTTTATATTTGTTTTAACTTAAAACATGTGGGATGACCCATTCAAAACCATGGGGATGAATAAATTTAATGGTTGAATCTAATCCACCCAAAAACATTTTTAATGTTATTTTTGTAACTTTAAATCGCAAAATTTACATGAAAATTATTTTTCACATTCATCAAGAAAAATCTAGGTGTTTTTTTTCATAAAATTAGAATTTGGAAAATAGTTGGATCAATAATGAAAGGATCCACCAGGGGAAAGGACCAACCATGAGAATAAATCATGCATTATAATTAATTGACTATCAGAATAAATTGTATAACAATAGATATACTTGATTGGAAATGGGATGAAAAAGATCAATCATTTGAAGGAATTTATTTATCATTTAAATAATAGATCAACCATGAAAAAAACGACTGACCATGCGAATGAATTATCAACTCTGTGAAGGAACAAATAAAAAATGTGAATAAATATATCTATTGTGAGCTAAAAAATTACTTAACATTAGAGGGGTTTAATTTACCATGTGAAGAAAATATAGATGGTGTGATGTAATATATCTATCATGAAAATATATAGATAAACTTTAAAAATTAATGGATTAACCTTATAAAAAATTGATCGACTGTGAGAATAAATCAACCAACCATGAGAAGGAATATGTCGACTGAATGAAGGCATTTATTAACCATGTGATGGATTAGAGTGAATATAAGAATGAACTACTTTACTATGAAAATTAAAATTTACCATGAAATGAAATAGATAAACAGGTAGAAAAAACCAAATTGGTTGTTCTACGTAATAGATGGATTGTATGATAATGGATAAAATGTGTGAATAAATGTTCTACTCTGGGAATAAAATATCAACATTGAATAAAAATTTAATGACCATGTGAAAAACTAAAAAATTTATAGGGGGAGGGTAATAAGTACCCAATCACTCGATGGACGCCTCCATCCCTAATAAAAACTCATAGTAAATGGATTAAGAACATAGGTAATTATAAGTATGTTTTTTGGAATGTGATAATGTTATTAGTTAAATATTTTTTATTCTATTGTTTGGTTTACCAATAGGGGAAGGTAGAGTATCATGTTCATAGAGGGTTGTTATAATCATTGGATGTCCCTCTATATATGTGGGAGGAAATATCTAGGGATTCTATCACTGGTTTACAATAGTTTCTGGGATGATTTGAGTCTATTTGGGTGATTATGGACCAACTGATGATGTTTGCCCATTTTATGGTGATTCTGGAGTCAAGTGATATGAATTTATGGGAAATAAACAACATGGATGATGTCGTTTGCTCTAGGAGGTTGAAAAGACCATCATAAATTATTTATACCATCGTTTACATCATGATCTATACAAAAATTTAATCAAGAATTTGTGATATGGGATACACCATTACACTACCTTTCATCCCTCTATGAATAGGTTGATAGAGTATACTATCTACACACTATAGGATTTACTAAAGGCTTATTTTATAGATTTTGGATGGTCATTGTGAAACACTTACCCTTAGTCATGTTTTCCTACAATAATATCTTTCTATCATCCATTTAAAAATACCTTTTCAAGCAATTAAAATGACATCCATGAAAAAATAATTTATTCAATATCATGATTGGGGAGTGAGAAATCCTTGGTTTTGATGTGGTGCATAGTATAATGAAGAAGATATATATGGTTCAATATTGGATGATGGTTTGGATGACTCTCTATAAGTCATATGTTGACCATAGGTGATGGACCCTAGAGTATGATGTTAGAGACAATTTGTTCCTCGGGTTACACCTCACTCGGGTTAGTAGATGCTTGGTCCATGGATAATTCTTTATCAATAGTTCTTCTTCACTTTTACGATGTTATATTATATTTTCAAGGAGGTTCATTGGTTGTAACATTCACTATATCTTTATAGGATATTCAATGTCTTCATTGCGTCATAGAATTTTTGGTATATTCTTTATGAATCCCATGTCATTGACTAGGGTGCCTTAGATATAAAATATGAAATGGCATCCATAGTGTGAGTAATTTTGATATAAGATCATCAAGAGAAGGTTCTAAATGGGTTTATAATTTTATTTGTATATGTGTTGTGGATGCATGGTTGTTTGGATGAGAATTCTTGGGAGTGTGAGATATATATTAAGTCCCTCTATCTATGTTTTCTAAACCATGGATTATAATTTTTTGTTGTAATTTTATGATTTAATTATTTTCTTGTTGTTGTTATATGAAACCTAGTTGTTTCTGTTTACTTTTTTTTATTTTTTAGTGGTCTCTTTTTCTCTTTAATAATATAATTTTGAGGCATCTTATTGGATGGTCATTCAAACATTCCATTCCACCCTTTCATTATGAGATTAGTATTTATTCTTGAGGATGATATTTTTTTGATAGGAATCTAATGATATATTATGTATCCAAAGACCAATTATGTTGATTTATTTGGGGTTTTTGGGGTTCTTGATGGAGGATTTAGGGGATACTAGAAGAGTTGGGATTCATTTTCAAATATAAGAAGAGGTTTCAACATGGAGCTATAAGATATGTTATAGAGGAGTCCCATGAATCATATACAACATCTTTCAATGTAGTCATGGTTTTGTACTATATGATACTTGAGATGATTGATTTTTTTGGATATGAAAATTATTTCATGGAGATGATGTGGAGTTGACCTACTACGTGAATACCTATATAGGCTATTTTAGTTTGTTCTATTGACCTTAAGGGTGTTTTGGAAGATCCTAATGTTACAACATAGTCCATTAGATTAGGTAATGGAAACTGTAGATAATTTTTTGTGTGTCTCTAGAGTTTTATGGTGGATACAACAAGTCCTATTGATTTCATCATACCCTTACATCGAGTAAATATGATATATTAACAAAAAAGTGGTTTTAGGAGTCCATTTGTACTAGGGGTGATTGTGGAATGACTTTATATGATTCACTATAGTTTTTCCTAAAGATTAAATGGTTAAATTATATAAAGGGGTACAACACTATTTCCTTTTAAATTATATACTATGTCTAGTTTTTATTCCTTCATTAAAAAAATCATTCCTCCAACTTCTCTCTTAACTCTTAGGAATCATTTTTGAAACATTTATATGACATTAACCCCATTTCCATGTATTTAATACCTATATCCAAGGGATTGGATCATGGAGATATAAGGTGAATTCTCTTTCCTTACCTTCATTATTATATTCTCGTTCACAATTAAAAGAAGTCTATTTCCATGGGAGTATTAGGATTGTGTGTTTTTATGGTTAAAGAATGATGCCAGTTGTTGTTTGTTACCTTACATAGGGTTTATTGGTGTAGTTATTTTCTTGTTGGTATCCCTTTTTCTCTTTTTCATCACAGAGTTATTTACAATGAATCAAGTAAGGTAATGGATCATGGATCTATCCTTAATTTTAGTTCATCTGTGATATTAACACACCTTGGGGTTTCTTTATGGTGGATGGTGAGAACTAAAATATACATGATAGTGAACATTTTTAAATGAATTTTAATGGGAATGGTTCATTCAGATGTGTTTACACGTTTCTATATAATTATTTTAGAATTTCCTTTACTTCAAAATGAATTTTGTGATGATGATTTTTTTCTAAAATGAATTATGAAATGTTATGATGATTGGTTTTTGGAACTCACCATTCATAAAAGGTGAAACACTAATATACAAATAACAATCCTATTTTGTTTGAATTTTTATGTTGGGTAATGATATCTACGATAGGGATAATATAAATTTAATAAAACCCAATTATAAAAAAATATTGGGGAGTATTTTTGAAAAAAATTCTACTCTCTGTGCTGATTTAATTATTCAAATGTACCTTATGGGTGTGGGGATATTTTAGGGTTTATACGGTGATGGTGGTGAATTTATGAGAAGTGTAATGTTTTCAGGTAGTGTGGTTATAGTTATTATAGCATTGAATATTTTGAAAAATTATTTGTGGGGATAGTTGATGGATATTGGTATGTGATGGTTTCTATAATTTGATGAATATGGGGGTGATATATAGAGTTAATGATATGAAACAATTTGGTTTTTATGTTGAAGAACGTTTTTAGCTACTTGGTTACAACTAGATGAGGAAAATAATGATGAACATGTGACATTTTGGGCTATAATTAAATGAGTGTGGGTTGGAACTAATAACGTGGTAATTGATTATTAAATTAAAAAATTTTAAATGGATTTGAATGAAATGAAAAATATATTAAATTATTATTGGTGTGTTGTTGATAGGGGTTTTCTGTTATGTATCATTTCGAATTGTTAATTAAACAGGTGTTGGATAGAATTATGGAAACTGGTCAGATTTGTAAAAAATCAAGGAACCTTGGGTGCTTTGTTGTGGTTGTTTTATGTGATGAACTGAATATTGTAGGGGAAGTAGTTGGTGGAAGATCTCAAGGGGTGATTTGGAATTTTTGTGGAAAATTACAATGTTTTTGATGTGGATCCTTAGAATGGGTATTGTGTGAGATTAACAATACTTTTATGCTCTTTTTATTTTTAATCATGCCTCACTGGAGTTAATTATTTAATTCATTCACCCAATAAGGGATTTGGGTTCTAGGTTTTCCACCACTATATATTCGGTGGCGGTGATGATTAATATATTTTCTATGATACCTAATTATTATGTCTAAGTTATCAGTGATTCAAAATGATGTTTTCCTAGTTATTTTTTATGCTTTAAGATGATAATTCAGTTGTTGGTGTTCCTAAGTGATTTTGGATCATCTGGTAGAAATTTATTATAATGTCTTAGTTGATAGAGATTCTTATTAAAAAACACAAAAAGTGGTGATTCCTATTGATAAAGAACCAATTGGTGGTGATTACTAGTGATGATAGATTATTTTGGGGTGATGTATTTCAATGAAGTATAATCTTTTGGTTTTAATACACTATTAGATTCACGGTTGGAACTGTGCATGGTTATAGGAGTGCATGAGGTTGACATCCTTTGTGTTCATGATACCATAGTTCTTATATATGAGATTCATAAATGAATATTTGGTTGTGGATATATATGCTTTTTGGGGAATTTGACATGTGACATCCCCAGTATAAGACCACTCATCATTGTCTCAATAGGGTCACCATGTTTTCTTTTGTGCACCACCCCATACACTAGAGATTTTTCAATAATATAAAGTGTTTAGAGTGACACTATGGAAATAAAATACCCTCATATTAGAGTGTGTTATAAGATTAAAATAACCAAACATGGTCTATAAGAATAATATATAGTACATAGAATCCATAAGCACAACAATCAATAATTAAGGAGTATAAAATACAGATATCATTCAAACTCACAATCATTCTGTCATATGTAATGTGATCATTTTATAGGATTGTTACACATAAAAGATAAATGAATAAATTAGAAAACTACAATAAATTCCTATGTACATTCCATGACTCACCTTTTCTTAATTTCCATCCTTTTTTGAGTTTTCCCACATGATCAACCAACCACAAACATCTAGTCATCCAAAACATGTGATTAACATGTCTGATCTCGTAACCAAGTTCCATGGACACTAGAATGGTGTGAGTATAACTCAATAGGGAACCAAAAATATAGAACCATATGTAAATAGTAAATATAGTGTATATAGGTGATATAATGAGATAAAAAAATAAATAGAAGTGATGAAGTGAAAATGAATAAGCATAATAGATTCTCATGTTCTAACATGACCCCCATGACTGAATATACCTTTTTTGGATAGTTTCGGAGTGTCTCTACGAATTGTAAAAATTCACTACAGCCATTACTATCCAAACAAGAATATATTATTAAACATAAATTATCAATTCTTATATCTATCCAATGAAATCCATATATTATAAGGAATAACTGCTGGATCTAAGGATGATGTCAATGGCATCCCATAGTAACATGTTTCGAGATGATCCATATGATGTGATACTAGGTGATAAATAGTCACTAGGAATCATTATATATCAGTAATAGTTAATCCTAGGTTATGAATTACCATCATGTTTAATAACTGATCCCAATGATGTAATCCTATTCCATCCTATATCACTTGACATCATCACTGGCCATAATAATAAATACTAGGAGATCCACAATCATTATACATCATCACCGATTACTATGTGGTAATTCTAGGAGATATATATTTATCAATATTCATAATTGATCCCAAATAGTTAATCACAGGGGATAAAAGGTCATAAATTATAATATATAAAACAAAATATATAATCCTATAAGATCAACAATCAAGAAGAGTCAATGTCGATCTATAAGAAGGAGAAATTAAGTGTTGTAATAAATCACAATATTGTAATACTATGTGATCCAAAACCATCAAGAATCTTATATTTCACTAGGACAAAATCATAGGTCACCAATAGTGATTAGACTTTTTTACTAATCCCTATGATGTAATCCTTGGTGATCTATAGTTATTAATAATACTGTTAATTACTTGGGTGAAGATCCATGAAAATAAAAATAAATTTGAATATTTTAGGTATAATAGGCATCATATGTATCTCAACAAAAATTCTGTGGAAGTTTATACAATTTTATCATCCCTTGTCTTAGCATTGAATCCCTATCAAGCTTACATTATTGATACACGTCCTAAGGTGAAAACAAAAATAATCACTATCCATTTTCCATAGGAACCATCACTTGGTAAAATTTATTATTGGGGTGTAGACTAGGGTCCCCTAGGACACATTGTAATATTGAAACACTTATTTGGGATCCTCTATATTATAATCATATCTTCCGAAAACACCAATCACACAAATGTACCAAATCCCTCAACTTCATTATAATCTCATAGTTTGATCTCACTGACCTCATAACTATTATCATATCAGTATTGAACATGGTACATGATGTCAATCCCACCCCCTAATCATGTCACCCTAGGTTTGTCTAATAATTACACATAACTAAAACAACTTATATTAACATGATTTATAGTATGTATTCCACTTTCATATATTTTGAGGATATTTTCAATATATAGTATTCAGGAATTAGTTAAAAATATTATATAAGAATTTTATTAGTTTTATATAGAATAAATTTTCATTGTAAAAAATAACGCATTGAGTATATACCCATTTAATACGGGCCACATTTTCTTCATTTAAGATGAGTGACGATAGCATACATCATTACCATTATAAAATATATACTCTTATATAGATCTAGTAAATAACTTTTGAAATCTTTGGATAAGTGGGACAACATTTTAAAATGATATAATTTTAGGGGAATCATTCTACTCATGTGGAAATCATGAAAACCAATGAATATGTTATTATTTTTCTGAATAAATCATTAACCATATGAATAAATCATTTACACCTCTAAAAATAAACATTTTTTCACAATAAAACCATTGAAACCCATAATAATGAATAAAAAATCCAAGAAGTCATCTTGATGAATGTGGGAACTCAGGAAAACATTCCTTTGGAAGACAAACCTTTCACCATTATACATTCCAAACTTTGTGGAATCGTAATATTTCAATAAAAACAATTTTTTCAAGAAGTGCATCTGTATATTATATCACCATATTAATTAAACATGTTTCCATATTCTTAACTAATTTCAAGATAAATGATTCCCAGTTAATTACATAAGATTATCCATGATGTATATCTTCCAAATTTCTACCTTTTAAGAATTCATCTTCACCCAATACATTTGAAATATATCTCCGAATCATATATCCTAATATATAATTCTGAAGTATCGTATCCTAATTTTTTTTATATTTCAACTCTTCATTAAAAAACCCATGAAAAATCAGTTATAACCATATGTAAAACTCTTTCCATTATAATATAATCTTGGGGGAAAATTTATTTTATATTTAAAAAATATTAGAAATGAAAAATACAAAGAAGATAATGAATATATTATTCATTAAATAATGATTTTAATGTGTAATGGAATATTGATATTGAATAATATTTATGATAGTGGGAAGAGTCACTGAAGATGTATGTTTCACAGTATATTATTTTAGAACTTTTTAAAAAATTCAAAAAAAACCTACTCATAAATCCTTGAAATGGTTACATTTTATGACATCATAAAATGTAAAATATTGTTTATAATGATATTTATCAAACATTTATGAATAAAAAATTACAGTATTGAAACAATTGAGATAACATAGATATAGACGAGAAAGAGTTAACAAAAATTAAAATAATATTTTTATCAAAAATACCATACCCCAAGTCATGTCTAAATTATTACATTGATAAACACGTAAATAATTAAATTATATTATTTTTAACCTTCCATAATATTTTTTCATATTTTTCTAATTTTCATTTTTTTTTCATTTAATAAATGCTTTATTTATTTAATTAAATTCTTATTGTCATGTTGAACATTTTGGGGTTGTTCGATTTATAACCACAAAACAACATATGTGTGTTAAAAATGGTTAGGTGGATTGTGGTTAAAATACCTATAAAATATTTATAATGGTTTAATAAAATTATTTAAAAATTTAATAAACTTTTAAAACCATCCATGTATGGAACCCATGACAAATTAGTCATGTTATTTAATAGAGAAGGTATTCATTACTAAAAACAAATGATGCTTTGATTTATCTAATGAGTGAAAAATAAATAATGTTGGAAACATTTTACTTTTAAAGTATCAAAAATATGTTATAAATGTCACATTAATTAATTATTTACATCCTTATAATCATATTTTTTTGGGGTAAATGAATATTTAATCACTTCACATCATGGTGGTGGATTTCCTCACATTTTCTCGAGAGATGTTATAAATTTCGAAATGAAATAAAGGGAAATGAATTATGTATTATATTATCTCTAATTATAAATTTTTTTTATTAATATATTTTATATTCATTTGATACATCATTTTAATGAGACATAAAATCCTGTATTGAAAAACTAAACACATCGCTTTGATGTTGTGGAGGTCCACACGTACACACAAGTGATTCTATACTTTATAGTAAGATGGAAAATAGAGAAACCGTTTTCATAAAATATTTATATTAATATTTGAGTATATGGAAGATATTTTTGTTATTATTTAGTAATTTTATGTTAATATTTCATGGAGTTTTAAGTATAAATAATCATAAACAATGTAGTTAATAGTTTACCTATTATTTGGGAAACCACCATTGAATTTCACAATAAACCTTTTAGGGTTGGTAATTTATTGATACCAAGACCTCTATGACATGGTAAGGGATATTGGTGAGATTTTTATGTAGTTATTTTCCAAGATATATTGATAAAAAATTTACAGTAATAGATGAGAGTGGGATCCTTTTTATAGGTTATGGGATTAACACATTTGTAAATATTCAATGTTTTTAAATTATATTAATTCACTACCATGATCTTGAGTCACAAAAACAATTCATTTTATAGTATATGGTGATAAAGGTAAAAATATTATAATTCAATAAAAATTAATACAACATTTTTACCTTTTGACTTAGTTTTAACATAAGAAAAAAAGTTGGACCCTTTGATCACAATGACAACTTTTTACCTACAATACTATTCACAATTAGAAAACATTTATTGACCTCATTAATAAAATTGAACATCCTTATATAATATTTTGATTCCATATTTCCAGATTCAATTTATTGAAGTATTATAAATTGCATTGAAAATATTATCACAAAAGGCAATGAAACACAGTTTTTTATAAAATTTAGTTTTATGAATAAAAATGAACTTATAAAAAATAAAAAATAATTTTAATTAAAAATTAATTATTTAGATTAGTTTTTATTAAATTCATATTTTATTACCTTATAAAAAAATAAAAAAATATATTTTTTCTTTTAGATTACTTTATTTAAAAAACAAATTTTTATTAAAATAAATACATTTCACTCTTAACTCAAAAATTAATATATCTATAAATGTCCAGAAAAACATCTAAATAAAATTTAATATACTGATATCCAAAAATGAAGTTTATTTTTTAAAATTAAAACATTAAATTCATGGAATTTATCATTTATATAATACCATGTAAAACATTAATACACAATTTAGTTAAAGAATACAATTTCAATTCAAATGAAAAATTATATAATGTAATATATAATAAAATGATGTAAATAAATACATAAAATTAATAATTAAATTTCATAAAATTTATTTATTTCTAATATTAACTTGGTTGTAAAATTTTTATTCTGTTTAATAAATTTCATCCTTGTAATTTTATTAATGACTAAAACAGGTGAGGATAATTTTACACATTAAATTTTCTGAACCCCATGTTACTTCTCCAATCATGTTATTCTTCAATATAATAGTTACTTCGTGAATCACTATATTTCATATTACCTTCTCTCCTTAGTAAAAAATCTAACCAATTTTGTATTTATTGTAAGAATTCTCTTCAAACAATACCACATCTGGGATTAAAATATGATATGCATTAGGTATTTACATCATTATTCATGAAACATGATACTCATAATGTACCTATAGTAAACATGGATGTATGTCCACACTGGAAAAACAAACCCCAATTTCTCTACACTTTTATATGGACTAATAATAAATATAATTAACTATACCTTTCTGATAAATCATATGACACTTTTATTTTCAGTTATGTTCTAGAAAATATAATCTCTTACCTAAAATGAGAGATCCTTACAATTGTGATCTGTATAACCTTTCTTTTATTTTTACTTATTCTTATGTGCTATTAAATCATCTTTAATTTTTCAACAATTTATTCTTAAAATTCTAGTCCCAAAAATATCCTTTCGCTACCTTCTTCACAACGTGATGAAGTTTAAAACCTATTTACATATAGTTCCTCAAAGGTTTCCATATGTACTATGGAATAAAAACAATTATTATAGGAAAATTATACTGATGAAAGATATTGATCCCCAATTCTAAAATAATCCAAATAGAAATCTATAAGTATATATTAAAAATTCTGAGTGGTTCATCCTGAATATCCATAATATTTTTGATGAAAAAAATATTTAAATTGAATTCAACACCCATTGACTTCTGAAGTCCTTTCGAATTTTTTTGTAAACCTAAGATCAATATAAAAAAAATATATAGGGGTTCTTTATATAAAATAAATAACACATTATGGTAATGTCTTTAAAACTGACCCAATGACATAGTATCTCGAATATCAATAAAATAATTAGATTAAGTAAAACTATTTATAATCAAATTAATTTTATGATTTCTTTGAGAGGTTAATGGTAATCCAACCTCTTAATACATGGATATATTCCCCCATTTCCATTCAAGAACTAGAGTATGGTAATGAATCCCATTTGGTAGTTTCAATGTAGATTTATCTTATTGAGAAGTGAAATATTTAAAAGTAAATTATGTTTTATCAATTTTATCCTTCTCTCTAACTTGTGATATTCCAATGGTCATTGTACATCTTAGTTCCTCCAGTATGAACTGAAAATGAAGATCCATGATATTCACAAGATATTTCATTCTTAAATTTTTAATCACTCAGAATACATATATCCTCTTAAAAATTGGAAAAATCATTCTTTATCAACATTAGTCTCATAAAAATTAACCTAATTGTATGATTCAACTTTTTATTGAAAATCATGATCATCCATCGAAGAATATGAATTTATTTATAACAATAATGACTACATTGATACCTAATAAAAAATAAAATAATTTTATCTGCACAAAATTTATAGGTCGACTTTGATTAAATCATTAAAAATTATCATTTACCAATAATAACATTAGTAGTGACACATTATATTTTCAGTTCAAGGAATACACATTCCTTTTAATCATTACATAGATGATACTGAATAATGAAACAATAATCCTTTATAAGTTCCAAAAATCTTATATGCCTCATGTTCATCTCTTTTTGTGTTTATATATCATAAAAACATTTATAGTCACCATATATTACACATTTTAGATCGTATTAAATATTCCTTTTTTAAGAGAAAACCACACTAAAAGAACATGATCATTTGTGATGAAATGATTCTCGGGGAGTTTTAATTTACATGATGTATATGTAATTACCTAATCATAATAGAGTATGAAAAACCCTTATCCATTCAAGGAATAATAATTGTAAATAAAAAATTGACCATTTTTATTGGAAATTGTAATTTGGAGAATTAACTAATATACATTTTAATTATTAGCAGAAATCATCAAATTCATTTCTCCATATTAATTGAACTCCTTTTTGAGTTAATTTAGATAGTGATCTGGATAACTGAGAATATTTATCAACAATCTATTCATAGTATCTCAATAATCCATGAAAACATAGGTTCTTCATGACATCTATGGGACTTCTCAATCATTCCACCCCAATGATTTTAAAATCATCAGTAGCTATTCCATCTTTAGAAACAATATTCTCAATAAATAATTTTTTCCATAAACAATTAAAATTAAATATGACTTCTATATAGTTTATTTCATTAAAGGGTTCTGAAACAATAATTAGTTGTTTAAAATGTTTCTTATTGCCTTTATAATAATACAGAATGGAATTTACTAAAATCACTATAAAATTATCCAAGAAGTAATTGAAATTCTATTCAAAATATCCATAAAACAAATTTGTGAATTCATCTAATGAAAAATAATTACCAAAAACATATTATTCCTGAACCTAGTGTGTAACATTATTGCCAAAATTTCTTCCTCCTTTAACTTTATAATGTGATTTTTGGAGTAGATATGAATCAATAAAAATTACTAGGAAAATTCTAGTAGATGAAAAAATTCATCGACTAGAGGTAAAAAATGTTCTTAACATCGATTCTATTAATTTCTCAATAATCAAAGAAAATTACCATGGAACCATTCTCACTATTAATATTTTTTAATAATAGAACACAGTGGAGAAGTACTAGTGTGGATGAAACCCTCATCAAGAAAATTCTATAACATCTTTATCAATTATAACAACTTTAATCTAGATATTTGAAAAAGTGGAATTTGAAATTGACTTAGTATTAGGTACCAATTAAATAGTAAACTCGACCTTCTGATCAAGAATAACACTAAGAAAATCATTAAGAAATACAATCATACATTCATTTACCACTATAACATCTTATATTTGTAATATACTTATCTTTTCAGAAATATGTTCTATATAACATTCACATCCATATTTTATTGTTTTCTCTTATTCTTAATTTATTGTTAATGGAGTGAAATAATTAAAATATATGAATTGAAACTCAACTTGAAAATAGAATAAGAACTATTTATTTATTAAAATTTTCTTATCATGATAAACTAAATGAAAATATATAATTATAATGGAATTAAACTCTAAAATGCGATGGATAAGTTTTTATAAGAAATTAGAACAATTATTATAATAGGATAGTTTCAATATGTTTTCCTTGCCTTTATACTACCATTGGTGTTTTACCATATGTTTTGACCACATTTCCCACTACATAATTTTTATTTTATTAAAAATATCTATGAAATTAATTAATTCATGCATTTGGAATGAAAGAAGAAATTTTCAAAAACTAAATAGAAAACTAATATACCTAAAACTAATTTATGTGATGGTCATCCAACATATATAGTAAAAGAATAATATTTGAAAAACTTTTATTTATTCAATATTAATGATTCCAAACTTGAGTAAAAAATTTTATACTTTTCTTATAACAATTAAACAAGTAAATAAAACTAAAACATATTTCTATTTTATTAATAAATATTTCCCCATTATTAATCTAATAATAACTCTTTGACTAGTATTAATGAGAAAAATAACAACGATTACCACATTATAATAACAATATTTATCCTCCCAAAAATTCCCAAAATTAAATTTTATCACATTAGGAACATTTAATGGATTTACAATAGATTTCTTGGTTGGATGAATCTCTATTTTCTTCCACATTAATAGCTTATTACTATTTCAATCACAAAGTACATAATTATCAATGAAATATTTCTCATTATTCAATGTAAAATGAACTACTTCTCCATAAATGTTTAATTATATAGAGGAATATTATAATCATAAATAATATTTTAGACCTATTTAAAATCAATAAATATTACGCTCATGGTCCTGAGAAAATTTTGATGTATATCTGGTTAGTCTAGTAAATATTTATTAATGTAATAAAATTGAACGATAATAATTTTTCATAAACTCTATAAATTTTATTTAAATTATATGAAAATGATATTTAGTAAAATACATTAAAAGAAAAAAATCATTAATGTTCATCCACTCCATATAATACCCTCATCTTTTTTCGAAAGTAAATGTAATCCAAAATCACCATCGATTAACATTAACTTATAAATGATTAATAAAACGAGATAAATTTAGATTTTAATAGATCCAATAACATTTAATAACTTCTCCACTATATTTTTTCTTCCTTTAGGAATCACTAGCTTTATAGATTGACTGTATTTCATAGGGTTCCATTTCATGAAATTCTTCTCAATGGAAAAATTCCACATCATATAATTAGATAACACTCTTTAATGGGTTCCACCATTTCAATCCTGCATTAAATATGTAAATAATACCATAAATGGTCTATTTAAACCAATATAGGTTACATATTTATAATGTTATTATCACCTTGATGACATCCTAATTCAACTACCATGTTTCCTTTGCTGGAAATCATTATAAATAGAGATATATTAGATGAATCATCATGGAAATATTCATAATCTATATTGTTAAAATTAAAAAATTAATTAGTGACTTCATAATGTTTACTTTTACATTTTACTATTATCTAAATTCATTTAAAAAATTCCTTTGAAAAAAAACTATAAATCCTCATAACTTTACCAACCAATAGTTAAAGTATTTACGAAAAGGGTTTCAATTTCTTACATTTCTTATATAATTTAGTTTTAGAGTTTTATAGAATTAGTCAAATGATTTACTTAGTAAATTGTTTACTTTCTAAAATTATACATTTTAAAAAAACACATCTTTATGTTTACACCCCTGTTTCATTCAAGACACTTTTTTATAATTTATGATGTTTCACCACAGAGGAAATAATTACCTTATTAAAATTTTTTACTTTTACTGAGATAATATTAAAAACATATTAAAATTTGTGATGTGAAAAAAAATCTTAACGATATATTTAAAAAAAAATCTAATCTCGCCAGTCTAATGAAAAACACTAAAACCCATTAAGATGTTTACCTTTCCCATAGAAAAACATTGAGCATGTAAATACAACATTTAAATATGTGAAAATAAATATTTTTAGGATAAAAATCATGATACTTATTAGATATCATATTAAAATAATGAATTCACCCAGAATCATGTGGAAACTAGAGAAAACATTATGTTAAAAAAAATCATTTCACCTTTAAACTTTCCATACCTCATGAAATCAAAAAATAATTCAATATGAACACCTTTTTAAAAATAACATAGTTATCTTAGAGAGTCACAGTCGTAAACCATGGTCACTATGGTTTAACCCATGTCATAAGAATGAATATATTTTAATTATATATGAGTAACTATCTCAGTTATGTCCCTTTTTTCACTTTTGAAGGGTATATACATAGAAAATGTATTACAGAGATGTATTGAGCTCAATCATCATCATTAATTATATTAGGATGAACAATAATCATCTATAATTGTCAATAAATGTATAATAAACAAAAAATATATATGATTTTACTTTTTCATCAAAAAATACTTGCAAATCGCATTTAATCCCATCTCAAAAAAAAACGTTCAATTTTCACATATTCATAAGGAGAACTATTCTTTTTATTTGGAAGATCATAGAAATGAAATATTCCCAAAATAGTTGGAAGAGTATATTATTTAAAAATCAATTTTATATTTTATAATAATCTTGATAATATATAATGGCTATGGTGGGTGAAAAAAGTTGTCAAGTCATATCCATTAAAAAAATTATTTTATCAATTTTGTACATAGTTGGATATAACCCATAAAAAATGGATAAAGGAATAAATTTAAACCATTTTAAATAAAATTAAATATTGTAAAAAATTTACCTTAAAAACCCAAATAACCATAAACAATAACACTCTTTAAAAATTTAAAATAACATTTATATGTAAGAGAATGACATTAAAACATTTAATATATCATTTTAAAGGATAATACATTATCTTATTTCACGTATAGCTTCATATGTTATCTAAAATCAGAATAATAAAATTAAACTAGTTTTATAAACGATTAATAATATTTTTCATTTTCATTTAATTATCACTACTTTATTATTTCATCTATTTCAACATTTTATTTAGTTACAGAAATGGTTATGTTCACATTGGGTGTTTTGGTGTATTTTGGTTTATAACCTACAACAACATCAGTTTTTTAACCATCATCAAAGGTATTTATTTCCTTGATAATATTAACAGTTTTAGGATTATCATATTTATACATTTAATAAACATTTAAAATTATCCAAATAATACACTGATGAAAAATGAATCATGTTGTCTCTTGGAGGAAATAATCCATACATACACATGAATGACACTTTTATTTTTCTGTTAAGTCGATAAGAAATAATATAATTAATAATTTACTTTTGAAAAGTCATTAATATGATATAATGGAAATATTTATTCATTACATCCATTATAATGGAAAGTATTATATGGTGGAAATGAAAACTTAATCACTTTATTCTGTGAAGGTGATATTCCACACATATGCATGGGTGATTTTATAAATTTCAAATGAATGGAATGGGAAAGGATGTAAGTTGTATATTATCATTATAAAAAAAATTATTTTTCATTAATATCATATATATTCATTATAATCATAATTTTAACCGACCATATAATATGGTATGGAGAAATGAAACACATCACATTGGGGAGTTGATAATCCACTTGTACACCCCTGTGATATTATAATTAACAATAGGATGAAAAATAGAGTAAAAATAAATATAAAATAGTAATAATAACATTTGAGTATATTTTAGATACATATATTATTATATCATAATAGTTAATGATGATATGAATGGGGTAGAAGATGAAATAGTCCTTAAACATTCTAGTATAAATTATTCCTCCTCTTTGAGAAACCTCCTTTGACTTACCAATTCACCCTTCAATGTTTAGTCATCTAGTGATACCAAAAACTATAGGTCATGGGAATGGATGTTGAGGATATAGTTAGGTAGGTATTTAACTAGCTAGATCAATCCAAAGGAATTAGGAATGGAGGATTTGAGGTGCCCATTTATAAGTGAGGGGAGTGAGACACCTATAAATTTACTATGTTTTAAAATTAAATAATATCTCTCTAAAGTTCAAGAGAGAATTGAATTAATTAATAATATAATATGAGTTCATAATGTTTCAAATAATTTCATCCAATTAAAATTTTGATTAGTTTTTTGTGACCTTATCACATAGTTTTTAATTTATTTAACTTGTTTTAATATTTTAATGTTGTGATAAATTTTTTTGATGGTTACCATTCATATGGAGAAAAAGTGAAATTAACCTTAGTAAAAAATATGAAGCACCTAATAGTAAATATATAATCCAATTTTCATGATTCAATTTTTATATGTGGTAGAAATTAATATTAATATAAGTGCATGGAATAAAGTGAAAATATATTTTCAGAAAATCCTTTTTTAATCACAATAAGTTTCTTATACCATAAACTTATAATGTGGATAAATAATAAAATATGAAAAAACTATTAAATTATAGAATAAATTAATTTCATGCTTATGAAAATTAAGTATATAGTAATAATAATTATAAGAATATAATGTAATTTATTAATCCAAAAGAAAACATATTTTATTAAAATTGTTTATAAGAATGTTTTACTTAAAAGGATAAATTAAAAATTATATAATTTGGATTTGAAAAAAAATTATTTAATATTGGAAATCATCAGATAAATATTTACTAATTGTGTATTTTTGTAAAACCCTGCCCCTACCTCATTGTCTTGAGGATGAGGTGAGGACTACTTGGCCTTAAGAGACGTTCCCAAGATGCCAAAGGCTGGAAATAAATGCGGACGGCTTCAAGATCATATTGGGGAAAGATTTTCCATTAAGACAAAACCAACCAAACCATCCATTAATTACAACTATATGATGCATGTCAATAAAACACCCAACATGCATTCCCAAAATACAACCAAGTTGTGCTAAAATATGATCCAGAAAAAATACAACCAGACATGTCTACACCACATCAGATTACAAGCGAAATCCAAACCAAAACACCATGATCCATGACACCACCACAATCCAACACTAAGCTCCAAGCTCCAAGCTCCACTAAGACATCACAATGCACCACTAAAGGTGAAAGATTCATTACCTTTTCCCACATCACGGTACACAACATCTGTTAAGACACCAATGTTCCAAAGCAGGGGGTGAGTACAAAAACTCAGTAAGTTTTCCACAAATTACATCCCTATACATGCCACTCAGATAAAACCGTTAGCACATTTATATAAAATAGTTTATATAAAATAATCGCAAGTGCTATCATTACCATAGGCCAACCACCCTTACCAACCCATTTCACCCAAACCAAACCACCAAGGGGAAGCCAACCAAACATTTCAAAAGCTATTTCATCATTTACACACTAGCACAAAAACTTCCAACTTGCAAAGGAATGCACAACAAACTACCAAAACAACCAAACGATGGAGCTTCTGTCCAACCCATTCACCCATTCACACCTAGTGGTACTTACCGTCCACTTACCCAGTGAGGTTGGCCCTTCTGTCCACTATCCATCCCATTTTTAGAGTTGTACTTATTGTCACTTCCACACAACATTCCAATCAAGCCAAACCAAGTATATAACCCACCATGCTCACAACAACATGCAAACAACCAATTCAATTGCATATTAATCCACATCAATAAATCTCCCATTTATTGAAAATCATTTTCCTTGGAAAATCACATTTAAATAAAACAACCTATTTATTGAAAAACCTTTTCTATAAATAATTTGCACAAATGAACCATAACATCCTATTTTAAAATCTCCATTTTGAAATCCACAACGAAAGAATTTCACCATAAAACCCAATTTTCCCCAAAAATCCCCAAATGGATTTCCAACGAACATTCCACATCAAAAATCAATTAATTTCAAGCCAAAAAAATTAATTGTAATATAAAAACACTAGTTGTAGCCAAATAGAGTTGAGATAGAATCCACCTACCTTTATGGTTCCCGAATAATCGACCCACGAACAACCACACCTCCAATCCATTGAACACACCACCGAAACCTCTCCAGATCCCCTTCCCAAATATTCACATGCCTTAAAATCTCATACAAGGAAATAAAAGCCCTAGATCTACACACAATGGGTTTAGTTCTTGAAAACTGAGAGAGAGGTAGATGTAGATCTAGTGGAAAACACAAGAAAAGTAAGTGGAGAGACTTACCCGGGTGAAACCACCTTCAACCCCCTTCAAATCGCTTCCAAAATGAGTGGAAGAGCACCATCAACCCATGAGAACCAAAAATCCCAAGTGTGGCTCGAGTGGGAGGATGTTAGGAGTTATATTAGGCAAGCTCCGGTGAGCCCAGGTTTTAAAAACCTATTTTTATGTGGTCGCATGGTTAGCGCGCACTGTTTGGAAAACCGTGTGCACATAGTGTGGACGCTACTGCCTCGAGAGCATGGATCCACATAGTTTCCTCGCACTGTTTGGAAAATCATTAAAAGGCCGTGAAGATCCTACTGTCTCCCACTGCACAGGTTTTTGGTGAATTTGCATGGTTTCCACTAACCGTGCACAAACCGCGCTCCCTTTGAAAAACCTTCAAAATCATTCAAAACCATTCAAAACTCTCCCAACCTCTTCCCAACTCATCCCATGTAATTTAAACACATAAAACTGCATAAAAAATGACACATACCTCAAACCAGGGGTACTAAATTCTCCCCACCATTGGTCATTTTGTCCTAGGATAGTAGTGAACCAATATTTTGCCGAAAGAGCTCGGGCCATTACTCGACAATATCTTTCTCCCGCTCCCAAGTCTCCTCTTGAATCTGACCATGTTTCCACAAAACAAGAACTAAAATGATGCTTCTATCATGCAATAATTTCTTTTTCCAATCCACAACCGAAATTGGCACATGCACCGACGAAGTATCCTGTTCTAGCTCAACATAATCCCATAAAATCACATTGTCACGATTCGGTTGATACTTTTTCAACTGCAAAACATGAAACACATTGTGCAACACAATGAACCTAGGTGGAAAATACAAATGATAAGACACCTCACCAACCCACTCAAGAATCTCAAAATGTCCAATATACCTCAGAGAACACTTTCCTTGCTTCCCAAACCAATGATGTCCCAACCTATGAGAGATCCTCAAGAAAACATGATCACTCACCTCGAACGACAACAACCATCGACGATGATCTTAAAATGATTTCTAAGGACTCTGATCCATCTCCATTATCTTCCTGATTAACTTGATCTTCTACATAGTCTCCTGGACAAGGCTTGGTCCAACTATCGAGGACTCACCCATTTCAACCCAACATAGTGTAGAATGACTTGGCCGCCCATACAATTTTTCAAACAGATCCATATGTATGGATGCCTAATAACTGTTATTGTACGAAATCTCAACCAATGACAAGTGATCCTCCCATGAGCCACCAAAATCCATGACAGAAGCCCGGAAAATATCTTACAGAGTTTGTATCGTCCTCTCGGATTGACCATCCGTATGAGGGTGATACGCTGTGCTTATAGTCAACTGTGTCCTAAGGAATTACTGCAAGGATTTCCAGAAACGAGATGTAATCATTGTATCTCAATCAGGTACAATTGAAACTAGAACACCATGCCTCTTTAACACCTCCTGGATATAGATTTTGGACAGATACTCCACCGTATGAGATTTAGGAATCGGGATAAAATAAGATGACTTCGTTAGCCGATCCACTATCTCACAAATGGCATTGTGCTTTCTGAACGTTCTTGGGAGACCTATGAGATAATCAATTTCTATTTGCTACCACTTCCAAACAGGGATTTGTAAAGACTGCAACATTCCTGCTGGCCTCTAATGATCTTCCTTGACCTGCTAGAAAGTCAAGAATCTCGAAAAAAACTCAGCCACTCTTCTTTTCATACCAGCACACCAGAACCGTGCTTTCAACACTTTATACATTTTTGGAATTCCAGAATGAACAAACCACCTGTAATGATGATACAACCTGAGAGGATTTTCCTGACAAGCAACCTGTATAACCATCCGATTCCGAAAACAAAAAACTGAATCTCCATTCAGTTTCCAACCCTCAATGGTCTCCCCCCATTGAGTATCGACCCCATGGTCACACAACCAGAATTAGATATTTGTGCCTCTTTAACGATGTCAACCAAGACGTGAATCAAGAAAACCAGAAAGAAGACCACTATATCGCCCTAGTCTTCACATTCCAACTGCATATCAGCTATAACTGACATCAACTGCCACGGGTCTGTTGCCTGTTTTACCACTTGAGCATATGATTTTCTACTTAATGCATCCGCCACCAAATTTCCCTTACCCGATGTGTACATAAAGTAAAAATCAAACATCTAGAGATATTACATCCATCTCATTTGCCTCAAATTCAATTCCTTGTGTAAAAAAATGTGCTTTATGCTCGTATGATCTGTATATACCGTGAATTTCTCACTGAAGATATAATGACGCCACACTTTCAAAGCATGGACCACCGCTTCCAATTCCAAATCATGAGTTGGGTAGTTATTCCCATGCACTCTCAACATTCGTGAGCCATATGAAATGACATGATCCCCTTTCATGAGAATGCACCCCACCCCTGATCCTGATGCATCGCAATACACCACCTACCCTTTTCCTGGTTTTGGAAAAACCAAGATTGGGGATGATGTAAGGCAAACCTTTAAATCTTCGAGACAATTCTGACACTATTCATTCCACAAGAATGGAGCATTATTACATTTCAAAGATTCCATCAGTGAATCCATACATGAAAAATCACAAACAAACCGCTGATAATACCAGCTAGACCAAGGATACTCCACATGTTCAACACAGTGTTTGGCGGGTTCCATGAGATAACAACCTCTATCTTTTCCAGATCCATTAGAACACCTCTTTTAGAAATCACATGGCCACGAAAACGAACCTCCTATATCCCAAAGTCACACTTTTACAATTTGGAATACAACCGTTGATCCCTCAAGATCCCTAGCACTGTCTCCAAGTGCTTCTCAGGCTCCACCCTTGTCATTGAATACACTAGAATATTATCTATAAACACCACCACAAATGAATCCAGATATCTCTGAAATATCTGATTCATCAATGACAAGGACACCACTAGCGCATTAGTTAGACCAAAGGGAATAACCAAATATTCATAATGGCCATATCCACTTCTGAAAGCTGTTTTAGGAATATCATCCTTCCTCACCCGCAACTGATGAAATCTTGATCTCAGGTCGATCTTGGAGAACCAAAGGGTTCCACACAACTGGTAGAAAAAATCATCAATTCTTGGAAGTGGATATCTATTCTTTTTCGTAACGTAGTTAAGTCTACGATAATCAACAGAGAGCCTCAAATTTACATCTGTATTTTTCACAAACAACACTGGCGCTGTCCATAGAGATATGTTAGGCCATATAGACTCTTTTTTTATAACTCTTACAACTGGACATTCAATTCCGGCAATTCAACTGGTGCCATCCAATAATTTGGAAGTGACATAGGACTGGTCCCGAGAAGGAGATCAATCATAAACTTCACTTCTCTTAGAGGAGGTAACCCAGAGAATTCATCGGAAAAAACATCCATGAATAAATCCACCACTGCCGGGAGAACACTCTACCCAACACCCTCTACCAATTCCAATGACAACACCGCCAACTGATATGTTAGCGTGCCGACTGCTGGTGCCAACGAACCTATGGTACCCTGCCTTTCATGCCTCTCTCTCTTTTAAGGAGATGTCTAATGCCATCGTGTGTTGTAAAATCCAATGCTCGTGCATCATAGTCGATGTGGGCCTTAAACTCCACCAGCCAATCCATTCCCATGATTAAATCATACCCCTAAATCTCAAGCATTGAGAAATTCCTCATTAGATCATCGTCACCCACACGATACAACATGCCCTACACAATAAGGCTCGACATTCTCTTTGACCCAGAGGAGTTTGGTGTTTCAAAACCGAAGGAATCATTTCTACCCTTAAACCCAGCAAATCAACCACACATGCAGCAATAATAGAGTGTGAAGCACCCATATCAAACAACACTTGAATCAATGTATAATTTAAATGAATAGTAACTCGCACCGTGGATGGTCCCGACTAATCATCCACCACAACCAGCTCGGCTATGAACAATGCCTTTGTTGCCACACCTTGCTTTTTATTGCTATGCTGAGGTGTTGTGGTATTCTGAGAATCACCATGACCCACATTACTCTGCTGATGAGGGGTGTGCTGCTGTCCTCGTCCCGTCGAACCATACGACATCTGTGATCCCTGAGGAGTGTCCCACACACCCGACCTTGGAGAATTCCGATAATAACGTTTCAGATGCCCGATCTTCTTACAATTATGACATTCTAGAGTTTGTGTCGTACAATCCCACATGATGTGGCTCATAGAACCACACTGAAAACATCCTAGATTTTTATGGGGCATCAATGGAAGATATACTGATCCTTCCCTCCGATTATATGCAATATTCCCACCCTAGGAATAATTTTCCCTCCTTCGATTAGACCTAGTGTTAGATTTCCCACAATTCCCCTTGGCTACCAATATGCCTCATCCGCTCGGATCTCCAAGAAAATCCCACTCAGCCACCGAGGCTCTATTCCCCATCATTGTGTAATCTTCTATACACAATACCACTATCTTGGAATGAATTTCTTTCCTAAAACCAGCTTCAAAGATATGAGCATTCAATGATGTACTTCCCGCCACCTCAGGTGAAAATATCACTATGTTCATAAACTTAGCTATATACTCCATCAAAGACATTTTCTCTTTCTTTATACTGAAGAAATAAGTCATTTGCTGAATTCTAAACGTATGTGGGAAGAATTGTTTGTTAAAAAATTCCTCAATGCCTTCCCACATTATGCCCTGGTCCGTCCCCGCTTGGACTACCAACTCCCACCACTGAGGGGAACGATCTGCCAAAATATACATGGTCAACTTCACTATTAACTCTACTGGTGTTCCCATGAACTCTAAGATCTTGTTCTTTCTATTCAACAATGCTTATGACCTCTTCGGCTCTGAATCGCCCCTGACGATGGGTGGATTCTACTTTTTAAACTGAACCTCATGATCCACATGCCTCAGTTAATCCATTTTATTTCCACTTCCCTCAGCATGGAAAGCTTGCACTATGGTTTTCACTAGCTGGTAGTTCACCTAAGGCTCAGGTGCTACCTCATTCTCAGTAGCCTCCTCCAGTTGGTCTCTACGACGCCTACCTGGTGTCATTTATAACAACAGAGAACAAACAACCATGAGTCTCACTTCCGTAGACATGAAGAATTACAATTTTTAATCACATTACATAGTACTATTACAACAAGGCTATCCCCCTTTTCCAAATTATCCATGTTTCACCATTTGTGAAAATCATACCATTTTCAAAATACCTCCAGTTTCCATGTTTCAAATCCTACCATTTTTGAAACCCAATTCGAATTTTTCAAAAGCCACAAATTCATATCACACCATAAATAATTATACCCCAATGAAATATGCATCATTGTGGGAAGTCATTTCTATCATGCATGCCATGCTACTATCATTGGCTACACCCATGACAATGAGATATCCAATGCCTATAAGTGTCACCAAAACACTTATGTACCAAATTCCCTGGTAAGTTGAATTTCAGCATAAAAGGGTTAGCTACGTCCTTCTATGCTATAAATTCCATGTTCCGACATTCCTATGCCTTGCTACCATTCAGAATCCATGAATATACCACAACAAATGTCAACTCCAAATCCGAGAATCAATTCCAACGGACCGAACAAACTGATACCACTTGTAACACCTCGCCCTGACCTCATTGGATTAAGGAGGAGGTGAGGGATACTTGGACTTAAGAGACGTTCCCAAGATTCCAAAGGCTGTCAATAAATGCTGAGGGCTTCAAGTTCAGGTTGGGGAATGATTTTCGCTTAAGACCAAACCAACCAAACCATCCATTTATCACCACTATATGATTCATGTCAACAAAACACCCAACATGCATTCCCAAAAGACAACCAAGTTGTGCAACAATACCATCCAAAAACAATACAACATGGAATGTCAACACCACATCAGTGTACAAGAAGAAAACAAACCACAACACCACAAGCCATGACACAACCATAGCTACACACGAAGCTCCAAGCTCCAATCTCCACCAAGACATCACAATGCACCACTAAAGGTGGGAGATGCCTTACCTTTCCCCACGTCACGGTACACGACATCTGCAAAGACAACAAAGTGACAAAGCAGGGGGTGAGTACTAAATCTCAGTAGGATTTCACCAAATGACTTGCATATACACACCACATGGATAAAAGAGTTAGAATAGTTATATAAAACAGTTTATTTAAAATAATCACAAGTTTTATCATTACTATAAACCAACCAGACCCTTACCAAGCCATTTCACCCAAACCAAACCACCAAGGGGAAGCCATCCAAACATGTCACAAGACATTTCATCATTTACACACTATCACAACAACTCCCAACTTGCAAAACAATTCATAAAAAACAACTAAAACAACCAAACAGTGGAGCTTCCGTCTAACTCGTTCACCCATTCACACCTAGTGGAACATCACATCCACTTATCCATTGATGGTGGCCCTTCAATATACTATCCATCCCCTTTTTAGAGTGGTACTTTTCTCCCCTTCCACACAACTTTCCAATCAAGCCAAACCCATCATATAACCCCCCAAGGTCACAACAACATGAAAACAACCAATTCAATTTCATATCAATCCATATCAATAAATCACCCATTTATTGAAAATAATTTTCCATGACAAACCATATTTCAATAAAACAACCACTTTATTAAAAACCTTTATCCATCAATAATTTTCCAAAATCAACCATAACATCCTATTTTAAAATCTACATTTTAAAATCCACAACAAAAGCATTGCACCATAAACCCCCTTTTTCCCAAAAATCCCCAAATGGATGTCCAACTAACATTGCACATAAAAACCCAAATACATTCAATCCAACAAAATTAATTATAACCAAAAACAACTAGTTCTAACCTAGTGGTGTCGAGAGAGAAGCCACTTACCTTTAGGGTTCCTGAGAAATTGACTCACGAGCAACCAAACCTCCAATCCGGCGAACGCACCACTGAAACCTCTCTAGATCCCCTTCCATAACAATCAAAAGCCTTAAAAGCATCATCCAAGGAAACCACAACCCTATATCTACACAGAAAGGGTGTAGATCTAGAAAACTGAGAGAGAGGGAGATGAAGATCATGAGGAAAACATAAGAAAACCAAGAGGAGAGACTTACCTGGGAGAAACTACATTCGAACCCCTTCGAATCGCTTCTAAAACGTGTGGAAGAGCACCCTATACCCCTAAGAACCCAAAATCCTGACCGAGGATTGAGTGGGAGGATGTTTGGAGAGGAATGAGGCAAGCCTAAGTGATCCCGGGTTTTAAACCCCTATTTTTAAGTGGTCGGATGTTTAGCCTGCAAGGTTTGGAAAACCGTGCACTAACCATGTGCATGCTACTGCCTCGAGAGCAAGGGTACACACTGTTTCCTTGCATGGTTTGGAAAACCGTGCGCAGGCCATGCAAAGCCAAATGTCTCCCACTACACGGTTTCCTAGAGAATCTACATGGTTAACTCTAACCGTGCTCAAACCGTGCTCCCTAAGAAAATCCTCCAAACTCATTCAAAACCATTCCAAACACTCCCAACCTCTTCCCAACTCATCCCATGTACTTTTAACATGTAGAAATGCATAAACAAAGCCCACATAACTAAAACTAGGGGTATTACAATTTTGGTAGTTTTTGTAGAAAATATTGATTTTTAATTATATAGTGAACAATAAATATTTTTCTGAAATTAGTTTTTTTAAAAAAATTAAATAATTTAGAAGTTACATTATGTTTTGAAAAAAATTAAAAGTAACATAAGTATTATTTTTTTATATTTATTCCACTTAAATTATTTTGAGTTATAATTATAAATCATTTTAGAATATATTTACTTTTAAGTGTAAAAATTTGTTTTGAAATTTTTTTTTATGTGCTTAATGTTTATGATTTTTAATTAATTAAAACCCCAAAAATTTGGAATAAATTAGTAGAAATTTTTATATTAATTATCAATAAATATCAATTTTAATTCATATAATGATTATTATTAGTCACATTTTTAATAAAAAATAATTTTTTTCTCAAAATGTGAACTTATTGAGACCCTTTTTCTTCACATCCACGAGTTTTGTTTTATATTAAAATTTTCCAATCATGAGAACTAAATTTGGTAAAAGAGATCAAATATTTTTAATAATAATAATTTATATTATCTAATGTGGGTTACTTAATTTTTTACCATATTTAATGGTAAAAATAGTAAAAAATAATTATATTAGTTTAGGTAAAAATGGATTTATAGTGGGTTAAACTAAAATGAACAAAAATGTTCTCAAAAACGTATTTTATGGATATATTGGGTACCTATAATATCTATTACTTTATAAAATAAAATGTTTTTCATTTTATAATGTGATAAACATGGGTAAATGTCTTTATTTTCAAAAATTACAAGTGTGCCACTCACCTCACATAAAACATTTACACACTCTATTCTCCAATTTGACACCTTAAATGTGATTTTTATCTACCATTAAATAAAATAGTAACTTACTAAGTTCTCTACCCATAACCTAGATCCGTTATTTTCATAAAAAATCTATCCTAAGAAGGATTTTTGTGATCACCCAAGGAGATATCTAAAGAATCGTTATCATGTTTCACCGAGAATATTTATTTTAATTCTTATACCACCTCATTCAAATATTACTAAATAATGATTATATAATATCAATAGTAAAAAAATATAATTATATTTTGTTTTATTAATTGGATAACCAAAATCAATCTTCTCTTCGATAAAATGTGATATAAAATTTTCATTTTGATGAATGGAAGACTGCCGCCTTGCGAACCACTATCATTCGTTTCCAACATCACCTCTCACAGCTTATTGTAATGATGGATTAAAAGTATATATATATATATTATTATAAAGATATATATAATTTCTTTATGTTGTTACATCACATATACATTATTACTTTCCATTCTAGGTGGGATATGATATCATAGCTCATGTGTATGATATAATACCACATAGAGAAGAGATTTAATATTTTTCACTAACACTTCACATGGAAGGTAAAAAAAGTAAATGAATATATGTGATATAAATGAAATTATAATGATAATAATTACATTTTTATCATTCTGAAAGGATAAAATATCATTTTTTTCTTACAATTAATAATTATAATGTCGTTCGTATATGTGTGGATTGCCTCAACCATGATGTGATGTGATTTTTTTCATAACCACATCACAAGAATTATATAAATCAGTGTTTTTAAATAAATAAAATTTTGTATATAATATTAGTATCATTCTGGAATGTTAAAATATTACTTACCCATTCTATATTTATTATTGAAAAATTGAAACATTACTAATGCAAACGTATGGTCTACCTTCTCACTGATCATAATGTATTTCATTTATCATGACCATCGATCATGATTGATTTTAAATTTATAATTTATTAATAAAAATGGTAATTATTTCATGATTAAAATTTTGGATATGTTTAGTGAATACCTCTTTGAACAATACTCAACCTACCATATTCAATTTTGACATACAATCTGAATACTGTCAAATCATCCTAAGTAAATGTAATTAATTATGTAATTATATAAGAATTGGTAATAAGTAAAATTTAAAAATATTATGAATTTAAAAATTTATAAAGAAATTAAATAACAATTCTATATTCATTATCTATTTATATAAAGAATGTAAGTGACCAATCGAACTCAAGGTAAAGGATTAATTTCTATTTTGTTTCATTGAATAATATTTTATTATTATTCACCAATATTCATTAATGAGGTTTATATACATCCCCTATGAAATTTTATATCCTGAATCTCTAAAATAACATGTTATTTAAATTATTTTTTAATGTTATTGTTTCATGTGGATTATGAGTCAAATATTTCTTTAGGGATAGGGTATTATTTTTGTAAAAAAATATCATTTTATTGTATTCCTTCGAAATATATTTTTCATCCAAGTAATTGTTTTGAAAATTTATTTTATATTGGAAATGAGAGAATTATAAAATAATTTCTGTTTTCAATGAGTTTTTTTGAATAAAGTAATATTTTTTGGAATGTTTCAATTTCTTTAAAAGGAAAAAATGAATGTTCTATTTTATTTTATACAACAAAAACATCTTTTACCACCACATTAACAACTATTTTAAGATGTATTCCCTTTAAAAACATTCGTGTTTGATTCAATGAATAATCCCCTTTCCCTTTTTCTAGGTATTTTGGTATTGAAAAATATTTTTTAAATGAAAAGCGTATTTTTGTTTTGATAATGGAATTTAAGAAGAAAATTGGCATTTTTTATCTGTATGTGTTTTTTATATGAGTAAAAAATTGTTATTCATTTTTTATGGTGTTATGATACAATATTAAAATGATCTATTCATGATATGGTTCTTATACATTTTCAAGATCGGTGTTCAAAGATATCATTGAGTGATCCTGTTACATCTTATAAGATATGTGTGCCATAATGATGCTCAAACGTATTGGGTAATTATTGTGTTATTTGGAAATTTATATTGGAAGGAAACCATGTGGTCATTCCAATTTATAAATGTTTTTTAGGGGATCTATAATTTTTTTCCAATGTCACATACATGTATTTTGAATTAAAGATAATTATTTTTCAGGGAAATAATTTTTTTGAAAAGGCAATGTTAATGATCTTTTTAAACAAATGATAAATACAATTTTGGTTAAAAAGTTATGTTTTTAAGAAAAATATTCCCTCTGGTTTTCATATTTTTTTATCATCCTAATTTTTTTATTCCTTTTAATCCCCTTATTGATCTTTTTTCACTCGTGCATATTTTTAAATTTTTTTGAAAGGATTTAAGGATTGGTAAGGGAAAGGAAGAGGTCATTTATAGTTTCTCAATAAATACAAATATTCTATCTGTTATTTAAACTCACATCCCAGACATCACATTCTACATTGGATCATGGAACACTCTTTCATTATGAAACACCTTAACATTGGAACCATATTCATCAAAATTTGATCAACTATTCCCAAACATCACCAGAACATATTTGCATAATCCAATTAAACCCTTCTATATTGATACACAAACATTTCCTTAATCTGTTCATCCTTGAGATTATTATTCGAACCACCATATAAATCTGTCCATATGGTCCAATTCTATTCAATGATGTTCCCCTGCCCACAAAAACTTATTACTGATGGTGATTTTTTCCCAATGTAGTATCCAACTAATCACCCCAAATAATAAATAATAACACCAATCAAAATCAAGTTCTGGTCCTTATCTTTTTTAGTATCATGATTATATGAGGGTCTCTCACCCATGAATAGGACCGGTTTCACCATATTCACTTCAAAAAGCAATAGATTATCCATGATACACACTCAACATATCTAAAATTTGATTACCGATGTCACTTCTAAACCACCACATACAATGATATGAAAAAGTACCAGTAAAATTACCAATATATATCCTTTTCTAAGAAAACCCATTTGCACCGACATAAATAAAATCATAATTACTATATCCTAATTAACAAACTCGTAGAGGCTTAATATTTAGACTACTAATTTTTTTCAAACAAATATCATTTAATTTAAGGTTTAATGATCACAAAAACCCTTCATATGTTTCTAATGATTTATTTACCTTTTTTATCTGGTTTTATATTTATTTATGTGAAATCTTCTATCATTCTGTAATTCTTGACATTTTTAAATAATTTCCCAAAGAATAGAAAATTAATCTATAGGAAAAGTTTTTCTATAAAGAAATAAGGATATATTAATTAATTAGATACATAATTTAGCTACATTAAATAATCTATTATTATGAATAACATATGTGATAAGTTGGATACATTGATTCAATAACAATTTGACTCCAATATCTTTAGAAATTAATTATGTGGTTTTGATCCATGAAATATTCAGATATTTGATTTCATATAGTTACGTTCTTTTAATTGATTATATGAAATTAATCTACACAATAATGATAGAAATAAAATTTGGTTACATGAAAAAAATTAAAAAATAAATAATGACTACGTGGATTAATTTTGCTATGTGAACTCAAATATATGGAATTTAGTTATGTGCTAATCTAGATTCGAAAACACCATTTTGGAATGTGCATTTTTATTACCATTGGTCCACATTATGTGAGAATTAATTATTCCATCGTTATATTAATTATTTTAAAACCTATTTATGGTAATATAGATTTATAATAGGTTACAAGTATCAAGGGAAGAAAATATTAAAACATAATTTATTATATAGACATATTTCTTAGATGTTTTTGATAAACGAAAATTTATAATCTAATTTTTATTCCAGATTTTATGTCATATTATATTATGATATATTATGCGAAAATATAAAAAATAATATTCAAACTTTTAAAAAAATATATGATATAATAATAGAAGTATGAATATTCAACCTCAACTACTTCTCTATCTCTCTAATCATCTAGTAACACTCCTCCAATTTATGAAAAATTAGACGAATATTCAAATTTCTTATAGTGATTATATCAAGATGAAAAATTCATTATTTTAAAAGACTCCCCTCATGCTACACTTCTTTAATATTTTATTTCTTAGAGAACTATTCTGTTCACTTATGTGTATATTTTAACTTTGTACTTCAATTGTAATTGTTCATTTATTCTTTCCCACTGATGGTTGTGAGAACACCTTAAACTGAGGGATGGAGGATGGTGTACTGAAATGTCTTGAGGGATCCAATAAGATATACTTATCTTATACCACATGAAAATTTCTTTGACTCAGTCATGTAGTCCATGGGAAATGGATCAGTTCTTGTAAAATCCCAAATATATAAGAGTGAGAATTGGTGGAGTGAACTGTGTTATATTTTTTCTCAAAACCACTATAAATATCCTTTGTTTTATATTTACCTTCGAGTAATTATTTATTTTATTTTATTATGATATGAAAACATAACAATATCTTTTACATTCAACGTTGGTGCGGTTTATGTGAATAAAATTTCATGATATCAGTTCATCCCAGTGTTAAGTGTAAGTTAAATCATTATATGACCAAAAATTTGTAACCAAGGCTGTATGGTTTTAGTTTTCAACTCTTAAAGGTTAAATAATTATGATAATATTCAAATGGATACTATTAATGATAATGGATAAGGTGTTTCTATGATTAGATCTCCATTTTTAATAGGGAAAATTATGGTTGTTAGGAGTAATATATAATAATTTAATAGAAGAACATTAGTCTAATGGGATATTAAAAAGATTATAATCCTTAAACTATTCTTGTATGATATTAAGATAATTGTAATGCTACTGTAGAAGTGTAATATGATATGATCTTAAAATCTATGATTTATAAAATAGGTGGGCAATATTGTGATGAGTTCAATATATTTTCACAATGTGGAAAATTTTATGAGGCATGGAAAATAATATCATACGATTGTAAGCATATTAATAATGTAATATATCACAAATACAACAAAATGTCATTAATGTCTGGCAGATTGTGGATGGTTTATGGATAAAAAATAACATATATTAATGGATTGTCGATGTAGATTATGAATAATATTTTTTCTATTGGTGAAAAAAATATTGAATCTACTCATGAACTAAATGTTCTCATAGTTCCACCATACAAGTGGATTGAAATATCATTATCCATTAGGCAATTCACTAATGTAAAATATTTTAAAACCTAAAATCTCACTGAAACACTTACGATGTATTATGATTAAGTGGATATGAATCTAGTGATCATATAATGATTAAAAAGGGTGATACATTTTTAATGTATATAAATCGAAAGATATCTTAAATAGTAAATTCATACTAATTATTGAGTCATCTATTGATGATACTTAAAATAGTTTTAATTTAAATATTTAAGGGAAATAAGAGAGATGATGGATTGAAGGATTTCTTTTGAAGGTTGTGGTTATGATACATCTTCTCAATCAAATATTTAAATTTAGAGTAAAAATTTCAACATGTTCTTTAGGCAAAACTTAGTAGGGGTAAATCCATTTGTTCATTTAGAGCATGAATATAATTCTAAAACTAAGAATTTTTTTAGAAGAATTAAAATTCTACTGTAACACACTTAAAAAATAATATATGAAATCATAAAAAATAATAACAAATCCACAAATGTTCTTATAATGTTATTGTGAGTGAAATAGTTGATGTAAAAAAACAAATTTTAGACCTTACTATTTTGAATTAAAGTTCTTCTCCATCTTATGTTGAAATAGGTAAAAAAATGTATGGCTTTGAAAATAATTTCATTAAATTAATGATGATTTCAATATTTACTATAGAGGATAAAATTAAATAAATAACTTTTTTTAATGAAAATCATTTAAAAATATAAAGAATGGAATATAAAGAAAATGTGAAAAACTAACCATGTATAAAATTATATTGTTCCTAGATCTAAAAATATAAACTTTTCTAAGGATATTTGTTTCCATTATAGAGATCCTACAAACTATTTTATTGGGTTTATTTTAAGAATCGCTCAGTTATTTTAGTAATAATTTTTTTTATTTGAATTTTTTTTTGAATATTAAGTGCTATAATATCTTGATAGAATAATAATATTTGGGTTAAAAAATCAATAGCTTCAAAATATTTAAGACATGAGAGAATTTAGGTGTAAAAATATTTATTTTTTTTATTTCAATTTTCTGTGAAAAATATTTAATATCATCAATGAAAATTTTTATATTTATTGAGGATTATATTATTATCTGAGTTGATATATATCAAATTTTTATTCCATATAATAATTATTATAGGCGATGTAACATTTGGTCATAATGCTAAAGGAAAATTTATGGGAGTTCGATCAACTGGATATCCAAGACTAATTATCATCATTAAAGTTCATTATGTGAAATTATTTAACCAAAATATGATATTTATTTATCAAATTTATAATAATGGATAATTTGTAGATTATAAAATTTTTTATCCTGTTTATAATGATAAACTTTTTAGGTTTATAACACTAATATTAATGGATGTATAATAATTGGATCTTAATAATTTATGTATACAAAAGGTGAAAATTTTAAATAATGGAACAAATGATTCATGGATATGTATTATAAGACATAGAAATAATAATATTTATTCGTTTAGAAAAATTTGTGAGAGAAGTTTACTTTTATATTGTCCTGACACAAATTGACCAAAAAGAAACTATGTGACGTATTCCATATTGGAATGAAAAACAAGTTATCTTTTAAATAAAATAAATAACATTCTACATCTAGGCCTATATAAATTACCCATTGGGATTTGTTTAGACTTTATAAAAAATATATCTTATGTGGAAAATATTCTTTATATATTAGTTAATGATTTTTCTAGATTTAGTTTTGCTTTATTATTGAGTATCAAGAGTGATGCATGTTTTGTAATGCTATATGTTTTTCAATTTGTTAAAAAAGAGAAATAAAAAAAATTAGATTTGAAAATAGAAGAGAATTTGAAAACCATGAATTCAATTTTTATAAATAAAAACATGGAATATAATATACCTCTTATTCTCTAAAGAAATCTAAACTGAATGGTTTTGTCGGTGGGTGTAGTAAGACTTTACAATAAATTAATATAATTATGTTATGTGACTGCCACATTCCCAATAATATTTTGGACTAATATTTATATAAAAAAACATCTATGCCACAAATTTCTTTTTGTTAGACCAATTTTAAATAAAACACTATATAATCTATATGACACATGAAAACTAAAATTTGGATAGTTTATGGTTTTTATATTTAATATTCACAATTTAAAGACCACAGATAATCCGGGTAAATTTATACCCAAGGCTAAAAAAGGGATATTTCTCGTTATTGTACTAATTATAAGGATTATAGAGTTTTCTTGAAAATGGTTAATGAATGTTATATAATGAAACAATTTTAAATTTGAATAATGTGATTTATGATACATAAAACAACTCAAGTTGATGAGTTATGTTTTTTTTAATAAAATCTTACATGAACCATTCAATTATTATAGGATGGGTGAGGATTGTGATATTTTTTTAACCCAAACCAAAATGAAAAAATTACTAGTGAAAAAAAGTGAGCTTCCTAGAAAACATAGAACATGGAAAAATTAACCCATATATATATTTTTATATAATATTATATAATTATACTAGGACTAAAGGAAGTATATGTGAAAATATTGAATTATTTTTCCTTTTATAAGAACTATATTATAAAAAATTACAAGAATCCTTAGATGATGACTATTGGGTTCTAGAAAAACCTGAATAGTTAAACTAGTTTAAGAGAAATAACATCTGGGAAATTGTTGAGAGAATAATATTTTACTAAATTTTTAGAACATAATGGGGTCTAAGAGTCAACAATTATGGTCATGGTGTGATCACTAGGCATAAGTATTGATTATTCACAGAAGGGTAAAACCATGAAGAAGGGATATACTATGATGTAACCTTTTCACCTATAGCTAAATTATAATCCATTTGTATTATCCAAGTCTATAAATCACACATGGATTTAAAATAATGTTATATTAATGTGAACATTTAATTTTAAATTTGTTTCTTATAGAAGGAGTTTTTTTAACAATCTAATGGAATAAAAAATCCTCATTTTTTAAATCATGTTATCAGATTTATCAAAACACATTATATCCTTAAACAAGCTCATATATATTGTTAAGAGTGTTTATGGTCATTTATTTTATCTAATTATTTTTCAATAGGAGTGGAAGATACTACTCATTCATATAAAAATTAATCCTTAGATATATTTATAAGTCAAATATATATTTATGATGTGATTTTTGGCTCAAAAAATAAAATATTCTATAATAAAATCAAAACTCATGAAAATGGAATTGAATATGAGCATGATGGGTGTTTTATATTTCATTTTTTGTTTTCAGATTAATCAAAGATTTTTTTCGAAGCTTTTGAGTCATAGTAAATGCGTACTAAATATACATAAAATTTTTAGTCTTGAAAATGGTAAAGTAAATTAAAATACAATAAATTTCAATAAAAATTTTATTTGGCTAATTCTGGAAAACAAGACGAAAAAATTAGTATAGAATAATAGTTGTGATTATAAAATATTTGACTGCTAGTAGCCTATTCATTATCTTTCTAGTATTTGAATTACTTATATTCCAATAAAATACCAAGGAATATTATTTAATAGATTCCAAAATAATTTTAAGGCATCTAAAATGAATAATTTCACATTGATGACTTTTTTAAAAAAAACCATGGATTTAATTTTTACTTCTTGTTCTAAAGCCAACATTTGTGTTTGTAGACTCGATAGGAAGAGAATATTAGGGACCCATCACTTTATAGTGAATACACAAGAATCATGATCTAGTTATAAAAACCTTTAGTTCCATTATCTATTTCTAGAGTATAATACTCTGCTACTAGATGTTTTTTTGAAAAGGTGTTGAGGAAGAAACACACCTTAATGGATTTTTCATTCTATTAAATATATTATAAATATAAAGTGATAAAAATAGTTCTATAAAAATTTAAAAAAATTAAATAAACTATTTGTTAAAAAATCTTATAGATATAAGGCATCATTTATTTATATCTAATGATCAAAAGGGTGATATCAATCTTGAATTTATATTTATAAAGAACCAATTAGAGGATATTTTTACCAAGCCCATTGATTTTTTATATTTTGATTTTATTAAGATGGAATTATTGTTATTTGAATTTATATTATTTCCAATTGTTTTAAATTATATTTTAATATGTGCATTTTTTATTAATTACATTATATTTTAATTCTGAATGAATTATGCTTATTTTATAGTATTTGAAAAATATTATTTCTATAGATTTTTTATGTGTGTCCATTTTTTTAAATTACAATAAATTAATTTTAAAAAGAAAATTGATTTTTTTGTTTTTTATTTTATTGTTATTTAAATTCATATTTACCCATACCACTAAATTAGATACATATCCCTCTTCTCAATCGGGTAGAAGACCTAAACTGAAATTGATCCTTCCTTCCCTATCAATTATCCTATGTCCCTTCACTTATGGATCCCTAACCATCACCATTTATTGTATCAAAATCCAATGTATAATTATAAAATGTGGATGTCCAAATCAGTAGACTATTATGGTTCCATTCCTTCAGGGAATGAAAATTTAGGTGGTTCATACATCCATGTTCTTGCTATAAATTACCTAGATAGGGTTTGGCTAGAAGGAACATAGATTCTTTTAAAGAATGTTTTATTATTCTTGTGAGGAGTGTTTATCTTCATTGAGATGATGATATGATAAGTGTTTTAATAGGAATTAAATGATTTCATGATGAATTATGAGACACTGTTTGAAAAAATAGAGGATTCAATATCAATGAGTGTAAATTTGAAGGTATTGGAAGTTTAATTTGTGAAGATGGTTGACATTATGCACTAACCTCATGAAATAGAGTTATACTATAGTTATAATTTATACAGTATGTGATCTATTAGACAAACTATGGTATTCAAGTTTCTTTTTGGTTTATATTCTTTTGATATGAAGGATATAAAGGACATGGAAGTCCAATAAAATGTTCTATACACATTTATCCATATTGGAATTTTATTGAGAGTAGGGAGATACAGATTTATTATTTCTAGACATGTATATTAGAAATGTTTTGATAAAAAATTTCTTTTTGAATCTCCCATGTTACATGATTAGGATTATACACCACTCCTACAAGGGTAATGAAAAGTTGAATTTCTATTATTATGGAATGATAATTTTCTTTTTTGATAAAGAACAATGAATTGATACAAATTAAGGAAAAAATATAAAGTGCCTCAAAACTATCATATTTTTAGTGGTTCATACGTATTTTTTTTTTAAAAATAAGATGAATCCTATAATTAATTAAGGACTATTGGACATTAATTTAGATCTATGGTGGTTATACCATCTCTATAACCAAATTTTAGGATTCATCCACTACCTTTCCTCCAACACGTGAATCACCTATTGAGACTGTGTTATCAAGGGATGTGCAGTAAAATTTTGTCAATCGGTCAAAGCCTATAATTCCAGAAATCCATTTATTAGTACAAGGAGTTATGAGATAAGAAGTTGTACTCGTTAGTGATTATAGGCATATTTCTATAGTTGTACGAGATATTGAGATATGTAAAGGAGTTGGAGATGAATGATAAGTCGAGATAATTCCTAGTGTGTCAACAAATGATGTTAGAGTGGAATCCACTGATTATAAAATAGTAGTTGACCAAATCCTTATATCAACTATTGCTGGCAGAGAAAGATGTGTGAATGTAATTATAGAGGCTATTATCAATTTATATACCCATGTGACCAATCCACTATAAGAAATTGATATGATGATTTGGATATTGAAAGACACATGGAAACTTTTCCCTCATTAGTGATGAAAGAATCTAGTAATATTAAAGGATATTATGATGAGTAAAAATGATATTATATATTCCAATAATGAGATTAGATTGATAAAGGATAATTAGTGTATTTGGATCATTTTAATAAGTTATTTTACATGATGGTTTCCTAGATGAGATTGATAAAGAACATCAATCTAGTAAAATTTGTTTCCTCTAGTGTGAATGATAATGATGTTAAAGATGTGAAATATTTGGAAAATAAAAATAGAGGGAACCTTACAACCAATTCATAGGTAAACAAGCTTGGGTTTCTTGTGGCATCTCAATGAGTATGATTCAGAACATTACAGTAGTTCAATATGATCTTCAATGTATTTACATGATGAGGTTTAGTGTTTAATGATATACATGATGAACAGAATAAAAAGTATATTGTGATTATTTGTGAATTAGTTTTAATTCCTAAAGAGGATTCAACCAGGTTCCATATATACATATTGTTTCACTATGGTTCAATATTTCATTAATTATTTTGATGAATGATTTTTTTATATAATTTTACATTCATCTTAGTTTTAATCAGTTCAATGTGTAATGATTTGAATTGTAATATTATAATATTTCAAGAAGGATATACTTGGTGAGTTTAATTAATACAAATAATCTATTAGAATAGATGGTAATGGAACTAATTTTATTATAAATTAAGTTATTATAATTATCCAATAATCAATTCAAATTTAGAGGCTAATTTGGACTAAAATATTATAGAATTTATGAAGATCGGATATATGTTTTTATCATATATTTATCCTATGAGAAGATACCATTATAGTTTAAACACTATTTTAATCAAATATATGAGGATTTTTAAATCTATCTATTGACTCTTTAGAAGGGGATTATAGTTTCATAGAGCCATACAATATGTTATTATGTTTCAAAGGATCGATCATATAGTGTTAATGAATTTAATTAGTCAATCATATAATATTTATCTAACATTTTTCACAATATTACAACTTTGTAAGGAAGAAAAATCAATCTACATTTCTTATATTGTAGGATTCAAGAAGATATATTTTTAGAATATACTACTTCTCAATCTAGTTTCCATAAAAAAGAGTTAATTCCAATTTATTCTTATGATATTTTCCTCCATCTACAATAAAACCATTAAATGAATTTTGATAAATTTTTTATCTTTATTTTTTCAAATGAAAAAACAATCTTGTAGTACTGTTTTGGATTTCAGTAAATCTGATATTATCAAAAGGACTGATAAGTGTGATAATTCATTCTTTTATATCATATGAAGAATATAGCTTTCCAATTGCATTCAAGTACCTATAGTAATTATACCAATTTACAAGATTATATATTTGATCCATCTATGTCATATTAGCAAGGAAATTCAATGGTTTAATCCTCTGTTACAACAGGCTAGGAATACAAATATTTATAACCTTGAAATAAAATGTATTTTGTGATTTCAAGCTATTATGATTACAGAATAAATTTTATAAATATTTAATGAGCCTCAATCATACATTCTTGAATACCTAGATAAATATCACGTTTTGGAGATGAATAAATTTTATCATTATATATTGGAAGAGTTTTTCTACTTCTATTAGTTGACACTCAAACTACCTCTTCCAAATATAATTCCAAATAGAAACCTACATCCAATCCTCCATAAAATTTTAATCATTCCATGAAATAGGGTTCTTTTAAAAATTTGTGTATAATTATTTTTTGGGTTTCCGAAAATGTATTTATAGACAAGTTTACATAATTAGTGCATTTTATTTTATCATTATTAAGATAAATTTTTTAATTTAAAGTGTCTCATTTTCATGAATTAATTATTTTCTACATATTTAGAATTTTAGTCGAACCAGAATTTAAAGTCCATATCAGTATTATATTTTAACTATTTGCAATTCAAGGAGATATAATAAATGTTTTTTCCTATTCATACCGATTTTTTAATTTCATAATATGTGTAGATGAAAACTATGATATATAAAGGGGTCGAATAATGGAATAGTTTTTTTTGAAAGGAATTACATATAACTGAGATTTTTTTGAAAAATATGAAATATCACTTTAAATACCTTATTATTTACTATTTTATGTCTAGTGGGTTTTTTAATCAAACAATAAGGGGAACATTTTTGGGATACTAATGTTGTGACAACCAATCTAATGTGATTTATGTTTTAATGATCCCAAAAACCCTTCATATGTGTGTAATTATTTTATTTTAAACTATATTTATTAGGGTTTTTTAGTTATATAAATTCTATTTCTATTCTACAATTATAGGCATTTTTCTAAAATTTTCTTATGTCTATACAATTTTTATATCTGAAGAAATTTCTTAAGTTTAAATTGTTCTTATCATTAGAAAAACTACATTGACATTATAAATGAAAATTTCCAAAATTGATGAATCAACTATGTTTGAAAATGGATACGTAGAAGAAATATATATTTCATATAATCAAATATGTTGTTTGGGTCATTGAAATTTTCAGGAATAAGATTTTAATTGGATTTGTGTTTTCATTCGACCATGTGAAAATTCTATATTACTATAATATGGAAATGTAATTTGGTTCTATGAATAAATTACCTACATACGGAACAACTACACTGATCATTTATTCTATGTGAATTTAAATTTATAGAACTCATCTATTTGGTTATCCCTAATATGATTAATCATTAAAAAAACCTCCATATTATTTATAGTTTGTTTACATTAGGTTGAAATTAATGATTTCTTAGCTGTATTAATTATTGGGAAAACAATTTATAGTAAAATAAATTTCCAAAAGGAATAAATTACTGAGGGAATAAAATAATACATAATAATTTATTACTCAATCTTGCTGTTTATGAATTTTTTTGAAATGAACTTCTTGAATTTAATTCAAAATCCATATTTTATTAAATATAATTATTTGAAAAATTATTTGAGAATATAACCCTGTGTATTTGAAATTGAGAAAATATTAGAGGAGATAAGAATGGAATAAACCACTTTCACACTCAACTCTCGCTCTTTAAGATTTATATGCTTCTTCTATGTGCTGTGAAAAATAAGTCAAAAATTAATTTTTTTCTATAGCTTTCCTATCATGATGAATGATTATATATTTTATAAGTACCTACTTGTGATACACTTCAACCTTGTTTTATGTTCTTGAGAACACTTCCTTTTTTTATGTGGCATCTAGAAACTACGTGCTTCATTTGCAATACTTTAATTATTATTTCCTAATTTTGTTAGTGAGATATCATTTTATTGAGTGTTGAATGTTGGGAATTTTTAAATCCTTGAATTAGACTAGATTTTTTTTCTTTGTTTATAAAAAATTTATGACTAATTACTTTCATTTATAAAAACCATATAAAATGACTATTTCTAGTAAAATCAATATGCTCTAGGTGTTGACCATTGGTTGAGTGGACAATGGGATATATATCTGATAATCCACTATAAATATACCACGTTTGATCTTTTATTTAATCATTTTATCAATTAGTTTTTATTATGATAATAAAAGGATATAATCTTTCATACATTTAAATTGGTTGTTTCTATGTAAATAAAATTTCCATGATTAAATTCAGCACCTATTGTCTCAAAGTTTGTTTGTTCTCTAACCATAAATTATTTGAATGTTCTAAAAATAAACCACATTTTATAAACCCCTAGATTCGTATAATTCTATTTTTATATCCATAACCAAACAAAATATGATTTCATGTTCTCATCCAAGCATCGTCAAGTAATCTTATTGAGGCTCATATCGTATCAAATTCATTCTATAATCGATTCCAACATACAAACTCCCTCTAACATATATATTATTCCCACATATATTATTTTTGAAATATATATACAATTTGTTTTAAATATTGTATGATATCAAAGAACCACATAAACCATCCACTAATAAATATTAAAAATCTATGACTGCACCCAGAAAGGTTATCTTGCAATGAAACACACTCTATTGGTTATCTCATATAATTTTTAGACATGTACATACTACCCATAGATGATATAAAAAAAATAAAATCATTTCGCAGCCATATAGGAACGTCACTCTCATCACCTTCCTAAATTCAACAACAACAAGGGGCGCAATTTCAACTACCTTTGGTGAGCTCCCCACCATATGAATTTTGTTACATCACTCTTTGAGTGAAATATAAATTGGAACTATAAACAAACACATGTCACACTTTTTGGGAAATTATTATCACTTTCAAATCAAGATCCCAAACCATCCTAATAATATGTATCAAGGTACCACCTAAGGTCAACTATTAAATGAAACCCCATTCAATTCAAGAAAATATTCTCTACTCCCATGGTAAAATTTAAAAATCCCATCAAATTCCACGAAACTATTGCATAGAGAATAAATAAAAACCATCTTCCCCAGTCCAACACACATCCTCTCAATGATATTCAATTCAATTGGGTATTTCATGTATGCAACACAATTTTTCACAATCACATCAACACGCAACTAGTGTATGCTCTCAAACCACCCCTTAAAAGAACCTAGCTCATGATCCCATGGGTAATAAATTAATGAAATTGATACACCGAGCTTAATAACTAATATTTCAAAAAAACATATTCCATCTCATTAGAACATGATCACACTCATCACTCATATTTGAAATTAGACATTTCACCTATTTCATGGTCTATCACATGACCACTCGTCGAACTAAGAATTCTTACAAAATCATAATCATTTTTTGAAACTATTTCCATCATAATCTTACATTCTAGGATCATGATAATCTATCTAATCATAATCAATTCCCAAAAACACATGGTTTAATCATCCTAGAGGTCATTCATTTTGAAAACAACCATTGATACTGAAGCATCTGAAGTGAAAGAATTCACAAAAAGACCAAGGAATATAATGTCCAATACCATATACTCAATTGAAACTCTTGTAGACTGAAATATGTTTTAGTATAAATCTCTTACCCTAAGGGACTACATATATATATATTTAAATATCATCCTTACATATATATTAATGACCTTCCATCTAAATAAAAAATTCCATTTTCATGCTAAGTAGAATGAAAATACGATGTTATATGACAAAAATAATTGTTTTGAATCATTAGATTGTTGAACCATCTATCGTCAATGATACCATTCACACACAGGTATAAAAATTCAATGTGAATTATATGTGCTAATAAAGGTTCATGTATGTGGGATACTTCCAATGGTCAAATAGCTAATGACTAATAACCCATTAATCTCATAACTTATGTATTTCATATGAGGTGAAATCATAAACCTATAAAATTAGAAACCAAGATACAAAATATGATATACCTATTATTCTAGACATCATATGGAAAACGTTTTTGAAAAGGTATTGGTCTGATATTAATCATAATCTATAAATCATTCATTAATCACCTATCTACAATATCCCCATATATTAATTAAAAGAAGAAACTATGATATACACAAAAAATTAGTCGCAAAATATTTTATACCTCTTTGTGAAATCCTTTTACCAGACCCCACATTAGTGTTAGGACTGGGTCACCACATGTCCTCAAGTGAGCCTCTCTATACCCTAGAGAATGCAGACTAGAAACAAGAGTCAAAGGTGTTACCAAGGGAAGACTGTACACTCATATCATTGCATGCAATAAAAATAATATAAGTAAAAATAATAATAAAATAGAAAATATAGAATCAATGAACACAACTATAAATATATAATTAATATAGAATCAAATAGTAATGAGGAACAATCATTACATTATACAATATTAGGTTTCCCACATATCAGATCCAAAATAAAATATAAATGAAAAATAAGGAACTGCATTTGGGATTTGTTAAAACATCAAGACTAACCTCATCAAAATCTCCAATCCCATATAATATGTCCTCTAAAATAAACTATCATTTTTTGACCAACATCAACATGAAGAAATTGATTTCTACTCAAGAATCAATTTTCTATGGATTCCCAATCTGAGTGTGAGTATAATCGAGTAGGGAAAAACCAATGTGGTACCATAAAATATTGGAAAATTCAATGTATACAAGTGATATACTATTTAAAATAAATAAATAAATATAATTTTAGAATAATAAATAAATAACCACATATTATCATCATCTTTTATAATAAAACCTGAGATATACTATACCTACTTCAGCTAGTGCAAAAGTGTCTGAGAATTTCATACTACCACGACCAATTATAGGAGTCAACATCGATATAGTATAAGGAATAAAGATGTGAAACTTGAAATTATCCAAAGGAATATATATACTATTAGTTAAATATATATGATCCAAGGAGCATGTATGTGTAATCACATAGAAGTAGTTTGGATCCATATCTATAGAAAATGATATGATGATATAAATAGTCATCCTGAAACATCATTGATCTCTAATACATATGTACTGGAAATCCATAATATTGAGTCTTCTTATCTGATCCCTATGACGGGACACTAGGTGATCCAACAACATCATGCATCATTATCGATCCCTAATAGTTAATCCTATGAGATTCTTGATCAATAGCCACTGTCATTGACCAGTACGAGGTAACCCTAGGTGACTAATAATAATCATGTATCATCACCAATCTGTAGTGGTGAATCCTAGGGGATACATGGACATCGATCATAATATATAATCCCGAGTAAGAATTCTTAGGTGAGTGATAGTAATCAAGCATCACCATCTTTGCCTACGACGATGTCATAAACGATCCATAATCAAAAATCATTATCATTAATACCTAGAAGTTAATCAAAAGTGATTCATATTCTTAAGACATCATGTATGATCAATATGATTTATTACAAGGTGATATGAAATTATCGCACACCATCATCAATCTATATAAGGTAGTACTAGGTGACCCATATCATTAGGCATACTACTAATTCATAGGGGGATGACCCAAGGAAATCATCAAGAGACAGCTTAATTTCCAATTCCTAGGTATATGAACCTAGGAAATTATAATAATGATGTGTAAAATTCATGTAAAAGGTATTATATATATCTCAAAACATCATGGTGCATAATGAATTCTTCTTGATTTATCCAACACCATTGAAATATTTCCTCCTCTTGCTTACATGAATGATCTATGATCTAAGATGAAACTAAAAACCATTAATACATATTTCTCTCTCACACCATTTCCAGGGTAAATATTAATTTAGGGAGCCTAATGGGGTACCTATGGCCATGTCATAACACTAATAATCTTATACATTCTCCTGTATATCATAATCATCTATTAGGTCCACACACAATACTTAGATGTATCTTATCCCTGAAAATCATTATAATCAACTCAAATTGTTTCATTGGCCTTACAGGTAATCATGTATCAATATTTTTCATGGTATATGGCTTCAAGATTGTTCTCTCCCCAAGTCATACTTGTTTGGTCCACACAAAAATCATTTCCATCCATAAATAATGGATTTACCCACCTAGATATTCTAGTATTAGTGGGGCAGTGACAACCACCCAATGTTAATATTAACTATCCCAATAGGTCTATGGTTTATCAAGGTTCTCACATTGTGTATGTGGGCCAACAAAAAACATATAATCAATTCCCTCAACATGGAGGTCATCAGGTAAAATCTAACAAGGGTAATTGAATAAAAATAATTTATTTAAGGCTCACCCCAATGGTTCAGAGATTCATAAAACCATCATCATAATCAAGGCCTAGTTCACCGATGACCGAGAAAAACAAGCCAGCTTATAAGGATCCATATTTTCCGTGGTATCATTGTTTAATCCATGCATTTCAATTATTTAAAATAATCCATTTCAATAAAATGGTGTTATTAACCCTAAATGGATAGAACACATACTAAATACCAAGTATAAGTAATCAAATGAAAATAAAATATGGTGTTGTTTATAAAAAACCTACCACAATTAGGATTTAATCACTTTTTAATTCTACTACCTGACCCTCACTTCCTTGGGTCACCCAAGATCATATCGGCATCCCAAGATCCCATATCAAGGATAAACACCCAATAAATGATTATAATTTGTTATAACTAACTAAACCACTTAATTAATTATGATATAATGCCTAAAAATTATCTAAACATAAATCCTCATCAAAACCATTGAAATTGTTGTGTTTACCATTACCAAAACACCCATGAAGTTAAGAAAAATAATTCTCCAATAAATATATTCAATGAAAATGCATATTTATTTTAATTTACACCAAAACCCATGACAAAAATTCCTACTTTTATATAACCCCATCAAAATGATGTATAATAGTGTGAACATACAATATAGAGATGTCCTCTAGTCATGTTTTATGAAATCTTCATAAATATTACCTGATTTTTTCATTATCTAGTGAAATCGTCCCCATTACCAAGACCAAAAATCATCTATAACAAGAGATAACATGAAAAAATGATATAAAAAACTAAATTATCATATTATAGAACATCATCAAAACATACAAAAAATCCCTAATTAAATAAGATTTAAAATGAGTTATGTAGGGGAAAATTAGGCGATGAAATGTAATCTATATAAATTCCCACTCCTTAAAATCATGAAACACCATGACACAGAATAGGTGGGATTTACCATAACAAAATGAAAAAACCTAAGAACATTTCACGATATAGACCATGTAGTTCATGGAGTGAATGACCCGTAGTTGAGGATTCATCCCCTTTCCATGGAAAATTTTTTTCCATAAAAACATGGATCAAGGAATGCATTTATTGAGGTAGGGGTTCCTCTCTCTGTTATCTCATGCAAGACCTAAAATACCAGTGCGATGTCCATTCCTGACATTCATGTTCCTTCAGGTTGTGAATGGAAAACTGCTATAAAATTTAGCAGCCTCACCACCCAGTAATTAATCTCACAAAAACCTAAAATCCCCTGGGCCTTCGAGACCTTAAAACCACATCCAAAAACATCTATATGAGATATCAAAACCATCAATATCACAATATGATTCCATATAATAGAAATAAACTCCTCAAAAAATAAAAAAGGTCAAATTCCAAATGAAATTCAAAATCTAAAAAGGCATATAGTTATACAGGTCATGTGGCCCCATAAATTATATTACTTTTTTATATTAGCTTACTAATCTTGATCCATTATTGTTTCATTGAGCCATGGTGAGGTAGGTGTAGGATTATTTATCCTTTTAGGTGCATGTTAGTTCTTATGTAATCTCATTGTATAATTAGTAAGCAGTTCACACATTTTTAGGGGAAATATTGGGTATGATTCTACTAAATATATATGTTATAATCACCATATATATATAAACTAATTTTATTTCCTCAAGTGGGATTTGGAGATAGAGAGGGAAACTACTATTTTGAAGGTTGGAGTTACTGCAGAGTAACTATTTTTGAATTATTCCTTTTTACCATTTTATTTTGGATATATTATTTAGATCACATGAAATACATTATGAGTTAACTGTTATTTTATATATATTTTATATGATTCTAATCATTTTTTAAAACATATATATTTTATCTATTTCAAATATTTTGGGAAATTTATTCCATTGTTTTTTTCTCTCAATACTAGTCTTCATCCTAAATCCTTTTGGTGGAATCCTTAGGGGGTCAATCATTCCACTCAATACTATACCTATTGGTATATTGGTGTATTAGGGTCATCAAAACCATGAATAATATTTCTAGGTAGATACAATCATGTATGAAAAAACATTGACCATCTAGAGGTAGTGAATATATCCAAATAAAAATCATTCTGCGTAGAATTTTAAAGTATGTGTTTCAGTGTATTTGAAGTAGAAATTTAGCTAGTAAAATAATATATGTTAATAAATGTGATCATCAATTATGGATTTAGGGATTTCCCTTTGATACTATTCAATTATTCTACAATTGGATGAAGTTGTGATGAACTAGTGGGTTAAAAGTTTGAAGATTATATTAGAGGTATATTTTACAACTTTGTTTATATAGTGATACCACAACAATGTAATATGGTGTTCACAATTTCAATATGACACTTAAAAAACCCTACTATTATTGATAATTTGATTTTAGTGGAGAATACCTAACTTGGAAATCCCAATCATGAAATCTATTAGGATTCTTGTGAGGGTTTAGACCTTGTTAAAACACATATTCCATTTACATAGACATCTGTATTTGAATTGTTTCATGATATGTTAATTTTATAAAGATCTAATAGACTAAATTATTATCAAATATTCAAGTGCAAAGGGGTTGTATAGTTTTAGAAAAGATATCAGAATATTGTAAAATTATTGAACAATATATTCACCCAAACTCTTTGTGTATTCATGGTGCATTAGGTAAAAAATTATCTAAGTGACTAATTCCACCATACATAAAAATATATTAGTCATATTTTATCCATTAAAAATTCACATACTTATTTTTATGTTATTTGGTATCAGATCAATTATCCACTTTTTCTCTCAATACATTTCTTTATTATCATTAGATTCACTAGAATAGTCATCTTCCACTGTGTTTATTTTTATATTCCCCCTATAATTGATTAATGTATCATACTTTATCTTATTATTAAACATTAGGTATTTCCTCATTTCTAGGTTAACTTGTGTATCATGTAAATCACTATTAGATAATTCATTTTTTGTTCCCAAATAGAAACACCTTTATCAATCCCATTAAGGAAGTTTCCTATTAGTTTATTTCCAATGGTAGAGTCTTTATGAGTGTCTCCAAAAACCCTAATATTACAAAATATATTATTCACCCACTTAATTTATTTATTCAAAGTCATGTTGTCATTTATTATGAAATCAGAAAATATTTTTTTTGTAAATAAATCAGTCAGAATTTATAACCTCGATGTTACCTTAAAATATGGTTTCCAATTTTTTTAGATTTCTATAGTAGTTTCAAATGATATCGCCATTATATATACATTTATTTATAGATTAATCAGTATAAAATTACATTCATTTCCACAGACAGATAATTTTTTTATTAAAATTCTATGAATATTATATTTTAATAAGATTATACCCAATAGTTTAGGTATTAATAACCTACTGGATATTGATAGAATATAATGGATCATCCCATTACTTAATAAATTATAGATATTATCACCATATATATTAAAACCAATACTATTAAAATAACTTATTTTGAATATATTTCATTAATAATTTATAAAATCTTATATAGGAAATGATGATTTTCTGTGAAATAACATAAAGTACATAATAGGTTAGTGTAACCCTAAACGAGGGGTGTTTAATTGGGGTGATTTTTTAATATATTTTTATGTTAAAATAAACCTTTAATATTTTTTATAATCATATTCAATTCAAATATTTTATCTCATGCAACCATTTTGTAACAAAAAAATGTAATGAAGGGAATATATGAATTTTACAAGGTCTCCCCCAATGAGGGTAAAAACATCATTGCTTTGTTCAAGCCAAGTCACAAACACAGTTTTTACCACTAATGTATAAAGGATATTATAATATATGAAAATGTATTATCCCTTTATTAATACTTTGATTATATATATGTGTGTGTGTGTTTTGAAACCAAAGGAATCCATATTTATTCCAGATAATCTGACCCGATGGTTTATTATGATGGGATCATTATAATTTTACAATAAATGATGTTGGTCGGGATTATCCATAGAAGCACCCAATGATTCTGAAATATTTAAAAATCAATGATTTATATCAAAAGGTAGATGGTCAATGGGGTTTGAATTCTAATTATGCTTATAAAATCACATTGAGTGATAGGATGAGAGGTCAGTATCATCATACCATTTTCATGGGAATTAATTTCTATTCTAATACCCTCTTATAGAATTAATATATATTCCTGAATGTCTTCTAGATCCCTATATTAGAATGGTTACCCTTTTAAAATGATGAGGTGTTGAATCCTCTAAATGAAAATAGGGTTATATAAATGATAATATATATATATATATCCATGATTCCTCATCCATATTATAATATTTCTTAAAAATGGGTAACTTCTTATGTTTTGAAGTCGCATAACATGGAAAATTAGGGTTTTATTCCATAATGAGAGGTTATTTTTGTTTTTATGATACGATAGAACCTTCAAGTGGTTTCCTCTAGATCCTACTTATAAAATGAATGTGAACCCATGTAGTTTATTTGATTATAAGTTGTCCAAAATTAACAAATGAGTAAAGGATATATATGATTTAACATAGACATAGATTATAGAGCTCGTGCCTTAGGAAGGAGTCTTACAAATCCTTAATATTATAGGATTCAGACTAAAAAATAGTCTATTGTTCCCTTAACCAATTGATGGGAGGAATCATATAATGAATTCTACCGTGTTTTATATTCAAAGATTTTACCAATATGTGAATTAATTAGGGGCTTACATCGAGGTGGATGACCTTGTATAGGTAAAACAATAAAATTTCATTGAATGATGCATACACACTGAGGTTTCCCTATCCAAGGTAAAGTTTTTTATGATTGATATATGATAATTAAAAATACATAATCATAGGTGAGTCATGATCAGTGTGAGAAACAAGAGATAATATGTTACTTGACTCACATCATATGGATATGATAATTATGCACTATGAAGACACTAATGGGTTGTTTGATACCAATCATGGGCCTTAAGAAGGAAACCTACAAATCCTATTCGTAGTGTGAATTTTATTTCTCATAGTTCAATTAACCTTTCAATCAAGTGATGGATGAGGAATAAATATAAAACTGCAAGATAGATTGGGGCCCATGATTTGGGGTGTCTAAGATATGTTGCGGAAAACACAATGGTTGATTAAATTTGTAAGATATATAATCCTTATGCTTTGAAATATAAAGAGTAAGAACATGAGTGGAAAGTTCTGCATGACTGATGAAATGAGGAACCCATTATACCCACGAAATTTCATGAGTATACATTCCTAACCCATTATATATAGTTCCCATATGATTGGGTATTCCCAAACCAAATACGCTTGGTTTTTGGTACATATGGTTCGAGGGCACATGCCCATGTACTCTAATTGGAGAAGGCTGACATGTCTGGGGGTGTCTATATGGCATGTATAGCATATCTAACTAACATGTCCTTACTATATCTCTAACCTATCCAATGTGTCTATCAGATATGGCCTGATTGTATACCTCACATATCCTGAGTGTTTTTTGTACTAGTCATGGTTGTCTTCCTGTCATGTCAAAGGATGTATGAACATATATTGTTTGTCAGGAGGACATGTCTGATGATTATCGTGGGATTCTACCATCTTATCAATGGAATCTTCTTGTTATTGATTTAAGAAAATCTAAGGGTGTCACATGATCAAGGATAGTAGGACAGAGGGATGCCTCATTATATCGTTGATATCTCTAGAGGACATCATGTGGCTTGGCCGATATGTTAGGAGGACTTTACATGACTCAAATAAATTTTCCAATGGTTATGACATAACTTGTGTCGAATTACTTGGTACTATATCCTGACATGGTTAACATGTTCATGTTCATCCACTTGACTAATGAATAGGTCACTCAAAGTTCATAACCCATTCACACGAAAATAAACATATACATGTTCACCTAAGGCTTCATTCTTTTCACCCTTTATCAAATAAATGACTTAATGTTTTTCAAGTATTAGTCTTTTGATATATCAGATAACCAAGTCAATATGTGAAAAATACTTTCCATAATATGGATAGAAAACCGAAATTACTTCAGGTAATGAATGGGGTGATCACAAAAATAATATATACATCAAACATAATCCCTTATGTTTTACTCCTGGTTTACCTAGTGGAATACCATTTTAATTTTTTGGTTTCATACACTAACAAGTACTCTCTCACATTTTCAGTACTATGTGTTTTTTATTTTGACGGGCATACCACCCAAGATCTATGTCACATTTCATGATAAGTTTATAGTAGTTATAGTCCTCAATTGGTGGATGAAGAATCATATTGTGTGTTTTATATGATCATAACATAGAATATAAATGATTTATTCTTCATGCCATGTGATAAAAAATATTATGATTTCACTCTTTCATGTTTATATTTATTGAATCCATGGATTGTGAATAGAATATGAAATATTTAATTTTAAATATCAAATGGCCCTTGAAATATTATCTCTACATGTCCAGGGGTCTTCATGAAATCAGGTCACCCATTGAAGAGACTTTCATGTGATTATGGGTGATTTTTCTGGGGACCTTTACATGATCAAACATGCCTATTAGTTTCATTTTTTAAATAGATCTAGATGTAAAAGGGAATTATCATGATCAGTTGGATTATCAAATGAGGTGAATTCCTCCTGTCCAAATAAAAATGACAATATTTTTTCACATGTGGGTTCAATTTTTTCATATTTTATTCATTATTTTTGAAGACATTCAGAATATTTACATTGATTTTCTATCAGGGAATAACGTGAACAAATGTACATGTCTGAGGGCCATTGAATACTGATGGTGACAAGACCGACATCATTCCAATGAAATGGATTAAATTTCATTAGATCTATCATGAGATCATTTAAATAACATTTTTAGAAATATAATCACTTCACATGAAAATCAATGTAACTTCCATCAGAGAGAGATTCCTAATTTTACAGATTTTATTTTACAATGGGATTTATGAGATTTTTAAATACTTGTTGGATGACATGTGACATGATTGAAGGAAATAATCTAAGAGAGGTTCATATAATCATGATGAATTTTCAATGGGGCCCTATGTGATGAAATGGTATGCCTAATGGAGAATCCAAGGATGTACATGAGTGGTTCATTATAAGAGAATATTTTGAATTTGTGACTTTACAAGTAATGACTCAGAATTTTCAATACTAATACGAGTGTTAGGTTTTAATTCGTGATATTTTAATACTGAGTATCAATACCTAGAATCATTAAAATGAGATAAGAGAGGTTGTTTTCATTTTCTACAACATTTATCTTTGTGAGATAGAACCATGTGATTATTCCTTGATATCCACATGTAATACAAGTATGATTCATTCTATTGGTGGAATCATGAATGGTGGCTAAATTAAGTACTTCTTGAGATTCTTGAGGACTTCTTGGAAGTCCCCCTCACATTTTATGGGGACTCCATAATTCAATAAATTAGTGAATATGATATATTATTTAGTCTGATTAGCTATGATATGTATAATTTTACTGAGGTTCCCTTAGACCACCCTCTGTTATTTAAGATTATGAAGGGGAGAAATTTCTAGGATTAAACTAGTAATTTTGGGATCAAACTCAATACCATAGTGGGATACCAAAAATCCATGTAATTTCACAAACATTACATTGATGGAACACATCACATGGTTCATCATCAAACTGTACCACTGTAATTTACTGAACATTGTTTGAAGAACTATGAGGTGATCATATCACTACATAGATTTGATTACCAGAGCATTCACATCTCATTATTATACTAATCCCAAGAAGGGATTAAATATATTATGAAAAAATATTTTTTATGATTCACCAGTTTTATATATTCTAAATGGTATGGTAGTATAGAAAAAGATACCCTGATGTGATTTAAAGGTGGTGGATACCTCATATTTAGGGGACTCATTTATTTGATTATACAATGAATAACCTTCAATGAAGAAAATTTCCTGTAACTTTTAAAATGCATCGATCAAATGTTCGGTGATAAGGAATGGGAAATAATCTTTAAGGTAGTTAGTATTATGGTTTCGTAAATAGATGCATTCCCTAATCATCCCATTATATTTAACAAAGGGGAAGATGTTGGTGATCCATTTTTGGTAATTCACTTCCTATAAAATATGGGGTTTGATCAATTTTTCAGTATACAATTATATATTAGTACTGTGATAGGGGTTCGTTCATATTGTTTCCTACTTCAAACCACGATGGTCATCAGCTAATCCTTTCTAATGATAAGCCAAACTATGGTTTATATGAGACATTTTATGATAATTTCAAGTGAACATAGATCAATTATTCTTTATAAATTCAATATACATATCCATATCCTCGATAGGTAGGGTAGTACTAATCAAAATAGGCCACACGCCCTCTTTAGATCTATGATTCAACTACCTGATAATATTGATGGTGGTGGAGACACCTTTCTCAAATTTGAGGAGGTTGTTCGAGAGGCCATCCTCTACAATTTCCATCTTTGAGTCTATAGAGGAATTATTTGACATAGTGGTAATATGAGGGAATAACTATTAGTATTAAGGTAAGAGATTCAATGGGAAGAGACATTGTCATCTTGAACATCCAAATTAATTGCAGATATATTCTAGTGATGTGTGATTTATTTTATGCTACGACTAGGGGTTAGGGGATATTTGATATCCTCAGTTTCATAGAAAGTCTTGGGGTATCACAATATTTTTATTGAATGATGTAATTATCAAATCCTGATATAGAATGATCCTGATCCCCCTTTAAAAATTATACTTTAGATGATATGACGACTGTTATATAGACATTATTCAAGGATGTTTCTGGTTCATGAAATCTTACAAGGATTAAATATTCTACCTCAATTTGGTTTATGGGTTTTACATCATCACAATTAAGCATGCTCCATGAATTTACATGGTTGGTCCCTAATCCATTGGAGCTACATCCTACATATCTTTATCCATCAGTGGGTTTTTCCTTCCTTATTAAAGAATCCCACCTTGGAATATAAGGATACATAAGACTCAAATGGGTAATTATCACAATGTAGTATACTTGAATTCACATTAATGGGTTATTTCTAGCATTGATGAATTTTTGAAGGTACTACATCAGGAATATGAATCTAAGGTATTTCAGGTAGTAAATTATATGTTGTGTTTTACAAGAAAACCATTATCTCAACATTATATGTGTGATCCCGAAAACCGATTCTTGAGCTTGATCATCCAGATAAGAATTTTCTCACGCTTATCATACCCTTGAATGGTCATAGTTGTTGGAAATGATTCCCACATTATATATATCAATTTTTTAAGGGTCTTAATCAGAATAATTTTTTTCCTAAAACAAATGGAAACTAGATACCTTTAGATTCTTCCATTTACATGTTTTACTGAATCTTATAGGGGTCTAATATGTCCCTAAATAACATCTTTTTAATCCTTTTCACGGAACAATATGGTTCTACGATATTATAATGAAATAATTTATACTAATTAATGAATGAATTTTGAGAAATATATATTAAACTCCCATGGTCTCTAGAGGGACTCAATGAGTGACACAATTAGTTATTTTGGAAGATGTAGAGCATACATGATTGTGATTTTGGCTTGATAAAATGCCAAATAGTTTAGAATTTCATATATTTGTGCCATAGGTATGAACATAAAAAGGTAGTGTTACATCCCATTATGTGGCATAGGAGTTGAGGTGATTGAGGTAGATGGTCATGTTGTATGAGTAGTGGTCAGAGGATCATCAGTTGTATGTTTCATAGCTCACACAAGAATTCCCATTTGTCTAGGATGATCATAAAATTACACCCTCAACAGTTTGTGATGATAAATTACTAGGCCTAAATAACCTTTTGAGGAATCTGAGTCATCTCCATGATTTTGTTGGGAAGTGTGATCATTCATGGGACACTACTACATATATGGATTTAGTGTGAAGGTTAACAAAATATTGGATTCTACTATTCCTACACCATCCCTTGTATCCCTATTATCTTTACCCTCAACCTCTATATCTCTAATCAGGTGTGAGGAATTCACACTAATTGTAATATTCATCATCAAGGAAGGGATCTGTTATGTTAATAATGTCAATAGAAACAAAAATGAACATGTAATCCGACGAGGGTTCCATTTGGGAAGATAGTGAACATTCTCCAGATGTTGATGGAAATAAATCTCTAAGAGGAAATTTCTATGTGGGATTTGGAAATGAATCTTCCTCTTGTGTCATTTCCCATGATTTATGATTTTATGTTCCTTTAGAATGAATATTCAATGACACCCCATAGTGATGGGATTGTTACCGGTCTGCGATGTCGCAATCTCATGTTGGTGTGAGTTCATTAAACAATATTTCAAATCATACAATTATATAACTACTTCCCACACATGGATAATACTTATTTTTTGCTACATAGGTCCCATGTGCTGGGGCCTTATATCGTATCACCTATCTAGAGTCACCCATGATCTGGAGGGTGCCTTCTAAGACAAATATGTCTTTGATTGCAGGACCTATACTTCTATGAAAATGGTAGTAGTTAGGATGATCAATGTGATTGACGTCATCTGGTTTCCTGGCCTATGACATCTTAAGGAGTTAATTTTCAAGTATGTATGGATATATCCAAGGAATATACATTTTTAAAATTAATAAACTTTATTAATCAATTTCTCAAATCATGGGTGACCATTGATGTTTCTAATGATAGAAAAACAACTGAGAAGTGGGGGTTGAATCTATTGTTCAGTATTTATAAGTTTCAAAACTATTAGAAAATTAACCCCTATAACCTGTTAATTTTTATATCTTTATGAACCATTAGAAAATAATCATTAATGAAAAGGTTGGAATGAATGAAAATAACATATCATTTACAAGGTTCATCCTCAATATAAAAATCTACATCCTTACCATATCAACTCTAGTGGGTCTTTGGAAATACACTATTATGAAGAAGTGAATACAACATCTCCCAACTCCCATTAAAAACCTCTATCACATGATAAGAAAGATTATTCTGACTCCAGTAATTTTATAATTTTTTCTTATAAAACAATTTAACCAAAAAAATGAATTAATACTTTGTTGAATCTTTTCCACACTTAGAATGCTGGATCTGATTTTTGCAGAATGCTAGATCTGATTTTTGAGGTAGGATAAATCAGATATTTGAAGAATGTTGGATCTGGTTTTCTCAAAATAGTGGTTCTAATTTGATTAAAAAAAATCAAATATTATAATAATAGTTGTTCTAATTTCCACAGAAGTGTGGTTCCAATTTTCTTAGAATAGTTGTTCTGATTTTCTCAAAATCAATATTTCGATTCTTTTAGAAAAATGGATCTAATTTTGTTAGAATCTTAGTTCAGATTTTCTGAGAATCGTTGTTCTAATTTTTTCAGAATCGTGGTTCTGATTTTCTTAGAATCATGGTTATGAGTTTTTCACATTATTTGTTCTGATTTCTCAAATTCTTAGTTTGTATTTTCTTAGAATAATGGTTCTGATTTACTCAAAATATTGGTTCTAATTTTCTCATAATCTTGGTTTGGACTTTCTCAGAATCCGTGTTCTCATTTTCTCAATAAGCTGGGTCTATTTTTCTTAGAACTATTTACAAAACTAAAGATCTAACAGAATTCTCATTATAGTTATTCAACAATAATATACATATGTTCATGTTGATTTATCCTGTGCTCCGACATTCATGCGTTTGTGGAATGTTTCAAATAAACAAATTATCTAAGAACATATTTATAGGCAACTAAAATTCCAAAGGCGATAAAATTGAAATCTTCCCTACTTTCTTAAATATCAAAACACTACCAATGTCTCTCATTTAAAATGTCAACTTTGACTTTTTCAAACACCCTTAGATTTCTCTGAGATTTATGAAAAAATCAATTCCTTGTTTCAACTCATCATCCAATGGAATTTTCCTTTTAACTAAATATAATTTATATATATTTTTGGATCTAATTTTCAAAACAATGAATCTAGATCCTATTTTCTAATGTTGTTGGATTTGATTTTATGATGATGTTGGATCTATGTTTCTAAAGATGTTGGATCCTATTTCCAGAACATGTTGGATCTGATTTTTAGAAGATGTTTGATCTGATTTTTTAAGATGATGGATCCGATTATCTGAAAATTTTGGATTTGACTTTCAGAAAATATTGGATCTGATTGTCTGAAGATTTTGGATCTGATATTTTAAGATATTTGATCATGTTTTTAAAAGATATTAGATCTGGTTTTACAAAGATATTGGATCTGCTTTTTTATAGATGCTGGTTTTGATTTTTAAAAAATGTTGGATCTGATTTTCTAAAGATGCTGGTTCTGATTTTTCGATGATGTTGGTTCCTATTTTCAAAACATTTAGGATCCTATTTTTTTAAAGATATCAGATCGAATTTTTTGAATATGATGGATCAAATTTTCATAATATATTTTATTGAGTTTTTTTAAGAAGTTGGATATGATTTTCTAATCATGATGCATCTAAATTTTAAAAGATGTTGGATATGTTTTTTTGAAGATATTAGATCTGATTTTATTATGATCTTGGATCCAATTTTCAAAACAAAAATGCCAGATATGATTTTCTAAATATATTTATTGATTATAATTTGTCCAAACCTCTTAATAGTATCATCCAATTCTTTTACCGTGAAGGCTTTCATGATTTGTGAGAACTTATTGATCTAAAAAGAGTCGTATGATTTAGTTTAGAAAGTATGAAATCTATATAACAAATGACTTCACATTCTACAACAAACATATTTATAAAAAAACAATTCTACCACTAAATACTTCTATCACAACAACGCACTTTCTAACAATCTCAATATTCATTCTTCCATGATAAAAAAACATTCATCAACAAAAAATTTAGTTTTCAACAAATAAAAAAACATTTCTAAAACAATTTATCAAATTTTTTGGTCAATCTACCCCTTTTTATATGTTGAAAACCCTCATTAACAAAATTTCCTTCTCTCAAATTTTTTCACAACTCAACTTTTATAAACAAATCATTTCTTTATTTTATCAAAACATATCCTTTCTTAAAAGATAGTGTCCTAAAACTAAACTACTGGATAAAGGAATGTTTTAAAGAATTCCATCCCTTGCTAGAAAATAAATATTGTCTATAGATAAATATAACACTCCCAAACTTTTCTTTTTATCTGAATATTATCTTTTACATTCTCAGTTTTCTTTTTATTTCCCCCATTATATGATAACTACAACTTCAAATTCCAAAAAACTATAAGTAACACTTCTTACAAATTAGAATATTATCAATTTCTCCTCCAATTATACAAAGTTATCTATATAACAATGAGAGTTATTCTTTATGTGGTTTAGGAAGTCATTGGATGAGACTGAATATGAAATTTCAACCTCAATTCCACAAATCATTATTTCTTCATTTCATTATTGAAGATATCAGCAATCTGATTCTTTATTGAAGTGTATTCCAAAAAATATTTATCTAACTACAACTTTCTATTTTTCAAAGTGAAATATTTTTCAATGTCTTTTTAACTTGAATGTTGGATAATATTCTTAGAAATATCAATTTCACTATGATTATCACAAATAAATATTCAATGTTTTAGAAACTATTACTTTCATATTTTATAACAGAACATTTATCCAAAACATTTGATTACAAGCCTGAGTAGTTACAAGATATTAAGATTTAGTTATTCTCAGTGTTACTAAACATTGTTTCTTACTATTCAAAATCACACAACATTCACCTAGATAAGATGTTCCGCCTAAGCATTTCATTCTATCATTACAATCGCTAGCCCAATCATCCTCAATATACCCAAGAAACTCCATATCACAATTTATATTTTATAACAACACACATGGTGTTTTTCCTTTGAAATATCTCAAAATTATTTTTATTGGAATATATGTGATCCTTTTTATTAATTTGATACCTAGATCCCAATGTCACATCATATGAAATATCATGTCTTGAAGATTTATGGTGAAGATGAATTTCTATCATCCTCGGAATGTATTTCGATTCACACTTATTCTGGCTTCATCATTGCTCAATTATTCAAAAACAGAAATAGATGTAGAAATATCACTGGACTTATCCATCCCATACAACTTTAACAGTTCCCTAGAATAAATTTATTAAGATAATAAAATATATTTTTTGATTTTTTGAACATGTATGCCAATGAGGAATATTAATTCTCCGCACATTGACATTTAAAAATTCTTATTATATTTCTTCACCAAATTTATCACAACCATTTTCTTTATCTCCAATAAAAAATATATTTTCCACATAAATAATTACAATTAAATTCCTAGTGTCACCATATTTCCCCTAAAAGTGGATATCAAAAATTCCATTAAAAAAGTTCAACATTCTCAAAAAAAAATCATGTTTCTAATACAGACCACATGAAGCTTGTTTTAACCCATATAAATATTTATTCAGTCTACAATCTTTTTATTTTCCATATCAAGTTGACACGCACAAGGTTTCTCAATGTAAAAATCTAACCCAATGTCACCATTTAAGAAAGCATACTTCACATCCTTATGATAAAATTTCTAACTATGATGTGTGGATACATAAATAGATATTTTAGTAGTTTCCAATCATGAAATGGGGGAAATAAGAATCATTAAATTCTAGACCATTCAACTGTTGATATCCTTTACAAAAAAGACTTGAATTGTTTCCTGAAAATTATCCATGATCGGTCAACTATTTTTCATAAACCCCCTTGGTACCAATGATATTATTATTCATTTTCCTTGGAACAAGTTCCCATGATTCATTCTTATCAATCAAATCTGCCTCTTCATTAATAGTATACTCCGATTCTTTATGTTGAATAGCCTTTGAAACTGATTCTTGTATAACATTTGATATAAGTGATGTCTGATGTTCTAATTTCAACTTCTTTGTGGTGTCAACTGAATCCTTATGATTCCCAATAGTTTATTTAGACTCAATATGTATTCGTACTATTGGAAATCTCAATGTATCTTTCCCGACTAAAAGTTCCTCATCGCATGATTCATATAAATCATAATCAGAATGATTTTAAGGAATTTTACTATTATCGGAAATCTTCAATTTATCGTCCTCATCATTGTCAACAAACACTGTTAAAAAAAATTATTTTCAATTACATTCATATCATATGAGTCAAAAAACGTTTCTAATAAAAGATCCAGCATTTGTAACTTCACCCATTTAGTGAATAACCCCTGATAGTTCCTTCCTTAGTTTTCTAATCAAACATTCTTAAATATGGATATTTTATTTTGAGAAAACATGGACTTTAAAAAACATTAATGTATTTTAATGATAGGTTTTTTTATAAAACATTTCATAAAGAGTATTGTAGGGATTTAGTCTCCATAAACATCTAATTTTAACATATATAGAAATACAAAAAACATTTCTCTAATAGAACTTTAAATGTTTGAATTCTTCTAACATACTTACTTCATTTTCAAAAAATATTTTATTATTTCAATTTTACTACTCCATTTTATTGAGAATTATTGGGTACATTGTAATAATTCATGATACTATGATTTTTCATATAAGTTTCCAATAAATCCTTTTTGAATTCAATATCATTATCTTTCCTCGGTTTTGGATGAAAACTCCCAATTCTTTATCAATATATTTTATGACGAATTAGAACATTTCAATAGACTCTAAATTGTTCTTCATGAAAATAATGTTTTCTTAACTGATTGAAATCATCAAAAAAAATTGATTATGTATAAATACCATCTTTTTTATTGATATATCATTAGCTCCAATAGATTATAATGAATAAGATCAAGTGTTTTGGTAGATGGAATCTCAATTATCTCATGATTTTTTAGCCATCATTGTTTTTTGAAAAGTAATACAAACATATTCATCTCTTCTTTTCAATTATGGGAAATTCATGACAAAAACAACTTTAGAGACTTTATTAATACGTTTTTAGCCTAAGGTGGACAATTCTTTGATGCCACAATATATTTTCATCTACTATACTCATGTTACATGACTTATTGTATTCTTTTATTTGAATGATATTCCCACTTGTAATTTCCCCATTGGTAATGACTTCTCGAAATTTCACAATTTTGATGAGACACAAATCCTTTTTTGAAGATTAGTTTTTTTACATCATCACAAAGATTAAGGAAACTAAAAATGTTTTGTTTTATCCCATCAACTAGTAAAACATCTATAGATTTCAATTTCTCTGATTCAATCTTTGTCGTTCCAATTAAACTAATTTTTAAAGAACTTGCATTTTCAAATGTAACTGCTCCCCCATAGAGACTTTAGATATGTTTCATGATTATTATATCACATATCATATGTGAATAACAACCACTCATAGGTATACATTTTTTAGACCAATTAGTTTCTTTTAATTTTTTGTAAACAATAAAAGATCTTTCCTCAACCTTCTTAATTTCGTCTTTCATTTGCTTTCTATTATAAGAAACATATTATTGAAGGAGTCTCATATATCTTTCCGCATAAATGACCAGATAGATCACATCTTCTAAAAACTCCTTCCAAAAATTCAAATTTATTTTTTTCTTGAAAGTATCTGTCATCTCTAGAATTCACCTTTTCAACTACATATAGGTTAGGAAATTTACACATTATTCTTTCACAATTTCATCCATTATTCTAAATCCTTCTTCTGGGTAAAGATAATTTGTTCCCACAATTATAAGCTATGTTCCCATATATTCCACAACACAGACAATATCCATCAAATAAGAATTTTCTAATCAGGAATGAATTTCTATATAGAATCATTATTGAGGTTGGTAACTTCTTTTAGCTCTAAAATTCTCTAAATGTTGACCATGTTTTTTTATTTAAGTATAAAACATTTTATAATTTATAGGTTTATCACTTCCTTTATACATCCAAAATTTCCCTATACATTTTATGACACCTAAAATGTTTATAGAATCAGATGAAACATTATTTCGTTAAGACAATATTTTTCCTGATTATTATATTGATCCTTCTAATCAAATTTAGAATTCTCAACTTTTATGTCCAAATAATTATTTAAGTTTTCATTCATCTTCGTCAAAATACATTGAGCCTCAAGATGATTTGATTGAAACTTGATAACCTCTTCTTCCTTATATTTCATCTTCTTGCTAAGATTTCAAATCAACATTACATGTTAATTAATTGGATCTTTATAACATAAAATATCTTGAATGTATTATTCATATTACCTGATTGAATCTTTTATTCGATAAAAAAAATCTTCATAAACTTTTTTATTTCTCTAAATTCCTTGTAGAGATTTTTTTTCTCAAGACATCAACAAATTAAGGTTATGAGATGAAACAATTCATAAGAATATTCAACACCATCTTCACTATATCAGGAACATTTTGTTTTCACAACTTTTTCAATGATGGTTCTGATTTTTTTTGGAAAATTTATCTTCAGATGAATTGTTTTCAGTTGACTATAATTCAACTTTCTTACTCACCATACTTCATTATTTTCTAGTAAACATCATCTTATATATTTTTAATGACTTATCTTCTTTATCATTTTTGTTCCACTTCTTCAATTGAGGTTTTACATCTAAATTATCTCGATATTATCCAAAATTCTTCTAGGATAAATTCATAGTAACATATTTGATTCCACCAAACTCAAAAAATTTGATATGAAGTATAACTCTATAATTTCCCCTTCCTCTTCGATAGTTCCTGTATATAAGAGACATGTATTTTTCATTCATCTCATCATCCTATTTATATTAAGACTCACAAGGATTTTCTTCTTCAACATGTTAAATTTTCATCTTTCTAATATCTTCAAAATCCATTTAATCATTCATCTTATTTTTAAACATTGATGATTTCATCATTTCAAAAGGAACAAGAATTATATTAATTCAATCAACAAATAAATCATCCTTATATTCTAAATAAAAAATTAATTATTAAAACCTCTCAGGAATGTTTCTCATATGTTTATTCAAGATTTTAGAGTTTTCCAAAACATCTCTAAATCACTTAATGTTGAAAAAAATCAATTTTTTATAGTTATGTATTCATCAAATGTAACTTAATATCTAATTCTAAAGACATAATATATACTATTATAGGTTTTCAGATTTTCTTCTTTGACTTTAGTATTCCCTTCAAAAAAAAGTTACAAATATTCCCACATACTTTTTGAAGTTTTGAGACCCTTCTTCTTCTGATAAAAATTATTTGATAAGGACATAAGTATTGAATTTATATCCATTACATAAACATTTTTCTTTTTGTCACCCAATGCCATGTGAGAATATTTTTCAATAGGTGGAAAATTGATAGTAGCACCATCATCAACTTCCAAACCATGAGATAAGATATATTGAATCATCCAAATTTTCGGTCCATAATAATTTTTCTCATATAATGTTGTAATTAATATACTATTGATAAAATTTATGTTATCCATGATATGGATTCAAAAATAGAACTTGACCCTTGGATACCAATTTAATTTTCAAGGATTAGATAACCATTGAAGGGGGGGGCATTCAATCCGTTGTTCACATTTTATAAGTTTCAAAACATGTAGAATCTAAAAACATGAAACCTATTAAGATTTATATCCTTATAAACCATTAGTAAATACTCATGCATGAAAATTTTGGAAAAAAGTATAAAGAAAAAATATTTAAAAACATCTACCTCTGTGTGAGTACATACATGATTTCCATAACAACTCCCATGGGTTTATGGAAATACACTATTATGAAGAAGTGAATGAACAAGGTGAAAACTCCCATTAGACGCCTTCTATATTATGATAGGAATGATTATGTAGGCTCTTGTTTGTTTATATTTTTTTCATGTAAAACCATCTTGAAAAAAATGATAAATAATTTTTTGAATATGATTCACATTGAGATTATTGGATAAAAATCTTGTAGATTGATAGATCAGGTTTTTGAAGATATTTGGATTCAATTTCTTTTAGAATTCTAGATCTGAATATCATAGAATATTGGTTCCGATTTGATCAGAAACTTTGTTACAATATTCTCATAATAGTTGTTCAAATTTTATCAAAATAGTGGTTTCGATTTTCATAGAATAATGATTTCTATTTTCACAGAATCATGGTTCCAATTTTCTCAGTATTGTGGATCTGATTTGTTCAAAATCCTAGTTGTGATTTTATCAGTATCATGGTTCTGATTTTCTTAGAATCTGTGTTCTAATTTTCTTAGAATATTTGTTCCGATTATCATAGAATCCTGGTTTTGATTTTATCAAAATCATGGTTTCAATATTATGATAATATTTTTTCTAATTTACTCAGAATCATGGTTCTGATTTTCTCAAACTCCTAGACTTAATTTTCTCAATATATTGGAACTATTTTTCTCAAAACTATCTTCAAAAATCAATCTATGATAGAATTATCCACATTTTTCTCCTTCAATCAAATGTAAACATTCACTTTCATTTCATCTACACTTCGGAATTCACAAATATTTGGAAATTTAAAAATTACTGAATGATCTACGATTTTTTTCCGTGGAAAATCCAAAACTAATGGGGGGAAACTTGAAATCAATTCCAATTACTTAATTCTCAACACTCCACACATCTCTTGAATTTAAAAAATCAACTTTGACTACATCAAAATATTTTATTTTTCTCTGACATTTATGCCAAAATGAACTCCCTGTTTGAAATCCTCACCCTCTAGAATTTTCCTTTTGAATGAATCTGATTTCAGTATATGTGGTATGACATTTTCCAAACCAATGTAGCTACTTCTGATTTTATAAAGATGTAGGATCTGATTTTATGATGATGTTGGATCCAATTATCTAAAGATGTTGAATATGATTTCCAGATGTTTTTGGATCAAATTTTCCATAGACACTAATCCTATTTTTAGAAGATGTGGGATCTGTGTTTTTCAAGTTTTTGGATCCGATTTTCAAAAAATGTTGGATCTGATTTATAGAAGATGTTTGATATGATTTTATAATTATTTTGGAATAAAATTTTTGAAGATTTTGGACCTTATTTTTAGAACAACAATTTTTGGTTTGATTTTTGAATATTTTTAGTGATTATGATTTCATCAAAACTCTCTACTATTTTCAAAAAATATGTTATGATGAATGTTTTCATGATTTGTGATATCATCTTGATCAGAGAAGTATCACCCAATTTAAACTAGAATTTCCGAAAACAATCTAAATCCGGACATCACTTTCTTTAAGAAACCTCTTCAGTAACAAAATGACATCATCAATTAGAAACTTATTTCCAAACAATCTTCTTTCATCCAACTCAACTATCATTCCACCCAGATAACAAATAAATTGTTAAAAAATGTAATTTTCAACAAATAAAAAAACATTGTTAAAAAAAATTATCACAATTGTACTTCAAATGTAATCTATTTTTTACTCAAGTCAAGGGTGATTTTGTAACTTCTACCTCTCACTGGGAGAATTTGAAAATTTAATGCCTACATGTGTTCTTGAATTTGAACATTTATTGGTCTATGTGTAAATTTTTCTGTATCTACCCTACAAATAAATATTCTCTAAACCGAGGGAATGGGTTCCGATATTTCCTAAATCCACAATATGAGAACTTCTAGGAATTATGACACATTTTTGAAATCTTAGTATATTATTAGACACATAATTAGGATCAAAGGTGTTTATATATTATCATGATGATTTTCAACAAAGATTTATAAGATTTTATCTTATGAGAGAGGGATACTGAGTGAATAGGTTAGACCTTTCATTCAAGAAATGAAGTTAGAAACCCACTCATTTTCACATTGTTTAAAGTTTGTGAGATCCCAAATTTTAATTTATCTTTGAAATGGAGATGAACTAATAAATTAATTGATGATGATAATCTCAACATCCAACAATAAATATTTATAGAAGTATTATATACCCAAAAGGCTATCCATAACAGATATTGTTTAAAACATATCATTTTAGTCACCTCATAATGATCTCTAGGCCCCATCATTAGGACAAATTAGGACCTGAAATGCATGATATGCAGTTTTGGATCTCATATTCTATAAATTGATGAGATGATAGGATTTCAAAAATTGGTTTGGGGAATATTTTCATCCACCCATTCAAGATATTCAACTTTTTAGGATGAATAGTTGTATACCACTATTCAATGAGTTCCATTTGAACACTCAAGAATTAAATGGCACATACAGTCTGTGGGGGTACCACTGTTTATACAAGGTCCCACATATATAGTGATTGGTGGGGGATGATGAGAAGGACATTGTTTCATATCTTATTTATTATAGTTTTATGCCAGGACGGAAAAATCACCTTTATAAGGGGGATATTATCACCATAATAGAGGTAAAACATGATCATCCACAACATCATCATTTATGTAGAACTTATTCTTATATTTAGAGTGATAATTTTTCTTAAATTACACTCTTTCAAGATGATTATCTTTATCCTAATGTGTGTGAGGATGGGTATTAACTTCAGTTTGAAGAGGATACCCAGTTGGACTATTTCACCAAGTTATTCCTCATTGATATGTCTAATATTTTATTCAAAATTCTCATACTATTGAAACAATTAAAATAAAATGTAATTTTGGTATTCCGGTTTTTTAGTCGAATGTAGAAACACATATCCCTCTATCCCTGGATGTGTTCTACCATGGAAGTTGAAATTTACCATTTGGAGGTGCCATGTTATGGATCATTCTATAATTCCTTGTTAGTGTGGGATTAGTTTTTTCATCCATATTGACTATATCATGAGGAGAAATTTAAATTTTGTCTACTTCTACAGTTAAATCCAGGTCCACACCATTTTTGAGATTGATGATGCAAAATATTCAATGAAGTGTATCATTAAATGGTAGTTTTCCCATTAATCTCCATATAATCACTACTTAATCATCCTTAAACGGTTTTGTTAGGGTTATTTATATTACCCCTAACAATGGTAGAAAATTTTAACTCACAACCCTTAAGGTGTTTTATTTCAGTTTATGCATGTTTCTCTTGTCTTGGTATGTGAATTTTTACCTCAATGGAGTTTCAAGTCATCCATGATGAACGAGACACAAATAGAAAAGGTATATATTGTGGTGTCATTTATTAATGGGAATATAGTTATTGATATTTATCTATCATCATGCAGAAGATAGATTCATTCTAGGGTGATGATAATGATAAAAATGCACCCATCCATATAGGTTAGGGAGGATTCATGGATGTTATTGGAACATTATGATCCTATTGTTGTGGATTTTAGGTTTCTAGTAAAGGGTTTGATGTATCTTGAGATTGAATTAGATATATACATTCCATTATACTTGTAGGATGGGGATGATTGGACCAATTTCTTATTTCTCTAGGACCGTATTGGGGTGCGATAAACATGGTGGTGGCCAATAAGAAAAAAACCCGCAACCATATGTGATGTTGTTAGTTCATAGTTTCCTCAAATATTTCCAAGATTTTACCCGGTATTGACATATTCTAGGGGTTTTGGTAGTGGTAAAAATTGTCTTATAATTGTGGACTTGGTTCACACCCAAATGGTTTCTATGGAAGATGCAATTGGGTTCCATTTTTATGTGCAACTATGCTTATGAATTATTCAATTTAATGACTACATATCATGGAATTTATCTTCTATAGGAAGGTATTTTATTTTCCCAGTTATAATCTTCCTTGCATGAAATGAATTCAAACTTTTCAAGGGGCCCAACTTTTTAGTCTTTTGGAATCCCTCTCCCTCCATTGATGACATCTTTTAACCTTTAATGTGGGAGAGTATAACTGTAATGAACTATAAGTCCATGAATCACTGAATCCTATAATTTATCATATGTATATGACATTACTAGATGTCATAAATATGCAGTTATATAGTTACATGGACACATTGAAGTGAAATTCTCCATTATTTCTTCAACCTCTAATATAGATATCTGAAGAGGCTTCGATGATATGTTTTTGAAGAGTTATAATGTAATGGGGAGAATATTACTATATATGTTTTCAATTATTTTTGGGTTTTGGTTTCTTGGTCATCGTGATAGTAGCAAATTCCATCTAAAAATAGATTATGTTATGGGTCTATAGGTTACCCTTGTATCTTGTATAGTCTAGGTGAATGGAATTTTACCATTGATGAGTCTCCCACATGTTCTAGATGAGGTAAGGAAAAAATACTTCTCATGTTTATATAGGATCGCATATTTTATCCCAGAGATGAGCCATAACATTATTGGGAGGTTATTTCTAGACAACACTCAACATATATACATGTCATCCTATTCATCATCAGAATTATATGCCACCACCTAGTTAGATAATAAAGGATTATTCTATAAGTTTCCTACTGACTGTAGGGAATTATTGTTGATTATTTATTAGTAGAAATGTATGGTAAACAATGGGGTTTGAAGAAACCCTGTAAATTAAGGTTTCTATGTTTTGGGAACCCCTCTACTTGATGGTGTCTAGGAAAGGGGGTTTTTTGTCTAGGAAAGATACCATGGGGAGTGTTTCCACAATGTATAGGTGGAGTATAGTTCATATGTTCTATAATTATAGTACCAAAAGGAGTACTATCAGGGTATCGATCACCTTATAATTTGGTTAAAGAGTTGATGAAACCTTTATAGGTTGTGTATATGAATTCTATAACCTTAAGGACACTATCATTAAGAATATTAGGAAAGGGAGGCTCACTCTACATCATGGTTAGAATATGTCGACATACATTTTGTGGCTGATATGAGATATGATCCTAAAACATGGCTGTTTTAAGAATATCATGATAATAATATGGTTTTATGGGGATATTATCCAACTACTGAGAAACTACTGGAGTATGTATGCAATCTTCTGCATTACCAGCCTGACTATGAGCCTTCTTGGGGTTGGTTGGCAGAATATATTGATCAATCCTAGCAAAAATAGGGGCATGATACTGGTTTAAATAGTCATTTAATGTTGGAATATACTGATGGAACTCTATAATGGGAAAAGGGTTATGATCATCCTTGTGTACAATATCTGAATGATGATGGTGTACTTGTTCATTAGTGGAAGTAGGGATATGAGCCTAAATTCTGTGATCGAGTAGATTCATGGGAATAGATATCATCGTACACTAAAGTAATTTCCATATTATAATAGTGAAAACACATTAGAGAGGGGATTTGAGAATGATCATTTCAATTTGGAGTCTTCCACTACTCTATTTCAACATGAATATGAACCTATCACAAGGAATTTGAAAAAATGAGGTAGTGAGCCCCAGACGAAACATGGATATGAGACCAGTTCTGTTCTGTTAAAGTATTCCACTAGCCTATTTAGAGAAGAATGTGTTCCTATACAATTTAATGTTCCATACTACGCTATTGAGACCCAATGAAAACATGGATTTGGTCCGTGATGTTAGGACTCAACATTTAATAGAATATATTGATTACCCTCCAGTATAGGTTCAATAATGTTTGAATGATCCAATTTATCCACCTATTTATACTGATCGGGGGGAAATTATACTCTAGTTACTGGGAATGGGGTATGTTCCTTTGTCTATAAATGTATCATTACCATAATATTCCAACAAACCACTTCTCTTGTTTCTAGAATGTAATGTTACTTTAGAAAAGCATGTGTAGGTAGAAGGGATATATGCCTTCCCCCAGATTGTTATAGGAATATGTGCTCATTCTTGATTTGAGTCAATATGGATATGATAATTTCCTCTATAAAACCCTAGAATATTCTAACAAACTTAATCTGTGGATGTAAGGATACATTCCAATTCCCATTTACCTATAGTTTTTGACAACCATCGAGATATCCTTGGTACCCTTGCATGAGTGTCTATGGTTGAAATTTTTCTTGTGGTTCTATCAGTTTGAAAATGAGTTGAAATAGTTGGATTATGATAATAATGGTGGTGTGTAGAAGCCCTATTAGAAATCTCCTAAATTGGGATATATCGATAATTTACTTTTTTATCAACCTTCCTAATATATATTTGGTTATGATTGTTCTTCTTTGGGGATAAGATTATAATTCAATTGGTTAAAATTATAGATGGAACTAGTTTCATTGAATCATTCCCTAAATGAAATGGATTTTTTGTCTTTAGAATTTATAGAACATTACATTCATCCTCAATAGTTAGGAATATACCATTTTAGTGGTATTCTCTAACCATTTCATTCTCCAATTGAAACTGAAGGCATCATGTCAGTATAGTTTTTTATGACCCATAAAAGGTATATTGTAGATGAGGTTTTGAAAATTCTACTAATTAATACATGATCCATGGGTAAGATTATCATGAACAAAATTTATAATGTCCCCAATTAAAAAAATAACCAGGTTTCCATTCAATGCATTGTTGAATGTGTGAAATAATCTCTATCAATAATGCATGGGTAGAATAATTTACCCGGATTGTTCATGGTTTGACCAATTGTTTCAAGTGTAATTTCCATGGTGAGAATGTTTTATTTCATGGGAACCATTGTTAAATTTTCTTATTAAATGATTCCATGTCAAAAATTTCATTTTTGTTTGCATTGGGGAAACAATAAATGGCATGATACATGGTCAACTAATTTCTTTTAATTTTTGAGTGATTCATGTCAGGTTTAACATTTTTGTTTTGTTCTGATATTCTAGTACGATAGTTGATTATGAGGGTATCAATATATATTGACAATCAGTGGTATATGAAGGTTTTATACATAGATAAAAATAATAGTTTCTATAACTAAAATGAATCTGGGTCTTATTTACAACGTAAGACAATCATTGGGTTTTCCTGACCAATGATGATTAGGAACTCACATTGATTAAAATTATGGGAGGTTAGGCACATATCTCCCTTTTTGGGGGAATTATGTCTTATTTTGGGACTCTATTAATTTAATACATGTTCATGAGTCTCTTCCATATACTGATACGATACTAGTTACCCTAATAAAATGATTGGATGTTGAATCCTTTTATGTGTACATGGGGTTCTATAAATGTTAACAACTATATATATTCTAGGTTCCCAATACATTTACCATTATTTCATAGAAATGGTTACCTATAAAAATTTGGAATCCATTTAACTAGGAACTATAGATATTACTTCCATCCATTAAGGCTATTGGTTTTTCTAGGATGAGATTTATCCTTCCAGATATTGCATATGTATCTAGTTTATAATAGGAAGAAAAACCCAGGTAGTTTATTTGATTCTAGGATATATATCATAATGACATGAAAATATGAAATTTTTTATGTATATTAGGCTCCGAGTATGGGGATAGAGCCTTAAGAACACATCCAACATATCCTTCTTATAACAGGATTCTGATTCATCATAGGTTGATCTTCCAACTACCAACCGATGGGAGGTAACAAATAACAAATGATTATGGGGGTAATTGCCACAAAGATTAACAATATGGTAATTCCATAGATAGATAAAATGTTGTGGATCCTATTTTATGGGCTTAGTAGAATTATATAACTGAATGGGTATTACACACTATGGTATCCATAGTTAGTGGAAATTTTTTGTACAAGTGGTATGATCATTACAAATTCATAATCCCACAAGATTAATGATTGGTGTGAGAAAGAATAGATAATAGGTGATCAGGATAACCACATATGGATATGGGACTTATCAACTATAGTGGCCCAAAAGCGGTGTTTGAAATATATCTCATACCTTAGTAATACATACAATGTATCCTACTTATAACCAGAATCAGATTTTTCATAACTAAATTTTCATTCAAGCCACTGATTGATGATGTTGAAAAATAAACCAATATAAGAGTTTGGTACCCATTGGATAGAGTGTCTCAATTACGAAGGTATATGCACCAAATTTAATTAACATAGGAATATATCCAACCTTTTACCTATGAAGGATAAATAGTAGGATGAATGAGTGGCCAGTAGAGCATGTCTTGATGGCATATGGATTAAATAATACCAATAAAATATCATGGGATTCCATTACTAAACAATTTAGGACACATCCCATATTAGAGTGGGCATTGTCAACCAATGTCTCATGGTTTTGGGTTCACATTTTTGGAGGGAACATGCCCAATTACTATTTTTTTACATGTTTGACATGTACGGGTGTGTTCACCTAATATATCTAGAGTGTCTACCTAACGTGCCATGATTTTCTTCATGACATGTTCTAAGTGTCTACCTAAAATGTTCTTATTATCTTCCTCACTTGTATTGACTATCTTCTAGAAATATCCTATTTGTTTGATGACATTTATAAGAATTTATGGAAATGTCCTACTTAACTCTAATACATGTCGAGGATGGCCACATGATCTAGAATACATGTATAGGGACTCTTTGAGTGATCGACGAAGACACATCCATGGGTGTCACATGATCAAGGATAACATGTTGATGGGAATCTACATGATCTAAAAACATGTACATATGAATTCTCTTGGATTGGTATATTTTTCATGAGGAAATTGTGTGAAATGGATAACATATCCAGAGGTCTTCATGTGACTTGGAAGATATTACTAGGTGCTATTACAAGACCTGGATGACATGTCTAGGTGTTATTTCCTAACTAATAAAAAAGTTGCATGATTCCCCTAACCCCATTGCTTGAAAATTATTTTATATGTATTTATATATGTTTCCCAAATATTTCATCATTTATTTATAAAATTTATCAATTTTTTTTGGCATTGTCTTCTTGGGAAGTAACGCAACCAGGTAGATACTTGTAAAGGCCTCTTTTCAATCTATAGGACACTCCTGATGTCCCCCACGAGATAAGAGGGTGATCTCATGGAGAATGTATGTATGTGGAAAAATTCATTAAATCAATCCCCTGGTTTAGCTGGTGGAAGAACATTGTTACTGTATGAATTATCACAATGAGATGGTTTTCCTTTCCTCTACCCTCCTATTCTTGGGTGATTGTTTTGTTAGGAGGAAGGAATTTATAGGCCTTTCTACCATGGATCTATGGTGCTTCACATAGTACATTTATCATAGATAAGGGGTTCATTCAGTGTAGGGAGAATCAAATAATGTGTTTTGTGTGGTGCCACCATGGTTTAGCTATGATGTCATCTTCAAGTAACATGAAAAATAGTGGCCAAGAAATCGCTCTATCATTTCCATATTATTTAATCCCTCATAGCGTTAAAGAGATTTATCATACTAGATTTTTCATGTCAAACTACATTTGCACCATCAGGAAACCATGTTTTGGACCCCTCACGAAATATATCCACCTATTGAAGTTAATTTTGTGTTGTCATGAAATTATTTTTGAGGCCCTTCGTTATATAAAAAATCATATCAGGGAACATTTAAGAGATAAAGAATGCATGTAAATTGGACATTGCATAATCAATTAGTTGATGACACTAGGATCACAACCCTTATGAATAAACAAAACATAAATTTTCCTCACATTAGGTTACCCCTTTTTATGCTTTTATTCATTATTTTAGGAAACATTTATCATTTTCACATAGATTATCATCAATGGTTTCACATGAACAAATTTATGGGGTTTTGAGACTTTCTATGATAAAGGTGACATGCCCATTGGATTTTTCACAGCATGGATAACATTCCACTGAGGGTCTCATGCAATCATTGAACTGATCACATGATCTGTATAATCCACTAACGTGAAAATAAATGAAACTTCCATCACAATTATCTTATTCCATTTTCTGATTTTTAGGAAATGATTTATGTTATTTTCATGCATTTCCCAATTGAAATGTTTCATGATTGGTGGAAACCATTAGATAGTGGTTCCTATATTCTAGAATCCTTGATAGATGTGATTAAATTGAAAAATAAGGTTGTATAATAGGGATTTGTGTGATAAGATGTATTCAATGAAGTGGATACATGTGGTCATTGTTATATTAGATAGAACAAATAATCCAATTTTGTGATATTACCCAGGTCATGTGATTTCATTTTCTCATGTCGGTCACATGATATACATAACCTATATTCATGATATCCATATAGGCATGATTCCCCTTCATTTATTTTATAAAGAAAATAATACATATTCATGGGGTGTTTCTTTAACCCTATAAATATCAATTCCTATTTAGCCGGTGTTAAAAAAACCATAAGGATTGGTTCACATCCACATTAAGTAACCAATTTATATCTTTTTTATTTAAGACCTCAAAATTGTGATTTTTCCAGAAACATAGGTATTTAATAGTTGCAAACTAAAATAAGATAAATCTATTTTAGTATGAGTAACATTATTAGGAATATAATTATAGTTTGAGAATTATGATAATAAAAATCAACAAATACTCATAGAATCATCTTCTTAGAAATCACAATCTAGAACTGAAATATCCTGAACATTAGCATCCATCAACATATCTTTTTGATCCTCTAGAATTTGGGATATTAATTCATACTGATGTGGGTAGTTCATTTCAAGTAGAGGTAGTGGCGGGGTTTGGAACAACATTAGATTTACCAATGAATATAGTAGGTATATATAAATATATATCTACATTATATTTTATAAGTTATATTCTATTCCAATATTTATAGAATACAAAAATGAAGTATAAAAATAGTTTGGTAAAAAGATTTAGTCACTTCGCTCATTATAAGGTAGATATTATTTTAACCAAGCTTGGATTGATCACTCAAAGGTGTGTGGTAGACAATCCGAACTCACTCATTTTTTACACAATAATGGAATAATGTTAGTTAATGGAGGAATAAGAAATTTCCTAAGATGGTTAGATCAAAGATTAGTCATATATATCTTCCATTCTTCTTATGGGAATATTCCTTGCAGAGAGGAGCATATATCCTTAACTGATTACCAACATATGATAAAAATTGGATTCCATATGAGTTGTGGTGTGGATAGAAATCCATTCTATCAAACATTCAAGGATGTGAATGTGATTTATTTATTTCAAGGTTATTCCAATAGAAACATTAGCATCCATAAGAATGAGGTGAATCTTTATAGGTTATCCAAAAGGTACTTGAAGATGTTACCTATATAACCCTTTAGATAAAAAGTTATTGTGGAATGTAAATCCATATTTATATAAAGGTAATAAATATCATTTTTAAATAGTTAAACAATGAATTAAATTGATGGTGATAATGCTCTATATTCACAATAGTTGGTATGTGAAAACCCCCCCAAGATATAGTGGCAGATGAAGAAGTTCTTGAGACTCATGTATAGTGTAGGTCAACTCAAGAAGTTACAAAACCATAGATTTATATTATTATTTTCATCATGTAATGTGTCACATTACTCTTTTATTATGATGAACCTAAAAGCTATAAGAAATAAGTTGATGTAAAGGATGCTTCTAAATGGAATGATTTCATGAATTTTGAGATTGAGGACATGTATCAAAATCAATTTTAATTTTGGTAGAAAATATTATTGATGTAAAACACAGTGGGTGAAAATTTGTATTTAACAAAAAGGTGTACATGGATTGTAAGGTTAATACGTATTAGTAATGACTTTTAGTAATGTGTTTTAGGAATCATCATGGAACAAACTATTATGAGACCTTTTCATTAGTAAAAATGATAAAATAAATTAGTTACCATAACATGGTCCACTTTATTTAAGCCTATTGAAAAAGGAGGTATTATAATTAAAAACCACACTAAATTGAACCAGGACATTCAGGAGAACCTCACCTGGAATCTCATTTGTAACAAATTGCCATCCACGGACTTCCTTCAGGCTCGTTTCCTTGAAAAACTCCAAAGAAACAAGAATATTTATTTCATGTACTCCTTATTTTCATCCATTAAATGTACCTTAAACTCCATTATATCTAATACTAGATGGATGGCCAACAGAGACACTAATTTGAATTTTTGGCTTGATAACTGGATTGGGATGCCATTGATTTCATTGATTTCTTCCTCACAACTCCCTGTGCATACAAGTAACACCATTAAGAACATCATGAACATGTAAAATACTCATTTTCCTGAAGAGATTAAATGTATTGTCGAAAATTATCATTTCTCTATTAATGATGATTTTCTTTATCTTGAAACCATCACATTATGGGATTCTTGACTCGAAGAATTAAAAAAAACATTTGTACATCAATTATATGAACAACATTAGCTGGCTTAAGAACCTCAATAAATCCTGGATTAAACCTTCAATATTTACTATTGTTTGGCATATTTCTCATGGTAGAATTCCCACTGACTCTTGTTTACAAAATTTTCGAATCAACCTTTTCTCTAAATGTCGTATGTGTAACCAAAATCGTGAAGGTATTGACCATCTTTTCCTTTCTTGTGATATGACTACTGCTCTTTGGTATTATATCTTTGACATATTCGAATGCAGTTGGTTGTTTTTTAGTTCTCTAATCTATTAGGTTCAAATTATTTTGGAGAAATCCGACTCTCAACAAATCAAAAACCTCTTTGTGGCAGCAATTGCAGAGCTTCTACATGTGATCTGGTATAGTAGGAATGAATATACCTTTCACAATAGTTCTTTCAATCTTAATGGAGGAAAATGAGAATTCTTATCTCTACCCAAGAGGTGGCTTCGTTACAGAAGGATGAGTGTAAGAACTCGGTCAGAAATTTGATGATCCTGTGATGTATTGGGATTGTAGGTAAATATACTCACCCGAAATTCATGCTTGATGTTTTTTTGGAATCCCCCCTATAGGATGGATCAAAATCAACATAGATGGAACCTCTAAATATAACCTAGGCCCAGCGGGTTGTGGATAAATCTTCAGAAATCATCTGGATCATGTTATCCGTTTCTTCTACAGATCATGTGGTATTACTACCCCCTAAAAGACGAGATTCTCATCACCATTCATGTGATCTCATTTGCCAAGATGCACAACTGGAACAACATATGAATTTAAAGCGATTCCTCCACAATCGTCCAAAAAATCTAGAAGGGTACCATCTACATGGCTTGGAAGTTCACTTCTCGCTTGATTGACTTTGTAGACTCAATCTCCTCCCCCATCATAATTTCTATGCACGCATACCATGAAGAGAAAAGAGTTTTTGATTCCCTTTCCAACAGGGGCATTGATAAGGACACTACCTAGAGAGATGATCTACCCCCTAAGTTTCTTCCTCTATATATATTGGATGTAAAAAAATGACATCCTTTCGAATCGTGTAACCCCATTTTTTTATATAATAAATTATGTGTTTTGGTTTTTAAAAAATATTAGTTTGAAATGATTATTAGAAATAATTGAATATAAATGAAATTTTTTTATAGAAAAAAATTGTTATCCTCACAAAGATGTTTTATCGTAAAAAATTAATTTCATTATAATTAATGAGTAATATTATTATAATATATATACACATATTATATAAATTATAATATATTTTATATTCATACAATATATTTGATATGCATGAGGTAATAAAAAACAATATTGCACATAAAAACCTATATTTTTATTAAGTCACATATATCGCCTATTAATGAAGAACCTATTTTAAATCCAATATTTGGAAATTTTTTAAATCATACATTTTGAATTAAAATTAATATATTAAATCATAACAGAAAACATTGGATAGGTTTAATTTTTTGTATTTTTATATGAGGTTTTGCTTTTAATGATTGGTGAAAAATACTGAATTTTAATTGATGACTTAAATTTAACCTAATTTATTCGTAACGTTAAATTATATTTCAAATTTTAATAATAGTTTATTTAAATTTATTTTTATAAATTAATCAAATATAGTTAATTGGAATCAATTTCCATTTGAAATTTCATTTAGAAACATTCCAATCTATTAATTGATTTTAATTTAAAAAACCCCCATTGTCTTCCCCTCTACGATATTAAATTTAAAATAATTTCTATCACTTTTGTGAATGGAATTTGTAAAAATGGATCAAATATTTGTAATCATAATGATTAATAATATATAAAAAGTTAAATTTAGTTTTTGACAAAATTATAATAGTGAATTTAACTAAAATTAATTACAACGATTAAGAGAAAACTACCTTAACATAATACTAAACAATAATCTTAAGATCCAAAATGACATGTAAAAATGTTCAAAAGAAATTCGATGGCCATATTTAGATCCTATCCTCTATTTTTAGATATTATTCCATTATTTGGTCCACCTTACATAGGATGTACATGGGTGGAACTCCCTTTTCGAAAATTTATAAGAATACGACTCCTCCTGCACTATAAAAAGACCCTTAATGCTACCACTTACTCACACTGATAATTACACATTGGATCAATAATGATCTAAAAAATAGATCCTAAAAATATCTCATATAAAACTAGAATAAACCCCATCTTAATAAATCCAGCAATGGAAGTCTGTTGGTGAAAACCAAGAGGGGTTAACATTTTAATAGGTAACATCCTTCCTCAAATTTTTTAGTTTTATTTTTTCATTACTCATTATTTTATTCTTATTAAATTATTATATAAAAACAAATAAAATAAATCTACTAATATGTTATTTTCTTAATTATTTTACCTACACCAATATACACATCCATATAATGGGTAACAGATTTCAATTTATGTGTATGACGAAGTACCGCATAATGAAAAATGAATTTTCATTTTTCACTTAACACCTCTCATGGTAGGAAATTTTGTAGGAAAATATGTTTATATAGATTATATATAATATTTATTATGTATTTATTCTTATATAATTATTTTATAACACATTTCTCTAAATATTCAATTTTTTTTGTAAATATGATAAATCCTTTTCAGAAGTGTGTAACATAACCCCCTCAAAGCGATGTTATTTGTTCACACTATACATGATGTATGTAAATGATTATTTTATTAAACCTGTGAGAAATATATAATATAAATATTATAAAATAATTAAAATATAAAAATAAAAATATATAATTTAGTTTTCATTCTTTTTAATACGCCAAATAAATGATATTATCATTCATGTGTTTGTATGTCATACTGTTTCCATAAATGATGCCTTTAATTAGTTATCTCCAAATATTATGGACAATTAAAAATAATTTTATACTAAATAGATATAATGAAATAATAGTTTAATTTCTATATATAATGAAACCTTGATCTATTTAATAATAACAACAGGTAAAATGTAAAAAACGTACTCGAAAAACTAAGAAATGAACTCCCGAAATAGTGAAAATATTGAAGTATTATTAAAAATGGTTAATAAGATACTATAAGAAGTCAATATATGATATTGGTAATATTATTATGGTTATGGAATATTTTATTAACATATTTTAATCCATTAAATAGGTTGTGAACTACCATAAACCAAAAATATTTATAACGGAATGGATTTAACCTCAATTTACATTCCACTGTGACTTATTTATTGTTATGCCCATAGTTTTTTTACGTGGATTATATAATACCCGTTGAAAATTTATATCATTTATATATGTATTATCATGATAGTAAAATTTTAATTTTAATTTATTAATTCATGGATATTGTGTTTAAAATGTTTCAAAGTGATTTGGGACATTTCAAAAAGTTTAATGATTATTATCCCGAAGAATGTTTTTAATGATTTCCATTCCAATATCACTTCATGAGTGTTGATTTTCTCATGACAAATAGACTTTATTTTTTGTGCAGATAATTAATTATATATGGTTTAAATACATAAAAATGGTCATATAATATCATGATTCATTAATTAATGATGATATTTTGAGTTTCAATTTTAATTATTTCATCTATAGGGATTCGAGTTCAAAGTTACCATACGGCAAAGAATTTCATAAAAATATTTTGTTTCGTTGGGTTATATAAATTCATAATTTTTTTAATTTTATATTTTATGTTTATAATGAATTTGAAAATCTACTTATGTATTTAAACACATATATTTTTTATTTTTAGTCGATACACATAATATACTCATGGATTTATTTTCACTTTAACAGTACAATATTGTCAATTGTTTACTTTACAATATAAATTTTCATTATTGTATACAATTAGATTTTCATCATTGTTAATTATATAAACATTTTCTCATAAAAACATTCATTTATTCATCCTATAGTTATTCATGACCATTTTCAAGTAATAATACTATTTTCTCATTATATGGTAGTTAAAATGTTTTAGAAATTGTTTTTAGGAAAACCCAACTTCATTCTATCATTATTCAGTAAAATGTTTCATTTTAATACCATGGTTTTATAAAAAAAATTCAAATTTTTTTTTAACCATTTCATAATGAGTTATTAAAGTTATTACACTTTTATTCTTTTACCTAGGTTTTAAATGAAATATTTTTTTATTTCCAAACAAGGAATTTTTATTACATTTTTATCGTGAAATATGAATGATATTTTTACCTCTTATGAAATTTATTAATTTACCACCATCATTCATTTAAATATTCCATTTCCAGTTTAAGTTTTTAATTGTTAGAAATCTTTTTTGATAAGTGTTTTTCAATGAAATGTATTTTAATATTATTTTAAATATAAAATGGATTTTTTCTTCATCAATGTTTTTAAAATATTTTTTATAGTATTTATATTCCTCAACGAAAACAAATTTTTTTTTTTAATCCACTTTAAATATGTTGTATTGACACCATATTTATTATTTCCCTTTTTATTATTGATTTGGAAAAGGAAAATATTTTTAGTCACTTCCTTTGTTACTTTATTTTGTACCCATGAAATATTTGATTTCCTATGCTCTTTTGACATTGAAATTCCCCAAAATATCCATATCATTTCTCTGGGATGACCATTTACTAAACCATATAATATTTTTCAGATGATGTTTACTTTGATTTTTTTTATTATTTGGGGAAATATTGACAAATCCATATTCAGTATTCAATACAAAAATTTGATATGGAATATTAATTATTTTAATTACTAGATATGATGAATTATTTAGGATGACAATGACTATTAGGGATATGACTTTATATATCCCCAAGAAGAATTAACAGGTTCTCATGAGATAGATAAGATGTGAAAATTAAATGGGTTCGTACTTATATTGTTAAACCATCGTGTGAATGTTATGGATTATATTGGTTTTCATGTTCTTTATACATGACATCCAATCATATAAAATTTAAATTATTTTGATTCAGTTATTATTTATCCATGATATTTTATTTCTATATATCTTTAGATATATTTCATTCTTATATCATTGATTAAACATAATGTTTTTTAGTTTATTACCTTTGTATATTTATTTTTCAAAATCTAGTTATTTGAATGGCTTGTGTTTACATTTATTTAACATTTCATATTGTTTATGAACTTATTTAGATGTATTTTAATTTCATTGTATTTCTTTGATGTTTTTCCCATTATATAATTATTGATATCATTGACTCCTTACTGATTTTGCTATAATTTTCCATTATTGAGAAATTTAACTCACCCTTATTTTGTTTTTATTTCACTATGAATCCACAAAGGGTAATATGAAGGATATAAATAAATATTATAGTTGGAATAATGTTGTCCTTAAAAGAAAAAAATATGTTTTCATTTGTTTATTAATTTGTAATAAAGACTAATTTATGTATCTTGATTACCAAGAATACTAAAATGTTCAATCATTCAAGATATTATTCCTTGTAATCATTCCAATATAATTATAGTAGACATTAGATGCTGGATATTTGGGGATAGTCACTGTAGTTCTTATCAATGGATATTTTTTAGCAACCTTGGTAACTAGATTTATAAATCATAGATTACATAACATTAAACAATATAAACATTGAGTATATTTATAGAATACCACCGTAATATATTGATTAGATAGAAATTATTTGGTTTTCCTAACAATACTATCATATCGGGATAATTCCAGTGGTCAAAAATTAGGTACAGAAGTACCTAGGGGTAAAAATCAGACAAGGTGCCTTAGGCTTGACTCGGTGAAACCTGGTAAACAACAATGTGCCTTATATCGCACTTAGGTTGACACTCCGAGGGGATATGATTAGGATTATTCAAATTTCATTTAAAAAAATTAAAAAGTATTTTTATTGATAATGAAAATAATTAACCTAGGTTAATCATTATACCAATAAATGTATTATGTGGTAATAAATGCATTAATATTTATGTATTAAGGTTGTACTAAAAAACATAGTTGATAGTCTATTTATTGATTAACATTAATTCAATCATTCCAATCATATTTATTTTGAAAATTATTTTCATATGGATTTAGAATATTATTAACTATATTCCAGCTGACATCCAATCAATTCTGAAATGTCCTTTGGCCTTGAACCCATGAACGAAGGATGATAAGGGTTTTATTCCAACCATTGACGTTTACAATGTCCAGGTTAATATGTCATAGTCTTAAGTTAAACAATATAATGAAAAAAATATTAATGATGATCATGTAGTTTTAATATATAGGTTTTCAAATTACTGTATTAACCATAATGGATTTGGAAATAGTTAGTGACAAATTAAAATACTTGAAACTCTATTATGGGCCTTATAAGCAATTTAAAATAGTGTTTTAGTGCTTCAGGAATTAAAGCTATTTTTTGGTTATGAATTTATTTAAGGGATAAATTAGAAATTTAATGATTAAAAACCAAATATGAAATTGTTCATATGAAAATTAAAAACATAAATAAAGTAAATATACTTGTATTATTAAGTAGTAAATGAATTTATCAATTTGAGAAAAAGGATATATAAAAAAATGTTTTCATAATACCATGATTTTTGTTGAATTGAAGGTATTATTAATCTTTGTAGATTTAATGTAGAGACCCGTATCTTGACGTACATTGACATTACATTACTTTTGCGGAATACTTAGTACATAACAAAAACACACACACAAGGATCGTAATAGTTTAGTGTCTTTGGAAACTCGGAATAAAATCTTCTAATCGTGGTGAAAGATCTTCAACATCTCCCATAAAGATCTTCCTTTTCTTTACCTAAAACCTTTCTTTATATCCTGGGGAAAAGAAAACATAAAAGGGTGAGACCAAATTCTCAGTAAGGGTAAACAAAAGAAATATCAATCACATCATATTCATAAGAACATAACATTTTGGAAATCTTAACCTGCAAAAGAGATCATAATTTCATAACATGGAATAAATCATGGCAGTGAAATATAATCACAATAATCATAACTTAAAACATGAAACTTTGTGGCATACACACATAATCATAGAGAATCATTTCTTGTTAGTCAAGACTCATTGCCAAGACTATCTTAGTGGACAAAGTCCCTTTCTGAATCGAGTAACCCTCATTTCAGTCCTGTTTCACTGAACCGGTATAACCTACCGTTCCAGCCCTGTCTATCTCATGAGATATAAAATCTTTACCCAATGCATTGGAGGGAGATATAGGTCCCACCCATCTTATAATGAATCCTTTCTTATGTGTGCCACATAATCATAAAACATACATCATCGCATAACACATGTAACAAAAATGGGATTCTTGAAACCTCATGACATCATAAATCAATTCATATAAGATAAAGGAATTCATAAACATAATTCCATCACAAAATAGTCAAATCAATGTAAAAATATGGATAGAAACAGAACCCTTTATTATCTTAGATGGAAAATAATTTTGATAAAACACTTGAATTGAATTCTTGAGGAAAATATCCTTTCTTCTTCAAAATCAATTTCTTTTCACAAAACATCATGCAATCTTAAAAGAAAGTGATTTTATTGAAAATAGTCATGAAATATTTTAGAGGAAGCTTCATGAAAATAAGGCTTTATAAAACAGTACAAATCCGTTCGTTCCGTATAAGTTAAAAAAACATTCTTCGTACTTTTGTCGGAAAAGTCAAAAAGTACCTAGTATGACAAAAGATTCCTTTCATAGATATTACTAAAAACTCACTGAAGGGTAAAAATGGATTTAAACAATTGTAGGTGGATGGAAATAATATTACATATTGATGAAACATGGATGTGGATGATAAAATACACCCCAGTAAATACTTATGAATAAACAATCTCGGATAAAAATGAGATTGTGATATTTCCGTTACCTTAGGTCCGATTTTCTTTGTTCATGTCCGAAGCTCCTGTATAATGGTTTAAATAATGTTATTGACTTATTCCAGAATCATAAATATTGATATGATATCATATATGGTCATATTATTAGCTTCTTGTTAGTAATATTTCATTGTTACTTGTTACTCGGGTCTTTATAACTTTTTGTTCTTATGCGTGTTTTGTCGAATAAATTCTTATTCTTATCTTTAGGTTATAGATAATTCATTTACAGAATGGTATTAGTGTAGTATATACCATATTCATTCATTCGATTCATTTATATAATCATTATGAAATGAAGATCATGTAGAACGAGTCGCATCACATCGTGGAGACGGTATTCCGTACGTACGCACGAGTGATGATATCGTTCCTATGATCATGGAATTGTATTGGAGTATATATATATATTATTTCAGTATCAATATTACTTCATAATAATCATATATAGTTACTCATTACACCATTATACCCATCCTTGTAAGGTGATGGTGGAAAAATAGATTACACCACGGCGTGGAGACGGTATTCTGTACGTACGCACGCGCGGTGACTTCATTATTCCGTAGGATGGATAAAAGGTGAATTAGGGTTGTTTCATATTTATAATAACATATCAGTATGTAAGTAATTCTTATGTTATTACTTTATCATGAAACAACTAAAGAAGAAGAAGTTGAAGAAGAAAGAAATTGAAAAGATGGGTAATGGATATTACCTCTTCTTTGGAACGCCTCTTTGAATCCTCCACTTAAGGAACTAAGATTGGTCTTTGGAGAAGACCAGGACCTCTAGGATTATTCTAGGGAAGTGGAGAGGAGAAAAGGGCAGGGGTTGGCCGAGCTTGAGTGCTCAAATTGGTGTGAGGAGGAGGGGGAGGAGGTGCCCTTTTATAAGGGAGGAGAGGGGCACCTTAGGAATATCTCAAAATATTATTTTATATTAAAGTCAAAATCGGTTTATAATGGTTCCAAAGGGTCTTATTTCGAAGCTAAAGTGGGGATGGGTAGAAATCCTATCAACCAATAGGATTTAGACAAGTTTAGGGTATTATTTTAACCTTATCAATTAGATTTAACTCTAAGTTAATTAATTTAACTTTTACCGTGTCTTTTTGTTTTCTTTCACTATATGGTTAATACACTTACTATAACATGCCAAAAGAACCCCAAATTGTTTATTATTAATATATATATCCTTATCTAAGTCATTTGGCCGAACCTTAGATTTTTTGGAATACAATAACAATTAATAATATAATATTTGATTTAAAAACTATTTTGTGTCAATTTTGACACTATTTGATATATGATTTTTGTGAAAGTCATAACAGAATTATATGTTCGAACCAAGTTTATTAAATCAAAATTAATATATCATAGTAACCTATAAAATTAGTGGAATTCATAAAAAGTCTCAAATTACATTCATTTGAGCATTTATAACATCAATTATGTTAATATTTCCTTAAAAGGGTAATTACTGCATCATCGTTGTGTCATAAATAAATTAATTTATTTAAAGTCTAAAAATTATTAATAAAATATCATTATGTAGGAAATCATTTTAGCTTTCTAATGAATATTTATAGTCGAATTTATCTTATGTATAACCCCATATGAAAAATGTTTTAGTTATTAAACTTTGATTTTAACTATTTTAACTATTCATTAAATAATATAATATTAAATGTCATAATCTAATCCAAGTGGACCTAAATGGTCATATTATATTCATAAGGTTGTTTTTGGTCGAATTACACTTATCCAATAGAATTAGGACATGTGTTAGGGTAATAGTAATATCATATTTACCCTTAGTTACCCTATTTACTATTAACCGTGGTAAAAAAAAGTAAAAAGTTACTATTCACCAAAAATTATTTTCATCTCATTGAACCACATTTTACTTACTGACATCAACTGTGTCTCTCGGATTTTTGAAATTTCATTCACAGAAGTGGTAAAATTAAGATTTATGAAGAAATTAATTTTTTTTAACTACCACTTAGTAGTTTCACTATTCACAAAAAATTGATGTTTTTCAGAACAATGCCAAAATTTCATCCTAAGCTATATTTCATATTCCGAATTCAAAAATGAAGTCTATTTTACCAAATTCATATCATAGAATTTGCATTAATTAATTTTATAATTAAATCCCGCTGTTAAAACAAATAGCGTGTTTTTAAGAAACAATATCTATCAAAAGATTGACACTTGATTATGTCTGGTTTAAATGTGAAATTACATCCAATGACCAACATTGTATTAAATTGTAAAAATATATTCTAAATATACTTTATAACCACTCAAATTAATAATTTATCACGATTAATTATTTCGATTAAAAAAGTTGTTTTTAATTATAATTTAGTAATTTTCACTATTCATCAGAATATGAAAGTTATCCGAAAAGTACCAAAATTTTACCTTAGGCTAAATTCGATACTCCGAATCCAAAGATTTACAGAGTTTTAAAAAGTGGTTATTACTATTCATAATGGCTAGTTTTAATAATATTTCAATAGCATATCGTTGTTTAGTGAAACTCGGTGTTGCGTATTACACACGCTATCGAGGAAGGTCGTGATTGCGTGTAATGCAAGGCAAGTCAAGGATGCGTGTTGTTCAAGCTCCTTTTGGTGTAGCGTATAACACAAGACTTTAATAAAATTAACAAGAATATTTTTTTATAAAATCTTGGGTTGTTACATTCTACACCCCTTAAAATGAATTTCGCCCTCGAAATTCGTCGGGGTTATAAATGGTTCACTATTCGAATGTTTCTTTAATAGAAACCCACATCGTAAAAAGGAATATCAAAACCAATCTTTAAAAACAAAAGTATGAAACGTAACGGTTAGCCAAATAAACTAATCATTGGGTTTCCACATAGGTGAAAATATGGATATGGAAGAGAAATCCAACCATCATGTTCTGATGGAGAGTGGTAGAGAACATGGCTATGGAAAATCCAGTAATCACAAATCCATAGATTTGTGATGATATAAGGTACCATCTGATTCATCAGGTATAAGATCACTAGGACAACATTTTTGGTTTTCAAGATCATTTCCCTAAAGTTGAAAATTTGAATTAGAATAAGTACTTACTTGATTTGGGTACAATCTCACTGTTGTTCGTGCCTTGAACAATTTCCACTTCATCTCTTAAATAAATGAAGTTGAATTTGTTATTAATGAAGTGTTAGCAGATCATGTGATAGAATGACGGGTCATTCCATCTGTCTCAAACAAAAGGTTAGCAAAAAATTATATGCATAAGTCGATCTATAGTGAGATTAATCATATATGGTTTCTAAAATGGACTTATACTTCATATATCATACTGCTTAATATAATAAAACTAGTTTCTACTAAACAGGGACTTCATGTAGGCCAGTGGTAGGCGATAAAGGCCAGTCGCACTTCGGTTGTGGGTTCGATTCCCACAGCCTTGTCCGAAGCGATGGGCTGTCGCCCGTCCTGCAGGTTGTCCTTTTTCTAAAACTATATTACTATGACATCCCATCAATAATATCAAAATTTCTATCCTTAAACAATACTAACTTATGTCCAACATAATCCATTCCAATCTTTAGACTTATTCATAATACTGCAGTCCACTCTCATAACATAGTGAAAACGATTACCATAGATTTAATACCATCGTTGATCCCCATATATCATAAGATATGTTTTGTTGGTCACATTCTATACATTCAAAGTCCTTAATCATGTATTCTCTTGAATACCCATTGAACCTTATTGAAAACATGAGTGCTGTTAAAAGTTAACTCTTTCCACATACCAAAATCCTCAAAATTATTTATACTCAAACCGCGATATCACTTAGTCCTTATATCAATCATGAGCTCATGAATACAATCAAACATCTCATTATCTTCTTATCCTTTCATTATGCACTTATCATCTACTTTACAAAAGTATCTGAATAACCTTTCATGGTTACTGGTAACATTAATCAGACAACAATGTAACAATCCTTACATGTCTCTTTATTCCATAGTACCATGAGATTACTTATACAACATTACACATGATAAACATGTAATCATTCCACTACATTCTTAAACCATTAACCGAGCTTCAACAATTCTTTCATCTCACATATCATTTGTAGTCTCTTCATCATCATCCACATAAATACTACCCATACGGCCATACTGATTCTCTTCATGAGTCTTTCCCTTAGGACATTGGTTTGCATAATGCCCATACATTCCACATTTAAAACATTTAACCATTTTTGATGTCGTAGCAATACAATTATCCTCATCCATGGTGTTAACTGAACCTTTTCCTTTGCACTTACTTGCTTTGTGTCCTTCTTTTCCACACCCAAAGCATCTTCCAGTTCCATTGAAACATTCTCCTTGATGCCTCTTCCCACATGAATTACATAGGGGAAATTGAACTTTCTTTCCTCTATGATCATCATGAAACTCCATCTTTCACTTATTAGGCGAGTCAGGAAACTTACCAAATTTTACTTTATTGATCATATTATGAGATTGCTGATTTGGCATAATAATTATGTTTGGACTTCCAAATCCCATTTCATTATGAAGAATATCATTACATTGTCCATCATATCCTCCATTATCATGAATCATCTTGTTTCCAGCCATTTTCTAAAACCCAAAAAGAATAGTGTGAGAGGCAAAAATCATGCTAGGGAAAACAACATAATAAAGGGGGAGTACCTTCAATATCCAACATCTTAGGTTTAATTCTATGATCATTAGCATAATTATATTACTATAACCTATACGTATACTTAACCTTAGGGACATCACTAGACATACCTTAGAAATAACTCTAGGGATCTCACTAACATTTTCGCATCCTAGTTTCCAAAGGTTGACTAATCCTTCCCTCTGATACCAACTGTAGAGACCCATATCTTGACGTACATTGACATTACATTACTTTTGCGGAATACTTAGTACATAAAAAAAACACACACACAAGGATCGTAATAGTTTAGTGTCTTTGGAAACTCGGAATAAAATCTTCTAATCGTGGTGAAATATCTTCAACATCTCCCATAAAGATCTTCCTTTTTTTTACCTAAAACCTTTTTTATATCCTGGGGAAAAGAAAACATAAAAGGGTGAGCCCAAATGCTCAGTAAGGGTAAACAAAAGAAATATCAATCACATCATATTCATAAGAACATAACATTTTGGAAATCTTAACCTGCAAAAGAGATCATAATTTCATAACATGGAATAAATCATGTCAGTGAATTATAATCACAATAATCATAACTTAAAACATGAAACTTTGTGGCATACACACATAATCATAGAGAATCATTTCTTTTTAGTCAAGACTCATTGCCAAGACTATCTTAGTGGACAAAGTCCCTTTCTGAATCGAGTAACCCTCATTTCAGTCCTGTTTCACTGAACCGGTATAACCTACCGTTCCAGCCCTGTCTATCTCATGAGATATAAAATATTTACCCAATGCATTGGAGGGAGATATAGGTCCCACCCATCTTATAATGAATCCTTTCTTATGTGTTCCACATAATCATAAAACATACATCATCGCATAACACATGTAACAAAAATGGGATTCTTGAAACCTCATGACATCATAAATCAATTCATATAAGATAAAGGAATTCATAAACATAATTCCATCACAACATAGTCAAATCAATGTAAAAATATGGATAGAAACAGAACCCTTTATTATCTTAGATGGAAAATAATTTTGATAAAACACTTGAATTGAATTCTTGAGGAAAATATCCTTTCTTCTTCAAAATCAATTTCTTTTCACAAAACATCATGCAATCTTAAAAGAAAGTGATTTTATTGAAAATAGTCATGAAATATTTTAGAGGAATCTTCATGAAAATAAGGATTTATAAAACAGTAGAAATCCGTTCGTGCCGTATAAGTTAAAAAAAACATTCTTCGTACTTTTGTCGGAAAAGTCAAAAAGTACCTCGTATGACAAAAGATTCCTTTCATAGATATTACTAAAAACTCACTGAAGGGTAAAAATGGATTTAAACAATTGTAGGTGGATGGAAATAATATTACATATTGATGAAACATGGATGTGGATGATAAAATACACCCCAGTAAATACTTATGAATAAACAATCTCGGATAAAAATGAGATTGTGATATTTCCCATACCTTAGGTCCGATTTTCTTTTTTCGTGTCCGAAGCTCCTGTATAATGGTTTAAATAATGTTATTGACTTATTCCAGAATCATAAATGTTGATATGATATCATATATGGTCATATTATTAGCTTCTTGTTAGTAATATTTCATTGTTACTTGTTACTCGGGTCTTTATAACTTTTTGTTCTTATGCGTGTTTTGTCGAATAAATTCTTATTCTTATCTTTAGGTTATAGATAATTCATTTACAGAATGGTATTAGTGTAGTATATACCATATTCATTCATTCAATTCATTTATATAATCATTATGAAATGAAGATCATGTAGAACGAGTCGCATCACATCGTGGAGACGGTATTCCGTACGTACGCACGAGTGATGATATCGTTCCTATGATCGTGGAATTGTATTGGAGTATATATATATATTATTTCAGTATCAATATTACTTCATAATAATCATATATAGTTACTCATTACACCATTATACCCATCCTTGTAAGGTGATGGTGGAAAAATAGATTACACCACGGCGTGGAGACGGTATTCCGTACGTACGCACGCGCGGTGACTTCATTATTCCGTAGGATGGATAAAAGGTGAATTAGGGTTGTTTCATATTTATAATAACATATCAGTATGTAAGTATTACTTATGTTATTACTTTATCATGAAACAATTAAAGAAGAAGAAGTTGAAGAAGAAAGAAATTGAAAAGATCGGTAATGGATATTACCTCTTCTTTGGAACGCCTCTTTGAATCCATCACTTAAGGAACTATGATTGGTCTTTGGAGAAGACCAGGACCTCTAGGATTATTCTAGGGAAGTGGAGAGGAGAAAAGGGCAGGGGTTGGCCGAGCTTGAGTGCTCAAATTGGTGTGAGGAGGAGGGGGAGGAGGTGCCCTTTTATAAGGGAGGAGAGGGGCACCTTAGGAATATCTCAAAATATTATTTTATATTAAAGTCAAAATCGGGTTATAATGGTTCCAAAGGGTCTTATTTCGAAGCTAAAGTGGGGATGGGTCGAAATCCTATCAACCAATAGGATTTAGACAAGTTTAGGGTATTATTTTAACCTTATCAATTAGATTTAACTCTAAGTTAATTAATTTAACTTTTACCGTGTCTTTTTGTTTTCTTTCACTATATGGTTAATACACTTACTATAACATGCCAAAAGAACCCCAAATTGTTTATTATTAATATATATATCCTTATCTAAGTCATTTGGCCGAACCTTATATTTTTAGGAATACAATAATAATTAATAATATAATATTTGATTTAATAATTATTTTGTGTCAATTTTGACACTATTTGATATATGATTTTTGTGAAAGTCATAACAGAATTATATGTTCGAACCATGTTGATTAAATCAAAATTAATATATCATAGTAACCTATAAAATTAGTGGAATTCATAAAAAGTCTCAAATTACATTCATTTGAGCATTTATAACATCAATTATGTTAATATTTCCTTAAAAGGGTAATTACTGCATCATCGTTGTGTCATAAATAAATTAATTTATTTAAAGTCTAAAAATTATAAATAAAATATCATTATGTAGGAAATCATTTTAGCTTTCTAATGAATATTTATAGTCGAATTTATCTTATGTATAACCCCATATTAAAAATGTTTTAGTTATTAAACTTTGATTTTAACTATTTTAACTATTCATTAAATAATATAATATTAAATGTCATAATCTAATCCAAGTGGACCTAAATGGTCATATTATACTCATAAGGTTGTTTTTGGTCGAATTACACTTATCCAATAGAATTAGGACATGTGTTAGGGTAATAGTAATATCATATTTACCCTTAGTTACCCTATTTACTATTAACCGTGGTAAAAAAAGTAAAAAGTTACGATTCACCAAAAATTACTTTCATCTCATTGAACCACATTTTACTTACTGACATCAACCGTGTCTCTCGGATTTTTGAAATTCCATTCACAGAAGTGGTAAGATTAATATTTATGAAGAAATTAATTTTTTTTAACTACCACTTAGTAGTTTCACTATTCATCAAAAATTGATGTTTTTCAGAACAATGCCAAAATTTCATCCTAAGCTATATTTCATATTCCGAATTCAAAAATGAAGTATATTTTACCAAATTCATATCATAGAATTTGCATTAATTAATTTTATAATTAAATCCCGTTGTTAAAAAAAATAGCGTGTTTTTAAGAAACAATATCTATCAAAAGATTGACACTTGATTATGTCTGGTTTAAATGTGAAATTACATCCAATGACCAACATTGGATTAAATTGTAAAAATATATTCTAAATATACTTTAAAACCACTCAAATTAATAATTTATCACTATTAATTATTTCGATTAAAAAAGTTGTTTTCAATTATAATTTAGTAATTTTCACTATTCATCAGAATATGAAAGTTATCCGAAAAGTACCAAAATTTCACCTTAGGCTAAATTCGATACTCCGAATCCAAAGATTTTCAGATTTTTAAAAAGTGGTTATTACTATTCATAACGGCTAGTTTTAATAATATTTTAATAGCATATAGTTGTTTAGTGAAACTCGGTATTGCGTATTACACACGCTATCGAGGAAGGTCGTGATTGCGTGTAATGCAAGGCAAGTCAAGGATGCATGTTGTTCAAGCTCCTTTTGGTGTAGTGTACAACACAAGACTTTAATAAAATTAAAAAGAATATTTTTTTATAAAATCATGGGCTGTTACATTTAAGGCTTTGAGGCCCTCAACATTCTATTGAACATTTAATTTTTTTCATTGATGAACTTAATAAATCCTGATAAATATTTATGGTTTTCCTCTAATGATTCATCTATAATTTCTACTAGTGTCCTCTTACTTAGAGACCTGGCTATATGTTATTTAATGTGACCATTGTACGTCCCATTATCTATTTTCTAGATGATTTCTTATAAACCCTTCTCATGATGTGGGATTTTAAAAATAGGAAATATCATACAATATATATATCCATGATTGAATTTCAATTGAATATATGTAATATAATAACGGTGGTGAGAATCTAAATCCCAGAAAATCTAAGGTAGTAATATTGTAACTGACAACATCTATGACACAAAACACCCAGCATATAAGGGAATATAATATGATGGGAATTTATTATATATTTCCAATTTTGAATAAATTCAATATATTTTATAGATTTGAAGGAATGAAACACAGAGTTAGTGTACAACACACATGATAATTAGTTATTTCAATGGCTTGTGTTACACGAAACACCGAGTTTTACTGAAAAATAATATATTATAAAAATATTAATTTTTAAAACAAGGTGATATAACCTATTCATTATGTTAACGGGTATTAATAGTGTAAACTACTATAATAAATATATTGGTTAAAAAAAATGAAATGAAATAAATGGATAATTATTAACTAGAAATGAATATAAGAACTAATTGAATATAAAGTGATTTTTTTTATCAAAAACAATTTTTTGTCATTACAAATGGTTTTTATCATAATAAATAAAATTAATTACAATTAGTGAGTAATTTTAATGTAATATATATATATATATATATATTTTATTTACTAATTATTTATTCGTCATCTCATATAGTTTATAGGCATTAGATAAAAAAACCTAATATAACACATAAAAACCTATATTTTTTGTAAGGCACTTCTAGCTCCATTTAATGAAGAATAGATTTTAAATCCAATTTTTTGTACATTTATATATCATATACATCAAAATAAACGTATTATTTATATTTATAACCTAAAAATATATTAGGGTTATTTTTTGGTATTTTTATGTGATCATTTGTTTTAATTTATAGTGAAAAAATTCTGAATTTTAATTAGAAAATGATTTTTTGAATAATTTATTTTAAAGGAAAAATTATATTTAAATTTATTTAAAATTTTATTAGATTATTGTTTTAAAATTTAATACAATACCATTCATTTCAATAATATACCTTTGAAAATTGATATAAAAACAAAACAATCTTTCGAATTTTTTTACTTAAAAACCCCACATTTTTCTCTCGTATATGGGATAGAGTTTAAATTAATGATTTTGAAAAATGAGACTGGAATTTGAAAATATATTTTCTGTATTTGGAATGAGAATAATTTATAATGTACTATAAGTCCAATTTTATTTATCATAAATATTACTGAATGTGATTACAAATAATTGTAATGATTAAGAGAAAAATTATATTAAAAGGGTACTAAACCATAAACATAAGATACCAAATGACCGAGAATCTTATATAAAAAATATTTTATAGCTATAGTTTAACCCTATACTCTCTTTTAATGACTTTATAACATTATTGGATCCAATTTAATTTATAAAAATGTTATTGGAATTCCTTTTCCCAATATTTATAGTAGTTTCACTCATCCCCCTCTACAAAAAGGCACTCAACCATCCCACTTCCTCGTGCCTCTCAAGAAACTTTCACTCAAACATGATCTACCAAAATATCACCTAAACATCACACTCATAAAACTATAAGACTATAATTTTTTTAATCCATCAATTGAATCCCTTTTGTGAAAACCAAAAGGCGTTACCTGATGAAGAGGTAACATCCTTCCTCAAGCAGTTTATTTTAATTTCTATCTCCACGATTTTAATAATAATTATTCGAATATTATATAAAAAGAATAGTATCGTAAAAATATTATGAAATTATTATGATATGGGTTCTCTATAATCTTAAAAACACTTCCATCTAAATGGTATTTAATTTACCATTTATTTGTACAACACACTACCGCCCGACGAAATAAATTTGTTCGTTTTTCCTTCACCAACTCTCATGGTTAGGAATTATGATGAACACTCTGTTTATAAATGTAATATGTGATATTTATTTTTTCAATATGATTTTTTAATTATTTTATAAAACATACCATTATAATTTTCATTTTTTAAAAATTTGATAGCATCTTTTGTGGATGTTTGGACTATCGCCCCACAAAGCGTTGTGATTTTTTCACACTACACATGGAACGCATAAATGATTACTTTATTAAATATTTTTGGGATATATGAAATAAATAAGACACATTAATTATAATATATATATATATATATATATATTTCATTTATATTTCATTATTTTAAATACAACAATGAATGTAAAATAGAGTTCATGTGTACGTATGACATACAACTCCCTTGGAAGGTTCATTTCATTTCTTATCTCCAAATATTATTGATTATTATAAATAAATATATTATGAACATATATAATATTTAAATCACGAGTTTCATTGTATATAATATTAAACTGTGATCTAATATATAATATCAACATGTAACGAGTCAAATTATACTAAAAAACTGGGAAATTAATACCAAAAAAAATAAAAATGATGAATGATTATTAGCAAAAGGGTACTAAGATAGTATAAGAAGTTAATATAAGATATTCAGAACATTAGTATCATTATATTATAAGTTATTAACATATTTTAAACCATTTTACACGAGGTTAAATAGAACACAACAAAAATGAAGGATAAGGTAAGGTATTTCATCTCAATTTTAAAAACATTAAATCTTTTTTATTCTTATTAATGTAGTTTATTTTATATGGTGTATATACATAAATTTTAAAAGTTATATCATGAATATATTAAATCTCATGATATTATAAAATTAATTTTATTTTATTCCTTCATGGTGATTACGATTCAACTGTTTCAAAGTGGTGTGGGATACTTTGAAATGTTTATATATTATTCTCCTCAATAACATTTTCAAGGAATATCTTCGCAATCTCAGATTGTTTTTTCATAAGTAAATTTATCTTGAAAAAATAACATTATTTTTGTGCACCCAATTTCATATATATGGTGTACATACTACAAATTTGTCATATAATATCATGATTTATTCATTCTATATGATATTTTGAATTTGAATGTGTATTATCTCATCTACGGGAATATTAGTTAAAACATACTAAGTTAAAATGATTTTAATAACCCAATTTTTTCTTCATTGGGTTATATTACTTCTTCAATTTCATTAATATATTATTATTTTGTGTAAAATTAATTTTATTATTTGATGATTTATTTCTACTTCTATATTTTTATTTTAGTTGATACATTTAATATACTGATTTATTGATTCTCACTACAACATTATAATATTTTCAAGGGTTTAATTTAAAATCTAATTTTGTTTAGGATTGTTTAAACATGAATTTCCATCTTAGTAGATTAGTTGATCTATTTCCAATAGACCCTTTTATTTTTATCCTCTGGTTAGTAATGACATTAATGATGTAATAATACCATTTTAACTTTTTTTACTCAATTTTTTTTTAAAAATGTTTTTAAGAAAACCAGAATTCATTTCACACATTAGTCAGTGAAATATTTTTCTTATAAAAAATCTATTTTCAATAAATGTTTTCAAAAATGTTTTTAACCAATCCAAAATTATTTATTAGAGGCATTTTTACCTTTTTTTTCTTTTACAGTGGGTTTCAATGGAATCTCATTTTCTCTTCCATACAAGGCACCATTGAAAAATTTTGACCATGACAATGGAATTTTATTTTCATCTCAAACAACATGTAAAGATTTATAACCATCATTTTTTAAATCAATCCATTGTATGATTAAAAGGTAATTTTTTTAAAAAATAATTTTTTAAATGTAATTTTTAAAAGTAATTTTTCAAATAAAAGTTATATTCTCTTCAAGAATATTTTTAAAATAAATTTTCCTTGTATTTATATTAATCAATTACAAAAACACTTCATTTTTAATCCATATGGGATACATGGTATTAATACAATTCTTATTCATTCCTTGGATGTTTTTTGATTGGTTTGTCCAAAGATAGTATTTAAATTCACTTCAATGATTCATTTGTTATGTCCCATTAAAATATTCAATTTTCTATGATCATTTGACATTTAATTTCACCTAATTATCAATATCATTTTTGATGGATATCATTATTGCCTAAACTATATAGAACTTTTCATATAGTTCATACTTTGAAAGATATTTTCTAATTCGGCAAAGTACTAATAACCCCATATTAATTATTTAATACATATATTTGAAAAGGTATATTAATTATTTTAATTATCCAATATAAGTAATTATTTGGACTGGAAATAACATTTGGGTTCCAAACATTATATATCCACTCGACGCATCGATATGTTCTCATGAGATAATTTTATCTCAATAATTAAATGGGTTTTTACCTATAGTTTTGAACTATCTTGTTAAAGGTTATTATGGTATATGTTTTCATGTATCTGAGAAAATACGACCAATAATTAATTATCCCATTAATTTTGATTTAGTTATTATTTTTTCATGAGATTTTTCATTGACATGTCTATGAATGAATTTCGTTCTCAGTTCATTTATTAAATAGAATGTGTTTCATTTTATTACAATTCATTATCAAGTTATTTGAATGGAAATTGTCTCTATTTATTTACCATTACATATTTATATGCACTTCCTTCCTAATTTATTGATTTCATGGTTTGTGTGTTTAGTTATTTCCCATGACACAATTATTCTTCTCATTAATTCATTATTTCTTCTAGTATACTTTTTTCCCATAAAGAATTTGAGGTCTCCCTTATTTTTTCGGCATTCCTCAAAAATCTAAAAAACTTACTATGAATGATATGTATGGATATTATAGATAATAAATGTTATCCTGAAAAGAAAAAATTATTTTTTAATTTGTTTTTTCATTTATAATACCAGACTCATTTATGTATCTAGTTTAACAAGATTACTAAACTCTTCGATCCATCCATATTTGATTGCTTATAATCCTGTTCTTTCAATGGTAATAGAAACCATATCCAGTATATTTGGGGTTGGGTTGCTATAATCATGTATTCCATGTTATATACTAGGTTTGATGTTTAATTTTGAATCAAGAATGGTGTGAGGATATCAAGATAATCCATGGGATCTATAATGGGTATTTGTAAAAACTATACTGAAGTACATGGGGGTAGAAAAAGCATATTTTCAAGGATTATGGAGGAGATAAGAAACTATTAATGAGAGGAATCACTTATGATAGTATCCTAATAGATCATGATGATATAAAATCATATTCATGATATTTATTTTCCCTGAATAATCATGATCTGAGATAGAAAATCATGAAGAAACTTGTGGTCACATATTCTATACATGAATATGTTTATATATAGGCTTCTACTGTAGCTACAAAGGTATCCCAAATACAATACTTTGTATCATAAATTGGTGTTATGTCTAGAAGTTCAATCCATATTCCTATGTATTTTGAAAATACTAGAGTAGTGGTGCTTTCAAAGGATCCCAAATCACACCAGATCATAAAACATATACTTTAGAAGATTAATTATTTAATGGATTCTAAATAGAATGGTGAATTCACAATTAGTATGGTAGCAATATATTACAACATGGATGAAACCATAAATAAACACTTATCTCTTTAGAATCATGATTCCCATGTGATTGATATTGAATTGAATCTTTTTTGTAGTTTTCTCTAGTGTATGTGGGATTTTTGAAAGTGGGTTCCCCTAACTGAACTTGTGGATGTACTTTTATTACCACTATATATATATAGATTGATATATATAAAATTCACTATCTTACCATTATATAGTTGATACTTCTTCATCCCCTATATTTATAGTAATTTCATTATATTACATGTCACATCTAAGGGTCATAATAGTTCATAAGATATTATTAGAACCGATAGACACAATGAAAATAATCTTAATGTAATTATTATGGTCAAGATACATCATATTTATAGGGAATATATGATTTGTGATTATCAGGTGGAGGGGGATCATAATAATTTATATTTCTTCTCATGATCTTCACACATGATGATATTTAGTAGTTGAGATCATGAGGAAAAACTGACCAATAGGAACACAACATGTTTTGATTTTCTTTGGTTTTTTATATCTATAGACATGGGTAGATGTCTCTTAGAATGAGATCATTATCAATGTGTTCTGTTTGACAATGTATATTGAATCAAGGTAAAAACTATGCTAAGGAATTCAATGAAAGGTATTTTGTGATGGTTGTGTCATTGGTGTTATGTCATTGGTTGAATGATCAAGATAGAATTTGTCACTTCTAACGTGAGGAAGTAACACCTCTAGACTCGTTAACCAGGATATAAGTACCAACATAAATCAATGTCAATGGTAGTTAATGGAAATTCCATATTTATTGATATATAAATAATAAGCAATAAATGAACATGACATAAGTGTATGTCATTCTTTATGAGATATCATATGATAATGATATTAAAATACAATGTGTGTGTACGTATGTAGGTTATTGTCGTTATGACTATTCCATATCACTTTAGGGGCCTTTATAGGTTTATAGAATATTGTCCTAGCATGTAAATAAAATTCAATGTTTTCATGATATCATCTTAGATGTTTACACACAATACTATATTTGAGAATATTCCTAATTATGGTGAATATGAATACATGACATGGTGGTCCCAACCACAAGGTCTAATTGTTTCCCAAGTTTTTTCAATCATTTATAAATAAATAAATTTATAATTATTCATTTAATGAGTAATTGGGTTGAATTTATTTGTTAAATATATTTATAATTTTTAAGTAAATAAAATGATTACTATTATACTAATGAATATTAATTTAATATTCTGGGGTTGTTTAATATTTTCATGAAATATGATTCGAGTGAATGAATCAGGTTTCTCACATAATATATTTAGTATATATGATATCAATGTAATAATATATAAATGAAATTTATGAGGACGTTAGTTCATCATAGTTGTTTATTTATAACTTATTTAGTAGAATTTAAATTTAGGGGGGGTTAGAGAATCCTAATAGGGTAAGTTTCCGTTACACTAATCTATATTTTTGGAATATTAAGTTATCATAATTGATCGATTATCTACCCACCTAAATTGTAGAGATAATCACATAATCTGAGTGAACAATATAAGAATTTCTTCATAAAAAAGGATGTATATTATTGTGGATGTTGTGGTGTTAATGATATCGTAGAAGCATTGTGGAAGCACTTAGAATTTGACATATGACATACAAATTAATTTGAGAATCCTCTATGGATGATCTATAGGGGTTTCACAGTAGATCATTTGAGTAAATATTACCGGTGACTAGAGATAGACACATGCTATTCAAATCGAGACAAGGTATACTTTTTTTATTTTCTATGATGAAATTAAACCATCCCAGATCATCAGACTATACTAGGGCTCAAATCATGGGAGATTGGGAATTTACATCACTCAAGTGATGGAAAAATTTTAAATCCCTATCCCACCATCTTCTGTTACATTCCCTGGTTCCAAATAATATATTATTCAGTGCTGAAATAATAAACACATCACCTTATGGAAGTGGTAGTGAACAAGTAAGTAGGGACAATATTTTTATTTCCCATATACAAGAAAAGAAATGAAAAATTGTTTTACCATTATCAATATACAATATAATTATATAAAATCTACTTATTTTATTATTTCATCATGGTCAAAGAATATTTTACCTAGGTTGAAGAATAAATAAACATGAAATAAGTCAGCTTGGAATTATATGATCTCCTCATCAATTATCATTTATATTACACCTTAATCCATTTATGAACGGACATTTGAGAATACAGTGCCTTGTAAGAAATTAGGATGGTTTTTGGTGAGATATTTTTTTATATATTGAATGGACTATAGTGCTAAAAAATTTTGTGGAATGGAGGATAGGGGGTTCCCTTTAATAATTTGGGGGTGTGACACAATTTTATTTTTTCTAAAACATTAAAATATTAAAAAGATAAAAAAATGGAATGTGTATTAGATAAAAACCATTTTAAAATCAAAGGATATTTGGTTTTAAATAATATCATATAATTTGAATTAGTCTTAAAATTTATGGCCTTGTAAAACTGTTTTTATGTTAATCAACACAATTTACCCTCTATTATGGTGTCAATGTTTTTACCATGGTTACTTTTTTGTGTGAACATATAATGACATTTAACCCCTTTCAAAATATTATCCTCCAAATTAAAAAAATAAAACCAATTTTCTAGGATAATTTTTTTTATAATTTATATAAATTAATTCTAATATAAGTGCACAATCATAATAAAATTTTATTTTTTAAAAAATTCTGTATTTATGAAAAAATTATCTTCTAGAAAAATTATATATATTATTAATTACTATGGAATTATATAGATAATTTTTAAATAGATAAATATTATGTTACTTGAAAAAACTATAGAATGTTAATTTTAAATTAGATTTTTTGAATGAAAAATTCATTTATTAAAAAAATGGAATATTTTCATTGTTCAATCAAAAAAATATTTATAAAAATAATGAAAATTCACTATAAAAAATGTTATATCCCTGAAAAAAATTATCCCATGTTATAAATTAAATTTATAATATTTTTAATTATATTTTTAATAACATATTATACTTAATATAATTGAATTTAGTTACATAAAAATATAACATTTCTATTGAAATCATTTAAAAAATAGTTTATACCTTTTTGAAGATCATGTTATCAAAATTTGAATACTTATAAATAATATGATTCCTCTATAAAACCATAACTTGTTGAATAAAAATATTTTATAGTACCTTCTCTATATGATCACAAAAGATAACCTAATTTAATTTATAAGGGAGATTATCCACTAACTATATCACTTCAGATCTCAAAATAAGAATAAATTATGTACATTAATCTATAATAAAGACACATTAACCATATCATGTACCTTATATAAAATCAGATAAAATTTTACATAGTTATAAATTGAGCCATCATTAATTATTATTTCATATGGTCCAATGATCCATGGGATATAATTTTATTTTTAACTGAAACACATTACAACATTCTAAATAGTTTTTTATGAAAGACACAAACAATTATACTATATGAAAGGTTTTTCCCTACTTATCATCATAGAAATCGTTCTTGTTATGTTTTATAATCATTTAATTCTAAATAATGTTTTCTTTCACATTCATATCAACTATAAAATTTAGTCCTACTATTTTTATATCACCATCTTCTTTCCCAAAATGATTGAGTTTAACACTATTTTCATAATAATTAGTCAAAAGAATCAATCTATATACATAAATGGAAAATATTATTATTACAATATTCACTAAAGATAGATGATAATACAAAATTCACTATTTATATAATGAGCATTATTCAATAATCTCCCCTAAAGTATGAATTGTATTCCATGACTTTCCATCCGATTGAGGATGAAAAGATATAATTTTTTTAAATTTAATCCCCATTGCTTTCTATAGTCCATTCCAAAATATATGATGTAAATATTAGAATGTGAATATATAATATTGAGAGGGTAAGTCCACGTAATCCTATTATCTCTATATTATTATATATTAAAATTTGATATAAATAAAATGAACCTCAAATATGCAGAAAATGAAAAAATTTAGCCAAATGATCAACAAAAACCCAAATAATATTCTTATCTGAATATGTAATTGTTAATGTAACCAAAAAATACATGGAAATGTTATCTCATTTACAATATGGCACAAAAAAATGTTGAAACATCTCCTTCAGTAGTTTTCATTCATCTTAAACCTGATTAAAAGTTAAACATTTCATTGTAAATTAATTCGTATCATTTCTCATACCATCCCAAATTAAAATATTCTTGAATGTATCATTACATCATATGAATATCAGGATGAATAAAAAAAATGATATTTTAGATTCACATAAGAACTCATATAAAAGGGAATCACTTAGAACACATAACCAAATTAAAAATCTAATGGTCCTTTTCGGATTAAAATTTAATTTCAGAAGCCATCCAATTTGAAAAATTATACTCTTTCATGTAATCTATGATCTTAAACCAAAGTATTATTAATTATCTCATATAGATATGGCTACAGTAATACAGAATTAAAAAAATATTTTGTTTTTGTATTAAAAATACCATCTCTAAAAGTTATTAATTCCATAAATAAATGATCATGTTCTAAACATAACATATTTAATTATGCGTTATATTTTTGACTAGAGGCATTAAATTACTTGTTTTATTTAACTAGATGATATTGAATTATGAAATAATAATTTTTAATCAGTTATATAAATCATATCTTTTTCGTATTCAACCCTTTTTTAGTAGATATATACTTTAGAATTTTGTGATTCATTGTTATTTAATATTTCTCCCCACATAAATCAGGTCTCTATGTTTTTAATGAAAATACTACTACATCCATTCAAAAATATTTTGTGGGATAATTCAACTCAAGGGGTTTCATTAGTTTTAATATATATGTGATATCCCAATCATTTTTCATCAAGGAATAACTAGGTCCCTTTGAATAAAAATCACTGTAACTAACAAAATTCACCATTCTTATTAATAATTCTAATAAAATACTATTAATAAATCTTTTTTTCTATTCCAAAAATCATTTATCTCATTAATTAATCCAATTTCATTTAACATGTTTTTATTTATCTTTTTTAGTGGGACAAATAATTTTGATATTATGACAAAAAAATACATATAATAAGCTAAAAATCAAAAAAACAATGAATCATAGAAAAATTTGTAGTTATTGAGTATTATTTTACTACTTTGGTTTTAGAAGATATAATATAATTCCATTTATAAGAATATTATTCCTGGAAAAGAAATCCATTACATCCAAAATTCCAATTTACTGAATTTTTCCTAAAATTAAGGTTATTCTAATTTCAAAATTGCAATCCTTAGATACCTCTCATGGAATTTATGGCACATTGAGTATAGTATAATATCATTATGAAGAACAACTACAAATTTATCAAAATAATAATGGGACACTCTATTTATTATATCCATCAATACAATAGTTTAATTTGATAAATCGAATAGAATAACCAAAAACTCATAATAACCATACATAGTATAGAACAGTTCCCAGATATTTTCTCCCTCATTCACCTTCTGTAGGTGATACCGAAATAAGAGATCAATATTTGAAAAATACTATGCACCCTATAGATAATAACAAAATCATCAATATGATGAAACATATACATGTTCTTAATAGTAATGTTTTTGAGGACTCTATAAATAATTAAAAGTATCATGGAACCATCTTTATTTCTAATGAATAGAAAATAATTTAACAAAGTATATGTGAAAAAGATTATGTAACCCTTCTTAAGAAACTCATGTAACTATTTTTTCAATTCTATCAACTCAATGGAATATATTCTATTGGGATGTTATGAAATTATATTTCCATCAGAAAATAATTAAGTAGTAAAATCCCCTTCTCAATCACAAATATCATCAAGAAAATCATTAAGAACCACATCTATATACCCATTCAAAATGGGAGATTCAATAATTTGAATAGTTTAATAATTTTCAAAAATATGATCACGATATATTTCACTCTGATATTTTTCTAGTTTCTCATATTATCATTATGTTATAAAAGGTATAAAATCATAATTATATAAAAATTGAAACATTCATTGAAAATTTATCTTGAATTAATTATATTTATAATAAATCATATCATGATAAATTGAATACTAATTAAAAACCAGAATAACATCAAACATTATGATGTGTAAGAAGAAAATTCTAATAGGAAAAACTTTTCATAGATGATAAAACTTAAATTTATATAAATTATCATCACTTTTATACTACTCCTAAAATTTTTAATGATAATTTTTTACTTAATTTCTTGAGATTGCATTCCCATTTTACTTCAAAAATTAAAAAATATTTTATTTGTGAGTCCAGAATCAAAAAAACATTATAATGGTCTAAATAATCATTTATTTTACCTGTCACCAATTCAATTTAGGGTCTTCTGTCATTCATTATAATAGAAAACTCATCAATGATTCTTTTTTTAGGTTTCATTAATCCCCACATCGTGTAAATATCTTCACATATGCACTATAAAAATTACCCAACACATTATAATAAATAAATTTTTCTACTTACTTTCCATTACTAGTATAACCTTTTCCATTACGATTTTCATTATATATAGCAACCATGTAAAAAATATTTAAATCTTTCTTACACTTCCAATATATCATTGTAAATTCTTAATAATTATTCATTATATTCATATTATAAGAGGGTAATTGAATTTTATAATGTTTACTTTTTATCAATGAATGCTTCCACATTTCATAACAATTTGATCATTAATTTTCATTATTTTTGAGAAGTATAAAACCTGTATTTCTATTTTCATTGGAATCAAAAAATTAACATAATAAATTTAAGACTCTAGAGTAACTAGATCCCTTCATAAAATTTAATTCATTCATTGGTAAAAATAGTTAATTTTATTATTATAATTTAGAATGAAATTCGGTGTATATCCAGACAATCTAGTAAAATTATCATCATAATTATAATTAAAGGTCACATGCATTTTCATCATAACTAGGAATTTAATTTCCATTGTAATTCAAATAAATTTATGAAAATATTTATCAATGAAGTGATATTTAAATAATACCCATTCAAGGACATTAATTTTTTCTTTTTCATTAGGGTTATTAATAAAATTCTACTATTGATAATCTTTACAATAAAAATAAAAATAATAACTGTTTATATTATTATAAGAACCCGGACCTTCTTTTTCAGGTATGTTACTCTTGTTTGATGTTTTTTTTTCATGGTTTAAGGTTAAGGGTGATAAATGGGAGAGTCGGGAGAACCTTGAGTGATGTTTTGGAGTCAAAAGGGGAAGTCGCACGGGCGGCGCATGGTTTTTCCAACCGTGTAGCCAAACCACGCGAGGAGTGTTTAACGAGGCAGTGTCTAATGCATGGTAAGTGCATGGTTTGTCCAATCGTGTGAGAAAACCATGCTGGCACTTATATGAAATCCTAAAATTGTTGATCTCACTCATTTTTCCTTTAAATGGATCATTTTTTCTCCTATGCGGTCATAACTCGGTTTTTTTCTCCTCCTATGGTCAAAAAGGGATCTCCTATTGTTCAAGAGGTGATCTGCATGCTTCTCTTGGTGAATCATAGCCGGTTTCTTAAGGTATGTATTCATTCTTCTTCATTCTACCTTAGTTTCATAGATCTACTTAGATCTGTATCTCCTCATTTCTTGGTTTCTTAGGTCTACACACGTTATGGGTAGATCTATGTTTGTGGATGTCAAGTTTGATGAGTTTTGGTCTTGGTCTTGTAAGGCTAAGAGATCTAAGGTGGGTTCTTGGAGAATCAACCAGGGTTTCATATGCATTCTTCAATTGTTGGGGTTTTCATCAAAACCTATGAGGTAGGTGATTTGTGCCTCTCGGTTTAAGGTCTTTGATTTGTTTGTGCAAAATCGCCAATACCCCTGAACGGGTTATTGCATATTTACTATTTTATCCCCATTGATCGCCTGCTTTTCTTGTATGCTAGAGTAGAGGATTTTGAATATGGTTTGGGAAAATTGTTATGCTTTAGATGTGTTTTCCCATGATTATACTGTTTATGACCATTTGTTCTTGTTTTTCATGTTAGGCTATGACCAGTTCCCCATTCCTACTATTGTAAGATGGTGTGATTATCTTTTCTAACATGATGAGATATAGTATAATGCTATCCAAGTAGTTCTTTAGGTTTACTTTGGCTGATACACGTGCTATACTCTTGTTGACTTACAGAGGGCCGTGAGAACCTATTTTAGTAGACAATAGAAGGAATGGATGTAAGGGATTCTCTAGAGTGTATTTATAATATGATGCGAGACCACATGGGTAATTGACATTGAGTGCTTCTTCATAGTCTCTGTAGTTCCTCGACGCAGGCCACAAGGGGAATTAGATGTTGAGTGCTTCCCCAGAGCGCCTATAGTACGATACAAGACTATAGGGGGGAATTGATGGTGATTGCTTCCCCAGAGAGTCTATTCTTTTGCAGAACCACAGGGGTGAGACTGTGTGTGCCTCTCAAATGGTTGCTAGTACTTGTTGGTTGAACCATATGGGTTAGGCTGTGAAAACGACCTAGAGGGTTACATGTTTGTTATACTTGCTTGATTGGTTGCTTACTTATTTGTAAATTAAACGCTTGAAACTGTGGATTGGTTGCTGTGGAGTACTCTCCTATTTACTGCTTTTTGTACTTTTACCTGCAATATTTACACTAACTGTTAAGCACAGATATCTTGGTGGTTTCCTATTGGTATTTAGTCTCACACCTCGTTTGGGCCATGATTTTGGTCCCAAAATGATTATATTACAGCAGGTATAGATAATGGAAAGTGCCCTTCTACTTCAGGTACTTGACTGGCTATGGAGTTGGAGAGAACGAGACCAAGCTGAGGCCTGTGATGCCGAGGTTCTATTTATCTTGTTTTCTTTTGTACTATGGTTTAGTACAATTGTATTCCACTATTTCGGTTTGTTTGGTTGTTTTCCTAGACATATATATACCATGCATCATCTATATATATGTATTCTCCACCTGTTTATTCTTTTAGTCTTCCGCTATTGCATGTTTTTTACATCCCTTGTGTAATCTGCCAATGAGGGCATAGTTTCACCGTTATCACACCCAAGGCCCTCGCTGCTAGTCCACAGCCTCTGCTATTTGAGGAAATGCGCTTGAGGCCATGTGACCAACTGGGTATGGGGCGCCTATGGGTGGATTCTAGAAACGAGACATTACAAAGTGGTATCAGAGGAATAATTTTCTCTTGAATTTATGTTTGGAGCCTATATTCATGGATAGGACGGAATAGGTACTTGGTAATAAGATGAACCTGGGAGTAGCTAACCCGTGTATAGGGAAAATCCTTAAAATCTTGTTTTTTTCAATTTTACTAGTTTTCAATTTTATAGTTGATTTGATTTCACCGTTGGGTAATTCACATGCTTTGTGATGTTACCATTGTTGTTATTACAGTTCTATTTCGTTCGCAACCCGATAGATGAGGGTATTCCATCTCATGCATCATATAGACACTTTCTATAAATCACATGTCATGCATTATTGTGAAGCCATCAAGGATGAATTAGCAATTACATGTGGTTGTGATATATGTTGTGCAGAATATGCATGCTGTTGTGATAGATGGCTTGATCAAAATATATTATTCGTGTTAGATCATTGATTGTGTAAGGTTTTGCTTGATTGAACACCAAAATTTGGTTATTGAGGTGTTATGGTCCCTCATGAACCAGAATTTGGTAGATCATTTCAATGTTATCCTTGTTTGTAACATGTATAAGATGTCAAACTTTGATTTGTGGGTAGTATGGGCCATCATGGATCAGAATTTGACAATTTAATGATTGTTTTTAGTGTTTTATAGGCTCCAGATATGTTTCTGAGGCTAAGTATCCAAAAAACCTAGAATACATGGCGTGTAATGTTTCGACACATGCGGTGTGTCCTTCTGTTCAGTAATGAATGATTTTTCTTATGAACACACCGTGTACCGTATGTACTCATCGTGTAGTCTCTAACTGTGTCAAATACTGCATGGGTAGAGACATGGGATAAAACATTTCTTGGGAAAACATGCCATGTACTGGTTGTGCACGCTGTGTGGTTTTGACCCTGTGTCCACCAGTGTGACTAACAACAAAGACAGATAAACCTTGAACCTATACACACAGTGTCAGTATTGAACACACCGTGTAGTCTAACCTATGTACCCGACCATGTCACGAACAACACAGGTCGATGTTATCCTTTCTCGTATATGCCTTGTCCGTCAAGAAGACGCTGTGTAGTGTAACCTTGGTACAATAGGCCATGTCACTCACAACATGGGACAGGTGAAGCTTTCTTAGTACATTTCGTGTCTTCATTGAACATGTTGTGTAGTCTTATCTTAAGTAGAGCTGTGTGGCTTAACCGTGTAGAATGACTCAAGCAGGGGAAGAGAGTTCATGTACATGTTGTGTGTTAGGATAACACAATGTGTGTTTGGGGTGTTACATAACCAGTTGGGGCAAGAGTACATGCCCATGTGAATGGTTTAAGGGAACACGTCGTATAGGGGACATACACGCCCTGTAGTCATGATTTGCAAAACATGAATGCATTCTTCCTTCTATTACCGTATTGTCCTTCCAGTTTTCAGTCCTGGATAATCTTGATCTAAGGTGTGCATTTGACCTTACAAGTTAATGCCACCGAGACGTCCTTCAGTTGTACATCAGTTACCAGACAACAATCAGACACCAAATATGGCTGATTAGGGGCCTCCAAGAGATTTATCTATTTTTCTATTATGGAGAGATCTAGGCTCTGCATCCATTCCTCTACTGATGCTTTGACTCTAGACACTCATTTGGGGATTAGAACGTCTAGTGTACATCAGTGCAAGGAGTTCCCTCTAGAGTTTTGTGGGTGTAACTTCTTATGGGATCTCTATGTCCTAGAGATGACATTCTATGATGTCATTCTTTGAATGGACATGCTCGTTCCCTTCCAGGCAGTCGTTGAATATTATCGCCACAGGGTGAATTTCATATCACCAAAGGGTGGATCATTTTCTCATTGAGGTGAATGGGATGTCCAGGCGAGAAGAGCAGGACAAGAGCATCATGGTTTAGGAGCAGTTACAGCCCATATTGCTAGTCTTTATCTGGATGACCAGGGGACATCACAGTTAGACTTTCCTCCAGTGGTGGACCATTTTAGAGATGTATTTCCAGAGAAATTTTCTAGTTTTCCTCCCGAGCGTGAGGTAGACTTTTATATTGAGCTTGTTCCAGGAGTGGCACCAATATCTATTACTCCTTATAGGATGGATATACCTGAGTTGAAGGTTCTCAAGAAGAAATTAGTAGAGTTGCAGGAAAAAAGTTTCATCCGACCCAGTACTTCTCCTCATGGTTCTCCTGTCCTGTTTTTGAAGAAATCAGATGATACTCTTAGGATTTGCACAGATTATCGGAAGTTGAAATAGTTAACGGTTAAGAATTGATATCCCTTGCCATGGATTGATGATCTCTTTGATCAGTTTCGAGGATCCCGGGTGTTCTCAAAGATTGATTTGTGGTCCGGTTACAGTCAATTGCACATTAGACCATCTGATATACCTCTCACAACCATTCGGAGCTGGAATGGTCTATATGAGTACTTGGTTATGTCATTCGGTCTCAAGAACCCACCAGTAGTTTTCATGGCATTGAGGAACTAACTGTTCCATCCATAATTGGATTCCTTCGTGGTTGTTTTCATGGATGATATCTTTGTGTACTCTCACACTCGACACGACCATGCCACACATCTTGAGATCATTCTGAGTACACTAAGGGAGCATCTATTATATTCTAATCTCTCAAAATTACACTTTTGGATGGATATGATTCACTTTTTGGGGCACGATATCTCAGATACTGGAGTGTCAGTACACCCAGAGAAAGTGAGAGCAGTTTTTTCCCGGGAGTAGCCGAAGAATATCTTTGAGGTACAATGTTTTCTTGTGCTGGTTGGATACTAAAAACATTTCATATAGGACTTTTCATGCTTGTTAGCACCGCTGACATGTATGAGTAAGTAGGGTGCAAAGTTCTTATGGTCAGAATCTTGTGAATCAGCCTTTCAGGAGATGAAAGGGAGGAAAAATTCAGCACCAATACTAGTCTTGCCCGAACCAGGAAAGAGCTATACTGTTTATTGTGATGCATCAGGTATCGGGAATGGAGCTGTGCTTATGTAGAGAGATGGAGTTGTTGTGTATGGGTCTCGGTAGTTGAGGCCACATGGGAAGAACTACCCAACACACACTCTGGAGTTGGTAGCTGTTGTTCATGACCTACACTGTTGGAGACATTATCTTCTACGAGTGTACATTGTGGTTTTCACCAACCACAAAAGTTGCAAGTACATCTTCCCTCAACGTGATTTGAATTTGAGACAGCGAAGGTGGGTTGAGTAATTTTAGTCCTTCAACATTGAGCCTGCCTATACACATGGGAAAGGCAACGTAGTGGATGACACATTGAGTAAGAGAACTCAGATACGGGTAGTCCAGGAGGCCACTAGTGAGTGGAAGCTTATGGCTCAGTTCTCCGAGATTCATTTGGAGGTGCATGAAAGATAGGGGTAGAATTTTTTTATCTTTTGAAGATGTTAACTCTACACTTCTTCATCGAGTGCGGATGAGGCACCTATCAAACACAGAAGTCCTAGTCCTACAAGAGAGTGTGTCAATAGAGGACCCACTTCCTTGATGGATAATAGGCGAGGATGAGATCGTGAATTTCCAAGGGCATGTATGGGTGCCAGCGGATTTACACAAGAAGCTGATGCGGGATTTCCATTTCTCTGTTTGGGCAATCCATCCCGGTGTCACCAAGATGTATCGTGATCTACACCGCCAGTATTGGTGGCCAGGTTGGAAGAGAGATGTTGTTAGTTTCTTCATGAGGTGTTCTACTTATCAGTAGGTAAAGGAAGAGAATCAGCGACCATCAGGTCTTTTACTGCAGTTAACCATAGCTAAGTGGAAGTGGAATGATGTTGCGATGGACTTCGTGACAGGGTTGCTAAGATCATTCTGAGGGAATGATGTGGTATGGGTTTTCGTGGACAGGCTTACGAAGGTCACTCACTTCTTGCCGATCAAGGGGACCTTCATTGTTGATGAGCTAGGAAGGTTGTAAATTCGGGAGATTGTACGTCTATATGGAGTTCCACACTCTATTGTATCAGACAGGGATGCACGTTTTACATCTCGGGTGTGGTATGGGCTTCAGAAGTATTTGGGTACACATGTACTTTTGAGTACATCATACCATCCCTAGACAAATTGCCAGTCCCAGCGTATGATTCAGGTGCTTGAGTATATGCTGTAAGCATGAATCCTAAATTTTGGAGGTTCTTCCAAGAAACATATACTTATTGTGGAGTTTACTTACAAAAATAGTTTTCAAGCAACTATTCAGATGGAACCTTATGGGGCTTTGTATGATAAGATATGTCGATCACCCTTATGATGGCTGGAGGTAGGAGAGGAAGCTTTTCTAGGACCTCCTCTTGTTCAGGTGAACATAGAGTAGATAAAGTTGATTTGAAAGAGAATGGATGCTGCAGAGTCTCATCAGAAGTCTTATGCTCATCAGCAGAGATGAACTATGGAGTTCAAGGTTTAGAATCAGGTTTTCTTACGTGTCGCACCGAGGTTGGGACACAGGAGGATTATGAGATAGGTTAAGCTTTCCCCGAGGTATGTCAGAAAATTTATGGTGTTAGATAGAGTTGGGATGGTTCCCAATTGGTTGTAGTTACCTCAGAGGTACTGAGCTATGCATGGAAGTTTCCATGTTTCATAACTCCGATGTTACTTTTTAGACTCGTCTCATGTTTTTCAACATGATGAGGTTGAGCTCGAAGTAGATTCATCATTCGAAGAGCATCCCATCCAGATTGTTTATTGTAGTACAATTGTTCTCTATGACCGGTATGTTCCCCTGGTACGAGTCCAATGGCATCATTGACGAGTGCTGGACGCGACTTGGGAGAGGGAGACCAATGTACGAGCTCAGTGGGCGGGGCTGTTCGGGGTTTCTTCTTCTACAACGCGTTAGGGAAATTCAAGGATGAATTTCATTAAGTGGGGAAGTTTCTAAGAACCCAGGACTTCTTTTTAGTTATGTGACACTTGTTTGATGTTTTTTTCATGTAATAATGTTAAGGGTGATGAACAAGAGAGTCAGGAGAACTATTAGTGATGTTTTGGTGGTGAAAAGGGGATGTTTCATGGGCGGCGCACATTTTGTCCAACCATGCAGCCAAACAGTGCGAGGAGGGTTTGACGAGGCAGTGGATAAGGCACGGTTGGTGCACGGTTTGTCTAAATTTTTTTCCAAACCATACGAGGATTGTTTGAGGAGGCATTAGCTACCACACGGTTAGCACACAATTTGTCTAATTGTGCCATTAAACTGCGAGGGCACATAAATGAGATCCTAAAATTTTGAATCCCACTCATTTGGCCTCTAAATTTTTTGTTTTTCCTCATATGTGGCCATAACACGGGATATTTCTCCCCTTAAGATCAAATAGGGTTCTCCCATAATTTTGGAGGCGATCTGATGGCTACTCTTGGCGAATGAAAGTCGGTTTCTTAAGGTATGTGATCATTCCTCTTCATTCTTGCTCTGTTTCTTAGATTTATTTAGATCTACTTCTCCTCTTTTCTTGGTTTCTTAGGTCTACACCCATTATGGGTAAATCTATGTGTGTGGATGTCAGGTTTGATGAGTTTTGGTCTTGGTCTTATTAGGAGAAGAGATCTAAGGTGGGTTCTTAGAGAATCAACTCGGGTTTCGTGTGCATTCTTCATTTGTCGAGATTTTAATCAAAACCTTTGAGGTAGGTGGTTTGTGCCTCTCAGTTTAAGGATTTTTTTTTGTTTGTGAAAAATCACCAATACCCATGAATGTGGTACTGTGTGTTTAATATTTTAGCCTAATTGATTTCCTTCTATGCTTATATGCTAGAGTTGAGGATTTTGAATGTGTTTTGGGAAAATTTTTATACTTTGGATGTGTTTTCCCATGCATATACTATTTATGATTGTTTGGTCTAGTTTTTCCTGTTAGTTTATAACCAGTTTCCCATGCCTAGTATTGTAGGATGGTGTGATTGTCTTTTCTGACATGCTGAGATACCGTAGATTTCTATCCATGTAGTTATCGAGGTTTACTTTGGCCAATACGTGTGCTTTAATCATGTTGAATTACACAGATCCGTGAGAACATGTTGTTTTATACCATAGGGAGAATTGATGTATGGGATTCTCTAGAGTGCCTTTATAATACGATGCGAGACCACATGGGGAACTGATTTTGAGTGCATTATCATAGTGTATGTAGTTCCTTGATGCGAGCCACAGGGGTAATGAGACGTTGAGTGATTCCTCAGAGCGCCTTTAGTACGATACGAAACTATAGGGGCAATTGATGGGGAGTTATACCCCAGAGAGTCTATTCATTAGCTAAACCAGAGTGGTGAGATTGTGTGTGCCTCCCAGGGGGTTTCTAGTACTTGTTGGTTGAACCATAGGGGTTAGGCTATGAGAACTACCAAGAGGGTTACCTGTTTGTTATACTTGCTTGAGTGGATGCTTGCATGTTTATAAATTAAATTCTAGAAATTGTTGATTGGTGGAGGTGGAGTACTATCCTCTTTACTACTTTCTGAAATTTTACCTACCATATTTTCACTGACTGTTTGGCATAGATCTTGTGGTGGTTACCAACTAGGATTTATCCTCACACCATGTTTGGGCCATGCTTTTGGGCCCAAACAGATTATATTCCTGCAGGTATAGATAAGGTAAAGCGCACTTCTAATTTAGGTACATGACTTGATGTGGTGATGGAGAGCATGTGACCAAGATGAGGCTTGCGATGTTGAGGAGCTTTTTATCTTGTTTACTTTTGAGAATTGGTTTAGTACTATTCTATTCCGGCATTGTGGTTTGTTTGTATATTTTCTTAGACATATATGTACCATGAAACATCTATATATATATATATATATATATATATATATGCTCCAACTGTTTATTCTTTTAGTCTTCCACTGTTGACCTTGTATGGATTGTTTCTGCATCCGCTATTGCATTTTATTTACATCCGCTGTGTACTCTTCCAATGAAGGCATAGTTTCCCCACTATCACACCCAAGGACATCTCTTCTAGTTGGCAGCCTTTGGCATTTGGAGAAATGCGTCTGAGGCCGTGTGACCAACTGGGTACAGGGCCACTGTGGGTGGATTTCGGAACCGGGACATTACAGTTATGATGTTTCAATTAACCCATAAAAAGAAATATATTCTTTAAATAATTAATACATCCTTCATATTTTTCTGGACATGAGGATAAAAAAAATTTATGAGGATTTGTTTTATCAAATTATATACAATAGACCTGTTCATTTATATATTATTAGGTCGCTCTCTTTTTTGGATTCTATTGAAAATATCTAAAATTAACTGATATAGTAATGAAAAAAAAAACCACTCTATTCAAAAAATTGATGGTTTCTTATTTTGAGGGATATTATCATCAGAATTTATTTCATTCCACACTTCCCTCATTATTTTATTGAAATCAATTATTAACAACCATGTATTTGATTAAGATACATGGAAATATTTAAAATTGGTCTCATGATAAAAAATAAAAAAATTACAAGTTCATTAAATTGGATTTCAATATTATTATAATATATAATTTAATCTAGACCATTCCTCTGATACCTCCTATAATTACCCATACATCATTTAACACATAAATAAATGATTTGTAACATTATTTTCACGTTATTACATTTCTATGATATATATTCATTAATAATTTAAATAATTCGTGAAAAAATTACATAAAAGAGATGAATTTTTCTAATATTTTTTATTTTCACACAAAACATATTTATTATAATGACCCACTAGCTTCATTCAAGGTAACTCCCATATTTTGATCTCTAACATTATTAGCATTTCAACTTTTCCTAATCTATGTGATTTTTTTTTGAAAAAGGTGGAAGAAAAAAAATAATAACGTGCTTAAAATAAAATAAACACATTATTACATTAGTAGACATTTAAAGTCTAAAATAATTTTTTCTTTTTTTATTAAAGATTTGACCTAAAATATCCATTTATGTTTCCTTGGTAAATCATAATTGGTTAATAATTTTTATGAAAATTTTCATTTGAAATCATAAAGGAAAATAAAAAAATTAGGGTTTATTGGAAAACATAAATTCACTTTAATTACATTCCCAAAAAATTAATCCATTCCTCATTATTAAAACTAGGTTAAATACATTCCAGAAAAATAAAAAAAAGTTTATTTTCATCACTTAAAAAACAATATATTTTCTAACAAAACCATTAAAATTATTTCATATTGTTACATTACAATAGTATATTTATATTCATCGCTACAATAACCCTTAAAATAGAATTACCTAACATGATATTTCTCAAATTTCTTTGGAAAAACCTATCACCTGTAAACTCTGACACTTTTCCCAATGCATTGGAGATTTATGATAGAATTGTCCAAAATTAAGGATATTAGGGGCCTTTCCACCATTCAAATAAAATTTAAAAGAACCATATCATTCATAAAACATATATAAAATTCACTATAACTATAAATTTTATATAATTTTTCATTTAATACAATATTCAATAACACTTTAGTTATCTCATAAAAATTAGAAGAAGAATTTTTCAAAAATGTTTTTTCAAAAAAATAATAATAGAATATTGGTATAAATATTATACATGAAAATAACCCTCTAATAATTTAAATTAATATTTAAAAAATATTATGTATTAAAGGGATGTTGTGTAATATGTATTTAAATTTTTTTTTTGTGTTTTAAAATTTTAAAAAATAACTCATTCAATAAATATTGAATCGAATCCTTTTTAATACATTATAAGGAAATTGAAAAACAATTGAAAGAAAAAAAATATGAACATTTGATGAATAATAAATGAAATTGCTGATATATTTATTTTAAAATATATATTTAGGAAAATCTTATGCAAGGATATCATTATAATTATATTTCTAAAAAAGATTCCCTTACGTTAAGTCCTCTATAGCTGCATGCATTCTTTACCCCTAGACAATAAAATTATATAAAATATAAAAATTATGAATAAATATTATCATGATGATTTCAATATTTTATTTTGTTTTATTGGATTTTTTGAAAATAACTTATTTAATTATTAAAATTGTTTTGGCTACTTTAGGTGTTTTGGGTTCATTCGGTTTATAACCTCAAAATTACATGAGTGTAGTAGACATAGTCAAATGGGATATAGTTAAAATACTAATAAAAACATTAAGAATATATATATATAATATTTAAACATTATCTAAACTTTAAAAACCAACCATGTATGGTAGTTAAGAAATATAATCAAAACTCTTTCAGGGAGATTGTTGTTTATACGTACACATGAATGCCATTTTCATTTTTTTAATGGGTGAAAAAAATAAAGTATTTAATATTTAAATTTTATAGAATAAATATGATGATATTAATTCCATATTAATTTATTTATTACATATATATAAACAGACTTGTCAGTTTGAGATAATGAAAGAATCACCTCGCTTTTTGGAGGTGGTAGTCCACATACATGCAATAACAGCATTATCATTTTCTCACAGATGATATCCTAAGAGGTTAAGTAACCTATTATCCTTACATAATCATTAATATGTCATAGAAATCATATATATTCATTTGTTTCATTATTTTTACCATCTATATGATCAAGTCATGAAAAACAAAACACATCACTTCATGGATGTGGTTGTCCACACAAATGCACGGGCGATGTTTTCATTTTCAATATGAAGGAAAATTAGATTAAAAACACTTATATAATCATCATAATAAAATTTAAATTTATTTAAGATGATTATATTATTATTTTATCATTGTTTAATAACATTTAAATTATGTACAATCATAAATAACTAGAAATATGTCGATTATTACATATACAGTCTCATCAGATAAGATATATCTATATAAACTTTAATCATTATTCGATTGTTCATTGAGAATACCAGGAACTATATAAAATTAGGAGGCATATTCTCTATATATTTTCATTGTTGTTTTATAAACTATATTTCTCAATAGTTTTGAGGAGTGTAGGAGATAAGGTTATATTTTATAAGTGAGGGAACAAACAGTCTTGTAATTTTTGTAAACATTTAAATATTATAAAGTCTCAGTAAACGTAAATTGGATCCAAAACTATCCAATTGATATTATAAGACAAAAAAATTAGAAAAAAAATCAACCAAAAAAAATTAATTTTAATCTTTGGGGCCCTATAACACCTACTTTACCATAATTTACCAGATTTAACCTTTATCATGGTGACCCATTTTTACCATGGTTACTATTCATAATACAAAAATTGAAATTGAAATAATTACTAAACATGAAAGCCTGATTCAAAATTTTGAATCCATTTTTCAATATTTTTTTATATATGACGTAAAATATTTTTTTAATATAAGTTCAAAAAATTAATTAAAAATAGTTTTTTTATAAAATCTCTATTTTTTAGTATGAAAGTGAACATACAAAGAAATAAAGTATATTTTTTAATAAAATGTATTTTTTTAGGTTTTATAAATAAAATATATATTATGTTTCATAAATTATAAATCCAAAATTTAATAGGAATTATAACTTAATTTATTGAACAAAAAAATAGTATGGCCTGAATTAGTATTGTAAACTATTCGGTGAAAAAGAAATATACTTATTAAAATATCTAAAAATAGCATCTAGAAAATTTAATATGTTGTTATAAAAAAAATTCCAATTTATCCAACTAAATTTCTAATATATTTAACATTATAATTGGAATTTTACCTTACAGTTGACCGGGAAACAATTTTTCTAAATAAAACGATTACTTTTTTTATTATAAAATTTTCTAAAACTTATTGTAAAATTTTTAAAGATTAGGAATACATGAAATGAGTAATTATAAATAATGATAATAATATATTTTTATAATTTCCATGTTTTTTAGATTTCATTTTGAAACACTCCATAAATTGATTCATATGGCTTATATTGCTTCTTCCACTTTCAAACTCCATCAACCTGTAGATTAATCAGGTTACTCTTCCACTATCACTAGTGGATTCAAAATTTTTAATATAATGATTATTATATTATTCTTATGGTTCTAGATTTTGTTTTCTTATTATCAATTACTTGAATCTACATCTAAAAGTCCAGAATAACACTTTTCAAACAACATCCCTGGTACTTTATATTCGTAACTGCTCCTTGGTTATTAAAAAACATTACTATTTATCTCAACCTCAAAATGATTCCTCACTATGGTTTTATTTATAGATTAAAACATACATAATAAAATTAATTTTTAATCATTATATCCAAAAGGATATTTAGAATTTTAGTAAAAATAAAACATATAATGAATTAACTCATAAACCATATGAATAATTTTTATATATTTATATTGAACATAAACAAAATATGAGGTTACTCTGGTGCATACATTAGATCTCATTATAAAACCCAACATATATATAAGATTCCTAAGTGATTCCTCTGTCTTATCCATATATCATCTGATCTCCAGAATATTAAATATTAATCTATAATTTATCCTATAATCGTATAAGATGTATCTTTTTAACTAATAATATTCATTATATTATCCAATGAATCACCTTTTAAGATAACATAAATTTTATCTTCACTTTGTTCCAAATATTCTTATTCCAATATCCTTAAAACATTTAAATTCTAAATAAATATGGACAATATTCTATGCATTGAAATTTTTTAATTCTTATAATCAGTTTATAAAAAAATCACTACTATCACTAACTCCATTTTATGAATGCATTGTTAATAATAAATACAACATAACATTAATGAATCAATAATTCCATTGAGTTATTCATCAAGTGTCTAACATGAAATATTTAAATAGGAGCTAATAAATTCTAATGTGACTTATCCATCATTAAAATTATTATTTTTATATCAAATATGGAATGTGTTTGTTGATTATACTTAATTCTCACATAAACATTATAGTCCAAAGTAACATTATTCACATTATAATAAGAGTTGCAAAAATATAAAAGAGAATTAAATGTCAATTATAGGAGATATGTACTTATCATAATGGTATTCAAAATTATATCATATATCTTAATTATAAAATTTTCATGTTCAATTGAAATAGTGTTACATTAAATATTTATAAAAACAGTGAACCACCATCTAGATGTGGCTATAGATAATTTTTATGACTTTCTCTGATTCATGTAGTAGATTTTTTTATATATTTGATTCCAATGATGAGTGTTATCTCCATATATAGAGAATATTTTTCAGGAAAATCTAAATTATTTCAATTTTTATTCAATGGATTTGTGAATAATGGTTTTATTATAATGTGCACCACAACTGGGGAGGATCTAGAGCTCTTTATTTATAAATAAGTCAAAATGTTTTCCATATGTTTTGAAATTATAAGCTTTATCTAGTAAAAAATAAGAAAAATATCATCTAATTATAATTGATGATTTAATATATTAATGGTTCGTCATGATAATGTTTTCCAAGATTGGAATGAATACAAGATACCAACGACCAAAAATTCTATAAATATTTTAAATAAAAGATAAATTATCAGAGTAGCTATGACCATTATGAGTATTTGATGATTCTATTTTGTTTTAATAATTCTCTATATAATTTAATAGAATATATAAATCAAATATTTTACCAATATATTGAGCCTTTTTTATTTTATTTATCATTAGAGTACATATATATTCATGATGGAGGTTTGACCACGAGAAAGATTAAGAGAATTTTTTGATTACATGATTGAATCACCATCTCTATATTTTTTTAGAAGTAAATATTTTAGATTTATAATGTCATATTAATTAGGAATATAATTTTTGAAACATGAATATTACAAAACTAAAAAATTATTAAGTCATGGGGTTGGGGAATAAAATTGAAAATTTTCATTTTATTGTGAATCATTTATGATTAACTAGTTGTTATCAACATTTTCTATATGAACATTTATTCTATGATTCCCAAAATAAGGATGTGATTCAGAATTATGATATATTATTATTGAAATATGAATGTTATAATTATTTATTACATCTACAGAGTAATTTCAAATCAACAATTATTATCATATTTCTATAGATATGTAATAAATACATAAAATGTTTTAGTACATCAACAACATATAGAATATGGTTTCACCAATCTACAGTAATCATATTTTTCTATATGGATCACAATATTTAAGACTAAGTGAATAGAATTACACAACACATTAACTAGATTTATTATTTAGATTGTTTTAATTAAGGAATTGTCATCACAATTTGTTTTGAGAGTGTTTATTAGTATACCCATATCAAAAGAGTTTGAAATGTATATTCTATAGAAATGATAAAAATATAAATAAGTGATGGAAGATATAGTATTTATAGATAATATATATTTACCAAGAATATAATCTATAAAAATGAAATATATTAATTTAATCCTTGAGAATAAAATCACATGGAATTATGTATACAGAAGATAAGGATTTGTGACAACTGAGTTGTCTCTGAACCAAAATATGATTCGATATAGTTGGGAAGGTTGAGCCAAATTCTATTTTCAATTCCAATTTTTACCATCCATGGTTGATAGGGTCCTGGATATATGTTCCTAGACTAAAAAAGTGTAATTATTAGGGATTCACTAAATAGTTGGGAGACCAGAGATAGATGGTTGAAAGATTTGGGTTTGAGATTATATTTCCTATTGTGTTTAGTTATACATTCCTCGATGCAAGAGTATGTTTTAGTAAAATATAATCATTTTAATTTCCTAGTTCAGATAGGTTCCAAAATTAGGAATAATGATATAAAACATTGATTTTTATACATAGGAATAAAAAGAAATATTAATGGTTATATTATGAACTGCCTCACTAGAAGTAATTAAAGACATAATACAAACATGTTAGTGGGTATGATGTAACCATTTTCTATTATAATTTAGAAAATAAAGGCACATTTTTTCAGATGTAATTTTTTCTATTCTAATGAACCTTATGAATAAAAAATCATTAGTTTAAACATTTATAAACTAAAAAATTGACCACCTATATTTCAATTTAGAAGATGAGTATGAACAAACTATTTAAAATGATCTATGTGAAATAAGTGGTTAATCATCACAGTGTTCCAAAACATCATGATTTATATATTTATTGACACAACTATCATGGGGTTCTTAAAACATCTATTTAAATCCAATGAAATAATGTATTATAGTGGGAACCTATTGTTATATCTAAAGAGAAGTAATAAATAATCATTTTCAATTTTTCAATAAAAAATGGGGTTAATTGATTTAATGACTTTGGCAAATATTAAAGGAAATATAATAGGAGACAAAAATAATTTTTTATTAAGTTTTATGGGTTAATGGTCTCTTATCTAATTATAATACTATCGTAGACTGAATATTTTTAAAATTTCATATGATTAACTAATGGATGATTGGTTTCCAAACTGGCTCAAATCTCACACATGGGAAAATGGATTTGGTAAGTATTAAATAAATAGAAATATATTATTTTTTATCCATTATATTGTGTGTATAAAATTGTATCTATGTCACAAATATATTAAAAAACTTCTAGTTTAATGAGGTGAGACTCAATCTTGTTTTGTGTATCCAATGAATCTCAAGAGTTTTCCACTTACATCGAAAATAGGCCAAGAATCAATATGAACTTCACTACTCATTATAATTTAATGTATCATATATATATAATAACATTATTAGAGGGAGAGGAATGATCATAAACCAAACGTAAAATAGAATTAATAGAAATAAATCAAACTCATTCTCATTCAAAAATGAAAACATCAACTGAATACTCAAACCAATTAACTAAAGAAATATATTTTATTCACTAAATTATGAAAGTGAGGAATGAAAATAATATCTATTTCTATTATTTGATAACCAAAATTCATTAAATCCCAGTGATAAGGATATTAGTGGTAAATAGGGAAAAAGAATGAATTATATAATTGATAAGTTCATGAAATTTAACATGAAATCATTAAAATAAATGCTACCTAAAAAATCTTAATGGATATTTCATACATCATAAACTAGTAACATATTATATATTCCACTTTTCTCCAATTTTCTAGAGTAAATGTTTTTAAAATCCTTTCTTAATTTAATTTTATATTATTTCTTTTTTCCTCGGTGTAACAAACTGAGTTTTCACTGTAATGTTTTCTTATAAAAGGAATGTGTTTGATATAAAGATCTAGATAAAAATTGATGCAAAATGAAACAAAATTACGTTTAGTTTATTTAAATATATCATTTTATTTAGAATTTATAAATTGAAGTAACTTATTTATTAAATATATTAATATATATAATGGTTATTTTATAAAAACATTACTTCCTTCAGTATTTTGTTCAAGAATCTATCTTTATGAACAATTAATTTTATTAAAAAAATAAATTATATAATTATCTAATTATTATTTTAATAAAATATTATATTTCTTTTTTGATGGTAGCTTTGGTAGTGTTTCTTAGAATTGAAGAATAAGAACAAAACTTATTTTAAAAATGAAATTTTACTATAAAGACAATTTCTAATTATTTATTTATTTTATTTAATAGATAAAGTAAGAAATTATAGGAAATGAATATTATATATTAAACATACTTTATATATTTTGAATTTTAATTAAATTTATCATTAATTTTAGGTATTTTTTTAAAAAAATTTATTTTTAGGTTAAAAGTGAAAATACCATTGTTCAAAAAAACAATACTTTTATAAAAGTTTTATTATATTAATTTGAATTTTCAATCCTTGAAACAATATTATATAAAAAATTTAATTTTTTAAGGTGATATTATAATTCTAAAAATATTGTTCTTTATATATAAACTAATATTTGATATTTTTTGAACTTCTGTTTTATTTTTATCATAATTTTTTTAATACCTTAATTTTTTATATATTCAAATTTAAAGTCATAAATTTTAATAATGAAATAAAATAAAATAAATTTTTAATTTATTGTTATTAGGAAAGGTGTATATAATAAGTTATATTTTTGGATTGTTTATAAGTGATATGTTACCTTAAAAAAATGTAGTTACCATAGTAAAATATAAAATGGTAATACTGAATAATCTAATGGTATTGTGTGGAAAAGTAGTTTTAAACATGTGTTATAATTAGTGGTTGAGGCCTATATTGACATTATATATTCTTATTTCCATTATTTTTTTATTTTTTGAGCCACATTCCTTGAGAGTGACTTCCCATTATTGAAATATTCTCTGTATTTTTAATAATTTCAACCTGATCACTTATAAAAGTCTCACTCCCCTCTTAACATCCCCTCATATAAAATCCACCTAATTATACCTAAAATATTCCATAAAATATTACTAAAAAATTGATAAACCTTTTAGATTCTTGGTACTTCCCAAAATCCCATCCCTCAAAGGATTATTCATATTTATAGAAGTGATAATCCAAGAAATTAGGTTTAGATTTTTAATTGCTCATTTCATAATTATGTTTCTTTATGTACCCTCCTACTTCCTAAAATTACACTACAATATATTTAAATTATAAAATAAATACATTATAATATTAGTATTTTGAATATTTATGGTACAATTATAAGACATTGTTTAAAGTTTTTAATTTAGAAAAATGAACCCAATAATCATTTATTTTGCAGACTACTACCACCACGATGAAACTCATTTGATTTTAAATTACCACCTTTAAGGTCTGGTCCCTATTTGTAATTGAATATATTATTATTATATTTATGGAATACATCATATTCTTACCTGATAAAAATATTACTCATTTTCCAAGGTTTATAGAAAACAAAATCACCATCGATGAATATGAGTGGATGATCACCTCTAAAGAAATGATCAATTTCCCTGGTTCTTTTCATCATCATTTTACATGGTTGGTAGTGATAATGGTTTTAATGGATAAATATTATTTTTATGAAATTATTAATGAATTTTAATTAAAAATTTGAAAAGCTTATAAACAATATGGTTAATAAAAAATCATATATAATTAAACTATCCAAAATGAATTTGAATTGTAAAAAATGGTTTCTTCGTATTATGAAATTATTTCGTATAGGATATATTTATAATTAAATAATGTTTAATTATTATAAATGAAAATTTAAACACTCTATAATATCATTATTATGTAGGTACAATGGTATTACAACTAAAAAACTTTATAATCATCCATTAATTATGATATTTTCTTATTTAGGTTTGTTTCACCACCTACTTGAAATATGTAAAAAACTTATATTTTAGATGACAATGAGATATTATTCATAATAATATATTTTTTATATAATTTAAAAGTAGTTTTTTTGGTTATGTAATTTCAAAATAAAAATTTAGCACATTATTTAATAAAACAACCATTTATCTACGAAATATAGAAACACGATCATTAAAAAAATCATATTAAATGATTATAAGAAAAACTCTTATCTAGAGAAATAATAACTTTATAAATAATTGAAAAAATCATTTACATTAAATTAATGATTAAATATTTATTAAAAATTTTGTAAGAATTAATAACAATACCATGATTACAAAACTTATCCAAAATTTCAAATGTTGCACACACCCAATATTGAAAGTAAATAATAATAAAACGTATATATATGGAGATAATAATTATAAAAAATTTATAAAGGGTTGTATATGTGTTAAGGGTTATGAAATAGGTGATTGATAAAATTAGGATTGTTATATAGGAGATAATAGTTCATTAATATAAGCCTTGAAACCAGGTAATGGTTTCTTTATCTCATTTTCAACTCCATGGGACATGTATGATATTGAGCATATCAATAAAATTTATATGGTGTATTAACTAAAAAATTTAATTCAAATATTATGATATTTTTTTCATTATATTTTAATTTTTTCATGATCTTCCTCTCACAATCATTTGATTCTCATGTTAGCAGTTCTGTTATAGTTTCATTGACTCAATTTTCTATTTATTGGTTTATAGTATTTTTTCATGCATATAAAATTTAATAATGAATTAATACTAACATTGAACTATTTTTTATGCTATTTACTTTTTTTATCTAGTGAAATTACCTCTCCTCATTTATTACCACATCCCTTTTAAAATTTTTTCCAAAATAAAATTATAAAATTGATAAGAATCACACCTATTCTTATCCATGAATATTTTCATTTTTAAATAATTTACTTCATTACAATGTTCTCTATTTCTGTGAAAGATAATATGAATTTTTTTTCTTATAATTTTATTTAACTAATTTCAAAAGTATTATTTAATAAAAATTATATTCAATGGGTTTTAAAATAATGGTATTTCTAAATAATGAAAAATCGGTTTCCTACCTTTAAAAATAATTTATCATATATGACACTCCAAATTTCTTTTTTTTCATTTTGATGGTATTATTGTTGATGTTTATTTTTGAAATGTAATTTTTTTAAATTTTTTCAATTAACTATTTTGAAAAAATATTTCAAAATAGATTTATAACATTATTTTTTTATAATAATATAAAAAACATTATTATAAAGAGTTTTTTTAAGTTTATATTTACTATGAACAAATAATTTACTCATATATGAAAATTTATTTTAAATACTTTTTATATGTTTTTATAGTTTCTAAAAGAAATTATTTTCCTCTAGTTTTTAAAATGATACCTTTTAAAATGATTTCAAAAGATTTCACTCATTTATTATTTCAACTTTTATATTTTAAAACTCCTAAAAAGTGTTTGTCATCTATGTCACCACCCATTGATAAATGATATTATTTATTTATGGATATTACCAAAATCTAACCATCCATATTGTATCAATGTATGGATTATGTAATACAGTCCATCAACACCATTTTCATTCCTAAAAATAAAATTTGAATTGGTACTATTTCCCATAATAACATTCTATTTTGAATACACAGTTTTGCATTTCATTGACTAAATAGCCTTCACATAGATTCCATGAATAAATTTATTTAGGAAATAATTAAACTAATATTATATTATTTATTAATATTGTGTAAATAAAGCATACATATTCATATTTAGTGAATGATATTTACTTATAAATTTTATAAAAATCATGGGATTCACATTTAATTTCCATGGTTATATCATGTTACGATAATATATCGAATTATAATTATTTTCCTTATTTGATTAAATTTTAAATATATATGAAACCCATTTTAATTCCATATATTCTTTATTATATAATCTATTTTACAAGAAACATATTTGAATGTATTCTAAAATATGGGGCCTTATATCACCCTCCGATGAATTTGATTATATATATATCTCATGAGATTATTAGGCATAAAATAATTATTTTGTTGACAAAGGTTTTGAAAGGATGGGGTTTCTTAAATTTTCATGCATTTATATAAATATTTTTTCACATAGGTATGAGAATAAGGGTTTTTATCTGAAATGTTTCTTATACTTATGGATGATCGATATTTATATGATTTCTATGTGACATTATATACTTTCATTCTTAATATTATTCTTTGGTTATGCCCTTATGGATCATGTTTATTGATTATTTTTTTCACACACTTTTGATTCACGTATTATTATATGAATGGACTTTTTTCATGATTATTGGTTTTTTATTTTTTGGGTATAATTCACATATATATCACAATTATATCTATATTATCATCTTTTTATTACATATGATATTTATTTGATGACACTTACGTTTAACCTAACTGATCATATAAGCTAATACCATTATTATATTTTTATTTCCCAAGGTTATAGTGATGGAAAATGTATGGAATTTTTAATAGTGTAACTTATTTGGATAATATGTAGGAGATTGTGAATATGTTTTATGTACTAATAGGTTTCTTATATGGTGGAAAATTCCCATTAGTTGAAAAATAATGTGTTTTTTTAGACAGTTTTTATTTCAAAATTATCTAAACATATTATTCTAAAAGGTATTTGAGATTTATTGTAACGAAATATTTAATTTATGTAATGTGACTAGATAATCAAATCTACAAGAAACTATATTTAATATTAGAGTATGTTTTAGGTAACACTGGATATTTGGATAATATCAATTGAGGATAAAATGTGTGTTTACAATTTCATGATATTCTAATAAAGATTAATTGATTATAATATATAAGTTATTGAGAACACATTAGGATAGTTGAGATTGATACCATAGATAAAAATATTTAAATAACATAGTAATATCATTAGTTGAATGATAAATATAAATAATAGTCCGATCACTCTAAAGATCGATAGGGTTAATGTCATGGAGAAAGGAAACATAGGAATCTTATTTTATAACCCTTGGAAACATATATACGTAATTATAGTTATATTAACCCTTTTCTAGATATCTCACTTCATAAAAAACATATAACCTGTGGATCTAATACATTAAAAATATGTGAACTCATAATCTTAGTGTGGATAAAATAAGTCATAACATGAAGGGGTGTGTGCGTGATATATAATTATGGTAATAAAAATATTATAAAACCATATATGATAATCATAAATTTTTTTAATGTAAAATATTATCATAAAAATATTTTTATGTAGAAATAAAAGATATGAAATTACTCAAAATTATTCTCAATTGTCATATAACTTTTGATGAGGACATAACAGTGTATAATACATTATAAATAAGGTAATTCATAAAAAGATTCCATTTTTTTGGAACTAAAATGCATCATTAAAATTTGGAATACGTTGATAACATATTTATAATGATGGAGAACCATAATAATATTAATATATATGATAGTAAAATCACTATTATCTTTCTTATATGAAAATTATCATTATATACATACAAAAAAATTTAAGAAAACCCAGTATTCATGCACCTATGTGATCTAACTCATTATTCCCATTACTAGATATCGCATGAGATGTAAACATAAATGAATTGATTTTTGGGTGATATAATACCACACCAAGAAACTTACATACATAGGTTTTCCACTTAAATTAAATGATAATCATATATTGAATGACCGATTAAATGGTAATGGGTTTCATAATTGATTTTTAAAAATAACAATAACTTAATATATTATAGGATTTTTGAAATTTATTTTATCAATGGTAATAATATCATGAAATAATATATTGGGTGATAAAAATATCACCCAATGAGAGAAGAAACATAGATAATAAATAGATTTGAAAATAAAAAAGTTTTGATGAATCCATTTAAATTTTTTCATAAGTTTATAAATACACATTTTTTTAAGGGAAAGATATAATTTTTATAGCTTATTATAAATATTAAAATCTAAAATAACTTGGAAAAAACATAGTGGAAATCCAAAATAAATTACTAGGAGATCCAACATTTTATTTTTTCTTAAGAGAATGAAAAAAAGATTGTAGTAATTTTGAAATACATTTTTTTCTTCAAAAATTACATCATTAAAAAGAGTTCTTGATTTTCCAGTTGAATATCTTTAAAGAAGATTACGATAATAATATCTAAAAATCTATATTACCATTCCCCAAAATAAAATATTACCCTAGATGGATGGAAAACCCCTGAATATGGGAAAAATTCATTAAATAAAATTTTTGTTATTATTATAAAAAAACATTTTAAGGAAATAATATAATCATCTAGGAAAAGTAACTTTGTTAGAAACATGATTTTACCCATAATGAAGGTTGAAATACAACATAAAATCATTATATTTTATAATAAATCTATTTTAAAAGTTAATATTCAATGAGTCGTGATTATGTCCTACAGATAATTTTAAATAAAAAAATATTCAATGATAATATTCAATCAAGTGTGATTATGACCAAAGGAAAATATAGAACACACCAAACCCAATAAAGCTTACATATAGTTTGAATGAAAACCCCATTAGAGGTATAAATTTCAATATATCATTAAATATCATGATATATAATAGTATAATGATAAAAAAAATTATATAAATTTTTTTAAACCACTGATAATGAAACATGGTGTATAACTTAAACTTGTCTCAAGGGATTCAAATTTTAGACAAATAAAACTTTTAAATGTTTCATTATATTGTTGAATGAAATATAGGATCATATATAAAAAATAAATATAATAATTACTAGTTTTATAAAAATATTCATACCTAATACTATTTTTAATTTCCATTTAAAATCATTAATTATATGTATATTTTTTCATTTTTTTAAAATTTCCAAAATCATGTTTTTATTGTTTTAACCATTTATAGCAGTTTTATAGGATACATACAAGTATGTTTTTCATCCAGAAATGTTCATCATTCTAATTTAATTAATTTTAAATTATGTTATGACTTAAAATTACTTGTTCTGTTTATTTTTTTCATGAGTACTTTACTCTTTATCAGAAAAGAATAAATCAACCACGAACACTTTTTTATGATTTTTTTACTTGTAAAGGGGATTTTAGTTAATGAGATAAATATTTTCATAACCTTCTAGAAAAAATAGAAATTTATCAACTTTATATTTATGTCATATTATACATGTGAATATGTTTTTATAATAATCCATGATATATGGTTGTAATACTGTGAATACAGGTGGTCTAACCAACTAAAATACCAGCATACAACATTTATTGATAATTATGATGTGATTCATTTTCATTATCATCACATTTAAAGAATAATGATATAATTTTATGTCTATTAGTGGGATATATTGGAATTATAATGTATGTTTAAATTGAATTATTTAATATGAAAATATTATATAATTTGAATTAATGGTTTTCCTCTATAAATACTTTTTAAGCGATTAAACTTAAGATAATCATTTTTTTACCATATCATTAATAAGATCTCTAATTTTTCATAACAAAACCTTAATAATATCCTAAAATTTATATTTATCACATAAAACATTATACTTTCTATCTATACAAGGTTGTAATGAAATGAAAAATTTAAATCAATCATTTCTTGGAGGTGGTAGTTAACACAAACACATAGTTATTGTTTTCATTTTCCAAAGAACAAGGAAATGGAGTAATATTATTTATAATATAAGAATATAAAATATTAAAATTCATTATATTATATTGAATTACCTAAATATACCATAATTATCTTTGGTTAAGGAAAATGAAATACATTGTTTTGTGGAGATAGTAGTCATCACAACATACAATTCACAATTTAGTTTTTAATAACAGAAAATGTAAGGGTTTATAATTACTATAACATCATTATAATAACATAAAAATAATTTATTGATATTTAGTTTTTCAATTTCATATGGGGACATAAAATTTGTGTAAGAATAAAGGCAATTAATGAAATAAAAAATTGAAACAACGATTCATAACTTATTCCTCACATAATGTCATATCTCCACTATTAATGTTGTTAATAAATTGAGTGATGGTTTTTGAGAGGAAAAAGACATCCTTAATGTTTATAAGAGTTTTCAATGGAGATATTTTTTTATATTTTAGTCCAACAATAATTATAATTTTTCAGTAAGTGAGTGGAGGGTTTAACATTTTATATTTAAAAAGGAGTGGGTTTTTGTTAAATTCCCAAAACTATCATTAATGGGAACTCACTCTAAAGAAAAGTGGGTAATGTTTTTGATAAATTATGTATTTGAGAGTATATAAGGTTGATAAAATCCTCCAAAATTAAAATATAAATATTTTCCTTCATGTTCAGCCCATTACCTCCATGTTTAGAAACATATACTACTGTTATTTTGACCAGATTAACTAATTTTAAATTGATAATTTATTCTTTATGAAAAAATGGTAAATATTTAATAATTTGTAAAATATCATCAAAAATATGAAATCTATTGTGCTTGATTCAATTCTCATAGGTGAAATAAGTTAAATTTAATATTTAAAATGTATAATGGATTAAAAATATATATATTTTTAAAAATACTACATAAATTCTAAAATACCAAATATTGGATATAAATTAAAACCAACATTATTAAAAGTATTTAAAAACATTTAAAATCAATATGTTTCTCTAAAAATATGGTTTTATAAATTTCGTAATCATAATTATAAAATATAATTTTAATAAAGTCATTTTATTCATAAAATTATATCTTCAAATATTCTGCTCAAAATTCATATTTTTAGAAAATATCAAAAATATATTTTTAGATAATATGGCCATGATAAATCCAAAAATGATTTTATATTTTTTTTTAAAAAATGTATAACATTAAAAATAGTTTTCTGAAATAAAAAATTAAATGTTGTGATGAAATTATTTTTTATAGAAAAATAATTTTATTATATTCAGTATATTTTTAAAATTTTACCTATTAATCAAGTGTAAATATATATTTTTGTTATTCAATAAAAAAATTTGTTATTGGGAATAAAATACCAATTTATAATAAATAAATTTTTAATCCAGAAGTGAATTTAGAATAGATATATTTCGAAGAGAATATAAATTCACAATATAGTAATACATAAAAACATTGTATTTAATTTTGACATTATACTAATTTCAACATACAAAACCCCTTATGATGTCTATTTAATTCATAATCATGAAACATGGTTTCGTTTTAGTTTTGGCCAGTTATTTAGATAACATGGATCTAGAGTCCATCACTATGAGCATGAACATATCTAATATACTGTTTTTCTCAAGGTGTAATTACTCACATTCATCTTTGTATTGGTGAAGGGAAAATATTATAAATCCCACCTCGAATCTAATTTTTCGAAAATAAGTTTCAAATGTAAGAAATCTAATTTTATATTCCTTTTCCTCATAGTCACTTTATTGGTTCTGTGATATGGTAACATAAATTTATTCTATCTAATTTAATGCAAACTTTTATCCATTATATAAAATATTCAAAATATATAATGGTTTTAACTATTTTGTTTTTATGTGAAAAAATCAATTAATAAAATGTGTATTTAGTTATAATACATAGTGAATTATCGATTCCTTTTAGTTGTTTAAATATTCAATGGAAAAGGATAAGAGATATTTAGTGAAAATCTTAGGGATAAGTCTGAATGAAATATATATTAAAATGATAACATACTATTTTCTTTAAATTAGAGATTGTGTATTGTTTTTAAATATAACATCCCTTTCTAGATATTACATGTCAATGAATGATGAATCACATACTTACCAAGGGGTAATAATCCAAAAAATAGAGTATTGGGTAATAAAATATTCATCACATGGTGCCTGATAATGTGGAATAACTACACACATAGATTAGCACACCCCGTGGATATCATCTGACCAATCCCATTATATTTAGACACCATTATGAAGAATTCATTTAGTAATTACATTACAGGATATGGTAATAAGTATATGAAAATCCAACATAATGAAAAGTTAATTTAACAGAATATATCAAATGATGAAATATAGTTATAACTATCAAAGACATATTAGGATTGAGTTTTCATATTTATAAGATCATTTTCAATGATTCTATTAGATATTGCATTAATCAATTTTTATTCATTATTTTACTGAAACTCAATCATGAATATGAAGTTGATAATGGTACTTATTATGAAACAAATATGTCTTATAAATTAATAAGTTGGAATAAATTAGTGGTTAATAGTATTAATGTATTACTTTTTTGATAGAAAATGATAGTATCGTAGTCTTAAATAATGAGTTGAGTATTATAAATTAATATAAATTTATTCATCATACACAATGATATTTTCACAAGTGAGTGGTATTTTTTGATGATATTATGTTATATTATACGATTTTCAAAAAAAATGTGAAACATTTATAAACAATTCTCTAATAAAAAATTTCAATAAATGAATGTAAATACACTTTAAATTGTACCAATAAAAATGAAAAGATATTTTTGAAAATTTTATATATTAGGGATATTTTTTGGAGAAAATGTGATTTAAGAATAGATAACACTTTGTATTAATATATGCTTGATGTTGATGTAAAAAATGGTTGTTTTATTTTAAATGATATAGTTAGAAATAATTGGTTACCTTATGATTGATTTTTTATTTGTAAATGTTTTAGTGGGGTTCATCAAATTTTTGTGATTGTTGTATATAATGGTTGGTGTGTGATTTTATACAATATTAAGGTTAAATATTGAGTGATTTTTGATAATGATATATGATTTTCTATGGTTTAATTTCATATTTATTAAAATGGATTTGGGAGGGGCATGTTATACAGAATATAGGATTATGGTATATACATATTTGTATATATAATTGTATGAGTGGATAATGTTGTTTGAAGAATTATAAGGAACTTGATATAATATAAGAGGGTAATAAAATTCACATATTAGAGGTTATAAATTTAATTATGAATGTGTTAATAATATTTTTATAAACATACATTAAGGAGTAATAATTAAAATAGAGAGGGTGCAATTTATTTAAGGGAGGGTGAATGTAAAAACATGATATCTCCTTGTTCATATTCCATATAAAATGATGTTCAATATAATTCTACATAAATTGACAACACTTAAATGAATCTATGACATTCATAAACCGTTAAAACATGTAATGTGAATTAATATGTATGAATATGATTAAATGACTTATGAAATATATTAATTTATTTAAAGGGAATTTTATACAAATTTACTCAATTATTAATGTGTTTAAAAATATATCTTTTTATTGAAATTATATTTTATTAAATAATACATAGTATAAAATTTATAATGATTACTTTAATAAAATAAAATATTTTTGATTAATTATATATTTATTTGTGATTAGTGGAAATTAAGAATTAAATCAATTAAAAAAATTGCATTGTATTTTATAATTATCAATAAAATTTAAAATAAAAAATTACTGAAATTGAAATATAAAAATAGAAAACGTTTATGAATTTATAATTTCAATATTAGTTTTAGATAATTTTATTTCCTTTTCTAAAAAGATATATTTTTCGGTGAATAGTTCAAAATATTATCCTCCAAATAACATGACATTTATAAAAATATAATTTTATATGTATGAAATGGAAATTTATTAATCATTTTTATTGAACCAAATTTTTGTTTAGAGGGTGAAATTATATTTTTAATATGTTTTGTGTTACTTTATAATCAAATAATTGAAATTTTATAACATATGTTATATTTTTGAAAACCATTTTACTCAATAAATTATTCAATCAGTATTTTTAATTTAGTTTGTATAAAAATTAAACATTGAATCAAATAAATTTAAATATAAATCTAGAATGAGTTGGTCAAAATTATTTAATAAGGACTATTTTTTAGAGCATAAAGGATAAGTTACCCTATGAAAAATAGTTAATATAAAAAGAAAAAATGGTGAAATTGAATGATCTATTGAAAATGAGTGAAAAAAAGTTAAAAAAATATAGGGGCATTGGTGTTTGAGGGCTAGATAAACTTTATCTATTCTTATTTATATTAGTTCCCAATTCGAAAGAAACTTTCTTTGAGATATTATTTCAGCTATTAAAATGAATTAGGTATTAAAAACACTTTTTACCATTTCACTTATATAAGAGGAACTCCGCTTATAACATCACATTACACCACAGACCACATACTTCATCACACACTCTTCTACAAACTATCTGCATCCCTGTTGTTAAAATTAATTAGTTTATGTTCTTCTTAACATTTCATCCAAGGAAGGCTTAATAACCTTTCCAATGGAGATAATCTAAGAATTGAGGTTAAAATTTATAATAAATCATATCACCGTGCTATTTCATTATATAAAATCCTTATTCCTAAAATTAAATTAAAATATCATAAAATGATAAAGATCAGTATAATTATTAATTTATTATGGTATTATAACATTGCTAAAATAATTAGAAATATTTCCCCCTTATTGAGTTAGAAAAATTAAATTGTTAATAATTCATTTTTCATATTTTCATCCTCATGATGCGTCATGTTTTCCTTAACAACCTATAAAGGGTGGTTGTTATATAGAATTTAACATATAATTATCATATTTATGAAAAATTTGACATTATTAAATGATGAGGAAAACTAATAACTTTCCTTAATCTATGAAAAAAATCATTATCTATTAGTATGCATGGACTACCTCCTCTCTGGAACGACCGATTTCCATTTTTTATTTCATCACCACCTTAATTCAATGATAATGAGGATGGTTTTAATATATAAATACTATTTTATAAATTTTTTTAGGTAACTGAAAGAATGTTTTCACATCTAATAAAATATATAACGAATAAACAACCATTATAAATTTAACTATCCAAATAGAGTGTTTCTATGAGAAAATAATGATTTAATCATATTATATAATAAAATCATAGAGGATATCCTCTAAATTTCATTTTTTAAATTTTTTATATATCATAGTAATAAAACCCATTATAAATTATTATATTTATAGTATAATGATATTAAAATTAAATCACTCCAAAATTATCAATTAATTATGGGGTTTTTATTTGGTTGGTCGAGTAAGGTAATTTAATAATGCTATAAACTTATTCCATGGATGAATATTAGAATTTAATTTTTTATAATATATTATATAAATATATAAACATTTTTTATTCTATAATGGTAATAAAAAATTTACGTAATGATTTAATAAAACAACCTTCATTCATTAAGAATCATTGAAACATGATCATCATGAAATTTATCGTTTAATATTGTAAAAAAATATAATATAATGAAATTATAACATAATAAATAATTATAAAACATCAGTTCCATTCAATTTTATGATATATTAAGGATGATATTTTGGGTAATAATGAAGAACAACATCATGATTATGAATCTTGTTCAAAATTACCATGGTTACTCAAACACGATATTGAAAATAAGTAATAAAATTAATTTTAAAAAGGAGAAGAATAATTGTAAATGATGTTTACAAACATTTATTTATTTGATTGTAATTTGTGAAATTTGTGACTAAGATATTTATATTTTTTATATAGGATCTTAAAGTGCATTTGACTAAGCTTAGAAACAATTTAGGGGTTTCTTTTTATCATTTTCTACTCTATGAGACAGATTTTGTATTGTTCATAGTAATTTTATTATATGGTGTATTAAATTAACTATTTAATTCAAATATGAAAATCTAATCCAATTTGATGATATTTTAATATATATTTCAATATATTTATTTAAAAAACCATTTATTCATACATTGCTAATTCTTTAAGTGTATCTTCAGCTCAATTTCCCATTAATTCGGTCATAGCCTTTCTTATTTGAATATACCTTTAAAAAATTAATTAAAAATACCGCTACAAAATGTTTAATAATATTTCAATTTTTTATTGAATTAGTTCTCTTCAATTATAATCACATACATGATAAAATGTTTTATAAAATTAAACTATATTATTTTTATGATTAACTCCCATTATTAACAATGACTATTTTCTATCATGTATATAGTTTCATTCTGAAAATGTTATCCATTATTTTTTGGAAATATAATATGAATTATTTTCCATGATAATCATAGATCAATTTACCCCTTTTTAAAGTGTAAATTTTTTAATATTTTTATTTTGTGTGTTTTAAAGAAGATGAATTTCAAAATATTAAAATACAGGGTTTCCATCATTTTAAAATAAAATGTTTTATAATCCAATCAATATTTTTTATATTATTTTTTATTTTAAATGATTTATTGTTAGTATTATATTTCAATGGTAAATTTTTTCAAATTTTTAACATCACCTTTCCTAAAATTAATCCTGAATGTGACCCATAACTTATTATTTTTATGATATTAATAGAAATATTACCTCAAGATTATTTTTTAACCGTCTATTCCTTGTGAACATATATTTTCATAGATAATTTTATTTTATTTGAAACATTCCCTATATTATTATTATTATTTCAAAAATAAATGTTTTTATTCTAGTTTAATAAATTATTTATTTTATAATTATTTCAAAAGATAAATGTCATTTATTATTTCCATTTTCTAAAAATCCTATTTTTTTTAATTCTACGAAATTTTAATTTGGTGCATCTTATGTTTGATTTAGGGATATTAATCAAATGTTACAATTAAAATTATATATATGGTTTTATTATGTAATAATATCCATCACAGAATTTTAATTTCCTAACTATCCTAAATGAATATATATAACTTTAATTCAATTGGATTTCCTTTTTGAATACCATGTTATCTATTTTTTTGGTTTCTTGGGGTTCAACTAGATGTCATAAATTAATTAATTGATCAATTTTATAAATTAACTTTAAAACCATTATCTATATGGTGAAAATTTCATATTATTTTTTATCTTGATTGAATGGTATTTACATATAATATTACAAAATATCTTTGGATTTCAGTTCATTTTCTATATATATGATATGTCATTGTAATTGATGGAAGTATAGAAGTTTCCCTCATGTGATTCCATTTAAAAATGACGTGAAACCAATTTTATTTCCACGAATTATTTATAATATTTTTTATTATCAATTTTATAACTATAAATAATGGAAAATAATATTAAAATAATCACTGAAAATGTGGGAGAAAATACTTTTTTGATAAATTATTTTTTAGTATAAAACATGGTTTATTATTATCCCATGCATAGAAAAAATATATAATGTATATTAAATTTTTTATTTATTGTTTAACATATTAATATAATTAAAATAATATAAAAATATTTATAAAATAAATTTGTTAAGATAAAAACACATTCTGCACATAAAATGGTTTTTCAAAAAATTTATTTTTTACATAAAAAATTTATTTTATAAAACATTCTAATATAAAATTGATTACAAAAACCATAATTGGATAATTTAAAATATATTTGTAATTAAATTAAGTTGAAAAAAATATTAAACTCTATGGAATTTGTTTACCTTCCAAAAATTAAAATAACCTTTTTCATTAAAAATATTATTTTTCACTAATCTCAAGAAAATAATTCATAAACTTCTAAAAAAATAATCCCAATATAATATTAATATTTTGATCTCAAAATTCAATTTCACAGTATAAAATAAAATTTCATAATTTTTTACATATTAATCATAATATTTACTCACAAAATTCAACTAAAATATTTTTTTTAAAGGGCACTTATTTTTGAAGAATAAAATGACAACTAAAAAATAAGTGATTATTTAAAAATAATTCATCAAAAAATTTATAATAAGTATTAAGTTTATATATATTTCATAAATTATTTTATATTTTTTTATACAATACAATTTAATAGTAATGATATAAACATAATATATAGATAATAATATTTTATGATTGGTTTTTGTTGAATGTTTCATATAACACAATCTATAAAAGAAACTAAATTTAATTTAAAAAATAATGTTCATAAAATATTGAGGGGTTACATACTCCCCTACATTAATAAATTGTTTAATTTCAATTATTTTATTTTTCTCAGTATGAAAATGTTTGATATTTACAAATTCCAATCATTTAAAACCACATTGTAAAAACTGTTAGTAAAACATCCACGTGAAAAGTGGGTAAGGGAATTATGTAGGTAACTAAAAAATAGGTTTTCAAAAAGGAGAACACAGGTGGATTGAAGAAGTTTTGGCATGGAAAAGGAAACTAATTCTAAAGGACCAATTGGTACTGATAGAGAACATAACCCAGACTATGTATACAACTACAAAACCATGAATTAGTGAGGTGTTAAAAGACAATCGTTTCATCAAAATTGAAGGATATAATAATTTTTTGTTAAGATCCATTTCCTATAATTGAGGAATTAATTTATTATCAAAACCAATAAAATTTTCTTCTTCAAATGATTTGTGTTTGAGATAAATTTTTAATATCTGATAAACTAAAACTAACATCTAACATATCAAAAAACTATATTAATGTATTTTTCTTCTATTTAGGTTTTAAATAAATCCAATAATTTTTCTCATTAGAAAATTATAATAATCAATAATTCATTAGATTGATAAATTAAACAATAATCTATAAATACTTAGTCAACAAAATAACCTCAATATTAATGAATTATTTAATCTCAAATGTTATATCATACCCTTCAGAATTTTTTTTAATAAAATATAATTTTATTATTCCAAAAATTTATTTAAGGATAAATCACATTTTAAACCTAATAAAATATTTCCCAAATATCATTATTCACCATGATATATCACTATAAAATATTTTAATACGTTTAACACAACCTAAATATCATGAATCAAATTCAGATACTAACCTAAAAGTTAATCCTTAACATGAACATAAATATGTATGAAACTATCACATATTTAGTGAATCACATTTCAACCATTGAGATTTCATATAACTCATATTCCAATAGACAATAAATAATATTAAAACAAATAATATACCAACCCTAATGGGTTATTTAAAACACAATAGGGTATTCATGTTGATACCTAGTAAAAGTTTCATATTAATAAATTAAACATTAAACGGGGATATTGATTCCATTTAACTTATGTTCAAACATAAATTTATAAAAACATTATGGTATCCATAAATTTTATGAAAATGTAATAGGAGAAAATAACATAATCTGTATTCCATAGAGACATTCACAAACTATTGAATATATTACACAAATCCAAAAACCCAATAAACACTATCAAGTTTGTTCAAAATCACATTGTCCTAAACTAATAAATTTCATGGTCAAAAATATAATCCTAAAAATATAAATCATAACTTTATCCAAATTAAACATATATAATAAAATCAAACCATAGAACAATGCTTATATGTATTTTTTTAACAAAGATGTGATTCCATCCAAACTGACACCCAAATGGATTAATGTCAGGTCATTAAGGGATTTCTCGATCCCCGAGGGCTGGAAAAAATGCCTCAGTATCAACAATATTCATTTGTAATGATTTCACCCATTTGTATGATCAAAAAAACCAACAATAATTAAACACCAAAATAAATGATAAACATAACAAAATAGGGTACAATAATTTTTAGATTTCCTATTTTACAAATTTGACCTAAAACAATCATACTAAATTGGAATGAAGACAAAAAATCTATAAAAAATATTTTATGAATTAATATGGACATCAACTTCAAGGAACCACCACCAACACCTGCAAGAAGTGGAACCCTAATAACCAGATCCACCATCACGATGAAAAAACATCTTGGATTTACCAGTTTCATTAATAATAAATATTTTATAAACTGAAAGGTGTATACTGGGTGTGAGATAAATCATAGTAAGATCCACCCAAAATAAAATATTTCATTCCATAACATTATTATAAAAATTAACATACAAATTTTCATAAAATCATTTAAAACTTTTTTAAAAATATTTTTTATAGAAAACAATCCCTTGAAACCTATTTCAATGAAAAAACTTTTTCCACAGATATGATTTCTTGTAATTGAAATATAAAAATAGTGTAACATATACCGAAGTCTATCACTATATATCATAGGCATCATGTAACAAGATATAACCCTAGTTTAATACGTATAGGTAACTAATACATGTGGGATCTTATAGTTCACTAACATAGTTTCCTAAGATTTCCATTATTCCCAAATTTCATTTCACATATCTCATAAGTCAACACTTTAACATGTATATTCCATGAATCATAAAAACATAAGGAAATCAACAATTTTCATAACCAAACTACATTATATTTAATATATTCAAAAACCATTTAAAAATTCATTCAACACCACTTGAACAATTTGTGATACCCTTTAGAGACACATCAGGTAATGCACTTGTGCAATCCAATCATTTCTGTGGGAAATACCCTTTCAAATTCATATTCAATTCAATGCAATTTTTATAAAATTATTCACAATTCAATGAAACATTTAAGGTACACAAAATGGTATCCGATAAGGATAAAACCATAATTTCTCTTGAAAAAACCTATTTACCAAAAATTAGTCCCTTAAATTTATTTTATATAATATTTCTCACCATCCACACAATGCGTAACATTTTTTCATTAAACACCAAAATAATGAACATGAGTAATAAAACCAATAACTTTTAAAATACAAACTTTTATCACATATTAATGTCATACCATTTCTAAAGAACGTTTCACACCATAAAAATAATTTGTAGAACACATTCAAATAACTAAGAAACAATATCTTCATCATTTAATAATGTAAAATCATAGAACAACATACCACACATTTAGAGACCTCTAAAAAATGGTGGAAAACCACCATCACACCACCATAAGTCCCTAACACGAAAATATAGAATAATAACCATAAAATTATCACAAAAAAACACAAGATAAAAACCTCCCTAAGTAAGATAACCCACTAGAAAATTAGAAGTCAAGAAGGTGGGAAGAGAATCCCTAGAAAGAGGGAGAATTCATGGGAAAATGAGATTATATGATGTGTTCAAGAATAATCAGGGTCATAAATGGCCACGAAATGAGGATATATGGCTTCAAGTCGTCTTCGAGGCGTATCCCATGGATAAAAATTTGAATCTGGGTGGATGGTATTGGTTTTAGAAAAACATAATAGGTTGTAGAAAGGTATTTTCAATATTTTAATGATCTAGAAAAGTTGCTTGGGTTTCCTGCATTATTTTCCCAATCATGTGAAGGCTATGAGCCCATCAATATTCTATTGGGATAGGCCTCATGTTTCACCCACATGGTTTTCCAAATTTTGTGCTAGTCATATAGTCTGCACTATCCAAAAATACATTTGGACACATGGTTTCTTGGGAATGGTTGCATAGTTTCCCATAACCATGTTCCAACAATGTGCCACCTTATATCAAGAAAAAAGATACATTTTCCCCCAAAAATACATGGTGAACACTTGGAAAAAAATATTAAACTAAAAATGTAATTTAATATTACCTCAAAAAATCATGTATGTGATAATTACCCCCACCATGAGAACATTGTACCCATCAAAATTCACTCCAAATCATGATTAGAGAAAAAAATAGACGATATTTCTCAACATAATAATTATTCTCTCAGGTATAATACACATCATTTCCAAGATTCCAAAGACCTCAGACCAATATCATAGATATTCAATGAATCAATAGTTCCTAAGAGTCAACTATCCATACCCATCATTCAATCATAGATAAACCAGGATCCAATTCCAAATATTCCCAATTCAACACATCAGAAATTTCACGGTTGTACATTTTATGATAGGAAATGTGTAACACATCATGCATTGAAATCACCTAATAATGCAAGGCTAACATGTATACTAGTTTACCAACTCTCTTATTAATCTGAATCTGTTTTACATACCATATCATTAGCTACACTTTTTACACAAATGAAGATGACCCAAGCGTGGTGACACTTTAGAAACACAAAATCACCAATAGAAAGCTTTATATATCAATACATCTAATCATTATAAAAAATTTGACGTATTTGATCCACCAAAAAACTATTACTTATTAGCTTATCATTATCAAAAGTCTCATTTCCAATGATATTTGCAAACATTGAGATTTCACAAACCATATCCCAAACGAAAGAGACTAAAATAACCAAATATAAATCTCATCAAAAAGAGACATCATAATTGAGTATTGTAAACTATTTTCATATGAAAAATATACCAACCCAAATTTTGGCCCCCCAATCCTCCAAATTCCAAAACACTAGCCCAAAAATGTCTTTAAAAATCTAATTCACCTACTCCTTGTGACCCTTAGTTTGATTATGTTATTTCATCCCCAACCTGACCTTTAACACCAATGTGTTCTTATGTCCTTCCCAAAACCATGGGTTAAAATGATGGTCTATATCAGAAATAATTTTTGATATAACACCATGATGTCTCACAACATTCTAAACATAAAGTCCACCCCACTCATCCACTTTTGAATAGTCCATCTTTAAAATGAAATGGGATTTTTTAGTCAGATGATCAATCATTACCCAAATGGAATTCAAACCCCATTGTGTATGAGGCTATCCAAAAATAATGTTAGGGGAGATCTAGTTCAACTTCTAGGAAGTAATGGGTAGTGACTTAATCAAACATGATGTTCATTGGTTCTCATATTTGACTTTCTAACATTTTAAACATTGTGATATAATGTAAGCTATATCTCACCTCATACATGGACACCATAACTACTGAAGCACATAATAGTACATTTTTGTAGCATCATGATGAACATCACACTAAGAGTTGTGGCTATCACGCATCGGCACCTTCTTCACTGATAACAGCACCAAAAAGAGACCCTTGGAGAAAAAACTCTCTCTGGAGATGATGACCAATTAATAAACATCATACTACCTTTTAGAAAAACATAAACTACTTGCACAACCCATCAACAGATTTCTCTCATTGAATAAACACTATAATTGAATGTGTCAACAGCACGATGGAAAAGAAAGAACCTCCACTTTGCTCCTTGGTCTACAGATTCATATGAGCAATGAGCCCAATAAAATCCCACACATCCCCATATATTCTATATTCATGAACATTCCATTTTATTTCTCAATTTATCTTCCACTACATTACCTTATCTTGGGTTGTACAAGATATTAAAATCAAACCCCTGAAGATACTCAAACCAAAATCATTACCATAGATTTATATCTTTTGAGGATAAAATATAGCCAAATATTTTATGAACAGAATGAACTAAAAATTTGTCCCTAAAAACAAAATTGATTAAAGTCTTTAATGAATTATTAGATACTAATTATACCAGATCATGGTTTGGGTGGTTCTTTTCATGTGGCCAAAGATGGAATGAACCATAATCCACCACATGGTCATACTATATAAACAAAAACCCCTGAAAAATACCAAATGCATCGAAATAGACAAAAAACTCATTCTAGTGATTGGAAAAGTAAAAACAAGGCACGTGGTCTACTGAAACATAAGATCCTCATAAGATTCCTTAAACTATGGGTTACATTAAAACATAAGCCCTTCTAGGTGGTCACTATAATGAATGAATATGGACAAGAGAAATCTCGAACAAACCCCCAGTAATACACAATCAATCCAAAACATATTCTGATTTCGAACACATTATTTGGTTGATTCCATGGTATAACTATACCAATCTACTCTAGGTCCACTGAAACCCCTCATTCCAGGATCAAATGACCTAGAAACTAATCCTCTCTAATCAATAATGTTCATTTATAAAACATCACATAGAGATAATGATCTCGAGGAGTGCACAACAAAATTCTCATATGTCACTCATTCTCTTCCTCGGTCCCTGAATAGACTAGGATGTATCAAAAAAAATATCCTAAAAAGAGATTCAGTATAATGATGGAACACCCTATTCATATACTCTATAAAGACAACTGGATCATTCTTCAACTATATTGGCATTACCAAGTACTCAAAATGGAAATAACTTCTTTAGAAGGATATTTTTTGACCATCCACCTCTCTAACTCAAACATGATTATACACAAAATGAAAATCAATCTTGTAAAATCACCATGCCCACATAAGATGACTGAAAAGTCATAAATACATAGAGAAGGTTAATTTTAAATGTTTTTAACATTATTTAGGTTCTAGTAATCAACACACAACTGGGGAGATCCATTTACCTTTATCTAAATAGAACATGGGTAGACCAATGTTGAATGATCGGGTGAATGAATCCATTCGATTAAAAATCATATTGTTTCCCCTTTTATCCCCTCAACTAGGTGATGAATTTACAATATTTGGGAAGATATACCAGATGTGTTCCTCCTACCATGTTTATAGTGAACTCTACATCACACTCAAGAGGAGAACCTATGAAATCTTATGAAAAAAAACCTCTAGGAACTCATCAACTATAAGAGTAAATTCACCCCTAGGAGAACAATCATATTCCTCAAACATGAGTGAAGATTAATGATAAACAATGTTCCCTAATTTCTATCATGGAGGTCTAAATATACCAACCAAAGATCCCATTCACCTTTAAAAACATATGTACTTTAATCTAGTGCCACAAAACTAACCCTCCACCTATAGTAATCGTTGTGATACTAAAAATTCACTATGTATTCTGTTTCAAGGATCATGTCAAAGATATCCATATCTCAAACTGGAAAATACCATTCTATGTCTACTCCTGACACGGTGAGTTCACCAGATAGCCACATAATACCCCGCACTCCCTTAATACCAAGTGGCACTACAAAATCCATCGAAAATAACATATGCTCAGTTAGAAAACATTACACACCAACAAGTTGGAAAAAACTATAAGAAATAGAATCAATAGAATAAAAAATAATAGCTAGATACAATAAAATAAGAAAGGTGCCTCGAACTATCACATTACCTTTATTAGATTCCATTGGCACCTGATCCACCACAAGGTGTTTCATCATATAATCCTATACCTACGAATGACCACTAGCCTAGGGATATTCCCTAAACTGAATCTACCTTGATGATGATCCATACATGCATCCATGACATCCAAACTGAGATCCTAATTTCCTAGATGATTATTAATGGGGTGTCAAACCTTTAGAATACACTAATCCCATAACACTCTGATAAGGGAATACTTTTCTAAAGAAATTATCCAAGTTCCCCATAACTATGCACTAGTGTAAAGGTTTAGGTGTAGATGAGAATGTAGGTTGTGTGTTTGCTATATTCCCACACTAATAAAACATGAATAACCCAGTGTTGTAATACATTGATGAAGAAAATCGGTATGGATGGAAAAAACTACCACCTACCGTATTACCCATCTTGCCTCCCTTCCACATATTCTCAGAAGAACTACCACTTCCCTCTGTTCACACTACAACAGAATAACCAGATAGTCCTTTTAGATCAATTTTTACAATTATAGAATGATAAACCATATCAGTATATGTTTTCATCTTATAAAATATGACATCGTACTTGTTCACTTGTCGAAACCCCAGCATGAACTATTGAGCCATCATCTTCTCATTTTAAATGACCTTGGGTGCACACCGAACTTACTTTACAAACTAGTTTCTATACTCTATCATAGACCAACCTACCTATGAAAGCTCCATAAAATCCCAAGATATAGTGAATACCAAAATATCAAGACAATACTATTCATATTAAACAACTTTGAAATCATTCCCTCTTATCTTTAATTATATCCATTTTACACAACCAAGTCAATATACTTATGATTGGTACCCTCCAGCATTAATGAGACACATTTAACTCCAACTACCTCAAGAGTATCACAAAATTCTAACATCCTCTCAATCTTATAAAGACTCTCCTCTGCATCCTGAGGTTTTGTTCTACCTCAGAATGAAGTAGTATTGTTTGTGAGGAACACTCAATCCTTTTACTTTACAGGACCAAGTTCGAATTCTCTATCCCAAGAAGGACAACGTCCCACTAATTCTCACAAAACATAGACAACAAGAACAAATAATTCCATTAACCTATGGTTGTTTGGAGAGGGATTTCTATCTCTATTCTATCCCCTTTTATTCATTAGGGGTATTTGGGGAGGCATATGACAACATAAATCATCAAAAAAAAGGAATAACCCATTACCACAGTATAAAAAAATCATAAATAACAAAAAATGTCAAACAATTCATAAAACAAAAAATAAACAAATCCATCACAATAATAATGAAAAGAAAACCACTCCACCCTTCCCAAAGTCTATATAAAAGATGTATCATATACATATCAAAAATAATAGAAGTAAAATCATATCCCAATATCCTAGGGCGACTGGTGTCCTATCACAAGGTTTTTTTTTTCTAGGCACCACTCTCTCATCTAGGACCTCATGTCCTGAAAATCCTAGCTCCATCCTATCCAGACTATTTCCCATGTAACATGACCCAGAAATAGTGTAACCTGGCTCTAATATCATTTTTCCCTTAATGAAGTCATGTTATAATACAACCCAACACCTGACTCGATTCATGACATATCCCTAGGGGAATTACAAATCCACACAGACTAGAAAATTATGACATGGTATCATCAATATATTTTTAGAATGATTTCACATATTTATGTGGTCAAAAACAAAAAAACATAATTAATAAACACACTAACTAATAAACATAACCAAAAAGGTAAATATTTTTGAGATCAATGTTTTACACTTCTAACCAAACAAATCATAATAAAGTGGAAAGGAACCGAAAAAACTCTCCCAAAAACATTATTGAAATTAAAGGGACATCACCCAAAGTCAACAACTGTAACGCCCCAACCCCAGTTACCAAGAGTTGGTGAATTATTTCATAACATTGGCATGATCACAGAAGATCATGTCTCGAAAGGCCGGTTAGTTTAGTAGCCTTGGAAACACTAGATACATTCATAAATGTTACATTACATCATAAAGTGAAAAAATAAAATAACAAAGTCTCCATAGTCCACACTCATATCCTCTTCTAACTATCCCTGGAGGTCATTCATAAAATACATCTTCACACCCTGGAAAATATTAAAACATTGAAAGGGGTGAGCTTAGATGCTTAGTAAGGATAACAATATTGCGGAAGCTTTCATAAATAAACATTAACCTTTAAGGCAATGTATAACTAAAATAAAATCCTTTTTAAACATGAACTTCAAAATAATATGGAAAAAATAAAAATAAATAATGCCATTCACTTACTCACATGGATATTCTACTAGTCGAATAATCACATGCAATATCAATAACCCCTTTCATAATGTTGGAATGCATAATACCAGACTATCATAACCACGTAGCCAAGGCCTCGTGCCAAGACTACATATAAGATTTATTCAAGGCCCCGTGCCAAGACACTAGTTTGTCTCATGAGACCTACCGATGCATCGAGGAGCTATAGCAGGCTCCACCCGTCACTTATTAAGTCTAATTCATTCCTCATATGAACAGGTTTAAACATATCATAAACCATAACATAATTGTATCACATAAAACATTCATAAAGGAAACATAATATTTCCACACATCAATCACAGGATATCAATACAACACGTTTATATAATATAAACTTTATCAAAACCATTTTCAATACCAAAATAAAAGAAAAGTAAAACATGGTATTTATTTTTCTTTTAAAAAAAGTTATGGCTTATAGAGGAAACCGAAACTCAAATAATAGTCACGGCAGCAGATAATTCGTTGTCGCCACATACAAATGAAAAAACATTACTTTTTTCATTTAGTAAAAACGCTTCGTATAAAAAGATTCCTTTTTAATAAAAGTAAAAGTCAAAGGGGGTTTATAGACTGTATAAATGATAGTTTTGTATAAAACCAAATATGCCTCAATGAATGGAGATTGAGACGAAGTCCATACAAAGATCATTTTCAAAATAAAATAGATCTATTATGTGTATTTACTATAAGTAAACATAAAGAAAGTACAAATACACGATATGACATAATAATATCATGAAATAATTTGAAAGTAGGAGATTAACCCAAAGAATGGAAATTGGGTTAAGAAATTCCCTTACCTCATGTCTGACATGACTCGACCACTGTTTAACCTTCTGAATAATAAACTAGAGTAAATATCTACCTTCTTATGAACCTTTTTCAAGTTCATTATTCCTTTTATATCACTTATTACCATGTTATGAACATTATGTAATTATTTAAGCTAATAACGGTCGTTTTGTCGATCTTAGGTACATGAGTCAAAAATAAACTTCTTATAATTACACTTTGTTCATGTGGTAAAATATCCATTATATCCATAATTATATTAATTATGTAGATATCATATACATCATATATATCTAGTACATACATTCATTTATAATATTACATACCATTTAGAGGTAAGAAATGAAATGTACCGTTCATGGAGACGGTATGTCATACGTATGTATGAACGCTACTTTCACTTATATTTCATATCTAATGGAATTATGTTATAATTATATAAAGGTATAATATAATTCCAGTATAATATAATGTATAATAACAATTAATCCATCCTTTATACATCCCACATATGGCATTAATGATTCAAATCACTTTTAGGGGGCGGTAGTCTGCACTTCCTAAAATAAAAATATCACGTTTTCCCATAACGGAAACAATAAAGGTATGCCATAAATGAAAAATACAGAAGCTTAAGCAAAAAACAAAAATATTATATATCATATATAAATATATTGACATCATAATGGCCACCTTTGAAGGTGTTATATGGGTGTTGAACAATCATCGTTTCGTGAGGCAGAAATTTGTTATCCACAGAAACAGTATGTTCTTTAACCATTAGATGTAGGTGTGTGTATGTATATATCGAATACGTGTTATAAAAACATTATAGTATATTTAATATAGTGGTTTTGTTACAAAATAATGCAATAAAAGGAGTTTATGAGGTTGGAGAAGCAAAATAAAACAAAATAACATAAGAGGAGACATTACCTTAAAATCGGGTAACTCTTTTTGATTTGAGCCAAGGGCTTCCTTGAGAAGAATTCTGCCCAATGTTTGGCTTCTAGAAGAATGAGAGGGAAGTTTAGAGAGTGTTGTTTCAGAGGATGGCTGAGCCAAAAGGCTTTGAAGGTGTGAGTAAGGTGGTAGTGGTGGGTCCTTTTATAAGAGGAGTGGAGGGGTACTCTTGGAAAGCCATGAAATGTTACTTTATTATATAATGAGTTTCGGATTTTAAAGGTCCCAAACTTATATATTTAGAGGCTAAGGTGATAAGGGTTCGAAATATACTCATCCAATATGTTTTTGACAAGTGTAGGTCTTAGATTTTACACTACCTATTTATTTTATTTAAATCGTTAATTAATGAGGTAATTGATGCATCATCATGGTGTCATAAATAATTTAATTTATTTAATGTCTAAAAATTATAATAAAATTAACATGATGCAGTAAATATTTTGATCCTTCTAATGAATATTTAATGTTAAAAATATGACTTTTATAACCCCATTTAAAAATTGATTTATTAAAACAACTCATGTTTGTGACATTTGTTTTAACATTAAATAAAAAGTTTTTAATGTCATTTTCCTACCAAAGTGTCTTAATGGGGTCCCCAAGTTTCCCCATGGATTTTCTTTGTCGGCCATGACTCATTAAATAGGGGTAGGACATGTGTAAATGTATTTTCAATTTTTTATAATATAATTATTACCTTAAATTTCACTAATTACCTTTAATCGCGATTAATTAAACATAAAAGTTACTATTCACCAAAAAATTATTTTAATCCCATAGAACCACATTTTACTTTTTAATGACAACCATGTATATCAGATTTTTAAAAATCAAATCACATAATTGGTAATGTTTAATTTAAACGAAAAATCAGTTTTTTAACTACTACTTAGTGGTTTCACTATTCATCAAAAATTGATGTTTTTCAGAACAATGCCAAAATTTCACCCTAAGATATAATTGATATTCTGAATTCAAAAATGATGTCTATTTTAAAAAATTCAAAACATATAAGTTTCATTAATTAATTTTATAACTAATTCCCGCTGTCACAACAAATAGCGTGTTTTTAAGAAACAATATATATCAAAAGATTGACAATTGTTTATGTCCAATTTCAAAGTGAAATTAATTTTAATGAACACCATTGGATAAAATGGCAAAAATATATTCTAATTATAATTTAAAACAACTCAATAGTATAATTTATCACTATAAATTATTCTGATTAAAAAAGTGGTTTTAAGTATTTTTCACTATTCATAAAAAATGGAAGTTCTCAGAAAAATACAAAAAATTAAACTTAGGATAATTTCGATATTACGAATACAAAAATGAAGTCCATTTTGAAATATAAAATTTCTATAAATTTAAAAATTTGGTATTACTATTTATAATGGATACTTTGATTAGTCTCGGTGTGTTAGAACTCGAATCTGCATACAATGCAAGTTATTTCATTATTGAAAGAGAAGCGTGTCGTGGAAGCTCGGTCTGTTACATTCTCCCCTCCTTCAAATAATTTCATCCTCGAAATTTCATATAATATCACTGTATAAAAAGACTTTGGTGATTCTTCATCATAAGTTCCTCGAGATCCCACGTTGCCTCCTCCATCTTATGGTTTCTCCATAGAACATCTACCCAGACGAGTCGTTCGGTTTCTCAGCACCTGTTCTCTTGTATCAAGAATCCTGACGGGCTCTTCGCAATAAGACAGATCGGGTTCCAGTTCTAATTCCTCATAGGTGAGTACATGCGTTGGGTCAGGCATGTATTTTCTTAATAGTGATACGTAGAATACATCATGAAATATGGAGAGACTTGGCGGCATTTCCAAATGGTAATCTACAGCCCCAATTCATTCTAGAGTTTCCAAGGGTCCGATGTACCTGGGACTAAATTTACCCTTTTTACCGAAACGTACAACTCCCTTCCATAAGGATACCGTCAAGAAAACATGATCTCCTACCTGAAATTCCAATTCCATCCTTCAGTTGTCGGCATAGCTCTTCTACCGACTTTTAGCTGCTTTTATGTGGTTTTAGATTACTTTCACCTTTTCCATCGTTTCCTCCACCAGTTCTGGGCCTACAAGTTTTTTTTCACCAACATCATCGCAACAGGTTGGTGTGCGACATCCCTTTCTGTATAACACCTCATATGGCGCCATCTGAATACTTCAATGGAAGCTATTATTATAGGAAAATTCTACCAGAGGTAAATATTGATCCCACATTCCATGAAAGTCAAGTGAGCATGATCTCAACATGTCTTCTAAGGTTTGAATAGTTCTTTTTGATCGTCCATTTTTTGAGGGTGGTAAACGGTGCTAAAATGAAGTTTAGTATCAATGGCCTTCTAAAGACTTTTCCAGAATCTTGATGTAAAATGGGGATCATGATCCGAGACAATCGATAGGAGTACTCCATGAAGTCTTAAAACTTCATTAATATATAGTTTTCTAGACGTTCAAGTGGTAGATCTTCCCTTATATCAAGAAAATGTGCTGACTTCATGAGACGATCAACAATGACCCATATCGTGTCATTACTACTAGGAGACTTTGGTAGTCTCATGACAAAATCCATCGTAATATTATCCCATTTCCACTCATGTATGGGAAGAGGTTGCAATACTCCACCAGCCAGTTGTCTTCCAGCTTTCACTTGTTGACAAACCATACATCTTGACACAAAATCAGCAATCTCCCTCTTCATGTTGTCCCACCAAAAATGTCCCTTTAAATCTCTATACATTTTGGTGCTCCCATGGTGTATAGAGAAATTGGAACTATGAGAATCAACCAAAAATTCCCTCTTTAAATCAGTTATATCAGGAACACAAATCCTTCTCCCAAATTTCAAAATTCCATCTTCATTCACAAAGTCACTCAATATCCCATCATCTACAGCTTTAATCTTCTTTTTCAACTCTTCATCATTGGCCTGAGAACACTTTATCCTTTCTAGTAAATATGGTTTGTCAACCATTTGAATTTTTTTTGATGTTTCACCCTCCATGGAGATTCCCATATCAATCTTTACTAGATCCATGAAAATAGGATCCCTTTCCACTCTCATCATGTTCAAAACTCCCTCATCTTTTCTACTCAAAGCATCTGAAACCTTATTTGCCTTCCCTGGGTGGTAGTGTATCGTGCAATCATAATCCTTGAGTAGTTCAAGCGATCTCCTTTCCCTCATGTTGAGTTCCTTTTGTGAGAAAATATATTTCAAACTCTTGTGATCGGTATATATCTCACATTTTTCACCATAGAGATAATGTCTCCATATCTTCAAGGAAAAGATTACAGTAGCTAACTTGAGATCATGAGTAGGATAGTTCTTCTCGTGACTTTTTAGCTGTCATGATTCATAGGAAATAACCCTATCATTCTGTATAAGGACACAACCATGCCCTTTCATTGATGCATCGCTATAAATAACGAACCCATCATTACCTAATGGTAGAGTCAATATAGGAGCGTTGACTAATCTTCTCTTAAGTTCTTCAAAACATTCATCACACTCTTTTTTCCAGGAAAATTTAACCCCTTTACGTGTGAGATTCATTAATGGGTTAGCCAATCAGGTAAAATTATGGGTAAAACGTCGATAATAACCTGCCAAACCAATAATGATGCGTACCACAATTATATTCGTCGGTGATGGACATTCTTGTATTGCCTTGGTCATAGAAGGATCAACGGAAATTCCATCCTTAGAGAAAATATGGACAAGAAAAGATATCTCCTGATGCCAAAATTCACACTTGCAAAACATCCCATGTAATTCATTCCTTCTAAGAGTCTTCAAGATAATGCGCAAGTGATTTTCATGATCTTCATAGCTTTTGGAATATACTAAGATATCATTAATAAATACCACCACAAAATCATCAAGATATTCCTTGAAAACTATATTCATTAGATCCATGAATACAGAGGGTGCATTAGTCAATCCGAAAGGAATTACTGTAAACTCGTAATGCCCATATCTTGTTCGAAATGTTGTCTTCGGAATGTCTTACTTCTTCACACAAAACTGATGGTATCCAGATCGAAGGTCAATCTTTGAAAATTATTGATCTCAATGCAATTGGTCAAATAAATCATCAATGTGAGGTAGGGGATACTTGTTTTTTATGGTTATAGCATTGATCTCCATGTAGTCAACACACAACCTAATAGATCCATCTTTCATCTTAACAAAAAGGACAGGGGATCCCCATGGAGAAACACTAGGGTGAATAAATCCCTTATTAATCAATTCTTCTAGTTGTTTCTTTAGTTAAACGAATTCCAAGGTGGTCATCCTATAATGGGTCTTCGATATAGGCCTTGATCCAGGAATTAAATCAATGGAAAACTCAACTTCTCGTTCTAGAGGATGTCCAGGTAAATGTTCCGGAAAAACATCTACATATTCTTTCACAATAGGTACATCCTCTATTTGAACATTCCTTTCCTTTCCCTTAGTCATTTCATTCTCTTCCCCCCCAAAAATTGAATTTAGTTGAGCTACTCGGGGTGGATCTAAATAAGAATTAGGTGGTGACAATTCTGCTCTAAAAATAAGCTGTTCCTTATCATCATCATCAAAAATCATAACCTCCTTCTTCTTACAATAAATCTTTGCATCATAGTCTGAAAGGAAATCCATACTGAGGATTATATCAAACTCAATAATAGTTATGACAATAAGATCAGCGGATAAAGAATAGTTATGTGCTCTAATGGGGACTGATTCACAAAACATTGTTGGAATAATACCTCCCTTATGAGTTTTGACAGAAAATTCTCTTGTTAAATCAAATTGGAAATATCCAGTTTTCTTAGCAAACTGGGAAGATACGAAACAATGCGATGATCCAGAATCAAATAATGCATTTTCTAAACTTGAGGAAACTATTAAATTACCTGCCACCATGTCTTTCTGAGCTTCAACCTCAGCAGTAGTGATAGAATAAGCTTGGCCTTGATCCCTTTTCCTCTTCTGAGATAGTTCCCCTGACACTTAGGACATTCATTTTCATAATGTCCCATATATTTACAATTATATAATTCCACATTGACAACAACTTTCTTTCCCTTGAAATCATGAGCTTGGTCACCTTTTTCCCCACACTTGTAATAGATTCCCATTCCCTTCAAGAAAGTATCAGGGTGTTTCTTCCCACATTTACTACAGGACTGATATTCAACATTTCCCGTCATCCCCTTATTTCCATTTCCATATTGATCAGATGACCTATTATTTTATTTCTTTTCATTAATATCATAAGACTTAGATAATTCCTTTTCCGTCTTGATAGCACACGACAAAATATCTTCGTACGATGAGAAGGTTTGTGAGACTAATGCTCGACAGAGAAATAGTTTTAACCCATCAAAGAAATGATCAATCTAACTTCATTAGTTACGTATATAATCTGCAGCATGCCTCGATAAACTTGTAATGTTAGCCTCATAATTTGGACATTCTCATCCTCCTTCTTCCTCAGACTCAGAAATTGCCTTTAAATATATGCTCGATGGTCATGTGGAAAGTATTTTTCTAAGAAAATTTCCTTAAACTCCCTCCATTCCATACTTGATACTTCTTCATCTTTATTTTTGTTTTGAATCAGCGAACACCATTGATCGGCATCTCAAGTGAGGCGGTAGGCTGCCATGACAACCTTCTCCCTTTCGCTACTCCCCAAGGCATGGGATATTTTGTCTAAAGAGTTTATCTATTGATCAACTACTAATGGATTTGTACCCCCATTAAATGATGGAGGTTTTTTCCTCATAAAGCGGTCTAATATTGATCCTCCACTTCGCGGATCAGGGTGCTCCATATGAGTAAAGTTATTATTCTTAACCTGAGTGAGTTGTCCCAGTATGGTAATAAGTTGATCAGCACCAGTTGTATATCCAGATCCACAATAATTATATTGAGCAGGAGGGCAATCCCTACACGGAGTGCGTGCATTGATACATTTATCATCCCTTCCACTAGGCACCATTTCTAAACAATGGCATAAACTAGATTAGTTTATGAATCAAAATACATAATTCCATACTTGTTAAAAACTTAACATAAATTGAACAATTTATGGATATAATCCATAATCATAAAAAAAATTCTTTGAGGAAGTATATACTCATAACACTTCATAGTGGATTGTAATGAAAATGAGAATTATCCTAAGCATATCCCCTGGGAGTGTCGTAACCAAGAGTAAAGCAAGGCCCGTTGTTGTGCACCAGTTCCCGTTCTAGTCTAGCTCAAAGCGGTGTTTTCGGGTTTTACCCCTACATACATCTATTCCAGAGCCACCTCTACCTACACATATCCAGACAGAGATGTATTTCTCGGAAAACTCAAAAATTCTCTATAATACCAAAATTCTAGGAATTTCTTGTATACTAATCCTCAATGTCTATCTTTGGGCTATGTTCTCTAATCAGAGTTTATCTAAATATAGCTTCAAAGGTTAGTACTAAAATTCCTCTGATACCAACTATAATGCCCCGACCCAAGTTACCCAGAGTTGGTGCATTATTGCGTAACATTGGCATGATCACAAAAGAACAAGTCTCGAAAGACTTAATAGTTTAGTAGCCTTGGAAACATTAGAAACATTCAGAAATGTTAAATTACATCATAAAGTGAAAAACTACAATAACAAAGTCTCCATAGTCCACCTCATATCCTCTTCTGACTATCCCTATAGGTCATTCATAAAATAATTCATCACATCCTGGAAAATATTAAAACATTGAAAGGGGTGAGCTCAGATGCTCAGTAAGGATAACAATATTGCGGAAGCTTTCATAAATAAACATTAACATTTAAGACAATGTATAACTAAAACAAAATCATTATTAAACTTTAACTTCAGCATAATATGGAAAAATTAAAATTAAATAATGTCATTTACTTACTCACATGGATATTCTACTAGTTGAATAATCACATTAAATATCAATAACCACTTTCATAATGATGGATTGCATAATGCCAGACTATCATAACCACGCAGCCAAGGCCTCATGCCATGACTAAAAATAAGATTTTGTCAAGGCCTCGTGTCAAGACACTAGTTTGTCTCATGAGACCTACCGATGCATCGAGGATCTATAGCGGGCTCCACCCATCACTTATTAAGTCCAATGCATTCCTCATATGAATAGGTTTAAACATATCATAAACCATAACATAATTTCATCACATAAAACATGCATAAAGGAAACATAAAATTTCCACACTTCAATCACAAGATATCAATAAAACACATTGACATAATAAAAACTTTATCAAAACCATTTTCAATACCAAAATAGAAGAAAAGTAAAACATGGTATTTATTTTTCTTTTAAAAAAAGTTATGGCTTATAGAGGAAGCCAAAACTCAAATAATAGTCACGGCGGTGGAGAAGTCATTGTCGTCGCATACATAAGAAAAAAATTCATTTTTTCATTTAGTAAAAACGCTTCATATAAAAATATTCCTTTTGAATAAAAGTAAAAGTCAAAGGGGGTTTATACACCGTATAAAAGAAAGTTGTGTATAAAACCAAATATGCCTCAATGAATGGAGATTGAGACGAAGTCCTTAAAAAGATCATTTTTAAAATAAAATAGATCTATTATGTGTATATACTATAATTACACATAAAAAAAAGTACAAATACATGATAGGAAATAATAATATCAAGACATAATTTGAAAGTAGGAGATTAACCCAAAGAATGGAAATTGGGTTAAGAAATTCCATTACCTCGTGTCCGACTTGACTCGACCGCTCTGTAACCTCCCGAATAATAAACTAGAGTTACTATCTACCTGATTAAGAAAATTTTTCAAGTTCATTATTCCTTTTATATCACTTATTTCCATGTTATGAACATTATGTAATTATTTAAGTTAATAACGGTCGTTTTGTCGATCTTAGGTACTTGAGTCAAAAATAAACTTCTTATAATTTCACTTTGTTCATGTGGTAAAATATCTATTATATACATAATTATATTCATGATGTAGATATAATATAAATCATATATATCCAGTATATACATTCATTTATAATATTACATAACATTTAGAGGTAACTAATGAAATGCACCGTTCATGGAGACGGTAAGCCGTACGTACGCATGAACGCTACTTTCATTTCTATTTCGTATTTAATTGAATGAAGTTATAATTATATAAAGGTATAATATATTTCCAGTACAATATAATGTATAATAAAATTTACTCCATCCTTTGTACATCCCACATATGGCATTAACGATTAAAATCACTTTGAGGGGGCGGTAGTCCGCACTTCCTTAAATGAAAATATCACGTTTTCCCATAATGGAAACCATAAATGTATGCCATAAATGAAAAATACATAAGATTATGGAAAACATAAACATTTTATATGTCATATATAAATATAGTGACATCTTAATGGCCACCTTTGAAGGTGTTATATGATTGTTGAACAATCATCGTTTCGTGAGGCAGAAATTTTCCATCCACATAAACAGTATGTTTTTTAACCATTAGATGTAAGTGTGTGTAAGTTTAGATCAAATCATTCTTGTAAAAACATACTAGTGTATTTAATATAGTGTTTTTCCTACAAAATAAAGGAATAAAAAGAGTTTAAGGGGTTGGATAAGCAAAATAAAACAAAATAACATAAGAGGAGACATTACCTTAAAATCGGGTAACTCTTATTTGATTTGAGCCAATGGCTTCCTTGGGAAGAGTTCTTCCCAAAGTGAGTCTTAAGGGAGTAATATAGGGAAGTTGAGAGAGTATTTGAGCAGTGGTTGTCCGAGCCAAAAGGCTTTGAAGGTGTGAGTAAGGTGGTAGTGGTGGGGGCCTTTTATAAGAGGAGAGGAGGGGCACTCTTGGAAAGTCATGAAATGTTACTTTATTATATGATGAGTTTCGGATTTTAAAGGTCCCAAACCTATATATTTCGAGTCTAAGGTGATAAGGTTTCGAAATATACTCATCCCATAGGTTTTTGACAAGTGTAACTCTTAGATTTTACATTATATTTTTATTTTATTTGAATCGTTAATTAATGATGTAATCGCTGCATCATCATAGTGTCATAAATAATTTAATTTATTTAATGTCTAAAAATTATAAAAAAATTATCCTGATGTAGGAAATCTTTTTATATTTTTAATGAATACTTATAGTCAAACATATGACTTGTATAACCCCATTAAAAAATTGTTTTAGTAAAACAACTCATGTTTGTGACATTTTTATTTTAACATTAAAAAAAGTTTTTAATGTCATTTTCCTACCAACGTGGCTCCATGGGGTCCCCAAGTTGACCCATGGATTTTCTTGGTCGTCCATGACTCATTAAATAGGGGTAGGATAAGTTTAATGGTATTTTCATATTTATATAATATCATTTTTACCTTAAATTTCACTAATTACCTTTAATCGCGATTAATTAAACTTTAAAGTCACTATTCACCAAAAAATTATTTTAATCCCATTGAACCAAATATTACTTCCTAAGGAAAACCATGTATTGTGGATTTTTGAAAATCAAATCACAGTAGTGGTAATTCTTCATTTAAATGAAAAATCAGTTTTTTAACTACCACTTAGTTGTTTCACTATTCTTAAAAAATTGATGTTTTTCAGAACAATGCCAAAATTTCACCCTAAGCTATAATTGATATTCCAAATTCAAAAATGATGTCTATTTTAAAAAATTCCAAACATATAAGTTTCATTAATTAATTTTATAACTAATTCCCACTGTCACAACAAATAGCGTGTTTTTAAGAAACAATATATATCAAAAGATTGACAATTGTTTATGTCCAATTTCAAAGTGAAATTAATTATAATGAACACCATTGGATAAAATTGTAAAAATATATTCTAATTATAATTTAAAACCACTCAATAGTATAATTTATCACTATAAATTATTTTGATTAAAAAAGTTGTTTTAAGAATTTGTAACTATTCATAAAAAATAGAAGTTCTCAGAAAATTACAAAAAATTCAACTTAGGATAATTTTGATATTACGAATGCAAAAATGAATTCCATTTTGAAATATAAAATTTCTATTTTTTAAAAAGTCAGTATTACTATTCATAACGGCTAATTTGATTAGTCGCGGTGTGTTAGAACTCGAACTTGCGTACAATGCAAGCTATTGCATTATTGAAAGAGAAGCGTATCGTGGATGCTCGGAGTGTTACAACCACAACCAACACATCCATGAAGTGGAACACTAGAAACTACATCCACCATCACCACTAAGATACCTCATGCATTCACATAGGTCATAGACTAAAATGACTACATATAACCAAAACGTGTATGTTGGGCGTGAGATAATGAATAGTAGGATACCACACTAATGAAATTATCCTAAGAAAAAACATGTTAATAAAAATTAACATTCACATTTTCATAAGAACATTTGAAGAATATTTATTAATACTTTTTATATAAAAAATTACCAACAAACAGTATTCAATGAAATCGGTTTTTTCACAAATAATATTGCATGAAATAAAAATATATGCATGGTCTACCATTATTTGATTGGTAGAACCATATCACAAGAGAAAACCATGGGTAAATCTCTCTATGTAGCTAGTACTAGAGAAAACAATTGATAATTGTACGTCAGTGATAAAAATACTCCAATTCATCTACAAAGAGCGATATTGTTCATATTCCCCCTAGGTAGGATCTCTTGCAAAGATATAATGCCCCAATAAAATTCTCATTCACGAGACACTAAAGTGGTTCTCTTCCAAATTTATTTTTTTCTCCGATCATATAACATGTTTGGTGAGTGTTGTTTCGTTAATCATTATAGATTAATCTGAGCCTCCTCCACTTGCAAATCAACAAACATAGTAGTTCTAGTTCACCATCCTAGATATCAAGAATTCTATTAGTGCTCTATTTTCATTTAATATATCACAAAATTCAAAACATTCACTTTTACATGAAAATAATCATAATAACATTAAGAGATCATCAATTTTCTGAAAAAACCACTATCCATTTCATACAAACCACAAAACCATTAATAAATACATTCACACAACATGCACGATTTATGAAATCTATTTGGGAATAAAAGAAGTAATACACATGTTAAATCCAATAACTTTATGTGGAAAATCCTATTTAAAATTCATATTCACATCAAAACCTTTTTTATAACATGCTTTACAATCCAAATACTCATTTTAAGTGAAAAATAAGGTAGAAAATACGTAATAAACCCTATTTCTCTTGAAACCCCCACTATAATAAAATATTAACCATAATGACTATTTGAAATCACATTTCAAACCATCCCAAAAAGGCGTAAAATGTTTTCAATAAACACCATAATGAAGCACATGATAAATAAATCCAATTTATTTTCAATGACCAACTTCCATCACATATGCATGCTAAATCATTTGAAAATTAGGTTTCACACCATAATAATATTTCATAGAACACAATAAAAAAACAATAATGAATAAAAACATCATGAAATAATGTAATACGCTAGGACCACTGACCTCGCACTTGAAAACAACTATAAATTATTGGTAATCACTACTGCACCACCACAAGACCCTAATAAGGCATGCTTTACTGATAAATATCAATATCTCTTTCGAAAAAACAATATAAAATCCTCCCTATGTCAAAAAACCCACTAATAAATAACAACATGAGAAGGAGGCAACAAAATGCATTTAAAAAGGAGGCAATCATTATAAAATGATCTTAATTTGCATTTTATTGAAGAATCGGGGTCAAAACAACAATAGATTAAGTTTAAAATGATTAAACAACCATGGAAGATGCACCCATGGCTATAAATGTCGAATATATACGATGTGAGCAGTTTTGTGATAAAAATTAAAGAGGTTATAGAGGTAATTTCTGATTCTTTAATTACCTTGAAAATCCACAATATTTTCCCATAAGGATTCGCAAATCATGTAACATCTGTGCAGCCCTTACTATTCAAGAGGGATAGGCTTCATGATTTTTACACATGGTTTTCCAAATTAGGTGCCAAAGATTTGGTCACTACTTTCAAAAAAATACATTTTGGTAGCGGGATTCCTTTGTATGGAGAAATGGTTTCCTCGAAACATGAAGTAACCACATGCCATCAACTTTCAATCCCGAAATATCTTTTTTTCTCCAAAAATACATTCAGATCCCAAGAAACAAATACTAATCCAAAAAATAAATAGAAAAACACTTTTAATAGAATATCATATATAACCGGTTTCATGATCCTTATATCTAAAATATCATTGATATAATTCTTACAAAAGATAATTCTCACATTATAATAAATAAAAAATTAAACACTTTGACTTCATAGGTCATTCCATGGTCAATGAGTTATAATTTACAAGATGTAATTGAGTCACTAATTCTAGTGTTTCCTACATATAATGAATTTAATTCCATGGAAATTCATTACACTGTGACCTAAATTACCACAAATAAAACAACATCCCTAATATTTTAAATATTCTTTTAGTCTATTCTTACTACATTCTTTAATATAATTAAATTGAACATTATTAAATTAATGAAAATTACCACCTGAACTTCCTTACATGTCTATTTTCCTCTTATATTACCTGATATGAAAATCACATATTTTTATGTTATTAATCACATATCATCGTAACTGATTAGTAATATTCACGAAGATTCATTATCCAAATACTATTCTATTTGGTTTATCTTGAGGAAAATCATTACATTACTTATCAATGTTAAAACATATTCTACGTGATCCAACCTATGATTAAAAAAATCATAGTATGATCTAAAATAATTATATTAAGGAATTATGTTAAAGCATTTGTAAGATTTATAAATCATGAAACCGAATTTTTAATATACGAAACAATATATTTAACCACTATTATAAAGGATTATTAAAAAAATTAGGATGTTATCCTATATTTAGAGTTATCCCTAGGGTTCTCACCATTGTATTATTATCATAATATCCACATGTTAATTAAAAAACTCTTGAATACCTACTTTATTGACCCATTATTTTCATACAAATTTATTATATCTTTTTAGATGAATATTCATTACATATCATAACGATTCATGAAAGTATCTTATAGGTCTAGTATTTTTTGAAATATGGTCACATAAACAACTAATTCAGAAGAGTCTCCCATTATGGTATTAATTACTAGGTCCCTTCTAAAAAATATCATGTGTAAAACCATTCATCATAACTTAGGGGAAGTAATCAAAATTAAGGATTAGGTAAGATACATAGTAAAGTAAACAAGGGATATTTCAATTATCAAATAAGCATAAGAAGAGAATACTATTTTGAGAACATAATATTAACATTTCAAATTTAGACCATATCGATCATAGATCATAATCTTGAGTCATGGATGAAATCATGTTACTTCATAAGGAATGAATCAAAAATAAATCATATAACATGATCCATGAGAGCAGAAAATTAGAATAAGAAATGGAATTATGGAAGAAGTATATAAAATCATTTCATTAGTAGTAATGTCTCATTTCCAAAACTATTATAGTAAATTGGGTTCACTCCTCAATCCAGAATTGTATTCAAGGATTACACACAATACAATGATAGTTGAAAAATCCTTTTACTGAACTGTCTTCACCCCCATTTATAGTCCAATTTATCTCATGAGATATCAATATTTTTCCAATTCATTGAAAGGATATACAATTCCAAACCCTCCCATCCTCTGTTATAATAAATCCAATGTCCATGGTTTATAGCATTACCACCATCCTTAGAAATATTTTAACCCCCTATTATAACATAACCATTATGTGTGGTTACAATGTAGCTACCCTGACATAATGAAAACCACATATTTGTATCCTATAAGATCATAAAACATTAACCATATAATCACATTGTAACTCATTAAATCTTAATATATTTCATAATCATTTCATTCATTCATCATATAATAATTAATAAAAACTAAATTGGATTCATAAACATCTCATCAATATAATAATTAATCATCCATATAATGAATGACAATTTTATCAATCGATTATATCAATAGTAAATCATAATTTACATCGAAATAAGTTATCATATATGAAAATTATTTTAAAATGTCATTGAAATATTTCATGAGGACATTAACCTTTAGATATAAAAAATACTAAAAATAAAAATATCACCAAATTTTTTTTTTAAAAAATAAGAATATAAATTTTTAATTAATTATTTATTACATTACCGGGATATTATGTTAATATATTCTACTCTTATCATAGAATTTAAAAAAACCATTCAATTAATATTTTTGGTAAAAAAATAAACAGTATCTTGTTTAGAAAATGAAAATAAAATTCATTTTAAATAATTAGGTAAAATAAATACATAATTGAATTCAATGACTATAATATTATATGAAAATATTAAAATCACTCTTCTAATAATTTTATGAATACATGGATATACAATGAAATAGTTCGCGGCTGAATATTAAAACACATTCTACTATCTTTAAAAATTTTCAACAAGCCTCCTAAGTATTTAATGAGTGGTAATTGAAATAAAAATAATTATTTTTCATAAATAAAATGTGTGGAAGAGAAATTAAATGTATAAATCTAATAAGGATAATATAATTTCCATGAATGTAAATATATGCATAAACAATCCTAATTAAAATATGATTGAAACATACATCTCTTACTACTTTGGTAACTATTTAATCTTAAAAAAATTGAATGAATGACACTTATAAGGATATATAAATCCCTATTATATTTATAATATAAATCATAAAATAAAATGATTATAATTATATATGCCATAAAAAAGAATCATGTGGTGAATATGGCTCGTGTCCCACAAAAATAAACGTAAGACAAAAATCCATCGATTTCCTAATATATTATGAATTGCAAAATCATATATAATATATATAGAATTATCTTAATTATATTAGAGTAGATTAATCATATATATAACAAAATTTTATTTACATATAACAATTTATAACCCATTTGTTAACAATTCATTATTAAAATCATTATTCTAGGTGATATCTGTTTTTATTTTCATATAGGTTTTCATCTTATAGATTTGGTTTTGTATTCTGAACATGGTTCCATCATTTATATAATTATAATAAGGATATAAATAAACCATATATTCATTATATACATGAATATATTCATTCATAATAGTATATGTCCAAAAATGAATTACATCATTCCTAAAGATGCTAGTTCATACGTACAAATGAATAATGTTTTTATTTTTCAATGGATGGAATGAAATAAAATTAAATAAAAAATAATATTTATTGAATTATTATCATTTTAAATATCTACGATGTATTCATTAAATCCATGATTATTAATATCCATGTAAAATGGAAATGAAAAATAACACATTGCTTTATGGAGGTGGTTGTCCACACGTACGTAGAAATGATTATATAATTTTCCACTGATTTGGAAGGAAATAATATTGATATAATATTACAATTAATGGATAATAGTTATGTTATAAATACAATATATTAACATTATACCCATCATAATAACCCTCCCTTAAATATATTGGTGGAAAACTAATTCTATCACCACATGGATACGGAAAGATGTATGTACACATGAGGGATACATTCACATACCATTTAATTAAAATATTGTGAATTATAGCGGTTTAAAAATAAAAAAAATAATAAAATTTAAAAATATTCTCGATACTAATGTTAGGATATAATTAATTATATAATAGAATAATATGAGATAAAAATATAATATACAAAAATTGAGTTTTTAATTTGATTACCGCTTATTTGAAGAAACTCTTATAGATCTCCTTATATGGGATACAATGTTGGACCATTGGAAATACTAGGAAAACAGTAATATCAATATGGTATTGGATAATATAACTTGTTATATATTTTTTAATCTATAAGGATCAATGTGGTGTGAGGTATATAATGTATGGGTGCCTTTTCTCATTTATGGGAGGGGCACTCTTGGAATTTCTAAATAGATTATAGTATATTAAATTAATATTCAAGAGAAATTGTTCATCTTAGACTATAAATATTCATGGGATGGAATTTTTTACCTTATACAATCCCCTATAATATTTGATTTCTTTTATTTTTATGTAATTAATGAAAATATTATGGTCATAAAATATCATTACTTACAATTTAGACACAATTCATTTAATTTGAATATAATTACATCAATAATTTTTTTAAAAATTAATATTATGATTTAATATAAAAATATTTATCATATTAATCATCAAAATTCATTAAACACATTAAATCACTCAAATTATATGAAATTTTGTATTTTTCAAATCACATATTTGTTATTTATTAATTGGAGAAATACTACACCATCCTTTCATAATAATTTATAGTCATTATATAATCTATAAATGTTAAAACTAAATTTATAAAATGTGAATAATCTAATTAATCTAAAAAAACACATATTCATTAATAAATTACTCTTCACCTTTGTTGGTGTATAATATATCTTTAAAACTAAGAGGGTGATGTTTTCTAACTTTCTTTGATTTAAATATTATAATGTCAATTTTTATGGGATAGTTTCTATTAACAAATTAACCTTTTTTCCTAAAGTGATAATGGTAAAATTAACTTCGTCAAATAAAAACTAGGATAAAAAATATGGCATCAACACTTTGTTTTACCCAATATAAACCTTATTTACCCTTTAAAGATTTGATAAATTTTACCCTGGTTAATATTCATATTGACCAAAAGTAAAAGGAAAATATTTCAAAAAATAGATTCATATTTAAAATATGGAATAAATTTGATTAAATTAAGTACCTATATTTTTCAAAAAATAATTTCAATATTATTTCACAAAATGCGACGAAATAAAATCTTTAGAAATATACATTATCCAATATAAAACATCTTTTATTCTTTTCCCATACAAATAAAAAATATTAGATGAATTTTAAAAAAAATCTTATAATATAATATATTAATTTTCATAAAATCATTCAAAAATAAAAATAAATTTAACTTATTAAGATAAAAATACATTTCACACATAAAAATTATTTTTTAGAAAATTTTTTTATGAATACAATGGTTTTCAAACCATATTCAACAATAATATGGACTGAAATAGAAATAATTTCAAAATATAAAATATAATAGAAGTAAAATTACTTTGAAAAAATTTAATAACGGAATTGAAATTCTTGAAAATATGAAAACAATACCATTTTAAAAAAATATAACTATTTTTAATTACTCACATGAAAATCAATATTTTTTGAAAACTAAATAATATTAAACCTTAGATAATATTAATATGTTTTTTTATGTAATTGTTTTTATTTTTTGAAATAAATTTCAAATATTTCTACAAATTTATTATAATAGTTTATCACAAGAAGAAATAAAAACAACTTTTTAAAGAAATTTCATTTTTAGGATGAAAACAACATTACTTAAAATTGAGTGATAATTTACTAATAATTTATCAAATAATTTAAAATAAGTAAGAAAATTTTATATTTTCCATAAATTTGAAAAATCATATAAATACCTTCTAATTGAAGGGTTGTGTAATAACTATCATATTTATAATATAATACTTCCTAGTTCGTTTGGGTCTATAGTGTGTGTAATGATAGCTATCAAAGAAATTAAATTTAATTGGAAATAATAAATTTCATAAATTACTTGGGTGTTTCACAAATAATAAAAACAAATTGTGGACCCCTTTTACAATTCATAATTTAGGGGATGAATTGGAATTTTTGAAAATTTGAAATGACATTTACAAAGGGGTGGAATGACTCTTAAAAAAAGTTACTTTTCAAAATTCTCTTTCAAACAAATAAATTAAACATATTCACCTTAATAATATAAAATTATTAATAATTAATATCCATATAATCAATTTACTCAAAAAAATTATGTAGATGAATTAAATTGAATAATATCAATTTTAATAAACTGTTATTTAGACTCCAAAAAGCCTTATAATTCATTAAATTGGTTAATATAAATGAAAATGAATTTAATATTAAAACAATATAACCCATTTATTGACTATATCATCTTACTAAACTTAAATCTATGTTTAGGAAATATTTTAATGTGTGATTTACACTATTTTTAAGTTCACTACTACCTTTCATCAATTGATGTGTAGAAATTCTAAGTTAAATATATCGATATTTGGAGATAATATTTTTGATATCATGAAGGATTTATTTTTTTCATGTGATAATTATCTCCCATTAGTAAATATTTTGTGTAATATCTATTATCAAATCATACTTGTGTTGGATCCCATTGAGGTGCTCCACTAGATACCATGTCATTCTACCTTACAATTAGTGGTTACTCATTAATCATTATAATTTTTTCAAATTTTGGTACATGAGAAGGAAAAAATGATTTATTTGATATTGAATCCTATGGATACGAAATTCATGAGAATTAATTCTTATGTAGATCTTTGTTGATAGCTAGTGGAGTTCAAAATAGTGGATAATATTTTTCAATGATACATATGAGAATTTTTCAATGGTGGCCGGCTAAAAACAGGATTTTGAACATTAAATTTGTGGGTCTAGTGGATAATATTGATTGTATCGGGATGCATTATTTCAATTATCATAGAGATATATTGATGAAGAAAAATAAAGGGGAGGGGGACTTGAGTTTTTGGAAAAAGAAAACCAATTTAAATCCATGTCTTTATTTCTTAATTATATTTGTAACACTAATAAGATTATTCAATATAGATATAAAAAATAAAGAAAAGTAAATAATGATGTATTGTAGTTCGTAAAAAACAAATCCCCTATTATACTATACCAATAATCCAATCTATCTGTATTGTGATTTAAATATAAACTATCCTTTTCCAGGGGACTATATATGTTGAGTGTGAGAAGATACCACTTATTAAAATTCCTTTAGAGCGCCATAAGGTTATTTTACCATGAGTCATGAAAAATTAGTACAATAACCTAAGACATGAAACCCAAAAGAATTGTAGGAGTTGTAAATACTCAAAAAAAATGGGATGAGATGTGAATTTTGATGTTAATTAAGAAAACTACTACAACCACACCACATAGATGAAATAAAATCTTCAGTATATCACATGAATTACCAAATATCATTAAGAATAATGCTGTACTTTTCTTCTTTTATTATTTACACGATAATATATCTTGGTTACATGGGATGACTTTTTTTCCTACTTCTCTTGAAAACATGTAGTAGAGTAGATCATCTATATTGAGGATGGATTTAATATTCTTATTTTTCATCTTCCTATTTCATCAAAATAGTTAACGAATAAAAATGATAACCATAAAATATGATTCTATGTTTAATAATATTGACCAAAATATGTAATGAATCAAATTATAACACAATTATGTATTTTTGAAAAATGAATTTATTTTATTTTTCTTCATAAGTTTAAACATAGTTACTTCACTTTTTGATATCTCATTTCTTCACATTCATTAGATATATATATATATATAATACTATATATAATTCATTTTATGATTTTATCCTCTATTTCATATTTCTATCGCAATGGGAAAAAAAGATTCCCTAAATTCTTCAATGAATATCATTAATTATTAATAAGAAATTAAATTATGAAATTGGCATGAAAATGGATAGAATATTTAATCCATAAATATGTACTAGAAAAATATAGTACTGAAGGTTTTCTTACATTATGAAAACCACACCATTTATATGGTAAGGTTTCATTGAAACAAACACCATAAAGAATTTATTTTATTTCATCCTTGAGAAAAATTGTATAATAATATAAATAAAATAACATCAACTCTTCCCATATTATCAGCAATAATAAACACATCATTAAAAAATATCTCACATTGAAATATATCATAAGGGTTAACTATGATAATGTATTTATTAAATAATTATTCATAAAACATGTCATGGGTGTATAAGTATATTTCAATGAAAACCAAATTTATAAAACACATATAATAATGTATATGTGATTTTAATAAATATGATTCTCAAAAAAATAGAGTGAGGTGACCTCTGATAAACTGATGTCATAATATGGGAATGAACTGAAATCATAAAAACCATTTTTGAATAATTTTAATTTAATATAAACAATCTATAATTTTATAATTTTATGTATGTCATGTATTGGTATAATATATTCTACATATAGTGGTTTTATATACATGGGTCCTCATTTTAACAAACTACTTCTTATTGAACCATCTTGATGTTTTGTTATGCTCATGTAAAAATTTCATGAATTTTTCTTATTGTGTGTTATTTACTACTCTCTATATTATACATATTTGTTTTTATATTGAAAAATCTATCTTATACATATAGATAATCTCATTGATAAATAATAAAATGGGAAAATCATGTGAATCACAAAGTAAAAAAATTAGGAATTAAAATTAACTCATAAGGGACCTCTAATACAAAAAAATATTTTCTATAAAATAATATCTATGTACGTGATTTTCCATGTATCTGATTCTACATATCCAAATCTACATAAATTAATTGACATACATAAATTCATTAAATAGGGTAATTAACATAGAAGAATATTATAAAGTTTAATGAATAACATAGCTGATTGGAACCAAAAATCATAATATGTGATGGATCCAAGCCGCATAACCGAATACTCCATATAGTTGATTCATATACCCATTTCATCAATGTAGCTGCATTCTACATATAGACGATTAAATGATATAACATAATCCATCACATCATCGATTCACATTGTTGTTTTATTGATTTAACTATTTATCACATAGATATCTCTATTAAGTATAAAAAATTCACATATCCATAGATTGAATATATGATAGTTTGTATTCTAACATACATTATTGAAAATTAAAATGTAAGAAGATCCAAAATAATCATCAAGTAATAGAATAAAAAATATAAAGCACAAATTATTCTAATAATATCCATAAAAAAATTAGATATATTTAGATTGAATAGACGAATAAATCATAGTAAAAGAAAAAAACAATGAGAGGGTGATGATGTTACCAAAACACAAATGATAATGAGAAAAATCCACTCAACATTATCCTCATTTTTGATACTTAGAAGACTCAAAATTACTTTGCTTCTTTTTGTAAGGATAAAATATATAAGATAATCAAATGTATTTTAAATAACAATAAATAATATCTAAATAAGAAAATATATTTAAAACAAAATAGAACTGAAAGTACATGGCTCAAGAGAATATATTTTCCACATAACTGTGATGTTGAAATTTAATCACTAGTTTAACGAAAATAATTCATTCCTTATATATTATTTAAAATAATTATATCAAAAAAATAGTCATTTAATACATAAAGTATAATGTAATATCACCTTCAATATATACTCCTACACATTATAATATATAATAATGAATGATTCCTTTCATAGAAAGATAGAGAAGTGAACCAATATCACGCCCGGCCACCATGCTGCCTCCTACCCATGTTCCCTTCTTCCCTCTTCTAGAAGTGTAGCGCACCCTCCATATCCAACTGCTCAAACCCCGCAATATCCAGTTTTCCTTCCCCCTACCTGGTTTGTTGGTATCTCCCCTTCTTGTCACTGCAACCCTACTGGACACCCCATTGCTTCGGCGCACACCCTCCAACCGGCTGCGCACCAACCACCCTACACCCTCAGGCTACTCCACACCCTTCATCCCCCTCGCACCCACTGTCCTCACATCGTTCGGCCACCGCACCACCTTTCGGACGCACCCTAGGTCCGGTGACCCCCTCTGATAGTCCACACAACTCTTCTCACTAGCTAACAGCTTCGGAAAAGCATCCTCTTACCAACCCTATGGCCGACCTCGCCCTGCCAACAACCTTCTCCCCCTGTCGACATCTCTTTTGGTGTCCAATCCCCCATTCAATATTATCATCTGTCCCTCCAATTTTTATGTTATTCTGTTGCTATGGCTTCAATGTTTAGGTGCAAATCCTAAGTTCCATTTTAATAATATTGTTTAGGGTTGATCTTAACATCATTGGGGTGCGAACATTGCGTGTTTGATGTTTCACACTGAAAATCCAAATGTTTCTTGGTTCTTGATGTTGGATCCCATTGCCCATGCCTCTTTCAATTATGTTTACATTGATCACATGATGTTCACACCTCTTAATTTTTTGGTCGTGAATTTTTTTTATTAAATTAATTATATCATGTGGAAATCGTTGGTTTTACCTGGTTTGGATAAATTGTTTCAACCGTTTAATTGATTTGACAAGTTTTATGGCAGATGAGCCTTGTGCGAGTTGTTTTTTGAAAATGTGTCGAGATGGTTATTTCATGTTGTTTGTTTGTTTTAATTGTTCTAAATCTATGTTTATTTTGTTTTAGTTATTTGTGCGGTTGTTGCAGTGTATCGGCGAGGAAAACCCATGTTACTATGATTATCATCTTGCATATTATTACATGCCTGCACGAGGCATGTCGCACCATTGTGCTTGGACTGAATGTTGAGGTAGGCCCTCCACTGCACTCACCTTTATGTTTAGAATTTAATAATTACTTCATATTTTATTAATTTTAATAAATGAGAAAGGATATATGATAATTAATTTTTAAAAGATTATTTGGTTTAAAAAGAGCATTTTATTTTATGCACGACACTTGGAACATTTTACCAATGAGCGGAAGTCCAATATTGAAAGAATGCTCATTTGTCTTTTAAACATAATTCACATAATTTCAAATGTAGTTCTAGTTTTAAAGAGAAATGATTTCTTCTGAATAAGTGTTTAGGGTTTTCTTGAGAAATGAGGTTTTTCTTTAAAATTGTTGAAGGCCCGTTTGTCACTTTAATAAAATTAGTTATTTTGGAAAACCCACTCAAGGGTGATATTTGGTGTCCATTGATTTCGTGATCTGTATGTGATATTTTTGTTTCGCGACTGGTTGATTTACATTGTAGACGCACCCCTTTTTATTGCATGGGTTGACATGGGAACCAAGCATTTTGGGTGAATCTTCTGAGAACAATTGTTGCACTAGTTTAGATTATGCACTGGCTAGTGGCCCCATAGCAGGGGAATACTGTGTTATTGCTGCTATGGGGATTGGGCCCCTCGTTTAGTTAATGTAAGTCTATGCCGAGCGTTAGGGAATTATGACGTCATCGAGTTAGGGCATGCCATTAGGATGAGTCACATGTATGGTATGTTATGGAATGTTCATGATCTCTTAAGTTTGACCCATGTTTCTTTAGTTTTTGTTTGTATGTGGAGGATGATTAAGAGGTCAAATTCGGTTGCTGGCCCCTGTGTGACACTTTTTCCATTTTCCTTAGTGTGTGTTATGTTTTTTGTATGATTTTACATTTTACTAACAACTAAAGTTTGGATTTATAAATTGTTCGCAAAATGTTTTAAAATTCAATGCACCTATTTCATTCAACATTAAACTTGTTCTAAATTAAAAAGGTCAATGGACTGTTACATGTTTTAAAAATGAAGGTGTTTGTGGAATCCATATTTTATATAATTTAGTTCAAACCTAAAATTATTAAATTCATTATTTAATGGTATGTGCATTGGGTATAGAATTAGTCGGGCCTACCTACTAAGTTTTAATACTGATGGCTATAGTGTTTTCCAATTTTAATTTTGTTGCAGGTTTGACTCGAGCTTTCTCGCTGCGGGTGAGATTTGGGTGTGGACTGGTGAGCGAATCTCAGAGTTGCGAGGAGTTGTGGTCGTTGTCAGATTAGTTGGTTGTGTTTGATTGTTCTTTATTTTCGTGTTATTTATTTACTTTGTGTAATTATTTTTTATTTCCATTGTTTTATTTATTTTATTGGGCAAAATTGTTCACTCTAGTTGAGTTCAGATGCTCGGCATTAGTTGATAGCCCGTGGGGATCTGGAATGCCCTTCAATCCATGTCACAGGCTGGCTCGGGTGACCGGTTCAGGGTCGACCCAGGTTTTTTCATGACAAAATGGTATTATAGGAGGTCATAAACTGAGTGGACCTTGTTTTTCCGAGTGCCCATTGTTATTTTGGGTTGTGAGGGTAGAAGGATACGAATTTTCGAGACTCGAGGCATACATACGAGAAGGAAGTCATGGACCATTGCTCGTTACGAACCTCGGGTTACCATGGGATGTTTGGGTTGTCGATGACTTTTGATTCATCTGTTTTTTTGGTATTGGTAAATGAAATGAGAGTTGGGAAAGTGACCTCCATAAGCTCGCATGGTTTAGAAATCCATGTGGACCAAGACTTTACCTTAGATTGCTCTCAGTAATGGTGGTGTGACTGGCGTATGGCCTATAACCATATGGCCGAGTCACCCATCATCACTAGTTTCCCTCTACTGCATCATCTGGGTTTTCATTATTTCTGAGAGAAAAAAATCAATGTTAAAAGTGTTATTTTGGTATTTGAAATTAAAATGACAATGTTTGACCCATCTTCTTGTTTCATTCTTCCATAGTGTTTTCCCCCACGAAGGTTCGATGGATGCCCAAGGTGTAGCTTCGGGTGGTGCATCCATATAAAATCCTCCAGTTGAACATCCCAAAGACTATGTCCTCGAGTTTCGGATGTTGTACCCTCCCCTCTTATATGGGCAGGCAGATCCTCTTGAGGCAAAGGAGTGGTTATAGATTATTGAGAGGAAGTTCAGTTTCATTGGGTTGCTTGAGTCGTTAAAGGTGATGTTGGATACCTTTATGCTTGAAGGTCCAACCAAGAAATGGTGGATGTTCGTGTCTCAGAATAAACCTCGAAAAGATCTCACATGGGAGTTCTTCAAGTCATCATTCATTCAACAGTACTTCTCTGATGCGACAATGGGGATGAAGAGGATGGAGTTGTGCGGTCTCTAGCAAGGATTCAGATCAGTGTTGGAATTATTTCTTCATTTCCTGGATCTGGTTCCATATGAACCGGGGTATGTTGGAAATGATCCAATGAAAGCTCGAAATTTTGAACTTGGATTATGTCCTGAGCTACAATCGAAGGTGGGAGAGTTCAACGTGATCACTTTACCAGATGTATTGAGTCAAGCTTCCCTCATTAAAGATGAGTTAGCAGGAAGACATGAGGTGATGAATCCTCCTCCAGCTTTGGGGAGCAATGCAGAAGATATCGATAAGAAGAATTGGAAGCGACATGATGATGGTAAAACTGGTAGTGGAATCAAGAGGCCTTCAGGCCTTCAGTCATTTTCCTCACAGCACAATGCCTTGATCTTTCACCAGTGCGGTAAGTGGGGGCACAAAAGACCGATGTGCCAGAATGCTCTGAAACCCTGCCACAGCTGTGGACGTCTGGGCCACATACAACGATTCTATCGAGGTGTTTCCATGAAGCGCGCTGAAGCCAGACCCTACTCGTTGAAGGTCACCTCATCCTGCCATCAAGAGTAGGATGGTGGTTGGAGATCAGTTTGGGGTTTTCTATTTAGAGTGTTTCTTGGATGCAATAGTCGTCACCTGTACAGTTTTGTGGTGTTTATTTTCTTTCAGTTGTAAAAATGGTAATGGATGAACCTCTTTGAAACCTTTTTTCTAATTGATTTGTGTTTGGTAAAATTATGGTTCGTGTATTATGATGGGGAGTTTTTGGAAGCCTTACTGCGGGGCAGGTGATGCTTCAATCATCAGAGCTCCAGCCATAGGTCACAAAGTGAAGCTGGCGTGTCATCAGGTGAACCCCAGCGGTGAAGGAGGCCCTTGGTTTAATTCTCATCCTTAGCGTGGTATGGCTTATGTTCTTCCGAGGGTGTCACATCATTGAGGTAGAGGTGATGATAGTTTTGATGCTCTTTTGGTTTGGCCATTCCCTCCCCTACTGTTATGGTGTGGTTTTTGTCCCGTGTGGAATGTTTTCATGTTCAGTTAGTTTCATCAGTCCTAATGGTGGGGAGACCCATCGCGGGTCCTATTGAACTCAGTTTGGCTTGTTTCCTATGGTGGGGTGTCCTTTCGAGCCTCCCCGCATCAATATCAGAATTTCATTTTGGTGGTGTTTTAAAGCGTTCATGTTTTGAGGATAAGTTGTGCGCCATGAGAGATTGGTGTTCATTTGGATCGACCAACTGGAGGTTCTTAAAATTCTGTGGGTGAGTGACATGTAAGGAGTTTCTTCTATGGTCTAGGTCTTGTTGTGGCTTCATGGGGATGAGAAGCGTTATGGTGGGGAGATTTGTCACACCCCGACCTATCTTTTTATTTCATTTTATTATTTTCTTTGGTTTTAAAATTTTATGGCGAGGTTCGTGTGGAATCCTGAACATGATTTTTGAGTTTTCCCAAAAAACGGGCATATTTGGGTTGACGTCACTGAGCACATGGGCGGAGTGAATTTTTTAATTAATGCCACTGGGCGCATTGGCGGGGAGTGTTTTGAAAACCCTACATGGCTCCGCCCGAGCATCTTTATAATCCTCCTGTCTTTGGAGATTTTAAAAGGAGTAAACTTTGTAATTTATTATGTTAGTTATAATTTTCATAGTTAGAAATTATTTTAATTATTATTAAAATGATTTGAGTATTATCTATTATTTATATATTTATCAGTATGATTATTATTATTCTAATTAGTTTTATCGTTAATATAAATTTATTACCAATATTATTAATGTAATCGAGGTATTATTATTATTATTATTATTATCTATATTATTGTTATTTTTATTAAGAAATTTTTATTATTAACAGAATTGTTTTATCATGATTATGTTTTATTAGAGTTATTTGTATTATTACTATTAACATTATCATGTTTATTATTATAATATTTATTATAACTTCTAATATAATTATTATTATCAATATAATTTGAATTAACTGTTTTTCTTCTTTTTTATTTTTTTAAATGGAGGAGGGATTAGGGTTCGGTGCAACATGCCCTCTCCCTCGTTTTTTCCCTTCTTCTTCTTTTCTGTAGCCCCGTGCTCTTCCCCCTATCTCCCTTTCCCCACAGCGTCGGAGCGCCCCCACTAGAGCCCTCCTCCTCCAATCAGCGCACCAGCGCCACTACCACTCTTTGCCAGCCTAGCCCGCACGCACCTCCCTCTCTCATCTCCTCCCCTTCTCTCTACACGAGTTGCCTTGCCTCCAGTGGATCCCCTACCCTCCCTGCTCCTCCACACAATGCCTCACCCCCCCCCTTGGCCTACCATACCTCGCAACCCCTTCTGTGAACCTCCAGCAGGCACACTCCCACTCCCGGTTCCCCTGCCTTCTCCTTGCAGTGCCCTCCGTGTCTGGCACCCCCTCTGGATCTCGTTGCCTCCTCACCTAGTACCTCACTTCCCCTGGCCACAACACTGCAGGGCCCCCCTGCCTACTCCTATTTCCCCGCACCCTTCTCCAGCTCACTCCCACCAGCATGCCCCCTACACATTTCTCTTTGGCAGTGCACCCCTACCACGGCTGGCCACCAGGATACCTCCTCCCCCTGTACCCATCTTCCATCTTTTAGCAGTGTAACACCCCATCCTTATACTCCTGCTCAAACCCCCCACTATAAGTTTTCCTTCCCCCATACCTGGTTTGTTGGTATCTCCCCTCCTTATCGCTGCAACCCTACTGGACATCCCATTGCTTCGGCGCACACCCTCCAACCGGCTACGCACCAACCACCCTACACCCTCAGGCTGCTCCACACCCTTCACCCGCTGTCTGCATGTCATTCAGCCACCACACCACCATTTGGACACACCCCAGGTCTGGTGACCCACCCCCCTTCTAGGCCACGCCACTCTTCCCACTACCAACCAGATCTGGAACAACCTCCTCTGACTTGCCCTACGGCTGACATCTCCCTACCAAAAACCCTCTCCCCCTAACGGCCTCACTTTTGGTGGTAAACCCCCCTTTTAGTAATTATTTTCTCTCCCACCCCTTTTTATGTTATTCTGTTGCTATGGTTTCAATGTTTAGGTGGGAATCCTAAGTTTCTTTTTAATAATACTCTTTAGGGTTGATCTTAACATCCTTGGGGTGTGAACGTTGTGTGTTTGAAGTTTCACATTAAAATCCAAACGTTTCTCTGTTCTTCATGTTGGATCTCATTACTCATGCCTTTTTAAATTATGTTTACTTTGATCACTTGATATTCACACCTCTTATGTTTTTCGTTATGCGTTTTTGTTGTTAAATTAATTATATCATCTGGAAATCGTTGGTTTTATATTATTTGGATAAATTTTTTCTCTCGTTTAAAAGATTTGAAAAGTTTTATGGTAGAATATCCCTGTGCGAGTTGTGTTTTGAAAACGTGTTGAGATGGTTCTTTCATGTTGTGTGTTCGTTTGAATTGTTTAAAATCTGTGTTTATGTGTTTTTAGTTTTTTGCGCAGTTGTTTCAGTGTGTCAGTGAGGAAAACCCATGTTACTATGATCATCAGCTTGCATGTGCTTGCACGCCCACTCGAGGCATGTTGCGCCATCATGCTTGGATTGAATGTTGAGGTACGCCCCCCACTACACTCACCTTTAAATTCAGAATTTATTAATTGCTTGATGTTTTATTAATTTTAATAAATGAGAAATAATGTAAGATAATTAATTTTTAAATGATTATTTGGTGTAAAAAGAGTCGTTTATTTTATACACGACACTTGGAACATTTTCTTGACTAGAGGACACCAAGTATTGAAAGAATGCACGTTTCTCTTTTAAACATAATTCATGGAATTTAAAATTTAGTACTAGTTTTAAAAGAGAAATGATTTCATCTAAACATGCGTTTTGGTTTTTCTTGAGAAAAGAGGTTTTCCATTAATATAGGTGAAGGCCCGTTTATCCCATTAATAAAATAAAGTATTTTGGAAAACCCACTCAGGGGTGATCTTTGGTGTGTGTTGATTTCGTGAGATGTATGTGATGATTGTGCATCGTGACTGATTGACTTACATTGTGGACACACCCCTTTTTATAGCATGTGTTGACATGTGAACCTGGATAGTGAGTGAATCTTATGGGAATGATTTTTGCACTAGTTTAGATTATGCACTGGCTAGGTGCCCCATAGTAGGGGAATACTGAGTTATTGCTGTTATAGGGATTGGGCCCCTCAGTTAGGCCATGTTGGGATATATCAAGCGTTAGGGCATTATTATGTCATCAAGTTAGGGAATGCCTTTATGATGAGACACATGTATGGTATGTTCCGGACTGTTCATGTTCTCCTATGTTCGACCCATGTTCTGTTTTAGTGTTTATTTGTATGTGGCGGATGATTGAGAGGTTGAGTTCAGTTGCTGGCCCCTATGTGCCACTTTTTCCATTACCTTTAGTGCGTGTTGTGTGTTGTGTGTGGTTTTCCTTTTGACTAACAACTAAAGTTTGGATTCCTAAATTGTTCACAAAAATGTTTTAAAATGCAATGCACCTATTTCTTTCAACATTAAACTTGTTCTAAATTAAAAAGGTCAAGGGACTGTTACTTATTTTAAAAATGAACGTGTGTGAGGAAACCATATTTTATATAATTTAGTTCAAACCTAAAATTAGTAAATTCTTTATTTAATTGTATGTGAATTGGGAATAGAATTAGTCGAACCTACCTACTACGTTTTAATACTCATGCCTATAGTGTTTTTCTATTTTTAGTTTATGTTGCAGGTTTGACTCGAGCTTGCTCACTACGGGCGAGAGTTGGGTGTAGACTAGTGAGCGACTCTCGGTGTCGCGAGGAGTTGCGGTCATGGTCAGGTTATTTGGTTGTGTTTGATCATTATTTCTTTTCATGTTGTTTATTTACTTTGTGTTGTTTTTTTATTTCTGTTTTTCTTATCGGGTGAACTCATTCCATCTTTCTCTCTTTTGATGCCCTGGTGCTTGTCGCCATCCCAGGAGGATCAGGAACGCCTCTCGGGACTTGCCACAGATAGGCTCGGGAGACCCGTTCAGGGTCGACCTGGGTTGGTTCGTGAAACAAATAGTTTCACACAAGAAGTAATAAGTTATTATAATACATGAATGAAATCAAAATAATGTAATTTTAAACACATTCTTTCTAGAAAGATAAAAATTTATAGATTATCACATTTCAACATAAAATTGGATTTTTTATCTTCTCCCCCTATATAATATATTTAAATCTGTTCATTAATATATAAATATTAAAATATAAATTAAATATGGTGCTTTATGGATTATATGTATTTTATTATAAAGATGTTTTCTTTATAAGCTATTATTATATACTGACAATAAATCACCAGGTTTTATTTTGATGTTCAATATAATTGTATTATATAAAATAAAAGAAGTAAATTTTGGTATGCAGATACTTGTGGTATTGACAATGATACTATAGGTTATTTGGGAAAAAAATTCTTTTTACACTTAGAGAAAATTATAGCCTATATATTATATTAGTTCTTTTAAAATTATTGCATGTTTTACACCATATATTTTTTAATATTTAAAGTTGGATTCCTTGAAACAATGGAAATCTATAGTTTAAGTAAATATATATAATGGTTTAATTTATTATAAACAAATAACAACATAAAATTTATCATTAATAGATTAGGCATTTCCCTGTTTCTTGAAGTACAAAAATATTTCATTATTATTTTTTTATTATATACATGTATTTTATTTTAAAAAAAATATTTTTTTAAAATAGTATGATTACATTTTAAAGAGTATTTCCCATATAATAATTCTTTAACATTTGTATCATATACTGTAAATGAATTTTTAAAATAAAATTTCACAAACCAACTCGGGTCGAACCTGGACCAGTCATTCGATACGATCTGACGAATTTCCCAAGAGTCGTTCTCGGTAATCTCGGTCTGGGGAAAATTTCTTGGGAATTAATGAAGAACCACATGGGAATGATTTCGCCCAAAAATGAACTAAATAGAATAAATAAAATAGATCAATGAAAAATAAATTAATGACACAAAAGAAAACGAACGGCCAGAAACACATACTAACCTTACCATCACCAAAACTCCACATGACCCTAGGATTCACTCTCTAACACCCAAGAAAAATGTTGCCCAAGGTGATCCAAACCAGAGCTTCAACTTGCAGGAGAAACTAAAAAAAAGAATACACTATAGGCATGAGTATTATGACTCAGTAGGCATACTAAAAAAACTATTACCAAAGTACTAACTTTCAAAAAATAATTTACTAAATCTATGTTTGAAATAAATTATATAATATATGGGTTTCCATATTCACATTTATTTCTAAAACAAGTAATTGTCCATTTCCCTTTTTAATTTAAAAACAAGTTTAATGTTTGAGGGGAAAAGGTGCATTACATTTTAAAACATTATCGTGAGAAATTTAAAATCTAAAAATTCAGTTTCTATTCAAGAGGCAACCACACAAAAAAACACAACACACAATAAATGAAATGGGAAAGTAGAAATTTGGGACCAACAACTGAACTAGGCCCCTCAATCATCCGATACATACAAATAATCACTAAAAAAATATTGGTTTAACCTAGGAGCTCGTGAACAATACACAACATACTATACATGTGAATCATGCTGAAGGTATGCCTACTCGTGATGACATCATAAAGCCTAAATGCTCGGTGTTTCCCTACCTTGCCTAACTGGGGGCCCAATCCCCTATAGAGAAAATTCTGCACTAAGGGTCACTAGCCAGTGCATACTCTAAACTAGTTCAAAAATTTTTCATAAAAGATTCATTAACTATTCCAGTGTCCCATGCTGAGTACTAGATGAACATAATGGTGAGTCAAAAATTTCAATCAAGCAACCGATAACCATGAACAAACATCACAAACAACAACTCACACGAACAATGTGCACAACAAGATCACCCCTAAGTCATCACAAATAGAGTTTTCAAAATAATTTATTTTATTAATATTACAAATCGACCATAACCATTTTAAAATAAAAATATCATTTCTCAAGAGAGACCAAAACATTCACTCACGTGTCATATGATAACATTTATCATCAAACCAGAACCACACTTGAAAAGCTATGAATTATGATCAATGTCCAAATGGTAATATTTCACTATTGTTTGACAATTCATCAACAAAATAATTTCAGTGGGATGCATAAAAATAAATAGTATCATTTACAAAAAAATTGTTATTCTAAATATAATTATTTATTATTATTTCACATTTAACTAAAATCAATTAACTGACAAGAAATAAAAAAAATTCAAAACCCAAGGGCAAGTGAAGTGGGGGACCGACCTCAACACCTGAGGCTCATGAAACTTTAAACATGAGACCACCTCACCTATACACATATACATTTTAACACACACACACATATATATACCTTTATACCCAAGTACATATTTCCCACTCCATGAGGGAATATGCACAAGGAGGATATATATATATATATATATATATTCTCACCCATGTATGTACATATAGGTCTTTGTCGATGATGACCAAAACCCACACTGCGGTTAACAAAAAACCCTAAAACAATGCATGGGATTCTAATAACAACTAAAGGCTCCAAATAAAACCAAATTGAACCAAGAAACAGGAGAAAACTAACCGCAAATACATTTACCAACACTTTTATAGTTTATAAAATTAATTATATAACATAAGAAAACCTACAATTAAGACCGACCTAAACAAATGCAAAAACCCCTAAATAAAACAACTCATACATGAAACTATTTTTAATGAATGATTTCTATATTTTTGAAAAAAATATAAAATTCAAATATAGAAATTAACAACATTTTTAACATGCCAAAGAATTTCATTTTCCATTAAAACATACTTCCAAACCTATCCTCACTTTATATGCATTTGAAATCAAGGTTTGAACTTCGAAAAAAACCCATAAAACCATTCCAAAGAATCATTTTCATCACACTCGAAAATTAATAAATCATTTATATAATTAGAATTTTTTTTTGTAAAATGCACCTTTCAAACAAATAAATACACAATTAAAACAACTTATAAAACAACATCAATAGCACACTTAAAATGATTCTCTACTCCTTGAAAATATTCTTATAAATATACACATCTCAAATACCCTTGAAAACATAGTTTGCACCATTCAAAAAATGCATAAAACTCTTTCTGAAAAGAAACTCAATAGAACAAAAAAATACCATTTCATCACAAAAATCCATTTCAAACACATAGACATAATAAATACTTCAGAAACACAATTCACATCACACAGAAAAATTATGTAATATGACCAAATTAATTTAACAAACAAATTAATTTTTCAATAGTTACTAAGGCATGAAAACACCTACTAGAACTGTGAATCACCCGAAGAAGGATATAAAATCACTATTGAACCTCTACCACACCATAAACAACAACCAATTGGCCCTAAATCAATGATTTTATACATAAACCTAAAAATATGATCCTAAAATTGGACCCCTAATTAGTGGAAAAAACCATAAAAGGAAAGATTACAAGAATGGGTCGCACAAGGGGCCAAAGGAGGACTGGCGGTGGCGGTGTTCACTGGTTAGGAGGTCGACAAGCATAGAGATTTGCGGAGGGATTCTTTCGAATAATTGGGCTGGCAGTGGGAGGCTTGCTGGGAGGAGTAATGGGATATGACCGGATGTGGATGGTGGGGTGGCTTGATGGGAGGAAGCCGCTGAGAAGGGTGATGAATGTTTGCTAGTGGGGGAGGAGAGCGGCTACACTGGGGCAGGCCCGTGGAGGGAGGGTCACATTCCGGAGGTGGGTGCACAAGGGAGGGTCCGTGAGAAGACATCCATAGGTGGGGGAGGGGCTTTGCACTACGTGGGGGAAGAAAGGGAGAGTGAGAAAGGGTAAAAGAAACCCTAGAAAAAATCGAAAAGAAAAAAATAAAATAAATAAATAAACTAACTTAAAACAATTATATTATTTATAATAATAACAACAACAAAATTATTAGTTTAATAAAAAATCATTCTTAACTCAAACATTATAGGATTAAAAATATTTTTGATAACATTAATATCAGTATTAATGATATTATTAAAAATAATAATCAATAATAATTAATAATATCCTCAAATAATACAAATATTATTATTATTAAAACAATTCATTGAATTTTTATCATACATTCCACCTTTTTTTTATTTTTCTTTGATCATTATTTTATTATGTTACTATTTTTGCTCATTATTTTTAATTAATTGAACATCGGAAAGACCATGAGGTGAACCAGGCGAAGTTACATGGTGACTGGGGTGGAGGTAGTATGACTTTAACCATGGTGCCCTGAATGATGTCAAGGCCCAAATGTGAGTTTTAAAAAAAATAACTAAAATTCTATGAAAAGATTAAACCTGGAGTACCTGATGCAACGAAAAATTAACAAAACAATTAATTTATAAAAGGTGTGTGTGACCATTTTCTCCATCATAGAACTTTGTATCCCTGGAAAGCCACAACAAAGACTAAACCACAAAGTAAAAAATGAAACCCCCTTAAGGTTGAAAGAGGATCCCCACAAACAATAATAGAAAATAGGAAAAACATCATGCTTAGTGCAAGTGTCTGAAATAACCACCTCAAGAAACCCCTAAAAGTCTTTTTGTTACGTGTCACCCACCCTAAAGAGCTAAAAAACCTCTAGTTGATTGATCATGGAATGAATCTCTTGCACCGATGGAAAACAAATTCACAAGAAAAAACACCTAAAGTACCATAGAATGGAAACTATTCCATTTGAATGGAATGAAAAAAACATAAAACCACATCTAAAGAAACTCTTATCACTTACCACCAATCCATATTTTGGAACATAAACAATGTTCCAACATGGGGAAGCCTGAAGGGGATCCCCACCATTTGAAACCTAATAATGCCTGAGATAAGTACCAAATGCCTAACATAGAGAGTTCTGAGAAAACACACCACCATTATGAAAAATTCTGACAACGATTCATTCTAGAGACTTTTTAGTGAGACCCACCATGGGTATCCCAAACATAAGAACTGACCAAAGATACATAAACACCGACAATCTCTCGACAGGGACCAAACACCACACCATAAGGGGTCGGGAGGGAAGGGCCCAACTATTTGGATGTCAAAATGATGAACCAAGAAAAACAAACTTTTCCACTTCCCTAGATGAGTACTATTCAAATTTGAGACTAATTTACACTACATAACTTTTAAGGACCACTAAAAGTGTTTACATTCAGTGCGACACTACCCCCAAGAAAATAATGTAACGAGACGACCATGCTTCATCATAGCCACGAGAAACCCCACACACCCAAAATGGTTATTCGGGAAGGATAAGCAACATGAAACAATCTAAACTACCTTCACCTTCAACAATTATGAGAGAAATAAATTTGGGGTCCCATACACTCCTGGGGTTCCGGACCATGCGTCGGCTTCACTCTGAGGCCTATGGCTGGATCCTTGATGTTTGAAGATTCTATTTCATTTTAATTAAGTAGTGATGACTCCTAGATGGAGCTTTTCCTTTTCATTCCACACACAAATACACTGAAACAGATACAACACCAACAAACACACCACACCACGACATCAAACTACTCCCTCACAACACCTCCACCAAAAAATGGGTTTAGATGATGCACATGCATCACCTCTTCACCATAACCAAGAAACATAAGAAGGGAAGGACCAACTTAAAGTACTCACCTTTGAAAAGAAAAATTATAACTCCCTGTGTGGAGGACACACTCTTATGAAAACATATATTCTGGATGTATTGTACAGAATCCACCCTTTCTCTTCAAAGAGAAATCATGCTACAAAACGCCACCAAACACGAACCATGTTGCTGATGAAAGCACTCCAAGCCTTTCAAGGCATCTTCTATTATCAATAATTCCAAACCGCCTTCACCCTTACCACATAGAATTCCTTTCACCATTTCCAGGGTGACCATCAGACACAACAGTTTCAAACTTCATACCTGACGACTCGAACAACTCAGAATACCAAAACTTTATTCAACTCCCCTCCTATATTCCATTTCTCTATGAGAGGATCTTCATAACCAAAGATAATTATGTACATAAATATTAGTATAACTCAAAAGGGATAGTCCTTTTTTAATAAACTGAAGAGTCACCCAACGGAAAATTTCCTGTGGCTTCACTTCAATCGCATGTCAACGATTTATGGGGGTGTGCACTGGTCAATAAAGAAAACCATGGACCCAATAAAATAGGTTCAATAGACAATAAATACCACAAGAGAACACTAAACATGTAGGTGGAACCACATCATGGTCTTCCTGAATTAGTTTTCAAAAGAAACCACAAACCACATGCTTTCACACCAACATAAAAATAAGAATTCAGACTCAAGACACAAATCAATCCAAAATGATTCTTAGATAAAAAATCCTCACATAAAACATTTCCAAAATACAAGGATACACCAGAAAATCACTGATTATTAAAACACCAAATTTTCCTTTAACAATTTATTTTGAAAATAAACAAAGCTGGTGGTTTGCACAAACACCAATGGGGTTTCATGGTCCTCACACATGTATGTTCTCGTGCCACACCGATACCAACCTCATGTCCATTAAGGCACTCATACGCTCATACCATTGAAAATTTCCCCTTCCATACATTCCCACACATGTGGTTTCCCATGAGAACACCAAGGATCAAAACTAGACCTGTCCATCTCTCAAAATCGAAACATTAAACCCACATATTTCGAACCTTTCACATCATTTTCTTTTTAAATCTCTTAATTTGAAAAAATTTACAAGACCAATTTTTTTTTACATAAACACCAGATTTTGATGAATCTAAACAAATAGACAAGGACCGAGGCAAGGGGAAACTAGTTTTAGTGGGTCACTAGAACATATGGTTGGTAACCATACGCCAATCACGCCACCGCTACAAAGAGTATTCTAGGAGAGCGTCCCAATCTCCAAATGGCATGCTAGACCCTGTGTGGTCATTGGGAAAACTAACCTGATGCCCTTTTCATTTAACCTATACATGATTAACCAGAAGGAGAAACAACTTAAAAAAACCTCAAATTAATTTGGTAACTTGAGTCCCGCCATGATTTGTGCTGGCCAGGATCCGTGCTCGTAGATAGAAGGTCAAGTTACGACACCCTTATTTTTTGTCAACCCTGACTAGATCTCAAAGGAACACAACCAAATGGAGAAAAACTAACTATGATACAATTTTTTGTCATGAACCAACCCAGTTCAACACCGGACCTCTCACCTGAGGTGATCTGCGGAAAGGACTTATTGGCATTATCGTTCCTCTCTGGCTAAAGACAAGCCCCAGGGCATCAATAGAGAACAACAAGGGAATGATTTTTCCAGATAAAAATAGACTAAGTAGTAGAAATAGAATAGAAAATTGTTAAATAAATAAACAACATGCAAGAGAGAGAACGAATTGCAACACATACTAACCTGACCACAACTAAAACTCCAGGTGACCCTGAGATTCACTCTCCAACACCCAATCCAAATGTCCACCAAGACGACCCAATTATAGAGCTATAACCTTCAAGAGAAACTGAAAACAAGAAACACTATAGTTATGATTATTAAAACTCAGTATGTGTGCCCAAAAAAACTATTCCCAAAGCCCTACCTTTAAATTTAATATTTTTTAATTCCAGGATTGAAATAAATTATATAATGTATGGGGTTCCACAAACACTTTAATTTATAAAACAATTAATAGTCCATTTCTCTTTTTAATTTAAAAACATGTTTAATGTTTGAGGGGAAAATATGAATTACATTTTAAAACATTTTCACGAATAATTAATATCTTAAAATATAGTTGTTATTCATGAGGAAAACCACAAAAAACACACAACATAGAATAAGGGAAATGGGAATGTAGAAAATAGGGACCATCAACCAAAATAGGGCCCTCAATCATCCACCACATATAAATAAGCACTAATGAAAACATGGGTCGGACCTAGGAACTTGTGAACAATCCGGAACATAATATAAATTTGACTCATCCAAAAGGAATGCCTAATCTCGATGGATTCATAACACCCAAAATATCGGTGTTTCCCTACCTAGCCTAACCGAGGGTCCCGATCCCAGAGCAGAGTAATGTTTGTACTAAGGGCCACTAGCAAGTGTGTAGTCTAAACTAGTGCAACAATCATACACAAAACATTCACTTACTATTCCATGATCCCATGATGAGCACTAAATTAATATAGGGTTGAGTTAAAAATTTCAATCAAGAAACCAATCACCGTGAATGAACTTCCCACACAAGAAATAACACAAACAACATACACAACAAAATCACCCTTATGTCACCCCAATGAGAGTTTTCAAAAAAAATTATTTTGTTAATGTTCCAAACAAGCCTTAACCAACATTAAAGAAAAACATCATATCTCAGGAGAAACTGAAACTTTTTCTCACACATCAAATAATAACATGTACCATAAAACCATAGCCACACATGAAAATCTATAAATCATGTTCAAAGGATAAACATGAATTTTTCACTATTGTGAAACAACTAATGAATAAAATAATTTCAGTGGGATGTATAAAAATAAACAATATCTTTTTCATAAATACTTATTCTAAAAATAATTATTTAATATTAATTCAAATTTAAGGAAAATCAAGGAAATTTTATGAAAAAAATAAATCTAAATTCAATGGAAAGTACAGTGGTGGACCTACCTCAAGGCATGCAGCTCATGACGATGGAAACTTGGGACCGATTCACCTATACACATATATATTTTCATATATATATATATATATAACATTTGACCCATGTACATAATCTATGTGCCATGAGGGAATATGCGCAAGGAGGATATATATATATATATATATAAACATGCTTAACCATCTATATACATATAAGTCTTTATCGCTGACGACCAAAACCCACACCGCAATGATCAAACCACCCTACTACAATGAAAGGGAGTCTAATAACTACCAAAGGCTATAAATTAAACAAAATTAAACAAATAAAGAAGAGAAAAATCACCATAAAAACATTTACCACCACTCGTACATTCCCTCAAATTATTTTTTTACAACACAAGAAAACACACATTTATGACTAACCAAAACAATGGCAAATCCCCTTCATAAAACAACTCAGAAATTAATCTATTTTAGAGAAAGATATCCATATATTAAATTCAATTTAATATTCATATTTAGAAATGAAAAACATGTTTAACATGAAAAATAATATCATTATCGTTTAAGAACATACTTCCAAACATATCTTCTCTTTATTTTCCATTGAAAACATTGTTTCCACTTTGGTGGAGTAATAGGATGTGGTCATACATGTATGGGGATGGTCGAATGGGAGGAAGCTGCTAAGAATAGAAGTGAAGGTTTGTTGAAGAGGGAGGGGAGCGATTGCACCGGGGCTGGCTGGGAGAGGGAGGGCCACTCACTGGTGGTTGTTGCATAAGGGAGGGTGCAAGAATAGTGGTCTGCAGGAGGGGGGGTCGTGCTATTTGGGGAAGAAAGGGAGAAAGTGAAAGGATAAAATAAACCCAAGGAACATGTGAAAAGAAAAAAAATGAAAAACAAAAAAAGAAACTATCTTAAAACAATTATAGTATTTATAATCATAATAATAATAAAAGATTTAGTTTAATAAAACTAAATTCTTAAACCTAACATTATAGGATTAAAAATATTCATTATAACAATAATATAATTATGAATGATATTAATAATAATAATAATCAATAATAATTAACAATATCATCAAATAATAATAATATTATTATTATTATTAGAATTCATCAAATTTTTATCACTCTTTCCATCATTTTTTTATTTTTATTTCATAAATATTTCAATTTTATTTATCTATTTTTAGCTCATTAGTTTTAATTAATTGACCATCAGACAGACCATGTGGTGAACCAGGTGATGTATCGCGGTGACCTGGGTGAGGAAATGTGGCTTTGACCGTGGTGTGCTGAATGCTGTCAAGGCCAAAATGTGCATCTATTTTAAAAAAGAACTCAAAATTTTATGTCCTGCTCCAACCCAGACTACTCGATGCCCATAAAAACTAACAAAACAAATAATTTAAATATATAGGGGGTGAAAAAATAGATCTTAAATAAATTATTCATTTAGATAAACATTCCTTGTTATTAAAAAATCATCATCATATATCTTTGAGGATTTAAGACTATTCTAAAAATATTATCATTTTTATTTAATTATAAAATATTATTAATTATATTAATTGAAGGATAAATATTCAGAGACAATATTTTAGAATAAAATTTTTATTATACATCCTTTCATTGATCCATAAGGTTTATATTATTCATTTAATTTTCCTGATTATCTTCAATGTCAGAAGTAGAGTCACTATTTGAGTCCTCCGAGTGACTTCATGTAGCCTCCATAGAGTTCTTCCATTCTATATTATACTAATATTTCCTTTGATATTTTATTTTAGGGATGTATATTGTTAAGAGGTTTTTATTTTTAAACTCGTATATATTGACTCATATTCTCCCATTATTCTTAAACATCTACATTATTTTATTATATGTTATGCTAATGTTTCTAGAAATCTAAAAAATTTATTCATTTGAACTCAATATACTTAAATTATAATCAATGTATTCATCCAATAAAATGTTTATAAAATAATTATCTCTTCTTAAATAGATATTATTTCCATTTTGATCTTACATCTCACCTTTATATGTCATTAGAATCCCAATTAATTATTGTATCATTAAATATTTGACACAAATGGATTGTTAGATTGAAATTGGAATTCCATTCTACTTAGTTAGAAAAATTATAATTACCTTCAATGCCTAATCATTTAATGGAATTGATTTTCATAAGAGAGAAAAATTATTTACTATCTCAGGGAGACATCTATTCACCTTTGGGATACTTTCCTCTTCAAATATCTTGGAATTTTCCAAATTAATATTTATAATATTTTATCTATATTGTCTAACATTATGAGTTCCTTTATTAGATAAATAAATATTCTCCAAAATTGATAAGAAGTTGAGCACAGAGAAACATGGTTTATTTCAACTAGACCGAGACTATAAATGATGAATTTCGTAGATTGTGAAATCCAGTTATACTCGACTTCATCATAATCACTCCATGTCTTAGTTTATTTAGTATAAATCTTATATATACTCACCAATTTCAAATATACTTTCAGTACAATATTATTTAGATATATAATCATCCAAGTTTTTTTATCAAACACATTTATCACCATTACAATAAATATCAAATATCATACAATTAACTTCTATAAGACTATTAACAGAAAAAACATTCATCAAATGATCTTCTACTCAAGCTTGTTATGGCCAAAAGAAATCATTATTTTTATCCAAATAGGGGTCATGGTTGATACCAAATGATTCTATCAGATCAAAATATTAGTATATCTGTAAATATATTTTCAAATATAGTCTCCACTATGATACCATTTTATTAGTTTGGGGAAAAATAACAATATATCCTTAATCTATAACTTCATGGATTAATTCAATGATTTCCCAATGATCCCAAGAGCTCACACCTTTTTTTCCCCAAATATGAGTATAAGATGATTCATTGGGGGGGGGGGGTATTAGGTGAATGGATTCCTTTAAAAAAATACAAATTTAAAGTCACATATTGATTTCTTAAACCATTTCTTAATCCTTGATCTTCAAATTCAGTTCAAATATAAAGAAAATAAAGAACATTACATAATGAGGTATATTTTTTGTGAATAAAAATACCATAGTCCACTCCACCAACACTCTAATCCAAAATGATAGTGATTTTAATACAACCAATAATTTTTATAGGGACTACATGGCATGAGTGAAAATAACCATCACTTAATATAGGGAGTTTACTCAACCTTTAAATTATATTACATTGAAAATCAATTGCATAGTATAGTTAGTTTACTCTTTAAAGACCTTGATCGTGTAAAACTATATTTTCACATAAAGAAAATTTTATGGAATAATAATAGTGTTACAATATATGGAAATATATGTAGAAGAATATGGAAGAAAAAATAGATCATCATGATAAAAGTTTAGTTACTAAATGTATTTTAGAATTATATATGATTCATTGTTCCTTATAGTAGTTATTGGATAATAGAACACGATTTATCATTTTGAATTATTTTTCCATCTTTCTATTGAATAATATTTGTAGATAGATCATAATTATTTTAGAATGATTTATTATTCATTTTTTCTTCTTCAAAATTCATCGAAATAGTTTTATAATAGTAAATATAAATAGAAAATCCAATTATCTCTTCCTAAATATCAATTAAGAGATATAATGATTCAAATGATTCAAATGATTCAATACTTTTGTGCTTTCCTTGAATAGACATCACTTATTATTCATCAGTAGTCTATACATTGATACTTCTTATATTATATTCTATTTATATATATAGCTATATATTCTCCAATTAATTTTTTCTCCCATATTTTATATTGACAATATAGTGGCGAAAACATATTCCTTAAATTATTTAGTGAATATAATTTCCTCTTATTAAAGAAACACCAATGATAAAACTAACTTGAAATGTAAATGAATATTTAATTAATATAAATCTCAAAAAAAATTATAGTGTTAAGAGTTATATTCCTTTATGAAAATCATCCCACCAATACCGTTGGATTTAAAAAAAATAATTTATTCAAAGAAATCTTAAATTTATATATTTAGATTGTTTGAATAATGATGCAGATAAATTATATTTGATTTTTCCCATAATATCAACAATGGCAAACATTTTCTTAAAAAATATCCATAATAAAATATATCTCAATGCTTATGTTTTATATGGTTAGAATGTAATTATTATTTAGAAACATTCAATGTTTAATAGGAAAATTTCAATAAGAAAAAAAATTAATAAGTCGTATAGAATAAACTATATGTGTTTGTGGTATATATGAGTATTATAATATTAGAGTATTTTTACATATTATAAAACAATAACATAATATTAGAATATTCTAAAATTATAAATCAACTTTTTAAATAATATTATCCACATATGAACCTACTGTATGTATGTAACTATGTGTATATAATAGATTGTATTAATTTATTCTATTTGTGGTAGTTTCATATTCATACGTACTAATTTAAGAACCTCCTTCCTTTTGGGCCATCATGCAGCATTTCAATGCTCATGTATGAATTTAATAAATGATTATGACGGTGTGTAGCCATTAAACTCTTCATTAAAAAGGTAAATTTAATTATCATCCAAAAGTACTCTTCAATGAATATTTCCTCATGTTGGATAATTATTGTGCATACAAACTCATGTGAATCACACCATAAATTAATTTCCAAAGGAAAATTACATATGTAAGGGTACTCCTTAAGATAACCATATTTTCTACAGAATATAATCCACATATTAAATTATATATATATATATATGATTCTATTAATGAAAATACACATATAAGAATTTAAATAACTAAATTAATCATGCAGGAAACGCACATTGATAAATTTCACTTTTTTAAATAAATGAAAAGATGAAATTTGAAAAAACATAGAATAATATTCCACAAATCCAACCCATAATGTATATTACTGAACTTAAATGATTCATTTATCCATTCCATTAATATATATGATTAATCCATATAGTCAATTCAGTAACATTTCTAATTTCATTATTTATCCAATTCACAAATCCATATTTTCTATAAAGTTTCTCATCACAGGGATGGATATATTAAAAAACGAATTTTCATTTATCCAAAGTCTTAAAATATAAAAGAGTCAATTCTAACATGAATTATTGGAATAAAGAATTTATGTTATAAAATAATCACCATCAAATAATAAGATAAGAAATATGAAACATAAATAATATTTAATTAAATATATTAAAATTATTAAAAAGTATATGCAACATTAATAGATGAATAAATCAAGGTAATAATAAATAAAATCTATATAGGTTTATTTAATTGTTATTTAAATTTGAAATAAAAATATAAACTAAAAATATTTATTGGAATTTTCATTCAATGAAAATATTTTACATGTGTTTTTCAACATATTATAGTCACATAAATACTGAAAAGAACCTTTATAAGTTACAAATTTATATCATGTAAAGTTAGGCCTGAGTATATGTTTTTTTAATAAAATATCCATATAATTGACTAATGGTAGAAAGAGTTGTATTTTTGATTAATTTAATATTTTTGAATACTCTAACAACACAATGTACTATATAAAGAGATATGTGAGTGTGAATAATTAATGCTTATATAAGGTACTTATATATTCATCAATAAAAACACACACTCTGAACAAAAGGATATGAAGTGAAATGGGTATGAGTATTATAAGTCTTTTTATGATGTATTTAATTGCAATAAATTATATATAATAATGTTTAGGAGGAAAAGCGGGGAATTTAGACTTATTGGAAGGGTTTATAGAGGGATTATTTATTGATTCCTTGACAGAGGATTGTGAACCATTCCTCGGAGGCCAATCTAGCGATGATTGGAATTCAAGTAACTAATGAATTGCGAAACACAAGGTATTTAGAACCATTTATCAAAATTATTCCAATTGAAAAAGATACAGTGAGAAAAAAATGTTACCATTACGGTTTCTAGGACTATCCATGTTGTTCCATATTGGAGAAAATGTTTTCATGAGGGAAAAATATAATCTCTTGTATAGTAATATTCCACATGAATATTATTTATAAACTAAAATAAAGAAATCATGAAGGTATTATTATTTACATTATTTTATTGATTTCAGTCTTGTTTCATCCCTATCATATAGATCTATGGATTTAGGGTGGCCTTAAAAGTGGTTTTAAATGGATCTATTATGTTATAACTTTTTTGTTTTAGATCTTATGTTATTTATATTTCGATTCATATGTAAGTACCATATGGATCTATCATAAGGTGTTTTTTCATAGAATTCCTTTATTAAAAACAAATCATGGCTGGGTTTAGATTGATAATGTTTTTGTTATTAGAATAAATGTTGGATTTTTTATTTTGGTGTTTGAGGAAGATAAGGAGAAAATAGATAATCTTTTTTTCTGTGAGTTTAATTATTATCCATGTTGATGATGGTGGATTATCCACAACTATATTTTATAAAAATCAAATGATATATAATGTTTCATATTATTAATAATAATTTAATTATTTTAAAAAAAATTAATTATATCAATGAAATTATTCTATCCTAAATAATTTGTGTGTGTGTTTTAAAGAGAAAATGGGAATTTTTATTTTTAGGGGATGTGTGTAATTTATGAAAATCCTAGGGCTAAATGAAATTATTTTTTCAATTGTTTTTATTATTGATTTGTGTCTTTAAGGTTCATTGAATCAATTATTATTATAGAATTATCATATTTATTTTCATGAAAATTAAATTTATAACTGTTTTTTGTTATATATTAATTTGAGGGATAAGACATGATTTTTACATTCATACATTAATTATGAAATTTTTTTCAGATATCAACGATTCATAATTGTCACAGGAGTATATGTACCTCATCATGTTTGATAGAGGTATCAGATCAGGGTTGGGTTTTTTATCTTTAGATGAGTTGGAGGAACCCCTTTAGTTTTTGGTAGTTTCATATGATATAAAAATTCCTTAGAGTTTTGGTTAGTGATTGCATGTGTAGTATATTGTTTTTAAAAATAATAAATCATTTATGTAATTTTGATTATTCTTTAGTATTGTTTAATTGAAATGTTATATTAGTGTTTGATACAAATATACGGTATAGGGCATGCGTTTATTTTTTAAAAGGAAATATTGTTTTTATTTTATCATTCATATTGTTTATAGAATGACTTGGGGATATCCTTGTGCTTCTTCCACTCACATAGAAAATTCAAAACATTTCAGATATATTGATTTTATGTAGTGTGATATATGTAAGGGAATGAAACCCTTCTTCACCAGTTTTGGTCCATAAACAAAATGGTTGATCGATGGAGTAGTATTTATTGATGGAAAGTGAAGTAATTGAAAATTGGGGATTCATATATATGAAATTTTGATGATACTTATTTTATATTGGTACTCTAATTTCATATTATCCATCACATTGGGATGTTTATTAACATGTCAGTTTTTGTTTTAGTGTTTTTTGAACTTATTGGTATTTTCATTATGTTATTTTTTCTTATCTTGAATATTAGGGTTATATATAATATGACTTCCTCATTCAAAAATTTTTAAAAACAAATTATATGTGGAGTGTGGTCTAAATGATATAAAACCAACCCCAATGGGTTTTTATAGTCCCGTGACATTTATTTTATGCCTTGGGTGATTATGGGGACACACATAAGGACTAATATATTTTTTATTTACTCATGTGTGTTTGATGGGTGAAATGAAAATATGGGATATTAAACACGTTCATAGAGAACTATTTTCATGATGCTTTTTGGTTGGTACAATGAAAATATAGTTTCTTCGGCATGATCTATGTGCATGACTTTCTTATGAAATGAGATATCTTATTCTATGGACATATGGAACATTTATATGATATATTTTCAATCCATCAATCATTTTTTATATTTATAAACTCTACTGATAGTAAAATGATGTATTAGGTTATATCATTATATGAAACTTCATTATGAATTCTTAGGTTTATAATTAATAGATATTTACCAATCCAAGTGTGATAATTTTTTTTTCACCCTACTGATAAAATATTTATCTTATGAATCGAGTATGGGGAAATGCAACTATTTTCATACAATAGATGAAGTGATTGTAAAATATAGGATATATTAAGAAATTGATACCCAAAATGAGTTTCAATACATGATGCTACAAATGTTCTATGGTAAAATTTATTCCATGTTTTTGATCTTTGACAATATAATATATATAACACAATTCCCATTAAGGGGACTCTAATTACTTAATTTTACTTCTCATGATGAACAAGTTTCATTGTTTGATGGTTGGTAAAATTTTAATAACTATTATAAAATGAGTTAAAAACATTTTCCCTATGAATCCTAGACTGTTAAATTGTTTTCAATGCATGGTAATGTTGGAATTCTCAACTTTAACTATGATTTTGAATCCCAAATTCATGTCTATTTGAAAATAGAGATCTAAAGCAAAGCCTAATATCTCGTAATGTTACAAAAGTATCTAGTATAATAACCCTAACAAAAATGTATCTCCATATAAAAATGTACACTAGATATATATCCATATCTCATATAAATACTAATAAATACATTATCTTAATACATATCATATAACCCTAAGTCATTTATACATATTTATATCATTTATTCCAACAGATACATTCTTTACTATGTCGATGTATACTTACTAATATAAATGAATGCATCACAAGTCATTCATTTAATTTGATGAGTACACCAATTGAAATAGAAATATGCATTACTATTAATTAAATCATTGTATTTATATTGGAATCCCAAATTTTATACTACCCATGAATGGGGAAAACAACATTACGGTGAAAAAAGTCCAACTATGTGAGTTAAAACATACAAAAACAATTTTTATTAGATTAATTTTATATTTGGAATTTTAAATGTATGATAGTATTAATTTCAATATTTTATACACTATATTAACCTCACTTAATAGTAATTAATATAAATTAAACACCCCTAATTAATTTACAAGAATTATATATGATTTTCATATTATATAATTCATTTGGGATGATAAAAAAATTGTACGAATTGAATCATGAGAGTGAAATCTATATCACCATATAATCCATTACTCATGCTTATGCTAACATATTTTAACAAACAATATAGTTCATTGATGAAAAATAACTACTATAAACTCAATGATGTCAAATAAGAGTTTAATTATCATTCCACCACTATGTAAAAAAGTATATCTCACATGAACAAATGATAAATTAAATATTCCAATTTATAGTAAAATCCTATTATGTTTAATAATCCAAACCTTTAAACATAATGATATAAATTTTAGAATAATTATAAATTAAATGTATTTAACACAATCCTAAATATATCAAATTCACTTGTACTTGACACTAACATAATTAATTTTTTATACTAATGGTTTCATTAATGATTATTTTCATTTATAATCATATAAAAATTCATTACATAAAACATGTCAACGATTTCACTGATTATATCATATTTTCAAATAATATGAATTTTACTTCGGTGAGATTTTTGTTTCCTTAGATTTCATGATATCTCTATCATTATCATAATATAACGATATTGGGCCATATATGATAATAACTAACCCATGTTTGAATATAAATTTTTTATCTAAATAAAATCATTCATAATATTATATATGGTGAAGTATTATGTTTATTTTAGTCATTCGACAACAATTTTTATTGAACCCATGCTACTAATTCCTCCTCCAATAAAAAGAATCACAATTATTAATTGAGATATATAATTATCCTTATCATTTCCTAATATATAATCAATTTAACCCTTTATTATGAATTCTTTCACACCACAAATGTTTAGGAATACATCATTATTACTTATTAATATATTAATAATATATTTTAAAAAAAACTGAATGACGATCACTAGGATTTGATTGGATCAAATAGTTATATGAATGGAAAATTAGTCATCATGTTTCATATAAAACAAATAATATAAGAAGAATCATATTTTGAAGCATAAGGAATCTAATTCCTAATTCACCTATCAACTTTTTTAGATTGAAACTAAACCTTAATAAAAATCATAATATATAACCCCAATATAAATACCTATTTATAGTTATATATGACAATGTTATTTAGTCATGTAATTTTATATAAATTTTAACTCAATCATGAAATCTATTATATTTATCACAATTGATCGTTATACCTAATGTGCTTGTCACTCAACTATTGTCTTATAGGTCCTATATAGATATGTTTGAGAGAAACAATTGGGGGGGGTCAATTCTAAATTAATAAGGGTACATTAATCTATATTGATAAATGAGGTGGGAAAAAATAAAAAAATAATAATTCATAAATTATAATCATAGTGATGTGTGATGAATTTAATAAGAAAATATAAACAATAGAATATAATTATTTTGTATAGTATTCTATATAAGAAATATAGTACATTTACTCTTTACACCCATTTATACTTTCATATGTAAAATTCACACTATACATACATCACTTAATAAAAAGTGTGACCAATCCTTATAATAAGGAATTTTCACCCTTGATGAATAAAACCAAAAATACACCCATTTACACACATATATGCATAATACAAAAACCTCTCTTTTTAATTTGAAGAAGAAAAAACCATTCCATTAAAAAAAATTAGTCACAGTCAAAACTCCCAACCAATTACCAGATCCAATGTATAACTTGCATATATTTTTTTAATCAGGTATGAATAACCAACACATATACCTTATATGGAGGTATAAACAGTGGAAATGCTCAAAATAAAACATACCATATATAAAAATCAGTATGTTGAAAAAATAAGATAATTAAACTATTTATTATTTTTATTGAGGTTACTAGGGTGGAAAAAGTTTCATTAATCCAACATTGATATAGTTGAGTGATTAAGCTCATACAATCTAGAAGGATAGTGTAAAAAATTTGTCTTAGAGAACATTAATATAAATAGGTATTTTAAAATTAATCTTCTAATTATTTACTAAATATATATTTAGAGATTTATATACATTATTCTTTAATGTATTTAATATCTTTAGCAATATCTATGAACATTCCCTATAATTAACTTTATGTGGATGTAGTGTTAAATCTATCAACATGTTATATATAAATAACGTGAAAATAAAATTAAATCATTATTAAATAAATTATAATAATCGACATTAAATATTTCATAGTATATGTCCTTCAATCACATAATCTAAATAATTATAATCATATGATGCAACCACTTAGAAATGTTATCTAATGAAAATTTTAATATAATTTCCCAAAATATCAGTTGAATCATATGATCTATAATCCTATTTAATGTAGTAATATATAATATCCAGATACATTATCTTAAACAATATATATGGTAAATATTCAACACTATGTATGTAAGAAACATACCTTTTGAAAAAATCAATATTCTTAATAAGAAAATATATTTTCTGTAAACATGAATAATGTAAAATTTATTTCCATAGTATGATTCACAATAATAAAGTAATAAATCATTATCTAATTTAATTTGTAAGGTGTTTATTCAAATATACAAGATATTTATTAAGATGTAATGATACCTAATATTTTTTAGTTTGTTAGATTTTTTAAATTAGTACACATAATAATTTCTTCCATATTCTATGATACATGTAAGAATTTTTTCCCAATGAGCAATAAATATTAATTTTCCATACTTTCATCTCGATATATAAATAATATTTTCTTATGATACATAATATTTTAGACCTGGAAAAATTAATTATTACAGAATAATTATAATTTACTTATTCTATATGAAGTGAAATATATAAACATAAAACATGAGAATAATATAACATTAAAAGTCAATAGAGAACAATAAATAATAAAAATATGGAGAGAAAAAACAATTATAAAATTTAAATAAATAGAGATAGAATATGTCATTATATTAACATATTAATCATCATATTAATCAAATTCGAAAGAATTCCATCAACATTTACCCTCTTTCTTATAATGAAAAATCATGAGCTTATATCCAATTTTCTTTGCAAGATTAAATAAGATATGAAAATTTTATGTAATTAATGTAATAATTAAATAACGGAAAATAAAATTTTAATAGGGGTATGAAAATTAACTAATGGAATCTAGTAATTTTAAAAATTAAATAATAATAAAATCGTTATAATAATTATCAAATGTGAAGAAAATTATGATTAAATAGATTATATATAAGTTATAGAATCCATAATATTGTAAAATATATACCAATATATTATATAAGTAAACAAATATTTTAATATTAACAAATACCCCCTCCCCCATTAAACAAACCATTTGTCCTATTTTAATATATGAATGTAAAATATTAATGCTAAAAAAGTCTCCTATAACATCATTACTATAAATAGACATGAAATCTGTTAGTCAAATTCAATGATGAATAATATATATTAATTAATTTAAAATAATGAAAATTGAAAATAATTCTAATTGGAATATTTTGTCACGCTTCCATCATTCGACATTCTTATTCAATATTTTCAAAATTTGTACAATCTGAAGGATTTTTAAATATATCATCCAATTTTTCTTGTATATGAACAAACTCTAATTTGAGATTTCCATCCTATACAAGATCAATGAAAAATTGGTACCACTCTTCACTATGTTTCATTTGAGAATAATCTAGAGGGTTATTTAAAATGGATTTTTATGATGAATTGCGAAAAATAATATAAATTTGTAATGTATTGGAAATTCTTTGTAATTTGTTTTATTATATGGAATTATTCTGAGACTGCATGCTCTGACGGCACATGATTCTGAGGCTTGGAGAGCCCATAAAAAAATTTGATCTTTTTTAAGGAATGTTAATTAAAATCATGAGTAGTTTTTTCTATATTTTGAATCATTTCTCGGATCAAAATTCATAGGACATCGTTGAACTCAGAGAACCAATATTTTCTAATAAATGAATTATCTTCAGGTGGCAAGGGCCGAGCCGAAAAGTTATTTTTCAGAATTTTTGAGAAAAATAATACAATAATATAAAATTATTATTTTATTTCATTCTCATCATTGAGTGGTAGATGGAGATTATATGGTGCAGCAGCGAGCCAGTGATGAGGCACGTTAACAGAGGGTAAATGATGGCTAGTTTGAAATAGTGATTATAATATTTTAATGAACCATTAAATGTGGTTAATTTAAAGAGAATCATTAATGGATGGAGCATCACTGAACATTCAATTCCTTTTTTAAATTCCAACTTATTGGCGTTTAGGTGATTAAAAATTCGGGGAATCTTCTAACAAACTGGTAGTAGAATCCCTCTCCAATAATGAATAAAGAACGATGTGCTGAAAAATCATCACCGGCTTCAACGTGCCTTAATGAATTGATCTTGAAGTGGCAACATTGAAATAATAAAATCCTTAAGGACAAATGCTTAGGAATATAACATCAACAAGGTAGGGGTGTTTTATTTTGATGTTATTCCTTGTTATTTTATAGAAAATGAAAATGTGGATCTACCCATGAATAGGTTGATCTGTGAATAGTGCCTTTATGCAGGAGGGTAACATTCTTGTTGAGGATTTTTTTATCCGGGGTTTTAAATTATCATTTTTTTATTTAAATTGGAATATTTGGAACTCCAATGATTATAAACTCCTACTAGGGAGGGCACAGGCCAACACAGACAAGGCCCGAGAACCTCCGTCGTGTGCGTCCATTTTGGTTGTATCCTCAATGTGGCGGAAAGGGGAATATGGGGCCAAGTCATATATTGAAGCAACCCTAGAGTCCCATTGGCAATGAAAGATTACAAAATGGACAACCATAGACATTTTGGTGGCCTGTTGAAGGTAAGAAAACCCTCGGCGGCTGCGGGTGGGTGGCGACAAATGTTGGTGGGTGACAACAGCTGTGGATGGGTGGCGGTGCACCTCGACGGAATGCCAGGGGATGGGTCATGGATGGTTCATGTCATGAAATAGTAGGAGGAACCTCCTGATAGTTGCAGCAGACGTTGTCACTTGACCCTATCATAGGGCTGCAGACGAGGCACCGTGCTGCGTCCCATGCAGTGGGCTCCGCTCACTCGACTGTGGTGGAGGAGTCTGCCATACGGTGACTCAAAGGGAGATAACGATAGGTCAGACGCGACACCTGTCCATGTCCCAACGAGTTTGAATATGCGGGCTGTGAACTACCCATCAGGATGGTCCCGCACCGACCGGCCGGACCCATGGCCTTCGAGCTGGGCTGGACTAGATCGTGTCGCCGAGCGACCCGGCAGGCAGGACCCTCGGCCAAACCGGGCCGGGTCCAGTGAGGCCTATTGGGTCTGGCCCACTGGCTAGGAAAGAGATGACCGACCCTGACCTGTACCTGTTTAGGTCAAGTCCGTCTAATTAAACCAGGGTAGTTGGGACCCCTAGGTCGGGCTGGTCAGGTTGGTCTGACCGGGTCAGATCAAGCCTGGTCGCAATCGGCCCCCTGTTTACTAAAACACAAGAATCATGCAAACCACACGTCCAATTGACAATATATTTTCAGAGTTCGGACCCTATTAATATGTTATATCTTTTTTCATTCTTTTAGATGCCTTAGAAGGAAGTCAAGACGAGGATAATGGCTTGAGGAAGGGTTCTTCCAAGTATGCCATGAACAGAACCCTCCGGTTGGCTGAGACCTAAAGACTGCTTGATGACGGCCCAGTGGGAAGAAACTCTGTGTGACCCGAAAGTCCCACTATGGGGAGCAACTCTCTATGACCCACCAGACCCACATTACTCGATAGGAGGACTACCTCAGTTTGACCACGGTGGTAAGAAGCTACGGGTGACCCAGAAGGCCCACGGTGGGGAGAAACCTTGTGTGACCCAACATACCCATGATATTAATCATGGATGAGTACCAAAATATTCCATGGTTAGCAGGAAGTGGATTTGTGTGACTATGAAGGATGGATTTGTGTGACCATGAAGGACCACTGTACTCGATAGAGGTGGAGTTCTCTCGAAGAGGTGGAGTTCTCTAGTAGTGGAGGAGTTCTATGATATGACGGATGATGTTACATTCACTACCCTGTAATATACTTGGTGTGAGAAGCATATTCTACATTATACTATGTGGTTAAGGTATTTCTTTATGGAATTAACTTTGTTTTATTTTCATTGTAGGGTTTTCCTTTCTGGATTACTGAGAGACCTTCAAGGGTCTCATTGTCCCTATTGAGTATTGATATACTCACCCCTGCCCGGGCTCACCCACACATGCTATGTCTGGTGCAGACAATCGATGTTTCAACTGAGGTACTCAGGGTGTAGGGAAGGACAAAAGGTGTGATGTGGACATAGTATCCTAGGATGAGGTGGGGTCTTGTAAGACTGGGCAGGTATAACATACTCTTCCGGCTTCCAGTATCATCACTACTATCACGGTCATGTGGGGTTTTCCGCTGATGGCCATCAGTGTTTCCTTTTGGTACATTGCTTTGTTTAGTTCCTTGTTCGGTTTTTCTACTGCCCCACATAATTTGACTTGTAATTTCACTATGATTTGTTTTAGTGGTTTGATTGTTCCCCCTTTTATTGCGTTAGATTGTGTATGGGCGTGTGTCTGTACGGGTTTAAAGGCATTGTCATCAATTTTTTGGATATGCCTTTCTGGTGATAGTCTCCAGCCCCTGGCCTATGGAAGGAGGTCATGGGGTTGTAACGGAACAATCCATGGGGGTTATGTTGTGACAAAGTGGTATTATAGGGTGGTCGATTCCCCCTCAATGACCATGAATCTGTGTTTTGTTTTCGGTCAACAATGTTAAGTGTTTCAAGTTAGACTTCCAGATCCGGGGAGTCCAGTGTTGGTGCGACGACCGATATATCCATACTCCAGGACCTTGAATTTTTCTTTTCCCCTATACGTATATAAACAATGATTTCATAAGTTTCCCCATATTTTCTTTTTATTGAAAGTCATCTCACCGATTATAACCTTCTTACCTTGAAACATCTTGTTGTATATTCGGATTCTTGACCAGTCCGGATCCTAATATTAGGTCACAAGGACATCCAACCTAGTGAAGAGGTGTCTTTTTAGGGACCAGTGCTTGAGATGGCCCCACAAGGTGATTCAACAGTACTTCCATCACCAGGTGGTCACATCTATTGTTGGATATTCCGATATAGGACGTTTTTAGGCTCAACACCCTACATGAGTTTCAGAGACAGAGACCTCATGTGTTCAGTGAAAATACAGATACTTCGGTCACTAAGGACTAGCTGGAGGATGCGACGTGGGTCATCCACTTAGTGAGGATACAACTTGACTAGGTGAAGATCTTGGCAGAGCAGGCGCTAACAGTTGGAGCCTCTAATTGACCCCTATTGGTGGAGTCTTCAACAGGGAGCCAGGTAGTGCTACAAATGCAGTGGGTAGGGACACATTCCATATGACTACCTGACCTGCCATACAGATGACCAACGGACGGTCGAGGGGCCACCAAGTTAGCTACAACGGTTTGAGAGAGGAGTTCTCCAGGGAAACGAATGTGGACGGGGATTTATCCAAGTGGTAAGTGGTGGGAGACAGTTTGAGGAGTTACCTCCAACACCCCCAAGTGGTCCACCCCATCCCCAGGGAGTAGGTGGACATGGGAGATCTCATGTCTAAGAAGCCTAAGATTATGAAAAAAAACTCCAGAGATGATCTAAGGTACGATATATGTCTTCTCCACCTCATCTTCTATTTTTTTAGACACATGTTGTAGTCACTCATTCCATACCAAGGATCTCATTTGGAGATTATAGATTACAATAGATTTGTCAGCTCAATCCTTAAAGCTACAGACCCCTACGAGAGATGATTCGACAATTGAACACTAGTGCCGGCATTATGAGCTTACTCTAGGAAGCGAATTCATAAGCTGAGATCTCCTAGTAGTGGCACTGAGGCCTTACAATGGCATTTTGGGTATTGACTGGTAATTCATATTCCATGCTCAGATTGACATTTTTAGGAATCAATGTGGTGTGTCTACGGATATGGGACTGAATTTTCCTTCCCAGGTGATAAGGAAACACTTTCCGCGCATGACACACACTCATAGGAGGGTGTAGCCGAACATTCACTAGTTGGATAGCGTCACCCTCAGTGGAATGGATGAGAGGATTTTGATATTTCTTGTAGTGGTAGATGATTACAAGGATTTTTTCTTGAGGATGTTATGGGACTACCATCTCATATAGAGGTAGAACTTTTCGTCGACCTGTACCCTAGGACATCACCGTTATTCGGACCATAATATTAGATGCATCCAATAGTGCTTCAAGAATTGAGGTAATAGCTAGACGACATGCATGAGAATGGGTTAATAAGGCCCAACATTTCACCATAGGAAGACTCTGTTGTTTTCACCAAGAATGCTTATGGAATATTGAGGTTGTCCGTGGAATTCAGGTGCTTGAATGAGGTGACCATGAAAAACAAGTATCCACTGTCGAGAATTGAATACCTCTTCAACAAACTGAAGGGTGAAAATTGGTTCTCAAAGATAGAACTCAGATTAGGATATCACCTACATCGTGTACTGGATGATGATGTACTGAATGTAACCTTCATGTGCCGGTACAGACACTATCAGTTCGTGGTGATTCCTTTCGGCATGACCAATTCCCCAAAAGTTTTCATGGGCCTCATGAATAGGATATTATAGCCTTACCTTGACCGGTTATTTGGGGTATTCATTGATGACATCTTGGTGTACTCAGTATCAGAGGACGAGCATGCTACCCACATGCAGATATTCTCAGATACACTCCAAGAGAACCAACTTTAGGGTAACCACTCAAAGTGCAAGTTATAGAATTAGTAGGCCCACTTTCTATAAATGTTATCTTAGAGGTTGGAGTTGCAGTTGATGCAGTAGTGATAGTGGTTATACTTTTTTGGGTGCCACCCAAGATTGTGAATATGGTTCGGAGTTTCTTAGGGTTGGCTGGTTAATATCGGAGATTCATACTTGGCAATTCTAGACTTTCATCACCCTTATAGGCTTTGAAATGGAATGGAAAACCCTTCATATGGATGAATAAATTCCAGAAGAGTTTCCAGAAGCTAAGGAGGAGACTGACTTGTGCACCATTTCTAGAGACTACCAGAGGAGGGTATTGGGTATGTAGTTTACTATAACACATTAGGGACCAGACTAGGTTTTTTCCTAATTCAGTAGCAAGATGTGATCGCCTGTGGCTTATGCCAGTTAGGGAAGCATGAGAAGAACTACATGACCCATGACCTAAAGATACCAGTAGTGGTCTTTTCTTAAAGATGTGGCTGCACTACATGATGGGTGAACATTTAACTTTTCATTGCGACCATAAGAGTCTCAGGAGTATCTTCTCCTAGAATGACCTAACCCTGAGTAATGTCAATGGATAGATTTCATCCGGGACTATACTTTGAGATAGTATGTACTCTAGGAAAGGGGAACAGGGTGGTAGATTCACTAAACAGGAGGACCATTTTTCATATACTGAGTGATGAGATAAATCAGTTAGCCGCTATATAGATACCTATTGTGGATTTAGATGGAGGATGATACCTTCAGTCGATGATTGTTACTCCCCCACTCATATAGTGGGACATGGAGGCACAACTGGTGGATGTTGATAGTGAGGCCCGACGTGCTTAGTTATCCTCTGGACGAGATCCTGATTAATTTTTTATAGGTGGGTAGAAGGCCATCATTTCCATAGGACACACCTTATTACCATTTATGTTGCAGGAGGTGGTGTTGAGGGAGTACCACACGTCCCCTTGGGTGGTAAATCTCGGAGTGGCGAAGATTTACCAAGACCTCTGACATTTTTACTAGTGGATGGGAATGAATAGATAATTGGCCAAGTTGGTTTCACGTTGCCTCACTTTTCTACAAGTGAAGGCTGAGCATCAGGTTCTAGAAAGCATACCCAACCACTTGAGGTACCAGAGTGGATATGGGATGGTATATCTATGGAATTCATGATGGGTTTACCACATATGTCTAGGGACCACGACTCTATTTGGTTAATCATTGACCAACTCACCATGTCTGATCACTTCCTACCAATCCTAGAGTAGAGGTTGGTAGAGGGATTGGGATGCCTCTACATCCTAGAGATAGTGCGGCTCTATGGAGTGTCTTCGACGATCATCTCAGACCATTATTCACACTTTGCATCCCGGCTGTGGACGGGATTAGAAGAGGTGTTTGGGGCTCAGCTGCTCTTGAGAACAAAATTTCATCCCCACACGGATGAATCGATAGAGTGGACCATAAGAACATTGGAAGACATTATTCGTTCTTGCGTCCATGAAATTGGTCATAGTTGGGAGCACCACCTTCCTTCTTTGGAGTTCTCATACAACAATAACTATCACTCCACCATCAGCATGGAACCATTTGAGGCCTTGTATGGGCGGCCTTGCATATCACCCATATGCTGGAAAAAACATGGTGAGTCGGAACTCATGGGTCTAGAGTTGGTACGAGCTACCATTGAGATGGTATAAATCATCCCAGAGTGGATGTTGACTACACAGAGTTGGAAGAAGTCTTATACTGATAGGAGACAAAGCCCCATTGTGGATTTTGGATAGAGACCATGAGTTCCTTCAGGTCTAACCTCGATGGATATTATGGATATTTGGGTGGGGCAACAAGATATCGCTGATGTCCATCAGACCCTTCCAGATCTTGAGAAGAGTTGACGAGGTGGAGTTCCGCCTTTCCCCTCCCCCATAGATGCACAGGGTGCATAATGTTTTCCACTAGTCGCAGTTGAGGAGGTACATGCATGATACATCACACATGTCCCACTAGGGAAAGATTGTAGAGACCCAAAGCATGACGTAAATGGACATTAAATTACTTTTGTGGAATAATTAATACATAAAAAAACAAACACACAAGTATCGTAATAATTTAGTTTCTTTGGATACTCGGGGAAGAATACTCTAATCATGGTGAAAGATCTTTAACATCTCCTATAAAGATCTTCCACTTTTGTTTTCTTAACTAAAAACTTTCGTTATATCCAGGGGAAAAGGCAACATGAAAAGGGTGAGATCAAATTCTCAGTAAGGGTGAACATAGATAACATAAAACAACCCATAAACATTTGAACGAAAAAACATGAACATAAAATCTAAACATCAAAATCTTGAGCAAAGACATAAATCTTGAAAGTATGTAAGGAAAATATCATAAAGGAACAACAATAATGATAAAATTTCATGGGAATAAAACATTTAATTATGGAAAACCATTAAGCACATGATATGATTTCCATATTAGCCAAGGCATTTCTTCAAAGACCATCATAGTGGACAAAGTCCCTTCCTGAATCGAGTTCACTCCTCGTTCTAGTCCTGTAACACTGAACTGAATTAACTTACAGTTACAGCCATGTCTATCTCATGAGATATAAATCTTTACCCTATTCATTGGAGGTAGATATGGGTCCCACCCATCTCATAATGAAATCATTCTTATGTGTGCCACAACACTAACATATATCATTCATCATTACCTAATGAATAAAATGGGTTTCATAAACATCATCCCATCATAACAAAATCCATATAACAAAATGGATATAATTTCATCAAAATACAAGTGAAACCATGTAAATCATAAATTCATTATACTTGAAACTTACATATATGAAATAATTCCATCTTATATGGAAAATGGTTTTGATAAATCACTTCAATATAATTCTTGAGGAAAATATCATTTTTTTCTTCAAAATCATTTTAATTTCACAAATTTCCAATGTAATTTTAGAAGAAAAGGATTTTTATGAAAATAGCCATTAAATCTTGTAGATCGTGATTCATATAAATAAGGCGTTATGAAACCATAAAAATCTGTTCATGTTGTATAAGTTCAAATGAACATTCTCCTCATACGTGTTTTTGGAAAAGTTAAAAAGTTCGTCGTCTGGTAAAAATAGAAATATTCCTTTCATAACATGTGGTAAAAGTCACAAATGGGTAAAAAGGACGTTAAAAATACATAAAAATGAATTTAGAAAACATGTACATGGATGATAATAATAACCCCAATAAATACTTACGAATAAACAATCTTAGATAAAAATGATATTTGAGTAATTATCCCTTACCTGATGTCTGATGTGCTTTGTATGTATCTGAACCTCATGTATAATGATTTAAATAATGTCATTGACTTATGACATAATCATATTCACTGTTATGATATCATATATGGTTCACATATGACTTTATATTATCTTTTCTTTTGAAAATTCCATGTTAAATAAGTGTGTTGGGTAAAATCGTTTCATTTATCATACATGTTTCGACATGTTGTTCTTGATATTATTACATATATCCTAATTTTCTTAATTACAAAATGTAAAAAAATAATTATATATAATATATATTCAGCATATAAATATATATGATAGATTGATAAATGTAATGAAATACACTGTTAATGGAGACGGTAGGCCATACGTAAGCAGGAACACTGTTTTCATTTCCTTATTGAATTAAATGGAATTAAGTAAATGAGACATATATGTACATAAACACAGTATCATTATTATTTAATATCTTTGATTATTATTCATTATATATACTTTATAATCATACTTGAATGGTTAATCATGCAAAATAAATCTCATCATGTTCGTCGAGATGGTAGTCTGTACGTACGCATAGGCGATGATATCATTCCCATGATCGTGGAATTATATTAAAGTGTATGTATAATACTTCAAAAAAATATCACTTTAAAATAATCATATATAGTTATTTATTTACACCATTATACCCATCCATGTAATGTGGTTGTAGAAAATAGATTACACCATGGTGTGGAGACGATATTCCATATGTACACACACGCGGTGATGTCATTTTTCGTAGGATGGATGGAAGATGAAATATGGTTGTTTCATATTTATAATAAAATATAAGTATATGTCTAACATCCCAAGTAAGTAATGAATAATATATATTCTAATCTATGTCTATTTATGAATCAGATAGTGTTTTAGAGGCATAAAATGAGAATAAATCCAATCTTAAGCATGGAATACATTAATATTTTTAAAAGAATTATTTACTACGTTTTGATGGAAAACCATTTTTAAATATATATTTTGACATTTTTTATAAGCTCTATTTTTCAAAATAAAATTATTATTTATGATTGGGACATTGAAATTTACATTGGATAATTTTTTTGGTATTTTTCTGACAATGTTCATTTTTTTATGAATAGTGTAAAATAATACATTTTACATCAAAAATTCTTTTTCATATAATTTAATTATATGGTTATATTATCTTTATATTTGGTTTTAAAGTTTAATTAGAATAAATTTTTCCCGTTTAATCCAATGGTGGTCATTATAATTGATTTCACTTTGGAATTGGGCATAAACAAGTGCCAAACTTTTCATAGAAATTGTTTTTAAAAAACCATCTATTTATTTTGAAAATGAGAATTATTTTTAATTATTTATTGCAATTTATGTGTTTGTAATTTGGTAAAATAAATTCCATATTTTGAATCATGAGGTCCAAATTATGTAATTAAGACTCTTTTGTTTTTGGAAATTATGAATAGTAATGACGGTAATTATCTTTTATTATCCTGATTAATTAGTAATCAGGTAGTTAAAGATAATAAAATAATATCATTATAATACCAAATGACCCCAAAATGTGTCCTAATGCTACTGGTTGTGTCTTAGCCGACCATGGGATTCCTTGTGCCAAACTTAGGGACCCCATGGAATCACTTTTGGGTGAAAGTGATACCTTATAATTTTATTTTTGAAGAAAGTATAATATCACTAAAGAATGTATCACCTCAGTAAAACATTTTTAGTTTTGTCTATGTAAATTAAATCTTATACTATAAATATACATTGGAAATATAAAAATATTTCCTAAATCATATTATTTTTTTTATAATTTTTATACATTAAATAAATTTATTTATTTATCACACCATGATGATGCAACGATTACCTCATTAATTAACGATTTAAATAAAATGAAAATATAATGTAAAATCTAAGACATACACTTGTTAAAGACCTATTGCATGGTTATTTTTCAAACCATTATCAACTTATCCTCTAAATATTACAATGTGGGACATTTTAAATCCAAAACTCATTTTAAAATAAAGTAACATTTCTTGGATTTCCAAGCGTGCCCCTCATCCCTCTTATAAAAGGCCCCCACCTCAACCTCCTTACCCACACATCTCAAGCCATTGTCTCGACCAATCACTGCTCATTTTATCTCTCCACATCTCTCTCTTCATCATAGAAGCCTTACCTTAGGCATAAATCTTTTCAAGAAACCCTTTTGTTACAAACCAAGAGGAGTTACCTGATTTAAAGGTAAAGTCTTCTCTAATGTTCTTTTGTTTTATTTTGCTTCTCAAACCCGCTAAAGACTTTTTGTTCATTAATTTTGTAACAAAGACAGAATATTCAATATTATAGGATGTTTTTATAAGAATTATTAGATCTACACTTTCACACAACTAAATTTAATGGTTAAATAACATATTGTTTCCGTGGATGGTGAATTTCTGCCTCACAAAACGATGATTGTTCAATATTCTAATAACACCTTCAAAGGTGGCCATTAAGATGTCACTATATTTATGTATGATATATAATATGTTTATTTTTTCCTTAAGCTTATTTATTTTTCATTTATGGAATACCTTTATGGTTTCCATTATGGGTAAACGTGATATCTTAATTTTAGGAAGTGCGGACTACCGCCCCCTCAACATGATTTGTTTTGTTAATATCATATGTGGGACGTATAAAGGATGGAGTTAATGATATTATATTTGATATTTTAATGGAATTATAATATACCTTTATATCATTATGATTCCATTCCATAAAATACGAAATAGAAATGAAAGTAGCATTCATGCGTACGTACAGCTTACTGTCTCCATGAACGGTGAATTTCATTTCTTATCTCTAAATGTTATGTAATATTATAAATGCATGTATATAATCGATATATATTAAATATATGATATAACATAATGAATATAAATATGTATATAATGTATATTTTACCACATGAACAACTTGTAATTATAAAGAGTTTATTTTTTATTCAAGTACCAATGATCAACAAAATGTCTATTATTAACATAAATAATTACATAGTGTTCATAACATGGTAATAAGTGATATAAAAGGCATAATGAACTTGAAAAGGATCTTAAGAATGTAGAAATTAACTCAAGTTTATTATTCAGGAGGTTAAAGAATGATCGAGTCAAGTCGGACACGAGGTAAGGGACTTCGTCTCAATCTCCTTTTATTGAGGCATATTTTGTTTTATACACAACTTTCTTTTACATGGTGTATAAACCCCTTTGAATTTTATTTCTATTAAAAAGGAATATTTTTTATACAAAGCATTTTACTAAACAAAAAAATGAATTTTTTTTGTCGTACTTATGTGGCGACAATGACTTCTCCACTTTCGTGACCATTATTTGAGTTTCGGAATCCTCTACAAGCCATAAGGTTTTTTAAAAAATGAAAAAAATAAGTACCATGTTTTACTTTTCTTTTATTTTGGTATTGAAAATGGTTTTGATAATGTTTTTATTATATAATTGTGTTGAATTGATATCTTGTGATTGAAATGTGTAAATGTTATGTTTCCTTTATGCATGTTTTATGTGACACAATTATGTTATGGATCATGGGAATTGTTATCAAGACGCGTGGTTCCATGAAAAACTACGGGCGGGTGAGCCCGATATAGCTCTCCAATTCATTGGGTAACGCGAAGGAGTTATACATTAAGGTTTCCCCGAAGATATTTATGGAATATACTGTGATGGGTATTCCAAACGTAACCATGAGGGTTACTACCTATGTATGAATGTTATGAATGCCTCATGTTTCCTTTATGTCTTATGATTTCTATGATTTATTCATGATTTGATGAGGTATATTGAAATGCTTATGTTTTATGAGTAAAGTGTGATTTCATACATGGACTAATGTTTTCATTTCGTACTTTTATATCCCTTACTGATCTTTTTATGCTCATCCCATGTTTTTGAAATGTTTTTCACAGGTTAAGGGAAAGGTACATGATATGATGATAGTGTCAAAGAAGTGTCAAGAAAGAATCCATGTTTTATTTTAAATATGTTTCTGTTAATGAGAAAATTGAGTACAATCTCTTACGTAACCACTTTGTTTAAATGTGGAATTTAATGCATGATTTATGATCTAATTCTCTAAAATTCTTTACCTAAAAAGATCCTCAACATGTATTCTTGAAATAACTCAAGATTAAGTAATGTTTAAGGCTGGGGCCTTATAGTTGGTATCAGAGGTCGGTTTAGATAAATTTAGGACATAGAATTCTATTAAATGATTATCCAAAAATATTTTTTATGGTAATGTTTAAATGATATAGAATTTGAAGATTACCATGTTGCTTCATCTAAGACATGTTTGTTCAGAATGGTTTTCCGTTGAGGAAACAGGGAAGAAATGATAGGAATGCTTACAGAAGGAAATGTCCTTCCAAATCCCCATCCTGAGATGGTAAGAATTGGAACTGAATAGTTTGTTGTAGTAATGGCATAGTTGACTCAAGCGATAAATGGTGGTGGTATCCATGCATGAGATCATCCAGATCAACTGCAAAGGAACATGTTAGCGGTGGAACATTTCATGAGGCAACACCCCCCATCATTCCGAGGATCAGATGACCCCGTGCTAGCTGAAGGGTGGATTAAAGAACTGGAGAAGATTTTCGATGTCATGGGGTGTTCAAACAATCAAAAGGTTAGTCTTGCTATTTTTTGTCTGGAGGGTGAAACAGATCAGTCGCGGTCGATGGTTAAAAATATTAGGGACGTTGATGAGATTGATGCTCTCGACTGGGATGAATTCAAAGGTATGTTTTTTTTAAAATATATTCCTAAGGATTTTATACTTAGGATGGAAAAACAATTCTTGGAATTGAGGAAAGAGGAAGACTTAGTGGCTACTTATGAAGAAAGGTTCACTCGATTGGTAAGGTATGCTCCAAATTTTATCTGAGACCGTGATAGTAAAATCAATCATTTTTTACTTAGGATTATAGACAAAATATCGAAGTGCTTTATCCTCTCACGAGTTCAAAAGTTACGAAAAGCATTTTCAATGTGATGAGAATGTGGAAATGGAGTTTGTCGATGATCAAGTGTTCTATAACAACCAAAAGAAGAAGAGACCGAGGTGGTAAAATAAATGGAAGAATTCTTCAAAATGGTCTGATGGCAAGAAAACTAAGTTTCTAGTTTGTGATAAATGTTGTAAAAGGCATGCTGGGGAATGTCTTCGGAATTCTAGAAAGTGATATCGATGTGGTAAGATGGGACATAAGGCTAGTGATTGCACTGAAAAAGATCTAGGTGATGGTAAGACCAAATTTGATTTATAGTTAGTGAAATGTTTCAAGTGCAATGAGATGGGTCACTATGCAAACGAGTGTCCGAAAAAGAGCTTGAGTGATGGGAAGCAGTTAGACTACAAGAAGAAAGGGGTGGTGAAATCCTTTTCAACTACTTCAGCAGATGTTGGGAGAAAAAATGAAGTGGAATCATGTACATTGTTTGTTTTCTCAGATTATGCCAATGTGTTTTTTGATTCAGGGTCTACACATTCTTTCACCTTTGAAGACTTTACTAGTAAATTGGGAATTCCATCTAAAGAAATGACTCATGAACCGGTCATAAAAACACCTGGGGGAAATGTTAAAACAAAACGAATTTATAAGAGTCTTCCTATCCTTATCTGTGGAATGAAACTACTTGAAAACCTTATTGTTTTACCTCTAGTAGAGTTTGATGTTATCCTGGGTGTGGATTGGCTCTCTATTTACCATGCTAAGATTGACTGTAGAGAAAAAGAATTTTCTTTTCTAAAAGACTTTAAGTTTTTCCAAAAGAATGAAACCTTACTGTTGATAACATATCAAGAGTCTGAGAAACTTGTAAAAGATGGAAATGAATGTTACCCTGCACATATTGTCGAAGACAAAGGAACTGTTCAGATTAATGATGTGCCAGTGGTAAATGAGTATCCTGATGTTTTTCCTGAGGAGTTTCCTAGGATAATACCAGATCGGGAAGTTGATTTTACTATTTACTTAGTTCCTGATGCTCAGCCAATTTCAAAACCCCCTTATTGAATGGATCAAATTTAAATTTTAGAGTTGAAGGAGAAATTGCATGATTTATTAGTGGAAGGTTTCATTCGACCTAGCACATCACCATGGGGTGCTCCTATTTTATTTGTTAAAAAAATATGGTTCAATGAGACTTTTCATTGATTATAGAGCCTTGAATAACATCATTGATAAGAACAAATATCCTTTCCCGCATATCGATGATTTTTTTGATCAGCTCTAGGGAGCTCAGTTTTTTCAAAGATTGACCTGAGATCGGGGTACCATTAATTGAATGTAAAGGAAGCAGATATTCCGAAGACATCATTTCTTACAAGATATGGACATTGTGAATTTGTAGTTATTCCTTTTGGGATAACCAATTAAACTGATGTATTCATGGACCTTATGAATAAAATATTCCATGTGTTCTTGGATAAGTTTGTGGTTGTTTTCATTGATGATATTTTAGTGTTTTCTAAAAGTAAAGAGGAGCATGAAAGAAATTAAAGAGTTATTTTGGAAACCTTTAAAGAAATGAAATTGTATGGGAAATTCAGAAAGTGTGAGTTTTAGTTGCAACAAATTTCTTTCCATGGTCATATTGTTTCCAAAGATGGAATAATTGTTGATCCTGCAATTACAATGGTTGTTGAAGAATGGTCAAGACCCACAAATGTAATTGAGATTCATAGTATTATTGGTTTGGCAGGCTATTACCGAAGGTTTTATAGACATTTTTCCCGGTTATCTATTCCAATGACTAAGCTAACTCGGAAGGGTGTTATGTTTATCTGGACAAAAGAATATGATGATTCTTTTCAGGAATTGAAAAGAAGATTGGTGAATGCTCTAGTTTTGAAACTACCTTCCAGGAATAGGGAGTTTGTTATCAATAGTGATGCTTCATTGAAAGAATTTGGTTGCGTCCTAATGCTTAATAATCAGGTAATTTCTTATTCTTCACGTCAGTTGAATACTCATGAGGTAAATTACCCTACACATGATTTGGAATTAGCTGATGCTGTTTTCGCTTTAAAATTTTGGAGGCATCATTTATGTGTAGTAATGTATGAAATATAAACCGATCACAAAAGTTTAAAGTATATATTTACTAAGAAATAATTGAACATGAGTCATAAGAGATGGCCAGAATTAATCAAGGATTATGATTGTACAATTTATTACTATCCGGGAAAGGCAAATAAAGTGGCTGATGCTTTGAGTCGAAAAAGTAATGCTTCATTTACAGTGTTGCATTTGAAACGTGATCCTTTAGTTAAGGATTTGATGAACTTTGGAATAGAAGTTGTTGGTGCAGGATGTACTTCTGTTTTGTATCAGGTATCATTGAAATCTTCTCTTTCAGACAGAATTAAGCAAGCACATAAGTAAGACAGTGAGTTACAGAAAAGGGTAGAGCTGGTTCAGAAAGGTATGATGTTTGAATTCAACATTAATAATGATTGTGTTTTGAGATTTGGGAAAAGATTGTGCGTGTCGTATGATTCACAGTTGAAAAGAGAGTTGTTATGTGAAGCTCATAGTTCTCCGTTTTCAGTTCTCTATGGCAGTACTAAGATGTATAAAGATCTTCTGGAGTATTACTGGTGGGACAGAATAAAAAGTGATATTGCTGATTTTACTGTGAAGTGTTTGACTTTTATACAGTTTAAAGCAGAGCGACAGTTACCAAATGGCATACTTCAAACTTTACCAGTTCCAGAGTGGAAATGGGAGAATATATCCATGGTCTTCATTGTGAGATTACCAAAGACACCTCGAGGTAATAATGCAATATGGGTTATTGTTGATGGCTTGACTAAATCTGCTCATTTCCTTGCTATACGAGATATTTTTCCATAGATCAACTTTCTCATTTGTATCTTAAAGAGATATTCATGTTACATGGAGTTCCCCTCTCCACTGTGTCTGATCGTGATCCCAGCTTTACTTCTAAATTTTGGAAATACCTTCAGAAGTCATTGGGTACTAAATTAAATTTTAGTATAGCTTTTCATCCTCAATCAGATGGGCAGTCAGAACGAACAATTAAGACTTTGGAGGATATGCTACGTTCTTGTTCGATGGATTATCAGGTAAGTTGGGACCAACATCTTTCTTTGGTTGAGTTTTCTTATAATAATAGTTTTCATTCTAGTATACAGATGGCACCATTTTAGGCATTATATGGGAAGCGGTGTTGAACTCCAGCTTTTTGGGATGAAGTGGGTGAAAGGATATTGATGGGACCAGAATTGGTAGAATAGTTGGCATAAAAATTTAAGATGATACAGAAACACATGAGAATAGCTCAGAGCAGGCAGAAAAGTTATGCGGACAATAGGACGAAGGATCTCTCATTTGAGGTAGGCGATCATGTTTTTCTCAAAGTATCACCATGGAAAAGTGTGATGTTATTTAGTAAGAGAGGAAAGCTAAGTCCAAGGTTCATTGTACCATTCAAAATTTCGGAGAGAGTTGGATCATTTGCATACCGAGTGTCTTTACCTCCGAGTTTATCTCAGGTACACAATGTTTTTCATATTTCAATGTTATGGAAGTACATGCCAGATCCATCTCATGTTTTGAGTCCAGAGGTAGTTCATCTAGAAGAGAATATATCTTATGTGGAATAAATGGTCCAAATTCTTAACCATAGGGAGAAAGTTTTGCGGAATAAGGTTATTTATCAAGTAACAGTTTTGTAGAAAAACCACATGACTAAAGAGGCAACATGCGAATCTGAAAATGCAATGAGGGATAAATACCCCCACTTATTTGATGAGTAAATAAATTGCGGGGAAGAAATTTTCTAAAGGGGGGAAGGATATAACATCCCATGTAAGTAATGAATAATATATATTCTTATCAATTTTTATTTGTGAATTAGATAGTGTTTTAGAGGCTTAAAATGAGAATAAATCCAATCTTAAGCATGAAATACACTAATATTTTTAAAAGAATGTTTTACTGCCTTTTGATGGAAAACCATTTTTAAATTTATATTTTGACAATTTTATATGCTCTATTTTCCAAAATAAAATTATTATTTATGATTGGGACATTGAAATTTACATTGGATATTTTTTTTTATTTTTCTGACAATGTTCATTTTTTTATGAATAGTGAAAAATACTCCATTTTACATCAAAACTTATTTTTCATTTAATTTTATTATATGGATAGATTATCATTATATTTGGTTCCAAAGTTTAATTAGAATATATTTTTACCATTTAATCCAATGTTGGTGATTATAAATTATTTCACTTTGGAATTGGGCATAATCATGTGCCAAACGTTTCATAGAAATTGTTTCTAAAAAACCAGCTATTTTTTTGACAACAGGAATTATTTTTAAATTAATTATTGCAATTTATGTGTTTGGAATTTGGTAAAATGGATTCCATATTTGGAATCATAAGATCTAAATTATGTAATTAAGACTCTTTTGTTTTGGGACATTATGAATACTAACGATGGTAATTATCTTTTATTATCTTTATTAATTAGTAATCGGGTAGTTAAGGATAATAAAATAATATCATAATAATACCAAATGACCCCAAAATGTGACCTAGTTATACTTTTTTTGTCATCTCTAACCATTTCATTCCTTATTCCAAACATAGGGACCCAATGGAATCACTTTTGGGTTAAAGTGACATCTTGTAATTTTATTTTTAAAAAAGGAGTATATCACTAAAGAATGTATCACCCGAGTAAAACATTTTTAGGTTTGTCTGTGTAAATGAAATCTTAGACTATAAATATTCATTAGAAATATAAAAATATTTCCTAAATCATATTATTTTTTTATAATTTTTATACATTAAATAAATTGATTTATTTATCACACCATGATGATGCAAGGATTACCTCATTAATTAACGATTTAAAAAAATGAAAATGTAATGTAAAATCTAATACATACAATTGTTAAAGACCTATTTCATGAGTATTTTTAAAACCCTTATCTCCTTATCCACGAAATATTAAAATGTGGGAAATTTTAAATCCGAAACTCATTTTAAAATAAAGTATCATTTCTTGGATTTCCAAGCGTGCCCCTCCTCCATCTTATAAAAGTCCCCCACCTCAACCTCCTTACCCACACTTCTCAAACCATTGTCTAGGTCATGATCTGATAATTTTATCTCACCACATCTCTTTATTCATCATAAAAGCCTTACTTTTGGCATAAATCTCTTCAAGAAACCCTTTTGTTACAAATCAAGAGGAGTTACCTGATTTAAAGGTAAAGTCTTCTCTAACGTTCTTTGGTTTTATTTTGCTTCTCCAACTCGCTAAACTCTGTTTATTCATTAATTTTGTAACAAAACTGGAATCTTAAATATACTAGGATGTTGTTATACGAATGATTCGAGCTACACTTTCACACACCTACATTTAATGGTTAAATTACATACTGTTTCCGTGGATGGCGAATTTCTGCCTCACGAAACGATGATTGTTCAATATTCTTATAACACCTTCAAAGGTGGACATTAAGATGTCACTATATTAATGTATGATATATAATATGATTATGTTTTCCTTAAGATTATGTATTTTTCATTTATGGCATACCTTTATGGTTTCCATTATTGGTTAACACGATATATTCATTTTAGGAAGTGCGGACTACCGCCCCATCAAAATGATTTGATTCCTTAATGCCATGAGTGGGACATATAAAGGATGGAGTTAATGATATTATATTTGATATTATACTAGTATTATAATAAACCTTTATATCATTATGATTCCATTCCATAAAATATGAAATAGAAATGAAAGTAGCGTCCATGCGTACGTACAGCTTACTGTCTCCATGAACGGTGAATTTCATTTCTTACCTCTAAATGTTATGTAATATAATAAATGCATGTATATACTAGATATATTTGACATATATGATATATAAATCATGAATATATTTCTATATATAATGTATATTTTACCACATGAACAACTTGTAATTATAAAGAGTTTATTTTTTATTCAAGTACCAATGATTGACAAAACGCCCATTATTAACTTAAATAATTACATAGTGTTCATAACATGGTAATAAGTGATATAAAAGGAATAATGAATTGAAAAAGGTTCTTAAGAATGTAGAAATTAACTCAAGTTTATTATTCAGGAGGTTAAATAATGATCGAGTCAAGTCAGAAACGAGGTTAGGGAGTTCGTCTCAATCTCCTTTTATTGAGGCATATTTTTTTATACACTACTTTATTTTACACGATGTATAAACCCCTTTGAATTTAACGTCTATATAAAAGGAATATTTTTTATACGAAGCATTTTACTAAATGACAAAATGAATGTTTTTTGTTGTACATATGTGGCGACAATGACTTCTCCACTACCCTGACCATTATTTGAGTTTTGGCTTCCTCTAAAATCCATAAATTTTTTTAAAAAATTGCAAAAAATAAGTACCATGTTTTACTTTTCTTTTATTTTTGTATTGAAAATGGTTTTCGTAATGTTTTTATTATTTCAATGTGTTGTATTGATATCTTGTGATTGAAATGTGTAAATGTTATGTTTCCTTTATGCATGTTTTATGAGATACAATTATGTTATGGTTATTGGGCATTGTTATGAAGACGAGTGGTTCCGTGATAAACTAAGGGTGGGTGAGCCCGATATAGCTCTCCAATTCATTGGGTAATACGAAGGAGTTAGATTTTAAGGTTTCTCTGAAGCGATTTATGGAATATACTATGATGGGTATTCCAAACATAACCATGAGGGTTACTACCTATGTAAGAATGTTATGAATGCCTCAAGTTGCCTTTATGTCTTATGATTTCTATGATTTATTCATGATTTGATGAGGTATATTAAAATACTTATGTTTTATGAGTAAAGTATGATTTCATACATGGAATAATGTTTTCATTTCGTACTTTTATATCCCTTAATGAGCGTTTTATGCTCATCCCATGTTTTTGAAATGTTTTTCACAGGTCAAGGGAAAGGTACATGGTATGATGATAGTGTCAAGGAAGTGTCAAGAAAGAATCCATGTTTTATTTTTCATATGTTTCCGTTGATGGGAAAAATGAGTACAATCTTTTATGTAACCACTTTGTTTAAATGGGGAATGTAATGCATGATTTATGATCTAATTCTCTAAATCTATAAACCTGAAAATATCCTCAACATGTATTCTTGAAATAACTCAATATTAAGTAATGTTTATGGTTGGGGCTTTATAGTTGGTATCAGAGGTCGGTTTAGATAACTTTAGGAGTTAGAATTCTATTAAATTATTATCCAAAAATATTTTTTATGGTAAAATTTAAATGATATAGAATTTTATGATTACCATGTTGCTTCATCTAAGACATGTTTGTTCAGAATGGTTTTCCGCAGAGGAAACAGGGAAGCAGTGCTAGGAAGACATACAGAAGGAAATGACCTTCCAAATCCCCATCCTTAGATGGTAAGAATTGGAACTGAACAGTTTGTTTTAGTGATGGCACAGTTGACTCAAGCGATAAATGGTAGTGGTATCCAAGCACGAGATCATCCAGATCAACCGCAGAGGAACATGTCAGCGGTGGAACATTTCATTAGGCAACATCCCCCATCATTCTGAGGACCATCTGAACCAGTGCTAGCTGAAGGGTCGATTAATTCACTGGATAAGATTTTCGATGTCATGGGGTGTTCAAACAATCAAAAGTTTAGTCTTACTATTTTTTTTTCTGGAGGGTGAAGCAGATCAGTGCTGGTCGATGGTTATAAATATTAGGGACGTTGATGAGATTGATTCTCTCGACTGGGATCAATTCAAAGGTATGTTTTTTGAAAAATATTTTCCTAAGGCTTTTCGAGATAGGATGGAAAAAAAATTCTATGGATTGAGGCAAGAGGATGACTCAGTGGCTGCTTAAGAAGAAAGGTTCACTCGATTGGCAAGGTATCCTCCAAATTTTATCTGAGACCGTGATAGTAAAATTAATCATTTTTACTCTGGATTAAAGACAAAATATCGAAGTTCTTTAGGTTATCACGAGTTCAAAATATACGAAAAGCTTTTTCGATGTGCTGAGAATTTGGAAATAGAGTTTGCTGATGATCAAGTGTTCTATAACAACCAAAAGAAGAAGAGACCTAGGTGGTAGGAGAATGGGAAGAATTCTTCAAAAATGTCTGATGGCATGAAAACTATGATTCCAGTTTGTGATAAATGTGGTAAAAAAGCATGTTGGGGAATGTCTTCTGAATTCTAGAATGTGCTACCGATGTGGTATGATGGGACATAATGCTCGTGATTGCACTGAAAAAGGTCAAGGTGATTGTAAGGCCTAATTTGATTTATAGTTAGTGAAATGTTTCAAGTGCAATGAGATGGGTCACTATGAAAACGAGTTTCTGACAAAGAGCTTGAGTGATGGGAAGCAGTTAGACTACAAGAAGAAAGGGGTGGTGAAATCCTTTGCAACTACTTTAGCAGATGTTGGGCCATCAAATGAAGTGGTATCATGTACTTTGTTTGTTTTCTCAGATTATGCCAATGTGTTTTTTGATTCGGGGTCTACACATTCTTTCATCTCTAAAAACTTTTCTAGTAAATTGGGAATTCCATATAATTAAATGACTCCTAAACTTGTCATAAAAAAAACATGGGGAAAATGTTGAAACAAAATGAATTTATAACAGTCTTCGTATCCATATCTGTGGAATGAACCTACTTGAAAACCTTATTGTTTTACCTCTAGTGGAGTTTGATGTTATCCTGGGTGTGGATTGGCTCTCTATTTACCATGCTAAGATTGACTGTAGAGCTAAATAAGATTCTTTTCAGAAAGACTTTCAGTTTGTCTACAAGAATGAACCCTTACTGTTGATAACATATCATGAGTCTGAGAAACTTGTAAAATATGGAAATTAATGTTACCTTGCACATATTGTCGAAGACAAAGGAATTGTTCAGATTAATGATGTGCCAGTGGTAAATGAGTATCTTGATGTTTTTCCTGAGGAGTTTCCTAGAATAATACCAGTTCAGGAAGTTGAATTTACTATTGACATAGTTCCTGATGCTAAGCCAATTTGAAAACCCCCTTATTGAATGGATCAAACTGAAATATTAGAGTTGAAGGAGCAATTTCATGATTTATTAGAGAAAAGTTTCATTCGACCTAGCACATCACCATGGGGTGCTCCAGTTTTATTTGTTAAAAAAATATGGTTCAATGAGACTTTTGATTGATTATAGAGTCTTGAATAGCATCACTGTTAAGAACAAATATCCTTTTCCTCATATCGATGAGTTGTTTGATCAGCTCTTGGGAGCTCAGTTTTTTTCAAATATTGACCTGAGATCAGGGTACCATCAATAGAAGGTAATGGAAGCAGATATTCCGAAGACATCATTTCATACAAGATATTGTCATTATGAATTTGTAGTTATTCCTTTTGGGCTAACCAATTCACCTGATGTATTCATGGACCTTATGAATATAATTTTCAATGAGTTCATGGATAAGTTTGTGGTTTTTTTCATTGATGATATTTTAGTGTTTTATAAAAGTAAATAGGAGCATGAAATAAATTTGAGTGTTATTTTGAAAACCGTAAAAGAAAATAAATTGTAAGGGAAATTCAGAAATTGTGAGTTTTGGTTGTAACAAATTTCATTCCTTGGTCATATTGTTTCTAAAGATGGAATAACTGTTGATCCTGAAAATACAAAGGTTGTTGAAGAATAGCCAAGACCCACAAATGTAATTGAGATACATAGTTTTTTTGGTTTGACAGGCTATTACCGAAGGTTTTTTAGAGATTTTTCTCGGTTATCTTGTCCAATGACTAAGCTAACTCAGAAGGGTGTTAATTTTATCTGGACAAAAGAATATGATGATTGTTTTCAGGAATTGAAAAGAATATTGGTGAATGCTCTAGTTTTGGAACTACTTTCTAGGAATGTGGAGTTTTTTATCTATAGTGATGCTTCATTGAAAGGATTTGGATCCGTCCTAATTCAGAATGATCAGGCAATTGATTATGCTTCACGTCAGTTGAATACTAATGAGGTAAATTACCCTACACATGATTTGGAATTAGTTACTGTTGTTTTCGCTTTAAAAATTTGGAGGCATCATTTATGTGTAGTAAAGTGTGAAATATAAACCGATCACAAAGGTTTAAAGTATATATTTACTCAGAAATAATTGAACATGAGACAGAGGAGATGGCTAGAATTAATCAAGGATTATGATTGTACAATTCATTACCGTCCGGGAAAGGCAAATAAAGTGGCTGATACTTTGAGTCGAAAAAGTAATGCTTCATTAACAGTGTTGCATTTGGAACATGATCCTTTGGTTAAGGATTTGATGAAATTTGGCATATAAGTTGTTGGTATAGGATGTACTTCTGTTTTGTTTCAGGTATCAGTGAAATATTCTCTATCAGACAGAATTAAGCAAGCACAGAAGTAAGACAGTGAGTTGCAGAAAAGGGTAGAGCTGGTTCAAAAAGGTAAGATGTCTGAATTCAAAATTGATAATGATTGTGTTTTGAGATTTGGGAAGAGATTGTGTGTGTTGTGGGATTCACAGTTGAAGAGAGAGTTGTTATGTGAAGCTCATAGTTCTCCGTTTTCAGTTCATTCTGGCAGTACTGAGACGTATAGAGATCTTCTGGAGTATTACTGGTGGGACAGAATGAAAAGTGATATTGCTGATTTTACTATGAAGTGTTTAACTTGTATATAGGTTAAAGCAAAGAAGAAATTACTGAAAGGCATGCTTGAAACATTACCAGTGGCAGAGTGGAAATGGGAGAATCTATCCATGGACTTTGTTGTGGGACTACCAAAAACACCTCGAGGTAATAATGCAATCTGGGTTATTGTTGATCGCTTGACTAAATCTTCTCATTTCCTTGCTATAAGAGAAACTTTTTCCCTAGATCACCATTCTCATTTTTCTTTTAAAGAGATATTCATGTTACATGGAGTTCCCCTCTCCATTGTGTCTGATCGTGATCCTAGCTTTACTTATAACTTTTGGAAATGACTTCAGATGTCATTGGGTACTAAATTAAATTTTAGTACAGATTTTCATCCTCAATCAGATGGGCAGTCAGAACGAAAAATTCAGACTTTGGAGGATATTCTACGTGCTTGTTCGATGGATTATCAGGGAAGTTGGGACCAACATCTTTATTTGGTTGAGTTTTCTTATAATAACAGTTTTCATTCTAGTATACAGATGGCACCATTTTAGGCATTATATGGGAAGCAGTGTCGAACTCCAGCTTTTAGGGATGAAGTGGGTGAAAGGATATTGATGGGTCCAGAATTGGTCGAAGAGTTAGCATAAAAAGTTCAGCTGATACAGAAACACATGAGAATAGCTCAGAGCAGGCAGAAAAGTTTTGCGGACAACAGGAGGAAGGATCTCTCTTTTGAGGTAAGCGATCATGTTTTTCTCAAAGTATCACCATGGAAAAGTGTGATGCGATTTTTTTAGAGAAGAAAGATGAGTGCAAGGTTCATTGTACCATACGAAATTCTGGAGAGAGTTGGATTAGTTGCATACCGAGTGGCTTTACCTCCGAGTTTATCTCAGTTACACAATGTTTTTAATATTTCAATGTTATGGATGTACATACCAGATCCATCTCATGTTTTGAGTCCAGAGGTAGTTCCGCTAGAAGATAATCTATCTTATGAGGATTAAATGGTCAAGATTCTTGACCACAGGGAGCAAGTGTTGCAGAATAAGCTGATTCATCAATTAAAGGATTTGTTGAAAAACCACATGACTGAAGAGGCAACATGGGAATCTGAAAATGAAATGAGGGATAAATACCCCCACTTATTCGATAAGTAAATAAATATCGGGGATGCAATTTTCTAAAGTGAGGAATGATGTAACATCCCAAGTAAGAAATGAATAATATATATTCTTATCTATGTCTATTTATGAATTAGATAGTGTTTTAGAGGCTTAAAATTAGATTAAATCCAATCTTAAGCATGAAATACTCTAATATTTTTCAAAAGAATGGTTTATTGCCTTTTGATGGAAAACCATTTTTAAATATATATATATTTTGATAATTTTATAATCACTATTTTTCAAAATAAACTTATTCTTTATGATTGGGACATTGAAATTTACATTGGATAAATTTTAGGTTTTTTTCTGACAATGTTCATTTTTTTATGAATAGTGAAAATACTGCATTTTACATCAAAACTACTTTTTCATATAATTTACTTATATAGTTAAAATATCTTTATAATTGATTTTGATGTTTAATTAGAATATATTTTTATTATTTAATCCAATGGTGGTCATTATAATTGATTTCACTTTGGAATTGGGCATAAACAAGTGCCAAACATTTCATAGAAATTGTTTCTAAAAAACCCACTTTTTGTTTTGATGATGGGAATTATTTTCAAATTAATTATTTCAATTTCTGTGTTTGGAATTTGGTAAAATTGATTCCATATTTGGAATCATAAGGTCCGAATTATTTAATTAAGACTCTTTTGTTTTTGGACATTATGAATTGTAATGACATTAATTATCTTTAATTATCTTGATTAATTTGTAATCGGGTAGTTATAGATAATAAAATAATATCATAATAATAACAAATTTCCCCATCATGTATTCTAATGATACTGGTTTTTTCATGTCCGACCATGGGATTCCTTGTGCCAATCTTAGGGACCCCATGGAATATCTTTTGGGTGAAAGTGACACCTTATCATTTTATTTTTAATGAAAATAGAATATCACTAAAGAATGTATCACCTGAGTAAAACAATTTTATTTTTGTCTATGTAAATGATCTCTTAGGATATATATATTCATTGAAAATATAAAAAACTTTCGTACATCATAGTATTTTTTTATAATTTTTAGACATTAAATAATTTGATTTATTTATGACACCATGATGATGCAACGATTACCTCATTAATTAACGATTTAAATAAAATGAAAAAATAATGTAAAATATAAGACATTCAGTCATCAATTACCCATTTTATGAGTATATTTTGAACCCTTATCACCTTATCCTTGAAATATATCAATGTGGGACCTTTTAAATCTGAAACACATTTTAAAATAAAGTAACATTTCTTGGCTTTCCAAGAGTGCCCCTCCTCCCTCTTATAAAAGACCCCCAACTCATCCTGCTTACCCAAAATTCTCAAGCCATTGGCCTGGCCAAGCTCTGCTCATTTTATCACTCTACATCCCTCTATTCATCATAGAAGCCTTACCATAGGCATAAATATCTTCAAAAAACTCTTTTGTTACAAACCAAGAGGATTTACCCGATTTAAAGGTAAAGTCTTCTCTAATGTTCTTTTATTTTATTTTGCTTCTCCAACACGCTAAACTCTGTTTATTCATTTCTTTTGTAACAAAAACAGAATATTAAATATACTAGGATGTTTTTATTATAATTATTCGAGTTACACTTACACACACCTACATCAAATGGTTAAAGAACATAATGTTTCCGTGGATGGCGAATTTCTGCCTCACGAAACGATGATTGTTAAATATTCTTATAACCCCTTCAAAGGTGGCCATTAATATGTCACTATATTTATGTATGATATATAATATGTTTATGGTGTCCTTAATCTTCTGTATTTTTCATTTATGTCAAACCTTTATGGTTTTCATTATGGGTAAACGCGATATCTTCATTTTGGGAAGTGCGGACTACCGCCCCCTCAAAATGATTTGATTCGTTAATGCCATATTTTGGACGTATAAAGGATAGAGTTAATGATATTATATATGATATTATACTGGAATTATAATATACCTTTATATCATTATTATTCCATTCCATAAAATAAGAAATAGAAATGAAAGTAGCATTCATGCGTACGTACGGGTTACCGTCTCCTGAACGGTGTGTTTCATTTCATACCTCTAAATGTTATGTAATATTACAAATGCATGTATATACTGGATATATATGACATATATGATATATAAATCATGAATATAATTTTGGATATAATGAATATTTTACCACATGAACAACTTGTAATTATACAGAGTTTATTTTTGACTCAAGTACCAATGATCGACAAAACGACCATTGTTAACTTAAATAATTACATAGTGTTCATAACATATTAATAAGTGATATAAAAGGAATAATGAACATGAAAAAGGTTCTTAAGAAATTATAAATTAACTCAAGTTTATTATTCAGGAGATAAAAGAACGATCGAGTCCAGTCGTACCTAAGGTAAGGGACTTCGTCTCAATCTCCTTTCATTGAGGAATATTTTGTTTTATACACAACTTTTTTTTACATGGTGTATAAACCCCTTTGATTTTTACGTCTATTAAAAATTAATCTTTTTTATACGAAGCGTTTTACTAAATGACAAAAGGAATTTTTTTTGTCGTACGTATGCGGTGACAATGACTTCTCTACCGTCGTGACCATTATTTGAGTTTCAGCTTCATCTACAAGCCATATTTTTTTAAAAAATGAAAAAAATAAATACCATGTTTAAAATTTCTTTTATTTTGTTATTGAAAATGTTTTTAATAATATTTTTATTATAACAACATGTTGTATTGATATCTTGTGATTGAAATGTGGAAATGTTATGTTTCCTTTATGCATGTTTTATGTGATACGGTTATGTTACGGTTCTTGGGCATTGTTATGAAGATGGTTGGTTCCATGATAAACTAAGGGCAGGTGATCCCGATGTAGCTCTACAATGCATTGGGTAACACGAAGGAGTTAAACTTTAAGGTTTCTCCGAAGAGATTTATGGAATATACTGTGATGGGTATTCCAACCGTAACCATGAGGGTTACTCCCTACGTAATAATGTTATGAAATCATCAAGTTGCCTTTATGCCTTACGATTTTTATGATTTATTCATGATTTTATGAAGAATAATAAAATTCTTATGATTTATGTGTTAAGTATGATTTCATACATGGACTAATGTTTTCATTTCGTTGTTTTATATCCCTTACTGAGCTTTTTATGCTCATCCCATGTTTTTGAAATGTTTTTCACAGGTCAAGGGAAAGGTAAATGATATGATGATAGTGTCAAGGAAGTGTTAAGAATGAATCGATGTTTTATTTTAAATATGTTTCCGTTGATGGGAAAAATGAGTACTATGTTTTTTGTAACCACTTTGTTTAACTGTGGAATGTAATGCGTGATTTATGATCTAATTCTCTAAAACTCTAACCCTGAAAAGATCCTCAACGATTATTTTTGAAATAACTCATGATTAAGTAATGTTTAAGGATGGGGCCTTATAATATGAGTGATAATTATGTTATTAATTTATGATGAAACAAATAAATAAGAAGAATTAGAAGGAGAAATAAATTGGAAAGAATCGGTAAAGGATATTACATCTTCTTTGACGCGCATCTTCCTAACCTCCACATAAGGAAATAGAGTTGGTCTTTTAAGGGGACCAGAACCTCTATAATGTTTCTAGGGAAGTTAATAAGGTAAATGGTTAGGGGTTGTCCGAGCTTCAAGGATCAAAATTGTGTAAAGAGAAGAGGGAAGGGGTGCCCTTTTTATAAGGGAGGAGAAGGGCACCTTTGGTAACAAAGAAATATTAATTCATAATTAATTCAAACTCAGTTAAAAACCATCAAAAATGACTCAAATCATAATCTAAGAAGGTATAGGGTGGTAAGCATATCAACCAATAAAATTTCGACATGTTGGGAATTTATTTTAAACATAATCAACATGATTTATCCTTATTTAATCTATTTATTTTTATTTGTTGTAATAAGATTCTTATTTATAAATTGGTATAAATAATTATGCATGTGTTGTTAGTTGTCCATAATTGGATAATTTATGACTTTTTAGACCATATAAATTTCAATTTACAATTTTTAAATATTTTTGGGATTTTTAAAAAAATTTATAATATGTTATTGTTATAAAATAACAATACTGTCAATTTTGACACTATTCATTTATTTTAATTTAAATAAAATCTAAACATAGTATATATTATAAAAAAAATATTTACTAGATTACTAAAATGTCAAATTTGTCTATAAAATTCATGGACCACATTAAATACTTCATATAATATTTATTTTAATAATTTTAAAACTATTTATTTGGTATATCTCTAAATAAAATAATTAGAACATAATTTTTGTATAATTATTTAATATAATTATAATTTTCATAAAAATTAAAAATAAAATCATATGATGAATATAAATATCATAGATTTTATAATAACACTTTTACTCGAATTTATCATCTTAAAATCACAACATGTAAATTGATATATTTATTAAATTATGAAGGTGACAACATTGAAATCATTTAAAATAAAATAATATTAGTGTCATAATCATCTTTATAAAGATAAAAATGGTCACAAATTCTGCAATTGGATGCTTAGGGTTTATATATACACTACCAATAACTCTTGGTCAGGTTTTTTTTCCTTTTTATGTGTATTATTATTTCAATAAATACTATATTTTGTTTCACTAAATAAATAATTTCTCAATCTTTAATGTATAAGCTAATACGGTAAATAAATAATTCTTAAAAATATCAAATAAATTACCATGGTAAATAAAATCATTTGAGATTTAATATGACTATTTATAACTGAATTTATATTCTGTATAACCTTATATTAAAAATTGTTTAATTATTAACGTTTGAGTGAGACATATTTAACTTTCTTTTAAAAAAAATAAATTAAATGTCTTAATCACATCCAAGTGGGTTCCTATGGATTCCATTTCGACCAAAATATTCCATAATACGAAATATAATTATTCTATTATATTAATACAAGTGTTAGGGTAGTTTTATAATATTATATTTACCCTAAATTACCCGATTTACCTTTAACTATGGTAAATAAAAGTTACCGTAGTTACTATTCGTAGTCCGCGAAAATAAAACGTATCCTATTAACATAACATGGACCTACATATTCCTAATATGGAATCCATTTTTCCTAATTCAAATCACATAAGTTGAGGAAATTAATTTAAAATTTATCCTGTAGTCGAAAAAATGGGTTTTTGTTTAAAACATTGCAAAAGATTGAATTGTTTGTACTTATGAATTCAGTGTAAATTTAATGCTAATGATGTAAATTATATTAAATAGTAAAATTTTATTCTCGTTATACTTTAAAATCATTAAATATTATAATTTAACCATATAAATTATCTCGATAAAAAAAGTTGTTTTTAATTAAAATTTAGCGTATTTTTACTATTCATCAAAATAAGAAACTTATTAGAAAAATATCAAACATTTATCCAAAGTAATTTTTTATATTATGATTCAAAATAATAATTTTATTTTTTCAAATTGAACTTATAAACATTCCAAAAACTAAATTTTTTGTGGGTGCGCCATCAAAACGCGGCAAAACTGCATTTTTTCAAAAATACTTATTATACCCGAAAAATATATTTTGTTCCCAAACCATGTTATATAAATTGTGTAAAATGAATTATAATGTCATAAAATTCAAAAAAAAATTATATTATTCATAACCGCTAGTTCATAATAATATTATAACAATATATCGTTGTTTAGTGAAACACAGTATTGCGTATAACACGCGCTATTGAGGAAGGTTTCTCATGCATGCAACACAACCCAAGAATTGTGTTGGCGAATAAAGAAAGCTAATACAGTGTTGTGTATAGCACAAGCTATTTTTTGTGTAGTGTAAAACAAAATACATCAATGAAATTAAACGAATATTTTTCATAAAATATCGGGGCGTTACATTCTACCCCCTAAAAATGAATTTCGCCCTAAAAAATAATTGGGGTTCTAAATGGTTTACTACATGAAAGTTTCTTTAATAGAAACCCACATTGTAAAAAGGAATACCAAAACATAACTTTAAAAACTAAATTATGAAACGTAACAGTTACCCAAATTAACTAATCACTAGGTTTCCACATAGGAGAACATTGGTGAAAATATTGATACACAAGAGAAATCTAACCATCATGTTCTGATGGATAGGGGTAGAGAACATGCATATGAAAATGAAAATAATAATAAATCCATAAATTTGTGATGATATAAGGTACCATATGATTCATCATATATAAGAGCACTAAGACAACATTTTTAGTTTTCAATATCATTTCCCTAAAGTAGAAAATTTTGAATTAGAAGAAATATTTATTGATTTTAGTGTAATATCATTGTTGTTAATCATATGAACAATTTCCACTTCATCTCTTATTTAACGAAATGAAGTTGAATTTTTCAGTCTCTGTGTGTTAGTAGATCATGTGATAGAGACATAGGTCATTCCATCTGCCTCTATCACAAGTTTTTAAATATACCTATGTCCATCTATGCTGGGACTAATCATATATGGTTCCTAAAATGTACTTATACTTCATCTATGATTATTTTTAATAAAATAAAACTAGTATCAACTAACTAGGGACTTCTTGTAGGCATGTGGTAGGCAATAAAGGCATGTCACACTTCGGTTGTGGGTTCGATTCCCACATCCTTTTCTGACGCGACGGTTTGTCTCCCGTCCAACAGGTTGTCCCTTTTTCTAAAACTACATTATTATAACATTCCTAAAATAATATCAAAAATGTTCTATCCTTAATCAATAATATCTTATGTCTAACTTAATTCATTTAAATCTTTATGCTTATCCAAATTACTTATGTCCAAGTTCATAGTATAAAGATAACAATTACTAGAAATTTCATCTACCGAGCATGTGAATACCATAATTTATCCCCCATATATAATAAGATATATCTTTTTGGTCACATTACAAACATGTGAATACCTTAATAATATATTCTATTGAACTATTAATACCAATTTAACCTTAGTAGAAACATCAAAGTTGTCAAAGTTATCTCTTTCCAAATTCCAAAATCCCAAAAATTATTTATACTCAAACCATGATATCACTTTGTCCTTATATTAGTCATGATCTCATTAATACTATCAAACATCTCCTTATCTCCATATCTTTTCATTATGCACATATCCTCTACATTCCAAAAATATTTGAATAACCTTTCATGGTTACCGGTACCATTCATCATATACTTTCAAAAAATCAAGGAAAAAAAACAGTGTAACAATCCTTAGATTTTTGTTTATTCCATAGTACTATACATTATTCTTGATAAACATACAATCATTCCACTACCTTCTTAAACTACTGACTGAGCTTTATCATTTCTTTCATCTCATATATAATTTGTAGTATCTTCATCATCATCAACATAAATACTACCCGTACGACCATACTGATTCTCTTCAAGAAAATTTCCCTTAGAGCATTGGTTTGCATAATGCCCGTACATTCCACATTTAAAACATTTAACCATTGTTTATGTCTTAGCAATACCATTATCCTTGTCCATGGATTTAATTGAACCTATTATTTTACAATTAATGGCTTTGTGTCCTTCTTTTAAACACCCAAATCATCTTCCAGTTCCTTTGAAACATTCTCCCTGTTTCCTCTTACGAAATGATTTACAAGATGGAAATTGAACATTTTTTCCTCTATGATCATCATGAAACTCCATATTTATCTTAATAGATGAGTTAGGAAACTTACCAATGTTGATACTATTGATCATATTATGATATTTCTGATTAGGCATAATAACTATGTTTAGACTTCCAAATCCCGTTTCATTTGGTTGCTCATGATGAATATCATTCCATTGTCCCTCATATCCTCCATTATGGTGAATCTTCCTGTTTCCAGCCATTTTCTAAAACCCAAAAAGAATAGTGTGAGAGGCAAAAATTGTACTAGGAAAACAACATAATCAAGGGGAGTAAATTCAATCTATAAGATATTAGTATTAATAATTGGTTATTCATGATCATTATCATAATTTTAGGACTTTATCCTATACTTATATATAACCTTATGAACATCCCTAGACATACCATAGAAAAATCTCTAGAGATCTCACTAATGTTTTCGCATCATAGTTTCCAAAGGTTAACTAAACCTTTCCTCTGATACCAACTGTAGAGACCCAAAGCTTGACATGCATGGACATTACATTAATTTTGTGGAATACTTAATTCATAACAAAAACAAACACACAAGGACTGTAATAGTTTAGTGTCTTTGGAAACTCACAAAACAAATATTCTAATCACTGTGAATGATCTTCAACATCTCCCATAAAGATCATACTCTTTTGTTTTCTTACCTAATACCATTATTTATATCCTAGGGTAAAAACATGAAAAGGGTTATCTCAAATGCTCAGTAAGGGTAAACATAGAGAACATTAAACAACCCATAAACATTTGAATGCAAAAACTTGAACATAAAATCTAAACATCAAAATCTTGAGCAAAGACATAAATCTTGGAAGAACGTAAGGCATATATCATAAAGGAACATCAATCATGATAAAATTTCATGGGAATAAAACATTTAATTAAGCACATGATATGATTTCTATATTAGCCAAGGCATTTCTGCCAAGACCATCTTAGTGGACAAAGTCCATTTCGGAATCGAGTTCACTCCTCATTCCAGTCCTGTAACACTGAACCGAATTAACTTACCATTCCAGCCATGTCAATCTCATGAGATATAAATCTTTACCCAATAAATTGGAGAGAGATATAGGTCCCACCAATCTCATAATGAAATCATTCTTATGTGTGGCACAACATGAACATATATCATTCATCATCACCCAAAGAATAAAATGGGTTTCATAAAAATCATCCCATCATAACATAATCCATATAAAAAATGGATAAAATTTCATCATAAGAAAAGTGAAACCATGTAAATCATAAATACATTATACTTGAAACATACACATATGAAATAATTCAATATTATATGGAAAATGGTTTTGATAAATCACTTGAAATGAATTATTATGGAAAATATCCTTTCTTCTTCAAAATCATTTTCTTTTCACAAAATGCCATGGAATTTTAAAAGAAAAGTATTTTGATGAAAATAGTCATTAAATCTTTTAGAGTAAGCATCATGAAAATAAGGTGTTATGAAACTGTAAAAATCTGTTTCTGGTGTATAAGTTAAAATAAATATTCTCCTCATACTTTTGTCGAAAAAGTTAAAAAGTTCTATGTATGTTAATCAAAAGAAATATTCCTTTCTATAAAATTTGGTAAAAGTAAAAAATTGGTAAAAAGAGACATTAAACATACATAAAAACACTTTTAGAAAACATGGACACGGATGATAACAATAACCCCAGTAAATACTTACGAATAAACAATATCGGATACAAACGAGATTGTAATAATTATCCATTACTATATGTCTCATATGCTTCGTATGTATCTGAACTTCCTGTATAATGATTTAAATAATGTCATTGACTTATGAAATAATCATATTCACTGTTATGATATCATATATGGTTCACATATGACTTTATATTAGCTTTTCTTTTGAAAATTCCATGTTAAATAAGTGTTTTGGGTAAAATTGTTTCATTTATCATACGTTTTTCGACATGTTGTTCTTGATATTATTACATATATCCTTATTTTCTTAATTCAAAAATGTAAAAGAAGATTTATATATAATATATATTCAGCATATAAATATATATGATAGATTGATAAATGGAATGAAATACACTGTTCATGGAGACGGTAGGTCATACGTATGCATGAACGTTGTTTTCGTTCCCTTATTGAATTAAATGGAATTATGTAAATGAGACATATATGTACATAAATACAGTATCATTATTATGTAATATCTTTCATGATTATTTATTATATATACTTTATAATCATACTTGAATGGTTAATCATGGAAAATGAATCTCATTGCGTTCGTAGAGAGAGTAGTCCGTAAGTACGCACGAGCGATGATATCATTCCCATGATCATGGAATTCTATTGATGTGTATGTATAATATTTCTAAATCAATATCACTTTAAAATAATAATATATAGTTATTTATTTACACCATTATACCCATCAAAGAACGGTGGTGGTGGAAAACAGATTACACCACGGTGTGGAGACGTTATTCCGTACGTACGCACGCGCGGTGATTTTGTTTTCTATAGGATGGATTGAAGATGAAATATGGGTTTTTAATATTTATAATAACATATAAGTATATTAGTGATACATATGTTATTAATTTATGATTAAAAAAATTAAGAAGAAGAAGTAGAAGAAGAAATTAATTATAAAAAATTGGTAAAGGATATTACCTCTTCTTGGACGCCCTCTTCTTAACCTCCTCTTAAGGCACTAGAGTTGGTCTTTTGAGGATACAAGAACCTCTATGATGTTTCTATGTATGTTTATAAGGTAATTGGGTGGGTTTTGGACGACCATGAAGGCTCAAAATTGCATAAATAGAAGACGGAAGGGGTTCCCTTTTTATAAGGGAGGAGAGGGGCACCTTTGGTAACATAAGAAATATTAATTTATAATAAATTCATCCTCACTTAAAAACCTCCAAAAATGACTCAAATCCGAATCTTAGATTATATACGGTTGTGATCACATCAAAGAATAAAATTTAGACATGTTGGGAATTTATTTTAAACATTATCAACTAGATTTATCCATATTTAATCTATTTAATTTTATTTGTGGTAATAAGATTCTAATTTTTAAATTGTTGAAAATAATTACTTATGTGTTGTGAATTTTCCATAATTGGATATTTTTTGACATTTTTATACCATATAAATTTTAATTTATAATTTTTATATATTTTTGTGATTTTTAATCAATTTTGTAAAATGTTATTTTTATAAAATAACAATACTATAAATTTTGACACTATTAAATTATTTAAATTTAAATATCCTCCACCCAGAGAATATATTCTAACAAAAATATTTAATATATTTCTAAAATGTCAAATTTCTCTAAAAAAGTCGTGGATCACATTAAATAGTTCATATAATATTTATTTTTATATTTTTAAAACCATTTATTTGGTATATCTCTTAATAAAATAATTAGTACATCATTTTTGTGTAATTATTTAATATACATATTTTTGCATAAAAATTAAAACTAAAATACTATTTTGAAGGTAAATCTTATATATTTCATAAAAATACTTTTACTCAAATTTATAATCTTAAAATCACAACATGTACATTGTTATATTTATTAAATTATGAATGTGACAACTTTGGATTCATTTAAAATAAAATAATATAAGAGTTATAATATTCTTTATAAGGATCCAAATGGTCACCAATTCGGCCATTGTAGGATTAGGGTTTATATATAAACTACCAATAAGTCTTGTTCATATTTTTGGGACTTTTTATGTGTATTATTATTTCAATAAAATATATATTTTTGATTTTTCACTAAATAAATAATTTCTGCATCATTAATGTATAAGCTAATAAGGTAAATAAAAAATTCTCACAAATAAAAAATAAATTACCATGAGAAAGAAAAAAATTTGGGCTTTCAAATGAGTATTTATAAATGATTTTATATTATGTATAACCCTATATAAAAAATAGTTTAATTATTAACATTTGAGTGAGACATATTTCACTTTCATTTAAATAAAAAAAATTAAAGGTCTTAATCAAATCCAAGAGGGTTCAAATGGATTCCATTTGGACCAAAATATGCCATACAACTAATTATAAATATCCAATTATATTAAGACAAGTGTTATGGTAATTTTATAATATTATATTTACCCTCAATTAACCAATTTACCTTTAACTACGGTAAATAAAATTTACCGTAGTTACTATTCATAGTGGCCAAAAATAAAAACTAGCCTATTAACATAATTTGGACCTACAGATTCCAAATATAGAATCTATTTTTCATAATTTAAATAATGGAAGTTGGATAAATTAATTTAAAATTAATCTCGTTGTCAAAAAATGGGTTTTTGTTTAAAACATTGCAAAATATTGAAATGTTTTTACTTATGAATTCAGTGTAAAATTAATGATAATGACTTAAATTATATTAAATGGTAAAAATATATTCTATTTATAATTTAAAAACATTAAATACTATAATTTTACCATATAAATTATCTCAATGAAAAATAGTTGTTTTTAATTAAAATTTATCATATTTTTACTATTCATCAAAATAAGAATCTTATCCGAAAAATATCACAAATTTATCCAAAGTAAATTTTTATATTCTGATTCAAAAGAATAATTATATTTTGTTAAATTGGACTTATCAACATGTCAAAAACTAAATTTAATGTGGGTGGGCCATCAAAAGGAGGCAAAACTTCATTTTTTTTAAAATACATATTTTACCCAAAAAATTTATTTTGTTCCCAAACCATGTTCTATAAAATGTGTAAGATGAATTATAATGTCATAAAATTCAAAATTTAGTTACTACTATTCATAACGGCTAGTTCATAATATTATTATATCAATATATCATTGTTTAGTGAAACTCAGTATTGCATACAACACATGCAATTGAAGAAGGTTGCTATTGCGTGGAACACAAGACATGAATAGTGTATGAGAATAAAATAAGATAATACATTGTTGCGTATAGGACATGATAATTTTGGTGTAGCGTAAAACAGAAGACATCAATGAAATTAAAATAATATTTTTCATAAAATCTCGGGGTGTTACAAAGATGGACATTAACGATGTAGTGATATTTGCAGAGTTCCCAATGTAGATATAGGATCGATATGAGAAGGTCTAACGTGGGTAGTGGATTCCTATGGTGTGCGTTTAGAGGCATCACATGAATCTCTTAGAGAGTACATTGGAGAGGGAGGCACATTTTCAAGATTAGTACCGCCATCTGTTTGATTAGTTTTTTATTTGGATTTTGGGGGTGTAAAGACCTAATGTGGTGAGAATGTAATGTCTATCAAATCCAATGTAATTGTTTTACTATTATATAGAATTATTCTATGACCAGGTGCTCTAACGACACGTGATTATGAGGCCCATAGAGACTGGAACATATGTTGAACATCATTAAGGTACGTTCTGTAAACACATGATAGGGTTTTTCTAACTTTTGAACTAGTGCTCATATTAAATATCAAAGGATATTGTCGAACTCAGAGCATTGATATTTTCCTAGAAATCACTTAAATTTTGACGAAAAGGGCTATGCAGAAAAGTTATTTTTCGGACATTTCAATATAAATAATAAAATAATTACAAAGTATTAATTTATTTGTTTCTTGTCATTGAGTGGAAGATGGAGATTCTACGTAGCAATGATGCGGTGAAGATGAGGCACATTAATGGAAGGGAAATAATGGCTCATTTGGGAGAACAATTTTTTTTATCTTAATGAACGATTAAATGTGGATCATTAAATGTATCTAATTTAATGAGAATCATTAATGGGTGATGTGTCGCTGTTCTTTCAATTTATTTTTATAATTACAAAATGTTAGAGTTTTGCGGATTAGAAAACATGGGGAAACCTCTAATGAATTTCCATAAGAATCCCTATCTGACGAATAATGAAGGATGATGCGCCAAAAGGTCGTCACCTACTTTGAATAGCCTCGAAGAACGGAGTCGGAAGTGGAGACGTAGAAATCCTAAAAACCTTGAGGATGAACACTTCGGTATAGAACATCAATGAAGTAGGGGTTGCTTTATTTTGATTTTATTACACGATATTTTGTAGAAATGCCGAATGCAGATCAACCAATGAACAAGTTGAACTCCGAATTGTAGGTTTATGCGGGAGGGTAATTTTTATTTTAGGGATTTCAGTATCTGAGGATTTTAATTATCATCTATTTATTTACGTTGGTATCCACAGACCTCCCATGATTATTAAATACTAACGCAGAGGGTGAGGTACAACACAAACAAGGGATGAGATCCTCCACCATGTTCGTTTATTCTGAATGTATCCCCAAAGTGGAGGAAAGAGTAATCTGGGGCCACTAACAAGATGTCGGTGATCCGGGAGGCCCATAGGTACAAAAAAATGGAAAATGGACAACCGGAGAAATTATGGTGGCCCATCGTAGGTACCCTCAGGAAAATGCGGGCAGGTGGTGGCATGCCTCGACCGTGCGCCAGACGAAGGTCCATCGTAGGCTCGGGCCACAATGTAGTAGGAGGAGTCTTTGGCCGGCGGGAGCGGATGCGGTCACTCAACCACGGACGAGGGCCGTAGACACAACACCATGACATGTCCCATGCGATGGGTCGCAGTCGCTCAACCGCATCAGAGGAGGCTACCCCACGGCGACCCACGGGTCGATTGTTGTGGAACAGACATGGAACCCGACTGCATCCCAGTGAGGTCGACAAGTCCGCCCTTGACAAACCACATGGGGCAAGAACCATCGAGCATGTCGGACCCATGCTGGTAAGCCGGACCCCCGCTATTCTGGTTGGGCTGGACAAGACCGGTTCACTAGGAGACCCGACATGCTGGACCCTCGGCCTAACTGGTTGGGTCCAACGAGGCCTACTAGGCCTAGCCCACTGGTCAGCCTGAACCAAACGGACCCCGAACGGAACTAGGCCAAGTATAGTCCATCTAATTAAACCGGGTTGTATGGGACCCTCAATAAATTTTGGTTAGGATGGTCCAACAGTGTCAGACTGGGCCCCGTCCCAATCGACCCATTGTTTAATAAAATTCCAGTCTCATACAAACTGTGTGTCTGATTGACGGGTCATTTGCAGTATAGGGAACCTATTTACGAGGGGTATCTTCTGGAATTTCTTGAGGTTACTTTCATGGACATAATGATGAAATCAATGGATTGAGGAGTAGTTATCCCAAGAGCTCCATGTATGGAACCCTATTGTTGACTTAGAACAGAGGACTGTTTGACGACGACCCAGTGGGAAGCGGCTCCATTTGACCTGGCATGCCAAAGGTGGGGAGTGTTCCTATGTGACCCAGCAGACCCCTAGTACTTGACACTAGGGGTACCTTAGTTCTACATTGGTTAGAAGCATTACTGTGTGACCCAGAAGGCCCACAGTTGGGAGTGCCTCGGTGTTACCCAGCATACCAACGGTACTAATCAAGGATGAGTAGCACATCAATACAGGGTTAACGGGAAGCATCTCTATGTGACCTAATAGGACCACTATAAATGGTATAAGAGGAGGTCTCCAGTAGGTGAGGAGTTCGATGATATGACTTGGGATTCTTCTATCACTACTCTAGAATATAACTGGTGTGAGCTGCATCATTTACTCTCCTATGTGGATGAGGTCTTTATCAGTGGTATTGCCTATGTGGTATTTTCATTGTGGTGTTTTCCCTCATAGATTACTGAGATACCTTTGAGTGTCTAGTGGTACATACTGAGTATTGTTATACTCACCCCTACAAGAACATTACCCGCATGTGTTGTGTCTGGTGCAGACAATCAACATTTCAACAAAGGTACCTATGGAGTTGAGACTAAAGGATACTACAATTGTGGACATGGTGACCTAGAGCTATGTGGGTCCAAAAAAGACCGGGCAGGTAGGACATAATACTTAGGATTCCAGTAGCATCACTAATCTCACGATCATGTGGGGTTTTCTACATATGGCCATCAGAGTTTAATTTTTTTACTTTTCCGTTTTATGTTACTTGTTGGGGTTTTATTCTAGACCACATTCATTCACTTTTACTTACAATCAAATTTATTAGTGGTATACTTGTTTCCACTTTTAGTGTGTTGGGATGTGGATAGGCATGTGTTTGTATATGTTTATAGGAAATTCCTTCCATTATTTGGATATTCATATCTGTTTCTATTCACAATCCCCTAGCCTATTGAAAGTGGGATTGGGTTAGTCACGACATGGGCCCCGGGGGTGGGTCGTGACAAAATCCATTTAAATTGAATACCTACTGTTGATTTTGTTTTCTAATGTGGTGTTTTTATACACAAAAACATGTTACTACAATTTACATTGCTTCAGATATTTATAAATTTACTAAATGTATCTTCTTTTTACTATATAAAACAAAACTTTTCCAATAATATATCACCTGAATCAATTTAATCACCAATAAATATTATAACATGCAATGTTTACATTTGATAACTCACTAAATCAAATGATTTATACCCCAAAATTAAAAAAACATTGTTAAAAGTAATATTAAGATAATTAATAATTATAGTTACTAAATTCATGTAGCTTTCCTTTTTGTTATCATTAAATATTTCAGACATTAAAAAAATAAACATTAAATTAGGTATTATATAATAATAATAATAATAATATAATCCCAATATTGTCTCTAAAAACTTTGTGATCAATTGATTTATATGTATAATATTCATTAGTTCAAAAATCAGTACTCATAGGGGTATTCATTATTCTACATGAACAATCTCGTAACCTCTACACCAAATTTGTTGTCATACATAAATTGATTCAATAAATTTCAACTCGTTCATTGATATATCTGAAATATTAAAAAATGTATTTCCCCATTATAGTCATATATAATTCATTATTAATCCCTGAGGAAAATTAATTACAAAGTACATCCTTGAATAAACCAAATATAAAAAAAATCTATATAAATATATAGAATGTGAATAATTAGAATATTCTGTGATGAACAATTTGAAAATATTATTTGACCAAATTCAAATCTGAAAAAATCATTCATTAAAAGAATATTTTATATTCTCTATTTTCAAGATTAGGGTCCCTATTTTATTCAAAAAATATATTGAAAAAATTAAACACATTATTTTTCTTCTTGTTATGATATAATCCTATTGGTTTTTAAGAATGGTATTATCTAAAAATATATAAATCATGAAATTCACTTTTCATATCCATTTTACATAGCTTGAAACCATGATGTGGTGGATAATATAATAATATAATAATGTCTTCCCATATTATAAATTTTTTTAAAGATTAACCATATTCAATAAATTCCTCTTAAAAATAACTATTAGAATGTAAGCAATAAAAAATTATTCCATATACATCAAGATTATTTTTTAAAATATATTTAATTTCAATCAATTTCTGATCTTCAATTTATTTTGAAAATTTTCAAACTTCATTCCAAGAAATATTATAAATATCCTTTTATATATAAACAAACTATTTTCAGTATTTTAATTCTAACTTGAAATCTTTTTTACTATACTATGAAATGGATATTTAATGAAAAAAACAATTTGCTTACTGATTTTATATTTTGAACACATGAGTTAAAATCCCCAATCACTATTTCAAATGGGAGACCTTCATGATTCTTAAAAATTTATTACTAATTTTATATAGATTAATTATATATAATTGAATCAATGACTAGATATTTATTTTATACACATAAATTATCCTTAAAAATGAATTCTCTAAAGTACTTTTAAAACTGATATTCTATAGTAGAAATCTACATATACTCTATTTCATAAAATTTTATGTGAACTGATTCATTAATAATAAAATTAATTTTATTTCAAAATATCCATGAATTGAATATGTTATAATAGAATGTAAAATACATTTTTTATATTTTCATTTAATTTATGAAAACAATATTCAAGGTTAAGAATTCATACATTACTTCCCAAAAATCTAAAATAAACAACATTCAATTTCACACCATCTAAATCTCAGAGGGTTTCTTATTTAGAATAAGTATGATATGAATTTAATTTTATAAAAAATAATTTTTATGAAAATATTATTCTTAAAATGTATCTAGATAACACATACCCACTGAACATGGTCCATTCAATTTCTTGATGTGTCCTATTTTTTACTTTCCACAACTCTATTTTTCTATGGATTCCTAGGGATGAAAAAGTATGTCAATAACCATTATTTTATGGTAATTAGTCAAGATATTATTTTTATAATTACACCCACTAATAGTTTCTCCAAGAAATATGCATATATCATTTAATATTATGAACTAAGTTGTTTTAAGATGAAAACATTGATAAGCTTTCAATCTCAATATCTAGAAAATGAAACCATGTGAATCAATTTTAGTCACATATAATAACAAAGTTATACTTAGTTAATATATTGTTTGATGTATTAATGGGTCTGAATATCTCTAGATTATCCAACTGGATTCTTCTGGTAGTAGTTAATTTCTTGATCAGATATATTGAATCCTTGTATTAATTTCAGATCATAAATGTAAAAAACTATATATATTTTTATCTTATGTATTATTAATTGAAGTGATATTTTATGGAATGAAAGACTATGAAGAATCCCTATGATTACATGTGTGAAACTCCAATTACATAGGATACTATAAATACATACAATATTTAAAAACATTAAATGCTACATAGTTTGATCAAAATGTTCAATTGAATAATCATTCCCCATCAATATAGTATAAATTAATATAAAATCATTTTAAAAGGTATTGATCGTATTTAAATGGATCTGTAATTACTATATCCTATAATTGGTACATTCTAATTATGTTTTCCATGTATCATCATTATATAAAAACATATTATTAATAGAATAATTTTATATACTAACCTCCCCAAAACAATTTACCTTTTATTTAGAATTGTATCTAAATGGTAAAGGGCCTCTATCACATCCATTGTATGAAATTATTATCGATCGGTCATGGATCATATTTATAGAGTATTCAGTATCCTTATAAAATATATCTCTATTCATATATCCTAGATATCTTTCTTATAAACTCAATTAATTGGTAAATATGTACCTATTCGATTTTGGATCTCCTGAGAATAATTAATCTATTTTTGGAACCCATATAGGTTTTAAATATGTATTAATTGAAATTATAGTTGATTAATAAATATTGATATATATTTTGTACTGTCTCAAATATTATTGATATATTGAAGGGAATTCACTAGAATAATTCCCCAACATTCTAAAAATGATTCAAATGAAATTATATATTTTACATTAAATATTATTAAAATTATGTTCTTAAATATATAATTATGTTTCAAATCATAACCAACACTATTTTTTTTCTTATTACCATATTCATTGAAATAATATTTTTATAAAAATATATTCCATAGTGAAAAAGTTGAAAAACTCATTATATACATTCCAAATATTTATTAAGATTCTAATTCTACTTTTATATTTATAGTAAATCATTACAAGATTTTTCATTCTTAATGAAATGAATTTTTTAGATTTTCATTCTCTGAATAAAGACCCTTTTTCAGCAATAATATTCTCATTACATCCTTTATGATACCTAAAATACCCCAAAATTATAATAATATATATTTGAAACATTTCAATAATTTTTGTTAACTCAAATGTATTTGACAAATCAAAATAAACTTAAATACTTGAATCATTTTTAGAATTAAAACTAGAATAACTAACCTCACTAGTATTTTAGTTAAATTAAAAGTTATCACAATTTATATTGATTAAAAAATATTTAATTATATATAAATATTTATTTTATATCTCTTTAACATCCTATATAATTTTTTTCTTCTATTATATTTTATAATTTCATTTTATTATATTGTTTTAGAGAGGATTTTTCTATGTATCTTTTATTTAAAAATTCATAATAGGTGATATTCTATGTATCTAAATTATAATTTTAACTTCCTTTGTTATTTCATTTTATCATCCTTAATAAAATTTTCTCTATATATTTTAAAATATTTCTTCTTAATGTCATGGTACAATATATTCATTACCGATGTTATAGTTTCTTTTTCATTAATTAATGAACCTGAATCATCATCACTAGAACTAAAATAATTAACAATAAATTTGAAAGAGATATTTTTTTTTATTTTCATTATATTTTTACTCAATATTTTTTAACTCAATCTAATTATATATAATTAAACCAATAACATCAAGAAAAATTTAATAAATTATTTTATTTCATTCATAAATATTAACTTTCATAGAATGGAACTTCCTAGGTAGTGATGAAAGAACACTTTCAACCATGTTTTTTTTTCAATGCTTCAATAAGAGAAGTAAACCCATTTAGAATGATTATGAATATCTAGAAACTTTTATTGGTAGTTAGATTTTTACACATAATAATGAGTTTGTACCAATATCATAACATTCCATGCTTATTGGACTCATACAAATTTAAAAATGTTTAGGGTTGAATTGGTCACTTGTTTTGCAGCATAGGTTGTCAAATATATAGAGAACTAAGAAGGAAACTAAGAACATTACGGAGGAGATGTGGGTATTAGTTGAAAAAATTCAGTGTTTATTTTAGTTTTATTAGTAAAGAATAAAAATTCCAATGTGAATTCAATTTATGAGAATGTAATGATCCTTGGTTGTTTCTGGGTTTGATAGGATGAATTTCTTACAATGGATTCATTGTCTTAATTTTGACAGTTTTTTTAAAAATGATAACATACCAAATCTATAACTATTTTAGTTTTTTCCCAATCCAAGGATAATAACCTATAAAAATGGAAGATAATTTTAAATACCACTATATAGTAGAGGATTAGTCTAGCACTCGATATGTAGAACCTAAAAATTACTGAGGTCGAAGGAGAAGTTAAATGTGAAATAAAAATCTAAATTAAAATAATTTTTTAAGAATTGATAAAAAGATAAATTACATAAGATAATACTAATTTCAAGTTATATATATCAAACCATAAAAGAATTATATATTTATTTATACAAAGCATTTAATGGAAGACGAATATAGACTCGTGAGGGGGGAATTGAAGATGTAAAAAAGAAATAATGAACACTCTATAGTTGTTTGAAGGTTTTCAGACACCTCTGGGTCAATAAATTCAAACCATATAGAAATAATATCATGGTGTTAACATTAATGATATAAAATAATATGAAGAATATCTTTTATTTAAACCACAAATGTGAATTAGAACAAGTTATATGTGAAAGAAAAAATCTACAGAGGAAAAGAAAAAACATAAAAATATAACAAAGGCAAAATAATCCCTATTAAAACCTATTAATTGGATCTATAAACAGTTTAATGAAATTATATACCTGATGTACTCTATATATAGGTAAATTTTTAGCTTATTTGGCCTATTATTATGGCCACTACAATCACATTTGTGCGATACATTCCAATTCACTTTGTACAAAATGTTCTTGATTCTAGGCCCACGTTGGTCATCATCCCAAATGAATCTCTAATTTCCTTAGAAGGATATAATGATCCTCATATTATGGGAGACCATAAAATGAAATTAAAAAATTAAAAAAATTTCCATTTGGCGTTTGAGGAGGTGTTTAAAAATGTACCATGTAATAGTGTACTTTAAGAAATAATTAGAATCATATTATCAAATAAAATTCAAATAGTTAAATGAATTAAATATATATTTTTTATTAATGAAGAGAATTATTATTATAATATATATAATTTACATTATCCTAATTTAGAGGATAATCATAACCCAATATTATTGTTTCTAGTCCCAATAAAAAGTTTCTAAAAATAATTAAAATTGAATTCCCTTTTCCTAATAAATTTTCATTAAAAATAATGCTTAGAAAAATACCTCATACCAGATAATTATAAAAACCATCGATATCATTTATCATAATTGAGGATGAAAGTAATATCCCAAGCGCAATACCTTTACATTATTCAAATTCATTGTCACATTTAATTGATTTTCAATTAATCAAGATGATGTGTTGTGTATCACAATAGTCGTGGGGGATCATTTTTATTCAATGGGGAAAGGATAATTGATTGGTGGAATCTAATTTTGAAATTTATATTATTATTCTAAAATCATTTTATTTTTTTGAAATTTTTTCATGGTAATTTATGTTTCACAAAATAAATTCATCCCATGTAGATAGACATTACTTATGACTCCCAATATCAATGACAAAAGGGTAATAAGGGAATCTGACATACTTTTGAATGAACATGAGATAACATATTAAAAAAAATCAAATGTCCACCAAAAGATAAAAAATTCCAAACTCTAGAAAATAAAATAATATATTCACAATCGACATGTGGCTAAAACCACAAATTAGGTCCACCCCTTACTCTATGCACTAATTTATTGTTATTTTTTATGAATTAATTTAATATTATTATAAAAAATAATCATGTTAAATTTAAAAGGATTACAAAAACATGTTATATTAATTACGAGACTAAAAGAACACCAAATAATTCCCCATAATAATGTGTATTTTTATTGTGTATTTTTTTAAATAAAACTGATGAACATGTAAATGGTGAAAAATAAAATTAGACATCCAAACATTAAAAATCAATACATATCAACTTAAAAATGGCTTAAAATAAGAACAAATGAATTAAAAAATATTTGATATTCAATTTCAATGTTTTGAATGCGTATTATCATGTTTAAGGTTTATGAAATTTTTCTTTACTTTTATTCACGTAAAATTTTATTTTCATAGATTGTTTTTCCATTTAACCCACCCAAAATAGAATAAAAATGTCTCCAATGTTTATATAAATGATAATTTTGAAGGGGGTAGAGGTAGGGGTGTGTGTTCCAAAATAAAATTTTAAAATGAGAATTATTTAATGAATTCCCCTGGTGATTGATTTCAAAATTCATGATGATCCCAATTAATCCATTGATCTTCATGTGATTCACATAAATCTCATCAATGATGACTATTTGTTTTTTTACAACTAGAAGAAATATTTTCCAAAATATATATCAATCTCAATGGCCCTAGAATCATACACACCAACAAAATTTTAATATAATGAATACCCTATGAGTATCCATTAACAAAAACTAAACACAGAAAATGATAATAAAAAATGTACCTTTTATTTTGGAACACAAATCACGACGTCTAGGTACGGTTAGAGGACATGTTGCCTCATAGAAATCTACTAGTTTTATATCTTTAGATCAAAATGGACCCTAAATATATCAAATTGTATCTTTTTTATAAGATAGATTAGTTAAATACTCATATATTTCATATTTATTAATTGATTCACATTGAATGGATTTAACATATGACCATTAACTTTGAGTAAACAACCACTAGTGGGATTCTAAATCTATAATACCCAATGGGGGTACACATGATGCACTGTGTAATTCCCTAACTATCTGGAAATTACATATTCCCGAAGTAAGTAGAGTTTAGAACTATTATAGAGCACATATTTTAATGATTCAATGTTTCTAACTATAATATTCCTAGATTGGTAGGCCAGAACTCTCCCTTTTTTGAAACTTTAATTTTCAAAATCCTCCAACCTAAGTTCCTCTTTTTCATTAAGGTCTTATTTATAATGTATTTCATCCGAAGGGACTTCATAGTTACTTTTCTTGATATTATCCAAAGGTCTTATGTTAAATTTCAAAAGGTAAATACCAAGATTTTCTATAAACCAACCTATATGGTGGAATGAAAAATATGGGTTTTAAAAAAATATGATATAAGAAAATCGAACCCAATATATTTTCATACCAATCATTCTAAGAAGGATTCATGGATTTTTATTGAATTTTCTAAATTTCACTATTTCCCAACTTATCATGAAAATTATTTTGAGGGTAGCAGGAAGTGGAAACATTTTGAGAAATACCATACATAGAAAGAAGATACAAGAATGTATATTTATAGAGATGGTTTCCATGATCACTAATGATAGCACTATTTATTCCAATTCTAAAATATTTCTCGCATTTCTGGAGTTAGATAAAAACATGGTGGTCATTGAAAATTGTGGTAATATCCTATATCCATTTTGAAACATAATAAAAAAATACGTGTATATATAAATTTCCCATATAGTTTGGGAATGGCCCCATGAAATCAATCTCCAATAATAAAATATTTCAATGAATAGAATGGGAGAAGGAGAAAATTGGATCTGTTTGTTTATAGATCTTAATTTTTGACACCGAGGAAAACATTAGCAGAATATATATGAATCCAGATCGAGGTTATTCCAAAAGAATATATTTTAGATATCCGTTATAATTTTTTTGTTTTTAGGAAACCGTGCTCCACATTCCTAACTAAGAAGAAATTTATAAATGTACTTTTTCTTATTTCCAGGAACACATCTCCTAAGGACATTATCAGGAAAGAACACCAGAACATTTAGATCAAGAAATATAGTGTTCAACTTTTGAAATAAGTTTCCACTTTACAAGGGTCACGACTAATTATTGAATGAAATTTATAATTAAGTGGTTTTCTATGACATCATACTGTGGTAAATCACTCATATCGTAGTGGTTCTTATCATGAAATGGATGAATCATTGAAAATATATGTGATTTATCTTTTAATTCCATCTAATAGAGGTGATCAGATAAATCATTTTGAACCCAATTTTTATCCTTAATGGTTATATAACACACTTGAAGAATAGTGAGACACAAAATCAATCTATCTATGACATATTATTCTCAGAAAATTTATTTATGAATTATATGATATGTGTAGATAATGATGGGGGATCCAAAGAGTGGGACCTCAATGTATATAAGACGAAGAAAAAAAATAAGGAACTCCTTCTCTGTGGTGTTGTATTTGACTTGTGAATTATTTAATGATGTAATTTCATAATAAATTAAAATGGAGTTTTATCAAAACATTTTCTTAATTTAGGTCCTATATTGATGTCACTTTCACCACATATTAGTTTGAATACATGTTTCCAATTTAAATCTTGCATGATAGGTTAAGAGATAAGAAAATACATTAGTGGAATGAATGATTCTTTATAGATTTATTTGCATTAAAATTGAGAATCATTCACCGATATAGAACAATGTTTGTGGGAAATGGAGATAAAATTTCTAATGAACCATTAATAGGAACTAGCATGTCCTAAAAATTAAATCATTTCTACGAATGTTTTTTGAAGAGGGAAGGTGATTAATGATATCAACCTTAGCTTTATCAATATAAATCCCTATAATATGGAACATATGGACCATAAATAGTAATTCAATTATAATAAATTGTATTTCTATACATTTTGGATGAGGTTATTTTCCTCACATATAGAATCACCCTAACCAAATTTACATGAAATCCTTAAAATATATCCCCAAATATCGATACGTGATCTATAAATTCCATTAAATAATTCATCAAACTTTCATTGAATATTCCCATCAAATGTAGATGGAAGTTATGATGGGTATTACATAACTAATAGGAAATGTTCTTGAATGAAAAAGTCTCAAATGGATAATAGAAGGTCTTCTTCAATGATCTTATAAAGATACCTAAATTTTATTATAATATTAGAATACGTCTAGGAAGAAGAATAACTCACGACCTTCCACACATTCATTGAATTGATCAATTAAGGATGGTGAAAATGGTATTTCTTAGTGCTTTATTTTACCCTCCACTAGTCATAACATACTCTCCATTTACTACGGACCCCTTTGGGGAGAGGACCACTATCCTATTTGGTGATCCTAAAAATCCAAACATTCTTAGGAACGTCTTGTATTGATATTACCCAATCACTCTCAACAATAGTGTATATGATACTCACTTTCATAAAAATTTGAGGAAATTTTATTACCACAACCATGAGTTATGGATTGAGAATCCTCTGAGGTCGGTGACATGGTTTCAATTCAGATTCTATAACAATCCAATGGGTTTAAATGAGTGCTCAAATCCTAGGAATATCATAAAGGGTCTATGAAATTACATTATTATTATTTATGAAGACATCTAGAATCTTATTTATTTATTGGATTTGAGAGTTGAAAATATGATAATTGTTATTGTATCATTGTCCACTATGAGTGATTAAATAATTAATGATGGAATGGAATTGAATTCATCTTCAGGTTAGTTAACACTTTAAGATAAGTTATTGTACTTTTCACCAAACTGGGTTTCTTTTTCCAAATTTCATGCGAGAATATATTCTTTTGAAGTGATTATTCAGAAAAAAATTGACATTTCTATGTAAGAAATGTGTATGAGATAAATATATTTTTTCCATTTTGTTTATTTATTGGTGATCCTAAATTTTCATTAAAGGCTCCACTAATTAGATGATCAATACAATCAGAGAAATTTATTTCTTAAAAATGAAGGAAATAAATCTCATCTTGACATAAACATCATTCAATAGTTCATGTATATTATTAGGTTTCAATTTAATCAATTAATATATAATTCACCGCATAAACATCCACATTATCATTAATTTTGGAGTTTTCATTGTAGAATTTTTGACCAGATCTCATGTATAAAATGGTTATTTCAATGTTCCCAATCAGAACATGAATGCCTATGTTTAATTTTTCTAAGTAGGGATGACCAATGGTGATGGGGGTTTTATTTCTAGGACCCAATCGTGGGTGATTTTTAATGATAAAATATTTAGAAGGGTAAATGAAAATTTCAATATCCACTAAGAAAACCTTTAAAATCACCATAGGAACACAAACACAACTATCAACATGTAGAAGAGTGATAGATGTGGGTTGGAGTTCCTTATGTCCTAACTGACACTAAATTTCATACAGAATGAGGTTTACACTATCTCATATATCAAAAAGGGATTTAAAAAATTTATTCTCTCCTAACTAAATGTTGATGTAAATTCATCCTTGGTATTTCAACTTGAGAGGAATAGTCCCTTGAATGGAGTAAATCACATTAACAACAAAAGGTTTATGTTTGTATTAGAAAATTGTCATTTAAAATTTAAAAATACCTTATGTTAATTTTTGTATTAAAGAATGTTTTTTATTCAATCTATAAGGGGTATGTTCATTATAAAAGGTGACAAGACATTCTTCAATGATTCATTCCATTAAGGTTTAGAATTTTCTCTCATGCATTATGGGAAGGTAGATTATTTATTATTTATTTGGTGTGGTTATGGTAATTTGACATTATTATTTACTTTCCATTATCTAAGTTCATTTATACATCATTATCATGTGATTTTAATTCTTTTATTGGTTATGTAATTGGATGTTACAATTTTTCGAAGGCTTTTCCACTTCTTAAGAGAGTAACTTTTTTTACTTAAACATGAGAGGTTAGTATGTAATGTAATTATATAATTTAGGTTGTGGATGGGACATCTTTAGTTTTCATGCGTAACTTTTGGGATTTTATGGTCTATAATTCATGTTTATAGGATGATACATATATGTTCCTTTTCCGTATTTTTCCAAACAATTGGTTTTGTAAAGGTAGAGATACTTCTTGGGTACAGGTTTGAGTTTGTTGGTATATCCTAGGTTAAAATTTAGGTTGATGGGTGGGTTATTGGAATTTTATAAGTGATTTTGGAATTTGAACTAATTATGGGTCAGAAAAAATAATAGATTTTAAGATTTTTATCCTTTTAGAAGACATGTTTGTTCGATGGGTAGTTGGTTATCTTTATAACAGACTATATGATAGTAATATTACCTTTTATTGAATGTTTTTGGTATTGTGGATTTTAAAATATTATATAACTAATCTATTCTTGTGGAAATAAAAAAAACATTCCTTTTGGAAGAAACGGTTGGCCAGTTTTCAGTTTCGTGGTCATTTTTTTCACAATTTGTGAAAACATGGTCAACATTTTGAATTTTATTGACCTTACTACGATCAATCACCTCGACCTTACTATTGAGTGGAATAAGTTTTTACCTAATATTTTATTCATTCTTAATAGTGTTCATTACCTGTGAATAGGTTATCTTCTCATGGTAAGGTGGTGTTCCACATGTTTGTTTGTATTCATATTAAACATTCAAATACTCATAAGAATCAGTTATGTATATGTTTTTAATGGTTCTATAACACATTACATTGATAAAATGTTTTTTTCCTAGAGCCAACCATTCATAAAATATAAAAACATGTTTAACATTAAAAATCCATGTTGAGGTACCAAGTTTAGTGTTTATTTGAACATATCGCTTAATAAATATAATGATTCCCCATATTTTTCAAAAAAATTTGGATTGTATTTTTATGTGCAATTATTTTTTAATGATTCAAGTAATTTTTGTGGAATTATATATTTAATTTGTCATAGCAGTAGATTCATGTTGTTATAAGCTTTTTTTTAAAAAAAATATTTTATAATTCCTTTATATAGACAATATGTATCCACATCTTATTTGAAACATGTTGATGTCATGGGAGCATGGTTTCACCAATGTCTTTGATAACCAAGATATGTTGGTAATAAATTGTTGACACCATGCAATGGAAGAATGGAAGTTGGTATAGGAAATTATTTTTAAATATATAAAAAGATTATCCAAGGGATGCTTGTAAAATTAATAATAGTCCATTTTTATTATCATGTGTGAGTTATTCATTAATTATTTGATCAAAAAATTTCTCTAGGTTGGGGGATACCTCATTTGGATTTCCATTTTGGATCCTTCACAGGTTAATGAGTTGGTTTAGTTGATAATCATCCCTTAGAATGAGATCAATTATTGAATTTAGAGTATAAAGGTGATTAGGATCCAATGGGAAGTGACCACTGGGTAAGATAGACTCTAAAATTACACGACTATACACATTAACTATTTGATTTTATTGGTCATGAGTATAGGTTTAAATGCACTTGGAAAAGAAAAAACTATAAAAGATAAGAGAAAATGGAAAAAAAAGGGGGGAGAAAAATTGTGTTCCTAAGATTAGATACTGAGGACCTTGTAAGGAGGAAAAATATTTGATCTTTCCCAAATTGACCCAATTTTAGGGATAAAGCTATCATGTTTAGTGTTTCTTGGGTTCTCAAATCCTCAGATCCGAAATAAGAAAACTAAATTATAATAAATTCAATTGTGGTGATTTGGTTATGATGTTTCCAACTTAGGGGTTTATTTTCATCACATTATTATAGCACTAAATTATCAAATTGAAATTATATTATTAGAATAGATTAATAAAAGGTTTTTTTGGTGTTTATTGAATAGATTTCTTTAAATGGATTAATTTCCATAAATTCAAGAGTGTTTTTCTCAATGAAATTGGAAATTTTCAAATAACTCACATATTAAGTGCTTCCTCTATCCCAAGGCTAATAAACTATACACCTTTTTGATTAAAACCAGGAGAAATCCATGTTAGAGGATCGTTCTAGCGCTCAAAATGTGTAAGATTAAAATTAGTGAGGTCGAAAGAGTAAGTAATTGAAAAACTAAAATAAAAATAAAAATAAATTTGTATGAATTAATTGAATGAGAAATAACATTGAATATGTCCCCTAAAACTTCCATTGATGAAACCGTAAGAGATTCTTCCCTATTTTGATTAAAATATTTCAATGGATATGGTAGTAGATTCACGAGGCTCGAAGTGAAGAAGAAAATATAAATTAATAGTGAAAAATCCACAATTGGGTTAAGGATTTATATCTTCGATAAGTGAATAAATTCATATATTTATAATAACATATCATCATGGTGGTAATAATATCATAAAATGATAATGGGGATATCATTTATTATTAAAAAATGTGAATTATAATAGATTTTGTGGGAAAAATAAACATTTCAATGAAAAAGTGACAATATAAAATTATTATGAAAACAAATAACACTCCCTCAAAAACACCGAATTATATCTGAATATTATTTAATGAAGTGTTACCCATGATATAATCCTTCTATTTCTAAAATTTGTTTTTTAATATACCTGTATTTGGTCTCTAAAATTTTTTTAGTGGGATCCTTTCTATTTCGCTTCCCCTTGAATGTTCTAGGTTTAAGCCCACTTCATTCATCATTTTAAATGAATTATTAATAACTTCATAAGGTTATGATTTGTTTCATATAATGGGACACATATAAATGAAATATAAAGATACAATAATTTACATTGGGTGTTTCAGGAGGTTACTAAAATTATACTATTTAATAGTACACTTTAAAAGATAAATACAGTCATAATGTCAAATAATGTTCATATTGTAAATTACACTATAAATTATGTTTAGAAATAATGGATCACTTGAATATTATAATATATATAATTAATATTATCCCATTTTAGTCGATGATCACCTAGTTTTTTATCTTATCTAAACAATAATTACTCACCTATAGAATTCCTTAAACATCCGGAGTAGTTTTATAATAAATATGTCTAAAAACTATTTCCAAATAAAACAATAATGAATAATCAGGATTTTAGAGATTAGAATGTAAAAATCCACAATATTATTAGTATATGTATTAGGATATTCCTTTAGTAGTTTATAAGGTTTTAAAATTTATGTCTCGTTGTCAATGCTTAATTTCTGAAGGTAATACATTATTCATGAATGGAAATAAGTATATTCATTCTCATAAAATATGGGTGTCCTCTATCAAATGTTTCAATCATTAGATCCCTTAACATCAAAAAACGTTCTCCCTAATGTTGCTAATTATATTAAAAGTTTAGTGAACCATATTAATCAAAATAAACAATGCATTCCTAGAAATTAATTGGTATCATGTAGGTAAAAAAACTATCCTTAAATGGTAGGGATCTGATACCAATTTTATGTCACATATGAAGACATTTGAGGGAGTCAAGAAAAAGTGAATTATCAATAATACAAAGAATGATTATTGTAAATAATAATATGGAATAAGGTTTAAAAGTAATAAAATACTCAAGAATAAATACTAATTGCATAAATGTGTGAAGAGTGTATGAAGGTAAGGTAAACATGAGTATACAAGAGTTTTTCAAACTAGTTCATATCAAAAAGAGAATAAATCTACTTTTGAAACATCTATAATATTAATGTTGTATGATAAACTCTACGACAACATCATTTTTGGATTGTAGTTTCAATTTATTACAAAATTACTTTTTCACCATAGAGAAAACACCCAAAATTTGACCTTTTCTCACATAGATGAGGAAACCCAAAACTATAATGTTGGAGAGTAGGAAGAACCAACATTGTCATTGGATGGAATGAGGAGTAATCAACACACACTAACTTTAACAAGACCAAAAAAGTCCAAATGCACATGATTTTCTTTTTATGTAATCCTAACCAATTTATATACCATTTATGAAAGCATAACTAGTTAATGTGTCCCAAATAAAACTATATATTATAAAAAAATCAGAATAAAGAACTGATAAAACTGTTAAAATTGTATAATATATTTATGAGGTTTCTGGTGTATAACATTTAGCATGATCCCTTCAAGTGATTAGTTAAATAATATATCTCAGTAAATTCACTAAGGTAGTATAATCAATGAGGGTTTATAAATTTATATCAATTCCATATTTAAAAATAAATCATGTTATATATAATTCCTATAGTTTTGAGGATTTATATAAATGATTCATAAAAAAATATTACATCTCTTATAATCTTCATGATATTCTGTTAATGTTACCTTCTCAATATCCTATATGTTAGTCAATTCAAAACATATTAATAAGCATTAAATATTCAATAATAATCAAACATAAATATTTAAATAATAATTCCTATAATAAGAGTAGGTAGTCTCTCCAAAATTCATACCAATTGAATTATAAATACCATTTTATATAATATTAGTTATATATTATGATCTATAATTCTACCAAAAGTAGAAACATATAAAGTTGTAATACTATTATTTTTTATTAATTATAAGTGAAATAATTTCAAGAGAACGTCGATACAAAACCTCTATTTGAGAAAAAATCTATATGCCTCCTACATAATAGATTTCAATAGTTATAAAAATGTATAATATAGTTCCTTATCATAATTCTAATTACATAAGAAATTATTTAGAGTCCACTATAAATAGATTATACTTTATCTAATATGTACGATATTTTATAACATATGATTATGTGAAATATTTTTTTATTTTATCATATTTTTGATATATTTATATATAATACTGTCTTATTATATTCTATATATATGTAATTATTTTATTCATAGTACATATAAAACAATACTTTATCATATTTCTAATACTATCCATACATAATATTTTATACTAATAGAAAATATTATTGGTAAGAAAATATTATTCAATACTTAATAAACTAAATTAGTTAAATTTTTAAGATGTTATATATTTATACATAAAATATTAAATTTATAAAATAGAAAATAAATAAACATTAATAAATAATAAACCAAATATGAAAAAAAGTATTGATCAAAATACAACAGAGAGAGGGGGAATATGATACAACACATAAGATTTAATTATTTTAATTGAAAATATCATTCTAATATAGAATAATATAATTCACATTTTAATGTTTCATGGAATTCAAATCAAAATTTGGTAGGATGGACATTTATTTTTAATGAAGTTGTTCTAAATAATCCTAAAATGAATATTTTAAAATTTTCATTAGAAATAATATTATATGAATAATTGAAAATGTAATGATTAAATGCTACTGATTTTATTTACTATAATATATTATAATATGTCTCATTAACATATTATTGAATAATAACTTAATATTAATAATGATATGAACATTTGGAGGAACGAATTTGAATTTTTAAAAAATTGTTTTGTTAAAAAAGACATATTGTCTATCCATTTTAATTAATTGAAAATAATATTAAATGAATTTTGATTTAAATTAAATTTATATGTTATATATCTAAAAATATTAATTTAATTCTTTTTATGTATTATTACTTATCATATAGTAAATATAATATCATCATATTCTTAGAAATTGCATTTCTTGGAAAATAGATTTTTAATACGATTTTCATGTTTTGTTTTAAATAAAATTATTATACATATATTATGTCACTTTGGAAAAATTGATTTTATATTACTAATAATAATAATTATTAATATCATTTAATAACATAATAATATTTTTTTCTCAATTATTAGTAGAAGTAGTACAAATTAATTGCATATATTAAGATTAAAATAGGTTTACAATAGGGGTAAAATAAAATGATATGGGTAATGATTCCAAATAAACTTGTTGAAAAACTATTTTATGATAATATTTAAATATTATAAATCTAAAAATAGAATATAATTTCATTTGGATGCATTGTTATTATTAATTACTGTCATTTTTTTCTTTTTTGAAAATTTCTAAGTAGTTATCAAGAAGGTCCCCTCCTCCACAAAGAAAAGGGAACCTCCTCCAATAACTTATTTACACCCATTATTCCATTAAAAAATCCATTAAAAACCATTACATCCCCCCAAAATTTCATTTCGACATTCTATAGGTTCTTTTATTCTCCAAATCCTAATCCTAGGTTCCTTGATAAGAGCTACACATGAGGATTCTCACAGCGAAGGTAATCATGTCCACCAAGGTTGTTCATTTTTATTTTTTGTTTATCGCTTTATACTATGTATTATATTTTTAATTGTAATAAAAAATTATCTTCTATATAATTATAGTTCATTTTAATTGTTGAAAAATATTCATCTATCTATTTCCCTAACAAATTGTAAATAAATCCATCAATCGTCTGTATAACGAACTTTTGCGTCAAGTACCACTATAATTTTCTCTCATCATCGACTCAAATGGATAGTCATAATTGTGGAAATAATGTATATATATGATAAATATTACATGATGGTAATTATATAAAAATCAATTTATCATCCGATTTTATACCCTTTCACCCATTAAGGGAATGATGTCATCACTCATGCATAAGTACGATCAACCATGTCAACGAAGCAATGGGATTTATTTTCCATGTCCTACTGAAAAGTAAGATTTTAAATAGAAACTAAATAAAAAATATAATATTTATAACACAAATATAATTCATATGATTATGGATCTATGTCCTATAAATAATAATAGAACATCAATTAAAAAACATATATAATAGATTGACACAGTTAGTACACAAAATAGTAATAGTAAAGAAATAATGTTGATGAATGATTGATAAGATGTTATAAGTGGATCATATATTATATTTAAGAATTGAATATGGATATATAGAAATTAATAATATTTTTAAGCATTATACATGAATTTAAAGCATGATCAACTGAAGGGAATAATGAATTAAGGGATTCTAACTAAATTTACACTCTATTGAGACATAATTGTTATTATGCACCTATTCAACATCATGTGGTGTATATACCGACCTATTGATAAATTTAATTAGAATAACTATATTTTCATGATGATTAATGTTTCAATTCATGTTTATTCTTTCATGGTGTTATAATTAAAAAATGTCGAATGAGGTAAGAATTTATTTAACAATATCAATTTTTTAAGATTTATTTTACTTACATTAAAGGAGTCTTATCATTTATCTCTCACAAGAACCTATAGTTTTATTATTAAATATACAATTTAAGTGTTTCAATAATTTATTCTAAATTATCAACTCTTGGGATCTTGAATCATGCAACGAAATTCCTAAAAACCCGATCATATTGACCTTTTTAAAAAGATATATTTTTTCATCCATGACCATGTCTTTCAAAATTAATTTTAAAAAGTCCTTTTAACTACAATGAATATTTTTTATTTAAATTTTATGATATACTTTATTTAAAAAAATGGATCAAAATGAATATTTCTAATTTTATTTTTATGAAATGGAAAATTAATAATTTATTTAAAAAGAAGTGAAAAATGAATGTCTTTATGTATATAGATATATAATACTTCCCATATTCCAAGAATAGTTTAAAAAAATTATCTTATTTTACAAGTTTTAAATGGTTTAAAAAATTAATCCATTTTATGAAACATTTATTTAAAATTTCACTTACATTCCCTTCACCCAAAATACATGAATCTACCTAAAATATTATTTTTATCTCATTGATTTTATGGTTTTATACTTTCCTCTAAATCATTAACATTGATGTTAAAATTGGAAATTATATTTCCATTATATATAAATTTTACTAATCATAAATATTATTATTTATTTGACCATATATCATACCTATATACATTGTTTTAATTTGAATGTTAATTTTTATCCTAGGAAATATATTTAAATCTATTTTCATTACCAAACAAATATTTTTATTGGTAATGAACATTGTTTAGGTATTAAATTGATCATTTAATATATGATGAATATTTTGGACATGCAGTGATGGGTGGTGACCAGAATTATATATCCCCTCGATTCATCGGGAGGTCTCATAAGACAAATTAGTTACAAAAATTAAAGCGGATTTCACCAATATTTCTAGTTAAATTTTTGAGAGGCCTTGATGGTGTAAATGTAATGATATCTTAGATCCTGAAGTAAAATATTATGAATTTATTTCACATTAAATTTAATATTAATTATCCATGATATTATAGAATTGATTTTATCCATGGATACATTCTTTTGATAAATTTATTGATTAAATGGAATGTATTTTCTCATATTTATATTTCCATATTTATTATAAATGATTTAATTTTTTAAAATATATACTATATGTAACCCTATTTTGAATATGAGATGAAAATTATTGTGTTTCCTTTCACCAAGATATGAAGAAGTTTTATTTGAATGATTTCAAGGAAGAAGAATTTTTTCTATTAATATGTTTTATATATTATCCCCAATATAAACTTGGTAGCATGTTAGTATTATATTCCCCAAGAGTACAAAACTGACCAATACATTGGAATTTAAACCCTTTTATCTATTATAATGTAATGAAGTAACCATGGAATATATTTTACTGGAGTAGTGGTTGTTACAGTTTGTATTATATATATTTTTAATAGAAATCATGAGGAAAATATTATAGAAAAGCATAGAATATAGAACCTGAAACACTGATTGATATTTAGGATATGAATTTAAGAACATTATAGATTTTTTTCTTTGGTACAAATTATGTGATTATTTCTATAAATCCGTCCCATTAATGATACTATAAGTAGATGTGGTTCTATTGTAATTATACCAAGGTTTAATATCATTGAAAAGGGGGTATAAGGACTCGACTTGATCATCACCTAGTGAATGAAAATGGGATTTGATATACATATTGTTTGACACTCCTGTAGGATATTCCATAGGTAATTAAAATATTCCTAAAAAACCATTAAAAAGGATTTGAATTTTTTTTCATAATTTAATGATGTTCCTAAAGAAAAAACATGTATGATTTTAAGATTAACAATAAATAAATTTTCAATTTATGGTAACGATTAAAATAGATTCATGATTATATATTATGATTTAAAATTCATAATGTCATAATCTAGTCTATTATATGCTATTTTTTTTGGAAATGGAACATAGAGGAAATAATGGTTTCAATACTCATGGAAAATGTATAAATCTGTCTTTTGATCAATCCAAATTATCTAGTATTGAAAATATGTAGAACATGGCTATATGAGGACAGAATAATCAAGTTGTAAAATAATAATATCCTGAATAAAGAAAAATATTGTTCGATAGTATGATTATCATAACTTGGATCACATCATTCAATATAATCCACTATCATTTAGTCGAACTACTGATGAAGTGGTAATTGAAGAATTGATTAAGTCCCTTAAAAATATATTTCTAGCCTAGGGATCTTATAAAATGGAACAGTTGATACTAGTATTATAATTTCTTAATGGTGATATCGATAAATTATTCTTGTTGGTATAGAATATTAGGTTGTCAGAGTAAATAAAATAAATCAAATTGAGGTATATTAATGAGAAATTCTTCAACAGATATATCTATCTTGATAAATGAACTAAAATGAAAATAATGTTCTTTAAAAAAAGAGAAATGTTGAATAATGTGTTGAACTAAATGTGGATACCATTTCTAGAATATGATTTTATGTTATGGATTAAATACACAATATGGAATGAAATATTGACAATTTCATTGAAGTTATACAGACAATTCTCGAAAGGGACATGGTTTCTCAAACATTTTCATTATTTCATGAAATTATTTAATGGAATATCAATCCATAGAATGAATATTTATAATTCAACATGTTCAAGGGGAATTAAGATAATAATTGGTTGGATGAACACCATTAAAAGGGAACACATAAAATATGAAGAACAAAATGAAAGAATATTTATGATGGAAAAATAGTGTGGGGAAGCATCCATGAAAATGTTTGAACATTATGGGAGTTTATTACAATTGACACGATAAGGATCATATAAGGATTAATTAAAATCAGAAGAGTTAAATAAATTATGTACATTGATTCAAGTATAGATAAATTATTAATTAGTTATACCAATTCCCTAAACCTTATTGTAATATACCATTAATGTGGCTAAGGGGAGAAGTATAATCTTATGTGACAACTAATGATGAGGTAGAAGTTACTAATGACGTAGTGTATGGTATATTTATCATATAATAAATATTATTCAATGATTTATTTGATTATATATCTTCATACTCTTTTTTATCTTCTATGTTTTATAAGAGAAATAGATATTTCTAGACCATAATGATATTGATTGTTTCAGTTAGAAATCCTCCTGAAAATATCATTGAGACACAGATGTGTAATGAAGTTACCAAAATTAAATATAAATGTAATCTATTTTATGGATTCATTATAATATATATGGATTACTTATATATAATCCTTATTTATTTCATTATATTTATATTTGATACCTCATAATCTTATTCATGTCTATATACATCCCAAATAGGTCTTCTAAATATTATTCTTTATGGAAGAAGAGAATGAACAATATGCACACACAAAAGTTAATCTTCAAATTTAGGATGTACCAATTATATAGGAACACATTTATGTACTTCATGATGAATTTAGTAGGAATCCATGAGATCAAGAAGTTGATTTATCTATTTTTTAATCCTTTATTCATATATATATATATACATCAACAAATCAATATATAAGGACTACTATGGAGTTAATGGAGTTGATGAAACAACCAGTAGTGTTTTGTGATAAGTGACTTGTACACCCCTGGTATTTATCTTAAAGAAGACCTTATAGTTTTTTATAATTAAATATGGATCCATGTGCTGGTGAACTGATATTAGGGAAATAAATTCAATTATAACAAGTAATGAGTATCATTTAAATCAAATTGAGGAATCATTTTATCCACTTCAAGGAGATAAATATTTTTAAAAGATTAATCCTTTCATAAGATATCATCAACTGTGAGTAATGAAGTATGATATTATAAAGACCTTATTTAGAATGTGTTATCAAAATTATTTGTTTATAACAATTAAATTTTGATTGACTAATGCACCATTATTTTTAATAGATATAATTAATATAGAATTGAAGTAATAAATTGATAATTTTATTGTGGTATTTATTATTGATATCTTTTGGATTTATAAGAGCATTGAGGTCCAACAGAATCACTTACGTATCAATGTTGAGACAATAATAAGAAAATACTCACATTAAAAACTTGTCTAGTAAGAATTTTAGCATTATTAATATCATATTTTGGATATATTTCTTCTAATGATAGAATATCAATTGATCCTATGAATAAAAAGAAAATAAAAGAATGACCCACACCACTGAACATAATTGAGGTATGTAGTATCGTTGGTTTGGAATATTACTATAGTAGATTCATTCATAATTTTTACTGACTCGAAAACCTATTATCCAATATTACATATAAGTGGGATAATTTTTTCTTTTAAAAGGAATGTTAATTATGTTTTGAATAATTGATAAGGATATTGGTTAGTGCTAGACTTTTTACTCTACCATTAGGAAATGATGAATTTTTGATATATTATGACTCATCCAATAAGGGACGCTGTTGATTCCTTATGAAAAATGAAAAAGTAATTTCCTATGTATCAAGGTGGTCAAAACACCTTGAGAATAACAATACAACTTCCAATCTTTTGTTGGAAGACATAATTCTTTCCTTAAATATATGGAAAATTTATTTCTATGGTAAGATATGTTAGATATAAATAGACAATAAGAGCCTTAAATACATCTTCTTATAAAAGTATATCAATACAATGAAAATGTAATATCTCTAATTACACATAATTATTCATTTCATACTATTCTACCACATAGGGAAGGAAAATAAGGAAGCATATGTTTTGAGTAGGAATAACAATGGAGTCCACAGAGCAATGAGGATTGAGTGGGATCTTATCTTCTTGCATCAAGTAAAGAAATATATTTTAATTCATTAATAAGGGGAGGCCTCACTCAATTTTCAAACAACTAACTACCCATATTTATTAGAAAATTTATAAAATATCAATTTGATTATAAAAATTTTGAATAGGAAAATTAATTCGTGAATGATTGTAAATTTGAATACTTTATTCAAAAAGATAACACTCTAAAATTTGGAAAGGGAATATGTGTTTTTCCTATAATAGATCTATAAAGGGAATTTTTGGAAAATTCTCATATATTAAATTCCGCAAGATACCTTGGTAGCACCAATAAGTATTTGGATTTTAGGGAACCTTTTAGATGGGATAAATTGAAAGCAGAAATTATATATTAGGTATTATGATTCATGGTTTTTCAATAGGTGAAGGATGAGAGAAAACATAAAAGAGGATTCATGAAATCTCTACCTAGTTCTATATAAAGATTTGATCAAATTAATATGGAATTTTTAAGTATAATACAGAATACTCATAGAAGTAATTTTCCAATATATATTATTATTGGATGCATTACCAAATATACACATTTCCTCACTATACGGGAATATTTACAACATTATCTCCTTACACTAATCTATATTAATGATGTTCTAGTAATTAATGGTGCTCTTATTTCAATAAAAAAATTCATGATCAATGATTTTCATCAATATTTTGAAACTTCTTCAAAAGGATGGTGATATTTTTAATCATTTAAGTATCAAATACCATCATCCACCTGATAGATAGTCTGGATGGACAATTAGAAAATTTAGAAGACACATTTATGTAAATCTTACATGAGTTTCAATATAATTTGGATAAATATATACATTTGGTATAGTTTTTAGATAACAATAGATTCCATTTATGTACTCAAATAGAACTGTATAATGAATTATATGAAAGGTCAAGTGGTACTCCGACGTGATGGGATGAAGTTGGGGAAATAAATATTATAGTTCTAGAAAATCTGTGGGAGAGAAAAAAAGTAAAATAATATATAAAAAATATCAAGGAAAATCAATGTATGAAAAAAAATTATCCTGAAACCTTAATGAAATATTATTAATTTTAAGTGGGTGATAATGTTTTCATGAAGTTATCTCTATGAAATGGTGTCATAATTTTTGGTATGATACGGTAAATTAATCAAGGTTCATCATAACATTTTAAAATATTGAAAAATCTATTTTTGGGTGATATTGTTTGAAAAAACCAATAACCATAAATAAATAATATCTTTTTGTCCATATATAATTTTTAAGTAAGTACATTACAGAACCAACATAGGTCCTCACCTCTAAAAAAATTGGAACCTAATATATCTTAATGTGAAGAGCCTGATTAGAATCTTGATACCAAAGAAAATTTTTTATTAATTAAATTATTTGATAGCTAATGGTACTTTGGGGAAATAAAAATATTAGGGAGGTAATGTTGGAACCATGTTATGTTATAACGAATAACAACCCTAATTTTTTAAAAATTATTATCCAGGAACATTTTGAGGATGAAATTTTTATATCACGTTATAATGTAACACATGAGCATAAATGATAGTAAGTTAATATAATATTCTAATATAACTATAATGAAATTAACATTTATATGTTTCATGTAAAAAAAATCAAAATTTATTATAGTAATATCGAATTTCTACCATGTCAAAATAATCAGAGAATAAATATTTCCATCTTTTCCATTTAAAATCAGTTTTTGAGTAGTAAATAATATTGTATTGAACAATCCTAATGTTTTATATAACAATGTCTTATAAAATTTTTAATTAGAAAAATATTGATTAATAATTTTATATAAATAAATACAAGATAACGTGGAGGTGACATGGATTTTTTTAGAAAAATATTTTTTTTATAAATATGAATTTGTTGGAAAAGGCCTAATGTTTGTCAATTTTAATATAATAATGTTATATTTTATTAAATATAATTTAAAAATAATTTAATTATTATATATCTACATAAATTAATATAAATCCATATAATTATTTATTGAATATAATATAATATTATGTCTTAACACCACATTTCTTGAAAAATAGTTTGCTTACAAGATATTAGTGTTTATTTTTTTAATTTTAATTCTAAAAATTCTATGAATTGAATTTAATAAAATTAATTCCATATTTTTAATAAAAATATTTAATAATATGTAATAATTTTAAATAAACTCTTCATCATAATGAATAATATAATTAGTAAAAATTAATTATCCATGCTACTGTTAAAACAAGATTAGTGGGGGTAAAAAACTGATAACAAAAATTATTCTCATTAAACATTTAAAAATAATATTGTTCTGTTATATATAGAACATATCCATCCAAACATTGAATCTATAAAGATTTTGACCAATTTGTATATAGAATTATAATATCATTTTGTATTATTTTTGGAAATTTCGATGTAGTTTCCAAGAAGCTCCCCTCCCCCACTTATAAAAGGGATCATCCTCCCCTCAACCATTAATAGTTATTAGTCAATTTATCTATGCCATAAAATTCAAAATATCTCCCATAAATCCTTATAAAAATTCTATAGATTATTTTATTTCAAAACTACTAGTCATAAGGTCCTTAATAAGGAACCAAAGGAGTTTCCTCGATGACATGGTAATCGTCTTCCGGGAGATCATTATTTTTTATTTTCTATTTTATCACCTTAAATTATTTATATAAAATAAAATTATAATAAAAAAATTATATAACCAATAATAATATCTTATTATGTATATGTAATTATATTTATCCAGATCCTTCTCCATCATATATAAATGAAATCCATTACTCATTATGCAATGGACTACCACATAGAGAACTGATGTAAATTTTTTCCATCATATATTAACATGATTTGTCCTAATGATGTAAATAATGTATATATGTGATAAATATTTCATGATATTAATTAATTAATATAAATATATCATCCACTTTCATACTCTTTCACCCATAAATATCATGATACCACAACTAATGGCTACGTACGATCTACCATCTCCATTAAGTGATGAGATACATTTTCCATGTAAAAAACAAATAATGATTATATAAAGGTATGTAATGATAAAAAAATATTATATTATTATCATAAATATCATTCTATATGTGATTGATCTATATCATATACACAAGAACTGAAACATCCACATCCAAACATGCATAATAAATTGACATAGAAAAGACCCAAAAAAATGTAATAATGAAATATTATTAATGAATGAATGATGACATATTATAAAAAGATAATATATTAATTCATAAATATTAGCATGGTTTGGGTATAGATAAATAATATGTTTAAAACTATTATACATGAGTTTAAATTACATTCATTCAAAGGGAATCTTGATGTAATATGTTTCGTCTCAATTTACATTCCATTGAGACAAATTTGTTATTATGAACCTATATAATTTTCTGTGGGGTATATACTACACCTTTGATAATTTAAAATGAATACCAATTTATTCATGATGATTAATTTTGTAATTAATATTTTTCTTATTAAGGGGTTATAATTTAAAAGCAACCAAGGCGGAAAGATTTTATTTTAAAATATAAATATTTTACAGGATCGTTAATTTTTTTTGAAGGAATCATATCATTTTAACATTAAAAGAACAAATAATTTTCATATACACTAGATATTAAATATATTTTCATATTTTATTTAAATTTTTGATGTATTTGGTACCTGAATAAAAAAATGATTAAAATAAAAACAAATTTCATTTTCTATTTTAATTCAATATATTATTCTTCAAAGTCAATTTTTTGGAAAATTGTTTTAAATAAATAAAATATATACTAAAATTATTCATTATGAATATTTTATGTTATCCGTGATATTTTAATTTTTATTGAGATTAATCTTTATATTTTATTCCAAATAGGATGTTTTTGAATTTATTTACAAGAAGTAAAAAATTAATGTTTTTTATGTATATAGTAATAATGGACCTCCCTAGCACTATTACCATTTTTAAAAAAATTAAATTATTCTATAAGTTTTCAATGTTTTTAAAATAAAAACTATTTTATGAATTCTTATTTTAATATTTCATTTCCATTCCCTATATTATTCTTAGTGTTATGAATTTACCTCAAAATAATTATTATCACTTATTGTTATTTTTGTTGTTAACATTTTTAAAAAAAATCACTTTCCTGTGATCATTTGACATCATGTTTCCCTAAAATATATACATTATTTATCATGGAAATAATTATAGATTAAATATAATATCATTTCTACATATGGTGTCTTTCATTAAAGTTTATTTGATTGAATGAGGAAACCTTATTAAATATATATTCATTACTCGATAAGGATATTTATTGATATGGAATTTTTTTCATTATTTAATATATCATTATATGTATAAGAAATGTTTTTAACATGAATTGATTGGAATGGTCTAGGATTATATACCTCCTTGACACATCAATAATTCTCATGTTAAATATATATTATCAAAATTAAATGGGTTTTTATGAATTGTTTAAAACTGCATTGGTACATTATCATAGGGTGTAAATATCATGATGTTCGGGATCATGATTTTATATATTAATAATTCCCTTCATATATAATTCATTAATCACTATCCATGAGATTTTTAAATTTTAAGTATCCATGGATGAATATTGTAGTAATGTTATTGAATTAAGTTCATGATATTGACGCCTAATTATGTGTGTCATAAGAGTGGTTGAGGAATTAATGAGTGGGTTGACTTGAATCCCTTCCAAAATATCCCTATAATACACATATGGTAATAGATTTGTGATGTTATAGATCTTTGTAAATGATCATATCTTGAAGAAGTTTCTAGTGTATTATATCTTTAATGGTAACCTTATATTATGTAAATCAAGCTCACGAAACACCTATGTATGGAATTCATGTTCACATTGCATTTCAAAATATTTGAAAATATATAAATTCATGATACCTAGACTCATATTGAGGGAGAAATAAGATAGAATGATAAAGGTATCTTGATTTTGTGAAACCTCATCCCATATTTTTTTGAGAATTTTAACCCATGGTCAATATTGTATTCGTGAAGGCCTTTGGGATTCATGTAAGAAAGAATATCTTCGGGGATCTTGTGATTTCATACAAAAAATATCTATCCTGAAGATGAACAACCTGGAACTAAGACAAAATCCAATTGAATGTTCCCTTGTTTTGTAAAACATACTCTTTCACGACCACTATGAGACTCCAAGTCCTCAAGAAGCCCCAATATCATGAAAAGTCTCAACCATCATGAAACCCATTATCTATACCTCTTTATGGCCCCTCCGCGCATCCAACACACTTTCATTTATTTATAGAGCCTAGGTCGCCCACACAAAACCATGACTGGTACAACTACACCTTAATTACCCTTGTTATTGGTACCACCTACTATTGTGTCTACCCACCATACATATATTTCTACCTGAGTCATAATCATACATATTTATCCCAATAATATGTATCATAAAGACTCTTTCTCTTAATAATCGTTTAGCTAACATTGGTACCTTTGATTTTCATTCCTCCATAGTAGTTCCCATTCCATGCTCCACCTTAGGTCACATGGGAAGTGGACATGTAATCCATAATGGTGGAATCACTGATGGAAATGACATACCTATCTTAGTATAGAGTCTTTATTATGAATCTTTCTAGAACATTTACAAGTTCCCCCTGGGGGTGTAACCCCCATCCACATAAAATATACAAGATGTACAACCTCCTTAATCCACATCCTAGTCCTATGAAATTAAATATCATGAAAATTTCCTCATCAAATGACATTAAACTATATTCTTACCCATTTTAATTAACATAGGATTCCCTGTGTATGATCATAAGGGTATTACACACCCTTCCATATAATTTGATGAAGCACCTGTAATGGGAACCTTCCATTTTCATTCCCCAAATCATCCATCAATGACGATCCTTCCATGAAATGAAATTCATTACAATACATAATTAAACTGCAAAGAAAGAACCAATAAAACAAACTTAAACTATGACATCAAACTACATGGTTTTTTGCCCCCATCTTTTGTAAGGGTATATATGAGTCATCTATGGGTTTCTATCCTGAAAAATTCAAAGAGTGACATCTTCCCTCATACGGACACAATTTTCCAAATCATATTGAGTGAAATATTCTCCACTTTGGACACACTTAACCCTCCAATCCTATCCCCATGTGGAATTAATCCCAATCTCAACAAGCCCCCAAATTATTTTAAACATATGCCCAACATTTCCCTAAATGAACATAAAGTTATGAAAAATGTTCCCCTTAAGTCATTATACCTAAACCCAACCTATGACTGAAACATGTTAAAACGGCACGCAATCCATCTTGAGAAGATGTTAATCCTTTTCCAAAACATCCCCCTGGTGACGTTAAATAGGCACCCAAACATTCCTCAAAAAACAAAAAATCTACACCCAACCTATCCCCATATGACTTTTAACCCACACCAAACATAACCTCATATGAATTTAACATACTTCCAACCCTGTTTCGCACGGAATCCGGGGTTGACCTCCTGGATGGGAGATTCAAACGTTCCGATCGGTTTCTAACGGGTTTATTCGTAGAACCGGAAACATCCAATGATTCCACATCCATTGGGACCTACTTTCCAAAGGCAGGCGCTCATTAGCTTGTGGACTGATGAGACTTAGGAATTTGCATTGGTCGAGAGGATGGGAGGTCGGACTCATCACACCTTTTTGAGGGGAATTATTGTCTACTCCGGGACTCTCTTTATAGATTTAAGTTATGTTCGTGAATCCTTATTACATTACCAAGTATAAAATGAGATTTCCTTTAGTTTTAACAATCAATGATTAAATATGCAAGAAATTTAGAGAATCTTTTATATGTATTCGAGGTTCTTCATTGATAGAGAATCATCTATATTTGTTTAGAGATTCTTGGTCAATGGTATCCTTCAAAACATTTATATAAAAAGTCTCTTGGTCATTTTATGATGACCAGGATGGTTTTAAAGCCACTCAGTGGGGCACTTGAAGTTTATTGTCATTCAGAAGGACAGAGATTATCTCAAAGTTGGGATCGAACCCATAAATGGGCTACCTACGTATCCTTTGTTTTGTAAAAGGAATCAGAACCCACGTAGTTTGAGTTATGGAGTATGATGTTTATGATTGATGGCTCAAAGATGAATGTCATAATTACTTTTACACTCTAAGCTCACGTGAGTCATACTCGGTGTGAGAAACAAGAGGTATTGGTAAAATTTAGACAATTGTGCCACGAAAGATGCAATCATAGGAATTTGTTTGGGGCTTATGTATGGATGACTGCCCAGATAGATGAAGGTTTAGGATTTACTTTTAGGGAGAAAATCCATGAACAGGGTCCATAAAGTTATATGTGCTTCATGGAGATTTGAATACTCTAATCTTGGGGCTTACTCCTGAGGAGGATGCCCAAGGTTATGACTGAGTCTTATTCCTGAAAAGGAGACCCATGTTAGGGATTAAGGTTTGGGGCTTACTCCTGAGGAGGATGCCCATGATTGGGAACTTGATTGGGGCTTACTCCTGAGGAAGATGCCCAGATCAAAGGTTTTAAAACTGGGGATTATTCCTGAAAAGGAGACCCAGGTGAAGATTTTCTCATCTTAAAGGATGAGGTTAAATGAATGGACTCCCCGTATTTTAGTGACATAAGGATATTTAAATCACTAGACTTTGAGAGAGATTTCACAGAATTCCTTTCAGATAAGAAAGTCAAATCAAGAATTCATGCCATAATTGGCTTTGAAGAGTGTCTTGAAGACTGAATCTTAAAAAGGAAAGGTGAAATGGCTTAAGAGGGGTAAAAATGGGCAAGATGGGCACCCGAAAAGATAGGGGCGCGCATGTCTTGAAAGGCGCGCAAGTCCTGCGGCGGCGCGCAAGTATTGGTTGCGCAAGTATACTTGCGCGACATGAGGGGTACGTGCGCGATTTTGAACCAGCATTGAAATGCTTGAGCGACTCTTTATTAAACCCTTTTACCATCCTCTTGAGGTTCTTCCAGAAGAGGGACGCGCAAGTTATATTGAAGGAATTAGGTTGGCGCGCAAGTGTTTGTTAAGTTTCAACACTTAGGCCTTCCTTTTTCTCTTTAGATCTTCCGTTCTAGGTAAGAAATTACCTTAGAAGTGTTCCGGAAGCTTTGAGAAGAGACTTGGGCGTCGGGAGCTTCAATCCGAGTTTCTGGAAAAAGATCCTCCCGAATGGGGGGCCCACAGGGTCTATTTATAGGCAAAAGAAGACCCAGGGCGGTTACCGGGCGGTTACCAATTAGGTCGCGCAAGTCACCTGTGCGACCAAGGTAGTCGCGCAAGTGTACTTGCGCGACAGTGGTAAAACTTGCGCGGTGAATTGTCTTTTGATCCTTTGTTCATGCCTTTGTCGATTTTTGATGTTTTCTTCAAAGGATGAATCACTTTCATATGAGATATTCCCTTTTCCGATCTTTAGATTATGTGACAAAAGGAGCGTCAACAAAAGTCCCCCCTCAGAGTTGGATCCGGAGAGAAATGAGGATTTGACTCTGAGGAAATTGAATTCCTCAAAAGGAAAAGGGAGGGCGCGCAAGTCTTTCAGCGTCAGAGGGTGGCGCGCAAGTATGCGTCGCGCAGGTTTTGAGCGCTCTGGGTGCGGCGCGCAGATAGGCCTCCTGGCCTATAAATATACCGCTTCCGGATGTAGATGGCATCTGACCCCGAATTTCTCGAGCTCTCGACGCGCAAGTCTTCGTCGCCGCGCAAGTCTCCTGTTTTCACTGTTTCCTCGCTGCCGCGCTACTCTCAAGGTAATAAGGCTTGCGCGGCACATACTTGCGCGACAAATACTTGCGCGGCACATGTATCACTTGCGCGACATTTCCATACTTGCGCGCCTTAATGCCTTGCCCATTTTTTTTCAAATTCTTTCACAAATTTTATGAAAAAATAAAACCCACTTAAGAGTTTAATTTATTCAACTCCTGTGCAGATTCAATGGCTCTTAGACCTGGATTAATTGATGAACTGGCTAGCAAGCGGATAGATGATATGATGAATATCATTGGCCCTGATTACTATACTGTAAAAGACAGTACTCTTCCAGATTTGGCTAAGTATCTGAAGAAATATCATCGCGACTTTCCTCACTGCACTTATCTACCTTTGTATGGTCATGGTCATCTGTAAGAAGTCATTATTCCAGAAGTAAAGAATTATCTTCCATTTTCTTGGTTTCAGAATTATACCAATTTTGCTTCAGCAAATATCTCAGGCAGAGGAGTATTTCAAACTGCTGGAACAGTGGAGAAGGCTTATGTGATGCATCATAGCCCTTGCACACCAGATCTCAAAAAACATACACCTGAGCTTCAACCACATTGTCATCCTTCAATCTTCCGAAATTCTCAGATGGATCAATTCAAAGGCTGGAAGAAAAGTTGGGATTTCCGCCCTGGGGGAGGTGTGAAGCCAACTTGGATGTGGGCATACTGGGTGCGACAGACTTGCGCAGAGTTTATTGAGGATCTGAAGAGAGCTGCAATATATGAAGCTGTTTGGGTTGGGCAGACATATATTTACAGACATGATATCTTCGTGCCAGAGATACTCAGCCACTGGAGTCCAGCGACTAATTCTTTCCACTTGACTCATGGAGAAGTAGGTATCAGTTTGTGGGATGTCCACAAGATTTCAGGAGCTCCAATCTTAGGCGATATGTATGATGAATTTATTCCTCCCAAGGTGACTTGGAATGATCCAGAGAATACTCCTGCTTTGGCTCGAGAATTATTCAAAATCTTTCACAGGCTCAAGAGTTCAGAGACCTCATTAACTCATTTCAGAAAAGATATCCATCCGGAAGAATGGATGAATGTGTTTCTTACTGAGAAGAAAGGGATGGAGCCAAAGGAAAAAGGATCCAAGAAAAAGAAATCCAAGGATACCCGGCCCAGACGTCCTACCACTTGTCCAAAACCTGAGAAGAGAGGATCTCCTGGCACATTCTGGCCAACTCTAGAAGCAGGAGAGTTTGAAAAATGGGTCTATGAAGTGAATCAAAGAATTCCAAAGAAAACTCGTCTGGCGGGTTTCTTGGCAATGTGGCTCAGTGTTTATCTCTTGCCGGTCAGGGATTCGAAGGGAGGCGTTAGGCCAGGGACCTTCGTCATTGCGGCCAAGTTAGCTGAGGGAAAAATGGTTGGGTTAGCTACCCCCATTTTAGCAAAGATTCACAGGAGTTTACTTCACGTCTTCCAGGGTAAATCTCCTTTAAGAATAGTGGGACCATTCCAGGTTTTGTGGGGATGGATCGCCACTCACTTCAGGACTTACAATGTACAGAATGGATTACAAATTCCTGGAAGCTCTTTCAGACCGTCAGTGCAAGCATTCTCTGGAATTGCTCCATTAGATTTCAATGGTTATGACATAAAAGTAAGACTAATCATGTATAAGGAATTCAACTTCTTTCCTTATGGAAGTCCGCCATCTGGGCGGTTTGTTGATGATGGGAAAGCCCCTTTGGATTTGAGGGCATACATGCTAGCTTGCAGGGATGGCGTGTTAGTAGCCAGGATTGATGGAGAAATCATATGCGAGGCCTATGCTCCATATAGATTTGCATGCCAATTCAAATGTTTGCAACAGATTGTTGTATCCCCTCTAGTACATGTCAGGTTAGAGCAACATCCGATGGTTGCTCGACAACTATGGTTGCTGACATCAAGAGAGAAGACTGGGGCAGTATTTGATCTACCAGTTGAAAAAGCGGCATATTATCTGACTACATTTTATGCCGAACACTGGATAGCATCATACCCTAAAGGGATATTGAATCACCCTGTATATCAAGTGGGAAAGAGGAAGAGGACTGTAGAGAAAGAAACTCTTCCTCATGAAGGTGATGCTTCTCCTCCTGAAATAGGTTCAACAGACTCCTCCTCTAGAACGGATTCCTTGGATTATCATGATGGGGATGATGAGGCACAACCGGCAGCAAAGCGGTTTCGTGCCCGATATAATCCTCCGGCCAGAGTTAAAAGACCCACTCCATCAGCTCCTGGTGAGTTATTTGATTGTAATAACTTCAATCACTGCTACTTTATAAAGTAATAAGTCTCACTTTCATATTCTCTATCTGTAGTTGCAGGAGTCGGGAAGAAATTAAAATCAAAAATTGTAGGACCTTCCTCACAGCCTTTATATCTAAGACCAGAGGCTGTTCAGCTATGGCATAGCTTATACTGTGATACTGAGACCGCCTGGCTGGATTTGTGTGAGGGCCTACAACTTCCTGGAATAGGATATCTTCTAGCTTCTAAAGACCTTCAATACGGAGATAACCCCAATGAAGTGCGAGCTTACATCAGAGAGCTGGAAATGCTCATATATGCCACTGATAATTCGGTTCCTATCACCAGGCGGGTGAAGGAAATGATTGATCGTGGCACCACTGAGGGGGCTGGTGGTTCTGGAGATGAGGAATGGCAAGAGTACGTGGCTCCTGAAGATGTAAGTTTTCTTTCCTTATTTTCTTTGCAACTTGATTTCAGTTGAAGCTTTGTTACTTAAGGAAGTTATTTTCTTCATTTTGCAGCTTGCAAAGAAAGGGACTGGGGTTCCTTCGCCACAATATAGCCCTGGTGGTACCGCTGTTGGGGTTTTTGCTGATTCTCCACGCGAACCAGGCGAGATATCTCCAGGCCAGCAGGCCATGAATGAGGCACTGGACATAGCCTTTCATTCGCCAATCCAAGTGCCAATAAGGGAGACAACTGAAAATCCAAAAAAAACAAAAGAAGCCAAGGCAACGAAGGAGGAAATCCTTAGCTAAACGTTTCATTAGTAGTGGTAAGTCATTCGAACAATCATGATTTTATACCCATAATCATATGGTTACTCATATTTCTGAGGATTGCAGGGGCTTCTTCAATTTCCCCCTTGAGGGAAGGGACTGATCCTTCTTCAAAGGCCGTGGAGGGTGCTGTAGAACAACCACAGACTCAAACTGAATTGGTTTCTCCTGGAGAAGAGCTACCATCCATTCCCAATATCCCTCCTATCACTGAAGATGCTGTCCATGGTCAGGGGTTGCAGGACATAAGTCAGCAAGAAGACGTAGCAAATGCTCCCACTGGTGAGACTAACCAAGATTCTGAAGTATCATTGGATGAAATGATGAATCAAGGAATGACTTTTGAAGAATTTTATGATCATGCTAGATTATCATGTGATTTAGAAGACCTTGGGCGTGAGTGTTACCCTTCGCCCAATTTTTTTTTTTTAAAGAAAAATATTTCTAACCATGATGTAAAATAATATGCAGTTTCTTCTGTAGAAGCTGCTGAACTGCCAATGCCCGAAGAAGGTGTGGACACTGATGTCAACCCTATCATTGCAGAAACATTAGCTCAAGTAGAGATAAATCCAATAAACTCTCCTGAGACCCATCTTGAAAATCCTGTTGAAACCGGGAAAGATGGGGAGAAGTCTTCTCATGTTGCTGAACCACCATTGGGTAAGGGATAACAATATTTGTGATTGTACTTTATTTGCAAGACAATCCATTCTTTTGTTATCCTTTAAGATTCAACTAAAATCTTTCAATTGATCATGTAGGGCCATCAACTGTAATGGCTAGATCCGGAGATGAGGCTTCAGCCTCTACCCCAACGGGAATTGAAAGTGAAGAAGCCCAAGTCAGAGGGGAAAGAGCAGGACAAGGCACTTCCTTAAGCATGTTAATTCCAGATTACATACCCCCTTCTGACGAAGATGTTGAATCAGATCCAGAGATGCTCAAAGCGTTCAGCTTTCCACGACGTAAGGCATGGAACAACATATGGAACATCATATCGGGGGTGCCTTTAGAAGAGCTACCATCAAAAATTTCCCGATTGTCATCCCAATTTGTTATAATGGGACTTGGTGGTTTTGGGTATGAAAAGATCCATGCTGCGGTGAAACAGATTATTTTCAGGAGGGAGCAAATGCAGACAAGTCGCGAAGATTTGACCAGAGTGAAATTGTCAGTCAACATAGGCGAATTTGAGGCTGCGATATCCCAGGATGAAGCTGATTATGCTGTCAAGATGAAGGATCTGAAGCAAAAAATCAAAGAAAAGGTCGTCCAACAGGTGCAACTCCAGCAACAGTTAGATGCTGTTACTGGGGAACTTGAACAGCTTAATAAATCATTGGATGAAACTCATATGAATGGCATGAAAGCCATTGCAGATGCTAAGAAGGCACTTCAGCAAGCTGAGAAGAGTGAAGCTGGTCAAGTGCACGAGCTTCAAGTAACTGTTGATAAGGCTCAGGATGCTATACATCAAATGAAGACTTATGTTGACAATCTTCTGTAATTCTTGAAAAAGAGAAGAGATTCCAGTCTGTGGATGTCCTTCTAACTCTTGTGTATCAATGAAAAACACTTTTGTCTTCAATCATTTGTACTTGCATTCTTTCGTTACCTGCCTCAAATTTAATTAAGCCAATGGGCCTAGTAAGCATAGTTTGATTTTTACTAGGATTATTACAAATAACCCTACAAACTTTGAACCTTTTAACTGCTCAATATTACCTAAATCATTCAAAAAATGTATATTTAGTGAGCTGGAACTTGACTTTTATTCAGATTTCCTTTGTCTTTTGTGTGGGCAGTTTAATGTCATGCATGCCGGACATAAAGGGGCTAATGTTTAAGGTCGAAATAGCTTTGATCAAAAATGGATTAAAATGGATTCAATTCCTTGACAATTTATCTGAAAACATATTACCATACTCAAGTATGAGAGAAAAAATGTAAACTATGGCTTTAAGAACATTTGAATCTGAGGAATGATATGAAAAAGAGCTAAAAAGGCATTAGAAGAAGTAGTTTCCAAGAATGAAGTTACTATTATTTAACAAAACCCGTTAGGGGGTTGAAATATGCAGGGCCACCTATGGGCATTGGCTGCATAGTCAAATAAAATAGCATCTTTTGGCTGACAAGTCTGTTATGTGGACTGTTTATGCAAGGCCACCTATGGGCACGTACTGCATAGTCAGGAAAAAGAACTCCCAGAAATTTACTTTCCTAGTGCTAAAAGCCAGTGAAAGTTTATGGAGATTCAAATTTTCTAAAGCATAGAGTTTGTTGTATGGAAAGAGGTACTTGAATATGGAGAAGATATTTCCAAACAAGAATATCGAAGAACTGGATGAATATCACTCCTACGAAGGTCTGACCCAAACGTAGGGAAGAAGAATAAACCATAGACTTGAATACTTTCAGATCATGAAAAAGGATATGGGATAAATATGTTAAGGATGACTATTTTTGCGGATCCCTACATACTGTCGTTTAAGACAAATAAGGATAAAAGAGGCATTCTTCCCATGAATTAAGTTACTATTATTTAACAAAACCCTTTAGGGGGTTGAAATATGCAGGGCCACCTATGGGCATTGGCTGCATAGTCAAATAAAATAGCATCTTTTGGCTGACAAGTCTGTTATGTGGACTGTTTATGCAAGGCCACCTATGGGCACGTGCTGCATAGTCAGGCAAAAGAATTCTCAGAAGTTTGACATTTTTGTGACTAGAAGTCATGAAAAGGGTTATGAAGATCTGAAAATATTTAAGGTTAGGATTATAATACATAAATATGGGTATTTTCCAATGTATATAGAGATACATAGGTCAATGAAAACCATAATCATGTTGTGGATGGGTCCTGAATTGAAACTTGGACTTCACTGCGTATCTCATAAGAATGAGAATCAAGCCATACGTAGTTCTTAAAATGCAGTTTAACATCGTGCAGGATGAAAGTATGAGTAATCTTAGTTTAAAGTCATAGAATTCAGACCATAATAATGAATACACAGTGTGTGTTTTCATGAGGACTTTTCAGCCAAGGGACTGAAAGTGAAATTTGGGGTTAGGCCCAAAAGACTTGGGACTGGATTCGAGGGACACTCGAATGTTCCTACGTATCCCATAAGGATGGGAATCAATTCCACGTAGTTCTTGAATTACCCTTTGTACAAATTTGGTTCGTACATGTGAAGGGTGAAAGGGGACTTTAGTGCAATGATGGTTTTAACCTAAGATAAAAATTTTAGGCATTACCATGTATGTACGTAGTCTTTTTAAAATGAAAACCATGATTGAAAAAGAATCAATGTTAATAATGGTTCCTTCTCAAATGAGGAAATCAAAGAATATTGTAGTTTATTGTCGTACCGGACAAAAGTGTTGTATAGTTTAACGTCATATAACAAGGACGAAAGTGAATCAATGTAAAGATATTGATTCCAGTGGTGGTTTCACAAATCATCATCATATGAGATGGTGGTGAACCGATGTGAAGAGATTGTTTTTGGGCTTGAACCCTGAGAGGTTGCCTACATACCCAGCCTGGAGGGCAAGGATCAAAGTCCGTGTAGTTCAATTAAAGAATGAATTAATGTTCAAGTTGTTCTTGTGGACAATGATCTAAAAAAATGTTGTTGGGACTTACACATGGTTAGTGGCCCAAAGGGAGTGTTATGGTTGATGTTCGCTCTAAGCTCACGTGAGTCATAGTCGGTGTGAGAAACAAGAGGTAATAACAACCTTAAAGATGCACAGATTTAATGTCATGTAGGACATATCAAGGACTTTCTGTACAGTTTAGCGTCATGTAGTTAGGACGATGGGGACAATACAGTTTAACGTCATATTGGACGAAAGGGGGATTGTGCAGTTTTAATGTCATGCTGGACTTTTGATGATTATATAGTTTAACGTCTTTCCGGACGTGAGGGACTTTTATACAGTTTAGCGTCATGTAGTTAGGACGTCACAGTTTAACGTCTTGCTGGACATATTTGCAAATAGTTTATGGTCATATACATGGACCAGGGATGATGCAGTTTAGGGTCATGCTGGACGGTTCATGGAATTTTTTCACAGTTTAATGTCGTGTGGGACGAAGTTGCAGTTTAAAGTCATACTGGACCATTGTTGTATAGTTTAACGTCATATAGCAAGGACGAACTGGTGCTGTACAGTTTAAAGTCATGTAGCTAGGACTAAGGTGAACCAATATGAGGATATCAGTTCTGGGGACTTTTTACAGTTTATCGTCATGCTGGACGTTTGGAAGTGCCACACAGTTTAATGTCCTGTTGCTATGACACAATATAGTTTAATGTCATCTCGGACAAAATATAGGAACTTCTATACAATTTATTGTCATGTAGGACAAAATCAGGGACTATGCAGTTTAAAGTCTTGCAGTTAGAACTATTGGTGCTGCACAGTTTAGTGTCATGTTGCAGGGACATAAGTGCGAATAGTTTAAGGTCATATGTATGGACCGTACAGTTTATCGTCATGCTGGACGTATTATAGTTTAATGTCATATCGGACAGAAGTGTGACACAGTTTAATGTCATGTTGGACGAAGTTGTAGTTTAAGGTCATACTGGACCATTGCTGTATGAACCAAATGTAAGAGTCTTGGTTCTGGGAACAATATTTTGTGTTTATACAAAATACTTCTTCAGAAATCTGTCATTAGTTGGAGTCGTGATGTGTTCTCCATCCATTGAGATTAGAGAATACGCTCCATTGGAGTAGACCTTATGTATTGAATAAGGTCCTTCCCATTTTGGTTCAAGCTTGGGAGGTTTCTTTCCTGGTATCATTGGTGTTCTGAGAACCAATACCAATTCTCCCTGAATGAATGAACGAAGACGAACTTTTTTGTTAAAAGGCTCGTGCTATTCGATTCTAATAGATTTCCAAGTGGTGAAAAGTGCACAATATTTTCTCATCTAACTGTTCCAATTCATTCAAACGCTTTTGGGATTGCTCATCTGTCGATAACTGATCACAAATGGCTATTCTAAGTGAGGGAAATTGAACTTCAATTGGCAAGACTGCTTCTGTTCCATATACCAATGAATATGGAGTAGACCGCGTTGCATTGCGAGTGGTAGTCCGATAAGCCCATAAAGCATGAAAGAGTTTATCAGGCCATGACCTCTTATCTTTATCCACCATCTTTTGCAGTATATTTGAAAGAGTCTTGTTAAAGGCCTCTATCTGGCCATTAGCCGCTGCATGATATCGAGATGAATGGTTGGACTTAATGTTGTATTCTTGATACAATCTCTTTACCTCAGAAGAACAGAAGTTGGTGCCGTTGTCCGTCAATATGGTATGAGGGACACCAAATCTAGTAATGATGTTAGACTTGATGAAGCTAACAATGCATTTAGAACTGACTTCTTTGAGAGGTACTGCCTCTGCCCATTTGGAAAAGAAATCAGTAGCAGTAAGAATGTACTTAAACTGCTTGGCCGTAGCTGAAGGGTAAGGTCCCACCACATCCATTCCCCATGTGGAAAATGGCCATGAGTATTTAGCTGTATGAAGCAACTCTGGAGGTTGAGGAATGAAGTTGGCATATACTTGGAATGAATGACACTTCTTTGTGAAATTAACACAATCTTGTATCATTGAAGGCCAGAAGTATCCAAGCCTTCGAATTTGATCAGACAGTCTATGTCCAGACTGGTGGGCACCACAGACTCCTGCATGCACTTCTTTTATGACAGCCATTGTCTCTTCACCATCAATACATCTGAAGAGAACTCCATCAAAACCACGTTTGTAGAGAATTTTCTCGAGGTGGTTTGGACCATCATAAAGAGTAAAATTGACCACACGTCGCCGAATTTGTTCTTTCTCGGCTCTATCAGGTGGAAGTATTCCATTTTGAAGGTATTCCATGATAGGTGACATCCATCCTGTAGTATGACCATACGGTTCAGGAATGGGACTAATTTCATTTATTTCCTCTGTTCTGACTTGAACATAAGGTGAAATTGCACGACAGTGGGCAATACCGATGGTTGTCTCATCCCGATTTGGATCTGCTAAAGCTGTGGCTATATTAGCCAGTGCATCAGCTTGAGCATTTTGTGATCTTGGGACATAAGAAAATGTCGGTTCTGAAGGGAATTCCGACATTAATTCTCTGACGTAATCATACAAAGGGATTAATTCTTCTTTTCTGATGGCATAATCCCCATTGACTTGTTTGATTACCAGGTCTGAATCACCTTTCATCTTTAAGTGATTCACTTGTGCTTGAAGTGCTAACTCCAAGCCTGCAATGAGAGCTTGGTATTCAGCTTCATTATTGGTAAAACCTTCCCACAACAAAAAGGAATAAGGTAACACTGCCTTATCTGGAGAAATGAGCACAATTCCTAAACCAACTTTGTTGAATTTAGGATTTTTCATTTTCTTCCCTGTTGGACTTCTATAAGCAGCATCAAAATACATTTCCCATGTTTGAGGACTATCTTGAATAGAAAAAAATTCCTCATCAGGGAGTTCGATATCTGAATACGTGTCTTCCACTGAAGGGTGTTCAGCCAGGAAATCAGCCAGAGCTTGGCCCTTAATTGCCTTTTGAGACACATACTGGATGTCGAACTGCTGTAGAATAACCGCCCACCTTGCCAGACGTCCTGTAAGCATTGGACGACTAAGGATGAATTTGAGTGGATTATTACGAGATACCAATTGGACCTCGTGATGTTGCAGGTAGTGTCTCAGTTTCTGAACTGCAAAGATTAATGCTAGGCAGCACTTTTCAATACTCGAATACCGAGTTTCTGCTTCAGCATAGTTCTACTGAGATAGTAGAGACTATTTTCATTCCCAGTATCATTCTTTTGAGCGAGAAAGGCACCCAATGATCGCTCTAGAGCTGTCACATAGAGGATAAGAGGCCTACCCTCAACAGGTGGCATGAGTACTGGTGGACTCAAGAGGTATTTTTTGAGAACATCAAATGCTTCTTGACATTCTTTAGTCCACTGGTAAGTGACTCCTTTATTCAATAATTTGGTAAAGGGTAAACTTTTGCCTGCCAAATTGGCGATGAAACGCCGAATATAGGCTAAGTGTCCTTGAAGTCCTCTTAATTCTTTCAAATTATGAGGAGGTGACATACCAAGGATTGATTTGGTCTTCTCAGGATCGACTTCAATACCACGATGGCGTACAACAAAGCCGAGGAATTTTCCTGAGGTTACCCCAAAAGCACATTTTAAGGGGTTCATCTTCAAATTATGTTGTCGAAGCTTGTGGAATATGACTTCCAAATCAGCCAAGTGATCAAAACGTTGTTTGGATTTAACCACCAGATCATCTACATAGCATTCAACAAATTTCCCTAGAAAAGGTTTGAAGATACGATGCATGGCGCGTTGATATGTTGCACCTGCATTCTTTAAACCAAAGGGCATCACCCGGTAACAAAACACACCTTGAGGAGCTCTGAAGGCTGTATATTCCTCATCTTCTGGGGCCATTCGGATCTGATTATATCCAGAATATCCATCCATGAAAGAAAGTACTTCATAGCCAGCCGTTGCATCAATTAAGAGTTCTATAATCGGAACTGGAAAATCATCTTTGGGACAATACCGATTAAGATCTCTGAAATCGATGCAAACCCTAATTTGTCCGTTATTCTTCTTTACAGGGACAATATTAGCCAACCACTTGGGATATTGAACTTCTCTGACGAAGTTAGCTTTGATAAGCTTATCCACTTCAGCCTCGATTTTGGAAGCATAGGTTGGGCGTGTTCTTCTTGCGGCTTGCTTGAATCCTCGATGTTCTTTTGGCAAACCCAAATGATGGGTGGAAACATCAGGATCAAGGCCAGGCATCTCTGTATAATTCCAAGCAAAAATATCTTTATTTTGCTTTAGAAAAGAAATATACATCTCTTGTTCTTCAAGGGTCATGGCCGCACTAATTAAAGTGGGGCGTGGATCTTTCTCTGTACCCAGATTTACTTCTCTGAGTTCATCCACAGTGGAAGAGATACCCTCTTCAAATGCTGGAGGAGCATCTCTAAGATCTTCCTCTTCCTCTTCATTATGTGTTATTTCTTCCGCTTCTACTTGCAAAGTAGATGAAACAACGAAATTCTCATGATCATAAGAGATGTCGAAATTTTCACATTTTGAAGAAAAAGCTTCCATTTCCGATCCTATTGATGAAAAAGGGTCTTCTTTGGGAAATAAAGAGGAGATTATGGATTGAGAATCGACATCAATATTCACCTCTGGTGTTGCTATAACTTCTTCTGGCCTGATTAGCGAAGTATAGACTTGTTGAATTTCAGCAGATGAAATGAAAACGTCACCACTTATGCTTTCATCACTGATTGGTAAGTTACCAATTTCTCCCATGTTATCTGGCTCGATTGCCGTAATTGACATTATGGATCTTTCCATAAGAGTATTTTGATTTGGGCCTATTTTGTCAATTCAACTGATAGGTAACACATAATCTGTACTCACATGTGAAAATAGATTTATTGGAATTTTTTCCAAACCATATGGAGCATTAACTTTGGTAATTTCCATCATTGTAGATTTTTCTCTTCCCTTCATGTGATAAAATTCCGCCTCAATGTATTGAGACTCACATGTCTTGAAAGGGGCTTTATCACCATACAATGTTCCAACTTGACCATCGAAACAGTATTTGAGACGTTGATGGTATGATGACGGAATAGCTGCATGCTGATGTAGCCAGGGTCTTCCAAGCAAGATATTGAAAGCTGAGTCTTGATCAACAATCATGAAATCTGAATTGGAAACAAGATCTCCAAACTGAGTTCTGAGCGTAACTTCTCCTAGTGGTTCTTGTTCATTTTTATCATATCCTTGCAACATCATGGTAGAAGGAGATAAATCAGATTCCGTGAGGCCCAATCGACGAAGTGTGCGAATGGACATGAGGTTGACTCCTGAACCATTGTCAATAAAAGCTCTTCGAACATCTATACCATTGACTTTTCCAGATAAGTACTAAGGTTTTATGTGCCCATGCACAACATCATCTTCATCTTTATCAGTAAAAGATATCACTACATGACATTATGCAGGATTATTCTCTATGTGATAAATTTCAGCTGCAGCAATTTCAGCTTCAAACTCTTGAGGACTTGACAAAGCTTCGATGAGTGCTTCCCGAAGATCTCTTGATAGATTCAAATCATCCAAAATTGATAATTTGGCTGGTACTTGGGCCAAGTGTTTCAATATATCATACTTTTGATCTAGAGGCCTGCGTTTCCCAATAGGAATATGCGGTTTAGCAGGTACCTTGGAAGCAGATGCTTTGGAAGCTGATGCATCTTGTATTGAAGTTGGCAACATCTTTGGTTTTGAAAAATTAGACTGATTAGATCCATTTACTTGCTGAGATAAAGAAGATGGAACCTTTAATAGGTCTTCCAAAATAACCGTGCCGAAGCTGAGTTGGCCATTTGCAGAAGAACTTGCTTGTTCTTTTTGAGCTCGCTGAAGGGCTCTACCACGAGTTTCTGCTGCATATACAGTGCTAGCAGGGGTAGAATTAGAGTAGTGGCTTTGGAAAGATCCATGTCTTCCCCTATATCCTGAACCTCTAGAACTTCCTCGGGTTCCCTTATTTGATACAGGGAATTCAGGCTCATCAAGACTGGAATATGAATCTGTTAATTGAATCATATTAACAGAACCAAAGATCAATTCTTCGTCTGATAAAGACTCTGCCTGGTTGGCCTGTTTAGGCTGTGCCGTTTGGTGGGACGGTGCCCATTGCTTTGAAGTAGATGGCATGAAATCTGCCAGAGTCAAAGACAATTTAGGCTTTGATACATACTCATCTTCTCCTGATTCCTCTTTCTTCTTTGAATTGCGCTGCCCTTTTGAGGATTTGTCCTTTGATGGAGGCTTTACTTCAGCTTTTGTAGGAGACACAATTGGCTTATTCAATTGTGTTCGCAAAATGGAATGGGCCCGATTGATTGTCTTTCTGACCATCCAATCATCATATTTTTTCACAATTTTTCTTTTGACTTCCTGCCACTCGCCTCCTTCCTCTGGATCTGTAGCAGTAATACACGCTACATGAGCTGAAGAACCCTTCAATTTGACTTGTCCCAAGTCGACCATCTTTTGTAGGAGGTCTTTAAAGACAAAACACTCCTAGATGGGATGCCCCAACATTTGATGAAAGGGACAATAATTGGGACGGTCTTCATCTCCTTCCTTGTTTGGTCTCTTCGGCACTGGTAATTGAACCAAATTATTTTCCAGAGCTGAAATGAAGTAACCAGGAACTTGTTCACTTCGGAAAGAGTATGTTTTACTCTTCATATCCTCAAATTGTTTTCGTCGTTGATCTTTTTGATCATTTGGAAGAAACAGCCTTTGTTGTTGGCGTTCAGGAGGTGGATCCCTTCGAGAAGATGAAGGTTTTGAAGTAGAAATAGGTACAGGTGCCTGTTTAAGCATAACTGTAGCAGTTTCTGCTTTACCCATTCTTCTTCCTGGAGCTGATGGAATTACACGAGATTTAACCTTAGCCTGTATAAGGGAATCTTCAATCTGTTGAGCGATTGAAGTAAGGTCTCGAAACGCTCCTGTGTATTTCACAGGGATCAATGGCGTGCGTAATTCGTCACGCAAATTTGCCACACAGATTGGCAACAATTCCTCCTGAGGGATTGATAAACTCAAGGAATACGTTAATCCCTTCCAACGAGCAATGAAATCAGAGACTCTTTCATTCTCCCTTTGCTTGCAGTTTGTAAGATCGAAAACTGTCGTTTTTGGCAAAGTTGAGCTAAACTAGAGAAGGAATTTTTGACGAAGATCCTCCCATCCGATGACTGACCGGGATTGCAAGCTTGTATACCAGACAAAAGCTGGTCCTTGCAAGGTTCGCACGAAGCATCTGAGTTTCACTGCTTCTTGTTGCTCTGGAGTTCCCATCATAGGATCACAACAAGACACGTAATGCGTCAAATGTCGTTCAGGGTCGCCGGATCCATTGAAAGTAGGGAAAATAGGGTTTCCAAAACTGGATGGAGGAGAAATTGAATCTACCCATTCAGGGTAAACTTTCTTTTCAGGTTGAACTTGTGCCTGTTTCCCTTCCATAGTTTCTAATCGAGCTGTTAATGACTCAATAGTAGTTATTAACTTTTGAGAAACGTCAGGTTGAACTTGGTTTTGGGTAGGTGCAATGAATGGAGCTTGGACAGCCGTGGAGGTTGGTGCTACAACTAATGGTAGTGCTGCCAACCGTTGTTGCGTTTGACCCGTAGGATTGGACCTCTGTGGGTGTACTGACAAAGGAGGATATTCTTGATCAATCTCAGTAGTTACAACAAATTCCTTCGGCTGTCGGACTTCAGCATTCTTAAGAAGAAGACTACTCTGAAGTAGTTCTGCATTCAACCTTCTTAATTCTTTCATTTCTTCCTCCTGTTGTGCAAACCTTTGTTCTAATGAGAGCGATTGACCTCCTTCAGAGGAAGGGTGAGAAGTAACCTGATTCTTTCCTTTCCCCTTATTGGATCCTTTTCGGAGAGGGGGAAGTGGGTTACTTGAAGGAATACCCAGATTTTGGGTAAGCCTTTGGTTACGTGTGCGCACACATTCTTCATTTAGGTCTGTGTGCGTAACTTCTTGAGCAGGAACCTCTTCGTCTGATCCCTCTAATTGAGCCTCATCTGGTGAATCAGCAGCAACGACATTGATGACATTAATGGATGCATATTGCATGGAATCCTTTCTATCAGCATTTCTGTGATATTGTCTCCTTCTATATCCATGATGAGACATAGCATTCCATTGACTTGATCCCTCAGGAATTTCTTGGAGAACCGTCACTTGGAGAGAATCTCCTGACAGCTTGGCTCTTCGTTCCTCTTGAGGCTTATTCCCTAATCGAGAGAATACTGACTTTCTCTGAGGGACGGATTGAAGATTTGAAAAAGTCCCCAGTCCGGTGGACTGGGGGTGTTCCTGCTGCTTCCGCTCAACTCCTCGAATCCCATTCGTTGACTCTGAGGGTTGGGTTAGAGAAGTCCCCAGTCTGGCAAGCTGGGGTGTCTCTTGACATGCTATGTCCGAGATCTTCTTGAAATCTCTCTTGATCTTGCGAATCTTAGTTCGGAAATTAGCTGGATGCATTAACCTGTATCCACTTTTATCACCTGATTCAACAGACCGTGGGATAATTTCCGAAACTTCTGTCATTTGATGACGTGTTTGCTCCAGACGAGAGGCTTGCACAATATTCTCTCCTGCTTGATGTAGGAGCAATTCAACAACCTGTTCTCTATATACTTGATTTTGAGAGGAACTAGTTGAAGCTTGCTCTCGAGGAAACTTTTGATTATGAACAAAGCCCATTGACTGTGACCGACCATGGGCAATAACATTGCATGAGACCATTTTCGGCGGGCTTTGCTGACCGGAAAGCACTGTGAAATGTAGTGCTCCGTGAACACCCCATCCTCTGATATGAACATTAGATGGAGCATTGGAAATTAACTGACGCAATCTTCTTAGTGCGCCAAGGCATGAACTTTGAAGGGTTCTCTGTTGCTTTTCAGCCTTCGGATACCGAGAGACTGATAGAGATGCCAAATCAATCTGGCGTTGTAACCCTTCTATTATCTTAAGATGATTTTCATATTCATCGTAAGATAATACCTTCTTCTTTAATTGACAAAGAGTTTTCCATATGTTGAGACGAATATCATGGATTCCATCATCCGTCAACATCTTTGGAATGTCATACTGGGAATCAGCCAAAGGCCAAAACATGACTGGTACTTCACCTTTTGCCAGTTTTTTCCTCATGTTCATCATTTCCTCTTTATCATTAAATGAAGATTCTTCTACCTGTTTGGACCAGAGTTGGTGTTTCCTTGTTGCTTCATCGGATTCAACAAGATTGGTAGAGAAATCACTATTCACGCTGGAAGATGAATGACCCAGGGAAGGTTCGGAGAATAACCTGAACCCCAGGCTATCTTTTGATGGAGAAAGAGTTTCACCTGCCGATAGTAAATCATCAGACATGACTGGTTTTACGTTTGCAAGTGCCTCGAGATAGGAGGGATTTCTCGTCACTACATTTCCTTCTGAAGAATTTTCGAGACAATGTGAATCACTACTGCGGAGAGGACTTTCGCAGCGAAGTTCATCACCATGAGGAGGACCATCATGATGGGTTACAGCAAAAGATGAAATCTCTTGCTCCTTGGTCTTCTGACCACACAGAGGGTTCCTGTGGCTCTCATCTGAAGAAGAAAGTTCAAGATTGACCGAATTTTCATGAAGCAAGTCTTCATGAGGAAATGTCTGTTGAAGACCTTCAGGATTAATGTTCCCGTTATTGGGAACTGAGGGAGTAGAATCTTGAATTCCGACAGATAAATGTCTGAGGGATTCAAGAACTCCAGCATCGAGCAAGGCCTTGTTGCAGATTGGCCTTTGATCTCCTGACTGTGCTGGGCGGATATTTTTCTTAGATGCCTTCTTACTCGCTTTAGAAACCACTTGATGACGAAAGTGATTGCTCTGAGCAGGTGTATGTGCCTGATCAAGAAAGATGGTCAGGTTAGGCTGACAATCATCTCTCAAATCAGGTGTATGTGCCTGACTTGGTTGTCCGTATGATATGGGGGAGTATGCCCCATAACCCTCTTGGACTAGAACAGATGTGTGTGTCTGTTCCGGAGTGAATTGTTGATGTGTCACTCCACTGCTAGGGATAGATTTATGTGTCTGTCCCTGAGATGATGCTGAAGCTGTTATGATATCCTGGCAAACATCCAGAATATGAGCAGGAATTTGCTTCTGCTCTTTCACCATTGACAAAATATGTTTAGTGACTTCAGCCGCCGGAACAGGGATATATGTCCATTCCGGGCTTGGAGTAGGTGTATGTGCCTGCTCCTGTCCTCCTTTTCCTGTCAGTGAATCCTGACAGTACTCAAGTGTGGAGGCAGAGAGTTTAGTCTGCCTCCTGTTTGTCATCGGGACTTTCCGACTGACTTCTCCGGGCGCTACCAAGAGAGACTGTTGGTAGGCTTGATTAGTATTAGCAGGTGTATGTGCCTGCTGATTACACTTCGCCAAACGCGGTTGACGAGATCCATCATATGTAGTCAAACGAGCCTGCTGACTAACTGCTGATATATAAGCAGGTGTATGTCCCTGCCTATGGTACTCCGCCGGAATTGCCTGGCGGGATCGGCTTGATGCTGCCAGACGAGTCTTCTGGACAGCGGGATTAAAACGAACAGGTGTGTATGCCTGCTCGTTATTTGCCACCAAGTTAGGTTGGTGGACTTCTCCGGAGATGGCAGGGATGACAACCTGCCTATTGTTAACCGGATTCCGTATCTTGCGGTTCATCTTGCCTGCTCGGGTTCGAGGAACCTGAGCTGAATGCCTGGAGTCGGTACCCTCATCATGTTGAGGGCCCACTACCGCACGAGTTTGGCGGCGATTGTTGATGGGAGCCCTTGAGAAGGACTCCTGTCTTTTTGAATTAAGGTCCTGCGGGACCTGCTCATTCACTTCCTCAGAGTAAGGGAGTGAATGGAAACTGTGTTCCGGGGATAACGACCCGAAACGGTTAGAGACGGTAGTCAGCACCGCCTGCTTCTTGATTGTTGGTCGCCGTTGTCCGGACGACCAGGTAGAATTGTTAACTTGGAGGGCTTGACGAGCAGCCTCCAGAGTTGGGATAGTACCGTTGCGACGATACACCATAACCAGTGCATTAGAAACACAGCGTTGAAGACGTTGAGTTGGTGATGTCATCCTCAGAGCGGATGACGTTCCAGCAGGAGTAGCAGCATTGGTTTTCACAGCAGCAGACCTCACAGTAGAGGTGTTCACAGCAGCAGTATTCACAGGGGTGAATTTAAGAAAAGCCATTTTTTTTGCAGAAGATCTTGAGAAAAGAGTGCCTGTTCCATGTAATAGACATAATCAAGATGAATCCGGCTACTGCATCTTTTGGATGATCATATGTCAATGATTTCCTTGTTGGCCCAAGGGGCCTAACAGATAAGAAGAACATCACTTTAACTTGGTTAAGGATTCACGTCGGGTTCACCATTTTTGTTTCGCACGGAATCCGGGGATGACCTCCTGGATGGGAGATTCAAACGTTCCGATCGGTTTCTAACGGGTTTATTCGTAGAACCGGAAACATCCAATGATTCCACATCCGTTGGGACCTACTTTCCAAAGGAAGGCGCTCATTAGCTTGTGGACTGATGAGACTTAGGAATTTGCATTGGTCGAGAGGATGGGAGGTCGGACTCATCACACCTTTTTGAGGGGAATTATTGTCTACTCCAGGACTCTCTTTATAGATTTATGTTATGTTCGTGAATCCTTATTACATTACCAAGTATAAAATGAGATTTCCTTTAGTTTTAACAATCAATGATTAAATATGCAAGAAATTTAGAGAATATTTTATATGTATTCCAGGTTCTTCATTGATAGAGAATCATATATATTTGTTTAGAGATTCTTGGTCAATGGTATCCTTCAAAACATTTATATAAAAAGTCTCTTGGTCATTTTATGATGACCAGGCTGGTTTTAAAGCCACTCAGTGGGGCACTTGAAGTTTATTGTCATTCAGAAGGACAGAGATTATCTCAAAGTTGGGATCGAACCCATAAATGGGCTACCTACGTATCCTTTGTTTTGGAAAAGGAATCAGAACCCACGTAGTTTGAGTTATGGAGTATGATGTTTATGATTGATGGCTCAAAGATGAATGTCATAATTACTTTTACACTCTAAGCTCACGTGAGTCATACTCGGTGTGAGAAACAAGAGGTATTGGTAAAATTTAGACAATTGTGCCACGAAAGATGCAATCATAAAAATTTGTTTGGGGCTTTTGTATGGATGACTGCCCAGATAGATGAAGGTTTAGGATTTACTTTTAGGGAGAAAATCAATGAACAGGGTCCATAAAGTTATATGTGCTTCATGGAGATTTGAATACTCTAATCTTGGGGCTTACTCCTGAGGAGGATGCCCAAGGTTATGACTGAGTCTTATTCCTGAAAAGGAGACCCAGGTTAGGGATTAAGGTTTGGGGCTTACTCCTGAGGAGGATGCCCATGATTGGGAACTTGATTGGGGCTTACTCCTGAGGAAGATGCCCAGATCAAAGGTTTTAAAACTGGGGATTATTCCTGAAAAGGAGACCCAGGTGAAGATTTTCTCATCTTAAAGGATGAGGTTAAATGAATGAACTCCCCGTATTTTAGTGACATAAGGATATTTAAATCACTATACTTTGAGAGATATTTCACAGAATTCCTTTCAGATAAGAAAGTCAAATCAAGAATTCATGCCATAAATGGCTTTGAAGAGTGTCTTGAAGACTGAATCTTAAAAAGGAAAGGTGAAATGGCTTAAGAGGGGTAAAAATGGTCAAGATGGGCACCCGAAAAGATAGGGGCGCGCAAGTCTTGAAAGGCGCGCAAGTCCTGCGGCGGCGCGCAAGTATTGGTCGCGCAAGTATACTTGCGCGACATGAGGGGTACGTGCGCGATTTTGAACTAGTATTGAAATGCTTGAGAGACTCATTATTAAAACCTTTACCATCCTCTTGAGGTTCTTCCAGAAGAGGGACGCGCAAGTTATATTGAAGGAATTAGGTTGGCGCGCAAGTGTTTGTTAAGTTTCAACACTTAGGCCTTCCTTTTTCTCTTTAGATCTTCCGTTCTAGGTAAGAAATTACCTTAGAAGTGTTCCGGAAGCTTTGAGAAGAGACTTGGGCGTCGGGAGCTTCAATCCGAGTTTCTGGAAAAAGATCCTCCCGAATGGGGGGCCCACAGGGTCTATTTATAGGCAAAAGAAGACCCCGGGCGGTTACCGGGCGGTTACCAATTAGGTCGCGCAAGTCACCTGCGCAACCAAGGTAGTCGCGCAAGTGTACTTGCGCGACAGTGGTAAAACTTGCGCGGTGAATTGGCTTTTGATCCTTTGTTCATGCCTTTGTCGATTTTTTATGTTTTCTTCAAAGGATGAATCACTTTCAGCTGAGATATTCCCTTTTCTGATCTTTAGATTATGTGACAAAAGGAGCGTCAACAAACCCTTCTCTAAAAGGCGTTAAACTTATGAAAACATATAGATTTCATACATCATTAAATAAGAATGTGATTCCATAGGTATAGATTCATAGAAACTTGACTCCCATTGAATTATCTACCTCATGGTAAATACAGTATGCCTTGGTATTATCACCTAAGATTCATCAAAGATGAGATTCCCTCCCAAACAGGATGATTCTACATATTCCCAACATACTAAACATCCATACATTCCAAATGTTCCAAATATTACTACATAACATGACCGAAGGTTTCTGCCTAGTAGAGACACAATCACCATAATGGACAACAATCCATATAGAGATGGTACTGAGAATGAGTTTCTAAAATAAATGACCTAAATTTAATGAGGGAGACTCAAAGTAGTAGATGATATCTAAGGAGTAATTCATTGAAGTTGGATTGAAAATCCCATCATACCATTATGTTCAAGGATCATACCATTACAATTTATGTTATAGAATCCAAATTCCATTTAAATTGGGAATATAGGGAAGCAAGAAGTGTGTGTGGTGCACTTTACCCACTAAATGCATAAAAAAAATTGTGAACCTGAAAAGGATACCTTATCCATCAACCATGTGGAATATTAGTGCTTATGGAACCATCATATTTTTATGTACCCATATATATATATTCAACGCTCATTCCCACCATTAATGTGTCGTTCCCAAAATGAAACTCACATTTAAAATGTGGTAGATGACATTGAGAATCCTCAATATGAATACTTTTTAGCATTAAATCCTTATCTTATTTAGGAATAATATTTGATGTTTGGTTATTGGGAACTATATTTAATATATTTTTAATGATGGATTAATCCAAATTCCATAAGTGACTCAATAAATTAGGAATCAAATACATAGATCTGACATCCTTAGCGGAAGGGGTAATGTTGGAAATGGAATCCCACATGAAAACATTCCTCCTAGAAAAACCATGGTGCCTTCCCTTATAAGGAGATCATTCCCCATTTTTCTCTCTGAGATCATCTATATGATAGTTATTTAATCCCTTTTTACTAATATGAGAAATAAGGGATCCTTCCCATTTGATATATAGACAACAAAGACCTCGAGGCATTGATGCCTTGCCAACACCCCCACCCCAGAGGGCCACATTAGGGGAACCCAACCATCATTATATTTGAAAACACATTGAGATACACTCCTTGATGTGGTCTAAAACCTATTTTCCCTAGACTAAAGATGTAGGGGTGTTTAATCAATTTTTTAGTGTAAAATACTTAGGATCTTCCCAGGAGGGATTCCATTAGGCCATTATAGTGCCAACACTGACCAGTTCCATAGGTTGATCAATAAGTTGACCCCATCCTCACTCTATTATTCCAAGACCAGAACACCTGGCACACACACTAGGGGATGACCTAGAACATTTCCAAACAAGAAAAATATTTTTCAGTTCTAGAGTCCTCTTCCATCAACAGTAAAACCCATAAAATCAACATAACATGTGAAATGAGGATCCTTCATCTCCTTATTGAGATTAAGTCCTCGGCCAACTCACCAGCAACCCGAGTTGACTTTATCAGCCCCTAGTTCCATTGGAAACCATTATTGGACATTCCCTGATGAGGAAATCCAGTGTGGATGTCTTCCACACACCATCACCAATATATTCATAGGTTCTCCCCACACCACCATCATCCAACATGGTGTTCCGCCATATTCTATCATAATCCAATGTAATGGTAATACCCACACTACTATCAACTAGCACATAAGTCCTCCCAATGCTACCAAAAAATTAGGGTGACTGTAATCTACACACCACTACTAACCGACGTGGTGTTCCAGCCCATTTCAATGATATTCCATTATATGAAGAACCATCCCAAGGTAGGAGGAATAACACAAATCATGGTTGTGATTCCCATGGTTTAGGTCACATGACGGAGTATGAAACCCAAGTGACTCTTAGAAACCCTATCTTGGGTATGTCTTATGTTATCTATTGTAGAAACATGTGAATCATTATTTCATAATTGACCAATAAATGTTGAATTTTATAGAAGAAATAATTTGGAAAACTTTACTCATGCTATCATAGTATAGGGTAGAAGCCTTAAAATGGAGTCTTACGATACCATATGTTGAGGTCCATTACATCCCCAAATCATTACATAGGTTCCTACAGCCATAGGATGTTGTCGCCTCCTTCAATGGAATCAACGTGAATCCTTATCCATCACCTTCAGTTTCAATCCTCTCTTCCACAACATGAGAATTTGGAGATATTTCAAGGACTGGGGTGGATACCATAGACGATGGTGAGAACTCCATTGACTATCTAACTGATACTTCCACCCTCACACATGATGTATTAGTAAAAAACGAATCGTATATGGACATGAACATGAGTGTGGCTCATTATCTGAGTGATGTCCCAACTTTTAGTAGATATTTGATCAATTTATCACCCACACATTAAGTATATTATCCAAAACCAATATCAAAACTGATGCCACAAGCCTTACCATTTATAGTACTAATCGATGATAGGGATGCCCAAGAGCATTACCCTTCTTCCGATTAGTAGGAAATGAGGGAGATTCTTATGGATGTAAAGAAATAAATAGTGTTTTATCCTCATGCATCTCCAAATACCATCATATTGATGTTCCTCCATGAGTATTGGGTGGTATGTTTTTTTATAAAATATCTGGTTGAATGTAAACCACACAAAAGATCAGAAACATCCATAATGAGATATCCATGAGAGAATCGAATCCACTAACCATTTGTTCCTGAAGGTTGAGATTGTATCACTCCTAGTATCTTAGTTTCTTGAGGAATATGTCCACAACTAGACACTCCCAAAAATTTCATTTTTTTCCTTACAATTCTATACTGATTCATGTATATGGCATCTCCATATGTGAATATTAGATGTAGGGGGTAGTATTCCACCCCCCATTTCAGCTATATCCCACCATAGTGACTAGAACAACAATCTAGTCCATTGGTCAATAGTTTGGGTTTCTCTATTACTACCACCATAGTTAATTTGGTGACTAATATATTTCTAGAGGATTTCTGGAATATGGCCTCCGACACAGGGTAATATATGGAAGACCTACCTCATGTGGAGGAACATTACCAAGAATACCATTCATCAGGTTTACATACTCATCTAGAGAGATTGGAACTAGGGATCATAAATCCCCAAATGAGATGTTATAGCCTTCCCATCATTACTTTAACAATGAATATTAACCATCCAAAAAAACCAAGGTTGTGTCAATAGTTGAGTCAGAACCTAGGATAGCGTCCTTGATTCAAAATCATGATGAGTATAAAGGTATCACCACTAATATAATTGTTCATAGTCTCTCAGTCCATAATACAATCATAGGGACCATATCTCACCTCTAGTGGGGAACCCAGTCATCATCATTCATACAATACAAGTTGAACTTGGTGACCCCACTTAGTCAGAACATAAGTTGGAGGTTATAGTAAATGAATGAGATATGATTCAATGAACACACAAATATATTGATATTATCTTCCTTAGGATTATGGTTTTTCTTCTCCCAAATTTGATGCGATTGTAAATGCATTGGTAGCCACAATATGCCACCTGGATGATGGGGTAACTACTCTCATCACCCATCTCAAGGAAATAGAACCATGAAAGGTGGTAGTTCAACTTAATGTAATTTTATACCCCGTATGGGTGGACGATGTATACGTTACCTTAGATATTGTTAATCCCAAACCCCCCCAGTTTAATGGAATGGGATATTCGATACCGTATTTGGACCCCTCTTCCTCAAGGTTCAACCTAATGTTAGGGAATCAAGAACAGAAGGAGGCTACCAAAATCTGATGATTTTTTTATGAAATTGAATGGGAATGCAGTAATTTGGTATAGTCAGCAATTCAAAGTGTCTGTTTCTAGATGGGAGGAACTCTGTTAATTTTTTATCAAACTTTTTAACTCCACATCGTGCAATAAAGGCATCAACGACCTCCAAAAATGTAAACAGAGTCCCGATGGGTGCTTAAGTTATTTATTCACCTTATAGAAGGGAATCATGTGTTCACTAGACATTCCAATATCCCTATAATTATTCATAACAATTCATGTGGAAAATGTTAGGAATGATATAGTCTATACCAACATCTATTTGAAATACCAAGGAGTATTTTCAGAATTCTTCAAAACTTCTCACAATTTAGAAGAATCCTTTTAGTGGACTAGAAAATAATATTACCCATTTCCTCTTCCAAATCCTTAAGGAAGTACCATGAAAGAATAATAAACAGATATTTTTCTTATAGAGGTTCCCAAGATTGAACACATATTATCCCATTTATTAAATTAGCCTTTCTTGGAACAAATTATACAAGTAAATCCCCTTAATAAATTCCATTCCAAGCACAAGATCATCGATGTTAGAATGTGGCTATATCCCACCATCAATCCCAAGATCCCTTGGTATATTTAATAGAAATAATAAATATGACCAAAGTATTTTAGGGATTCACAAGTCCAAGGGAATATCATTTTTGCACTGGAAATAGAATGCTAATCTTTCTTGAGTGAATAGGGGCCAAGGAGGATGAAATGACTGTCCACCACAATCACTATCAGTATCATAAGATAATATGGCATGCCATAAATTATTATTTTTTAATCATAGACCCATTCCAAGAATTTGAATTTCATGGAATGTAATGGTTTGTTACATTCTAGTATAGGTGACACATGTCTACGGTAACCTTGATAGTGACACTAAAGACCTAGGTGAGTGGAAATAGGTTCCCAACAACAGGATGAAAATGTAAAAATACTAGTTGGATCACAATATAGCTACTCATACTCATGGAATCATTAAATCCCATTTGAACAAGCTAGAACCTCCTTTTGTTTCTTCAAATCCTCTTACATCTACCTGCATGTCTAATTCTCAACCCATGTACTGGAAGAATATATATATACAGTGCAATGAAAATTATTGTCCAATACTAGTTCTAAAGTCACCTCAATCCTTTGGAAACTTCATTCACCCAAATTTGGGATATTTACACACGGTCCTCCCATCCTTGGAAAATTCCAATAATGATGATAAATAGTACAACTCTTGGAATTCATTTAAGCTAGTGGACTGCTTCACAATGTATGAAAATAAAGAATGTAATGAAAACCATCGAGTTCCATTGATTGAATTTTCTAAACGAGGGTTATAGGACATGTGATCCATCAAAATTCTAAATCTATAAATTTAATAATTGGGTTTTCATGAAACTTATACAAAGAATAATGTTTTGAATAGTGTATATAAATCCTAGTCATCCTAATTTGTTTTGGAATGTACGCCTCTGATGCCAAATGTGTTTTTTGATGATGTATATTTTCCAAAACAATTTTATGATCAGCTGATTCTAGATAGGGCATGACCTCTTCAAATTTGAATTCAACCAGTAGTTGTTCATATAATTCTATTGAGTTGGTAGTAGATTATCATGAGTATGAGGTATGCTATTACATCTCATCCAATGGAATCTGTTATACTCATTTATATTTTAATACACTCCATGGGAAAACATATGCCCCTCACATGGAAACAAGATGCAACAAATCACCTCACATGTATACTCTTGATTCTTTTGATTCATTAGGACCTCATCGTAAAAAAGGAAATGCATGAGTCCCTTTCTAATTATTTTAAAATCTCACTTAATTTTGAGTTTGATGTAGCTGTTGATAAGTTATACTATGGAGATGAGGCCACGAAAGCGGATTTTCAAGAAATCCTCTCAGGTTTCTAGAGAATATTAGTGTGTAATTATTAAAGGGAACATACACCCACTCAAATTCATGGGCCAGTTCAATGAAGTGATAATTCTCCACTATATAATGGGAATTGGCTCAAATATCAACCTCATATTTATTATAATGCTACATAAAATAGTACTGGTGAAAGCAGATAAGACTCCCTCCAACCTGTTGATTCAAGGGTATAATAAGAGTGAAAATAAATTTATTTGAAAAAAATGTATTGAAGAATCGGTTATCTGTTATGATATCATGCCTAAAAAATATGGTAGTCTCATAGTTTACTTCATCAATGAACTGCGGGGAATATCGTAGATTTATTTTCATATAGCAGTCTTCTATTTGAATCACTAATGCCTAAAATACTCTCTCAATGGTCATGTAGGGGTACTAAATGGTGAATCACCCCCATTTTACTCTATTTAGGAACATTATCAGGATTCATAGTAATAAAAAAGAGTGGAATAATGTTCAACATGATGGAATTGTGAGTATCAATTACACCCAAATATCTAACGACAACTTTAGATGACCATTGTGTAGATTTGAATGACATATTAATTATCCAAATTCATTGGTTATATTCTATGAAGATAGACTGAGGAGTATTTTTTGTCTCCAAGAAAAATGAGTGCTCACACATTACCTCATACAACAACATATGGCATGCCTGACTTGTACTAGAAGACCATACTTTTATGTAGTACCGAGAATTTTTTTTAATGTCCTCTAATCCATGATATTATCACAAGTTCCAAAAATTAGTGTTGAATCGAATAAGGATGACTCATTACCATTAAAACGATATCACGAGTGATCATAGTTCCCAGAATATGGGAATAATTTATTCAACATCCTTTGTCAACATAGTCTATGTAGAATGGGAACCACTTTTCAAGGGGTAAAAAATCAATAATAAAGAAATCATTGCTCCCCCTGGGTGGACTTTCATAGAAGATCATCTTCCACCCTTTGATACTCTTATATCAGATTAAGAAATGGGCTTGGATGTTTCCCCTAAAACATTATAAGATTGTGTATCCACCCCTATTTTTTTATTAACCCAAGTGAACCTTGGTACCAAAGATGTTCCAAGGGAGACACTAAATAGTTCATCCATATCTCCAAAGTAGAAGTAGCAGTATATGACACTCTTGAAACAAAAAAATGATTCCTTTGACTGGAGATCTGATGGGAATTTAAAGATAGACCCTTAGGTATATGTTCATCATCATGGCCTCCCATTGGGTCTTCATGGGTTCAAAAAACCACCTAAAAAGATGCACCACTCTCAGGGTACTATGTTAGATGATGAAGTTGGAAATTTCATTAAATGAAACATGACCAACGGAGTCCAGTACCCCATTTGTGTTGACAAAATTATCCTAATTAGAAAATAATATTCTTAGATCAGAGTCTCTAATGACTTTGAGGACCTGAATCTCCATTGTTTTAAGGATGATTTTCCCCTTATAGGTCATCAGATGTTGATTGCTGATATGAGTCAGTACTAAGGCATCTCCTTCATGAACATATAATTCATTTAAAATCTGATTTAGATGTCCCCTAGGAAGTGGTGTCCTCTTTGTTGAGGGAACCTAAAGGGTATTTTTGTTATAAATTTAATCCATAAGGAATGACTTGTCCTATATCCACTTACCAGTATTCCATGCACCAGATCATTAAACCAATTCATCAAAATTCGTTGGAATGTTACATGGATGATCTGGTGGTCAAATCCACCTAACATCGTGACTGTCTGAAGGATCATGATAATGTGTCCAACTTATCCCAAAAAACATTAAGATAAATCCACCGAAGTACACATTCCGGGTCACCTTTGGAAAATTTCTCATATTTTTCAAATGATATAGAGTCCTCACGATATACCAATAGAATATAAAATTTAACAATCAAATACCCCCCACCAATAAATAATCATGAGCATTTGGGACCCTAATCCACTTATCCAATATAAAATGACTTATTGAAAATATGATTGAAATGTTTACTCCATTCTTGAGGCTCAAGAAGAAAGAAATTTTTTAGTATTGGTATTAGAAATTCGTGACTAAATTTGAGGATACTATGAATTTTCCACAAGAACATATGGTTCTGATGCCACCTATATTAGGAAAGCATTTGGTCCTCTACACAACCACCTTTTAATTGTCCCTTAGCAAGCTTATATCCTTAGAAAAAATGAGGGTTAGGAAAACATCATATACTATCAAATTTTTGTGCTCCTCGTTATGGATAACAAATACCCCCAATGAATAACCGTTGTATTGCACTTCTTTTTTTACGGTGAAGATGATATGAAATTATTTGCAGTATCATGATAAATATTTAGTGTCTTGTGTAGAACAACTAAATTATATCCTTAATTTTTGTACGCAGACTATATGATTTGTATTCTATTTGGGGAATCTTTAGAAGCTAGACATCATGATTGTCCCACAGAAGGCCGTTAATGCCAATCCTTGGATGATTTTATGGTCATACATTGAGAACCCGAAGAACTTCCCTATGATATTGATGTACCATATGAGTCTAGTCACTCAGTTGATTATTTTTTACCATACTGGTAGAAGAATTGTAATGGATCATCTCAAAGCCCACCAGATAGAAGGCTCAATGATCCCAGACATAGTATTGTAGCCTATGGAATCATTTTCATCACTTCGACACATATCATCTAGCCATACTCATTTATATTATTAGAAGGATATATTAAAAATGTGATAGAGTATGAAACCCTTATTACTATTCTAAAATTATCCCTAGATATTGATGTCAACTTCTTACATGTCAATGGAGACTCCATGTTAGTCATCAAGAAGATCAAGGGTGGGTACTTTGTTAGAAAGAAAGAGATTGCGCCCATGCTTGATTGTACATATCATTTGATGGCCCAGTTCCCTTCTTAGATGAAGGTGAATGAATTACCTTGATAGAATAATGGTCATTCCAATGTACTAGTAGGTTATTCGGCATCTGTTTCAGATATGGTTTATGATGAATTGGCCATTCATGGATCACTTTCAAGGTTCATATCCCATGCCACCTTAGTTCATGGAAGAAATTATGTATATCAATTTGATATTGCTACTTATGTGTTATGATCATAAATTCTCCCCAATATTGATAAAATTCATGTTTATATGACTTTTTATTGTTGATTATATGAAGTGTGTCATTCTATTTCCCGACAAAGCTGGAAATTATGGAATCAACCATCATGCAGTGATGTTTTCCCTAAATAGATAGCATAAACTTCAGAAAACACTCCAAAAGCATGTGGTTTATGTAATTATCCTCTATTTAATCCAAAGAGATGAGATGCCTTAGGTTATTCAAAATATGCATGAAGGATCTTGTGGTTCTCCTCTAGAATAATTGATGCTCTCATACTAAATTCGTTGGTCGGGGAAATTTTGGTCCCCAATAGTACATGACATCAATGAGTTCATCCAAAGGTTTCATGGATGTGAAATCCACGCTTACAGGATGCATTGAACACTGAAACTTTTCAACACCACTATTTTTTCTTTTCTATTTACAATAATGGGACTCAAAGTTTTTGGTTCATACCCTCTCATGACAACTAGCTACTGTAGGATCAATTTTGGCTGCAATCGACATCTTTTCAAAATGTATAGACGTGGTTCACCTCAAGGAAGTAAAAAATGTCCTTGATTGAGATTTTCAGATCCCACAAAATTAATAAATGTTTATTTACATAGAAAAATATCGTTGAATAAAGCAAAAACTTTCATGCCACCATGAAGATGAAATTGTATGCCAAGTACACCATCCAGTCTAACCATACACCTTGCTACTATGTGCAAGAAAATGGAATGATAAATAATATCAAAATGACCCTATATAATTTTTTTAAAAAGGGGATAGAAAATAGATTTATCCCAATAGGCCATCCATCACCCTCTGTTTATATCAAATTACAACTTGAAATTCCAACCAGGCAACCCCATATTCCCCGTCATAGGAGTTAGAGGTAGTTTTATCGATTAAGGATCTATTTTCATCACTCCAAATGGTTTTTTATGAATAGAATACACTAGATATAATTTCATAAGTCAATATATTTGTATTAATATTTTATGTAAAACAAGAGTCAATCATTACATACATAGTGATGCACTATAACAGGATAATGAAAGTGTGGACCACAATGGGTGGCCACAACTCCTTCATCCAATGTGGTAGAAGAATGGTTCTAAGAATCCATATGATACCCATAATGTAGATGATGAATTTATAGGGAATATGTTATGGACATTACATTATCTGTGAGGTTTTTTACAATGGACTATACACTTTGATCGCTATGTATATAGAGTGTACCACACATCCCATACACGATTTGATTCTCAATATGTATATCATGTGAAGCCACCGTAGTCCAAAATCTATGAACATAATCTATGATTAAAGATCAGTGAATTATGAACATAAACTATTTTAATTCCCCAAGGTCTGTGATCCATGATAATAAATTGGTAGAGACCATAGTTTGACTTATAAAACATTAAACAGAAAAGCCCAACATCATCAGTGCATGATGGTAAACTACACTCTTACCAAGTGGAATAAAAATAGGATGAGTCACATTACAATTGTGATATGACCCATAAGGATAACATAGTGTCCATATAATAGTAAAATACTAACTTACCACACGTCATAAACATGGGATGCCTTAGTGTCCTCGCTATAGGAGACATCAATCCCCCTATGTCTGTTTTATACCACAATGATTTTTGAAAATAAATATTCCTTGATTCCCATTCCAATGGGATATATAGTGATTACTAGGGCATTAGTATTCATTCCCACCCCTCCATTTAGAATAAATTTTCCCATTTCCCCGCTTATTTTCTAATATATATGACCTTAAACTATGTGAATTTAGTTTTAATATACTAATGTGGTATGTGTGCCAACATTTCATCCTTTCATGTTAGATTATACCTATTTCAGGCCATAGAAATTCCCATATAACAAAAACACCTAACTCATATCATGATGAAATTAAACTGTAGGATAATTTCTTATGGTATAATCATTATGACTATAAACTATGTATATCCACCCCTCATTTGCCTGGTTTTTTCTTCTCCTCTAAATCAGTAAGATAATTCCCCCAACATATTATATTACTATATATGGATTGATTAATATTCCCTTGGGATATGTTGTGAAGTACAGTCCTTCTATATAGGGTCCCAAATGCATTTTCATCCCAAGAAACCCATTACCCACAATGGTATCTTCTCAAAGTTCCCTTATAAATTCCCTGATGCATTAATAAGTCGAGATGGACTTATGAACTGACAAGAGGAATAATAAGGGGAAACTAAATGTGTATGACTAGCTAACATATGCAACACATGATGATAAAATAGAGCCTTACAATGTATGAAACTAGGATTACACAAATGAAAAGTGTGGGATGACCCAAAAAATATCCCTAGAACATGAAGTCAAAATGTCATCTTACATTATATAAAATCATGATTCCTTTAATAAAATGTATATGATGATTCCATTTTATTACAATATAAGACACCACACCTCCATCATAATTTTTCTACCATTCCACATCCTCTAACAATGCATTATATGGTTCTCATTCTCATGGTATACATAGTGAGGGGTATACCACAAGTATTCAAGCCCAACCTCATCGCCAACATATTTCATGTTTTGCAATAGTCCATGCATTATGACCGTAAACTATGTGAAACCTTCTTAAGGATATTTTTGTGTGGGGTGGAACCTTCATGAATCATTTCATTCTAGGTTTTATATTTTTTTGAATAACCTGAACATCATCAATGTAACTACCCATTCACTACGATCTATGATATTTAACTAGGAGCTGTGGTTCATGAAATATGACCTTAAGAAATTTTCATTCATCCTATTTCACCAAACCTTCACAAATTTTTCTCCACCTTAGTTCCCCAAAAAGCTAATAAACACTTCTATTTTTCATCTCATAATTTCTTGAGAGGATTTACCCTCTGGAATTTGTCATTTCATAATCCATATTCCAAAACTATGTGTGTCTTGATTCCCATTCCCAATTGATACATAGAAATTTCTTGATGCAATATCATGGGTTGAACCCCTCAATTGGATAGTTACATGGTATTTCCTCCAAAAACATCACAACATCATCATGGTTATAATATATTGTGTTTTTTTGTGAAAGAGGGTCTCATTGAACCTTCTTTCACAGCACGTTATAACTCTTTCATGGAACACAGTCCTCCTAAGAAACCACAACCATGATACAATATTTATGACCAAAAACTAGTAGCTAACCTTTTTTTTCAAATATATATTACCTTAAACCATAAACAATACATTTATTCCAATCTCAATGAAATTATATTCGTATAAACTTTATTTTGATTTGTATGACATACAATTGAAATGTATGATATCCTCATCACAAGATGTTAAACTATGGACTTAACTTGTATGAAATTGGGATTAATCATATGTTAAATATGATTATAATAACCCAAAATAGCATAACAAAAAACATTGATTAGTATCCTTACCTCTTATAAAACCGGGATTCCTCATAGGATATGCATTGGATGAAAAAAACAATATCCTTATCATGTGATTTCAAAATGTAGCCTTAACCCATATGAAATCAGGATCACTCATATCATAAATCTGAGATTAACTAATCTAATGTCCTCATCACATGATCATAAATTGCATCCATAACCTATACTAATCTTTTATGCCTCAAATTATAAGATTATTTGATATCCTCACTAGATAGTACATCAACTATTTGGGGTCGATCTTCTAATGTGCCACATTTTATAACTATGTGTGTCTTGACTACCATTTTTATGGGTTACATGGTGACAACTGAATCACATATCCAATTAATAGTCCTACCATCAAAACAATTTAGGTTCTTTCCCCTTTGTGAAAGTTTTGATTCTCACCGACTAGACTATTCATCCACCACTTTTGAGTACGTGTTGGAATAGCTCCTTGGTCAATCAATATTAACTCCAAGAGATTTCAAACATCAACATTCAAACATCATTATTCCTTTAATTTGGATCATTATAATAATCCAAATCCATATGGGATCATTAAAATTAATGGTTTCGAGCCACAAAGTCTCACGTACCATTTTAGGATAATGCCTCGTTGGATATTCAGTAACAAATTAAAGATACCATGTTTCAAACCTAATCAATTGTAAATAAAACATTTGTTTTCCCCATCCTAAACTATGGAAGATATATAAGGTGTTTTTTGATCATGAAAAATAGTTTTCTCTAGTTTTTAGTCATTATAGTTTTGCTATAAATGTATTTAAATTCAAGATCTACCATTGTTGTATTTTTTTCCACTTTTTACATTTGTTGTGTCCTCCCCTTTAAATAATGGGATATCCATACCGCTTATTTTCTAACATCGAGTTTCGATCATGTTGTCGCTAATGTTGGGAGGGTAGTTTTCATAAATCAATGTTGATATGAACTAATGAACCCTTGGTCTAAACATTGTGGCTTAAAATATGGATCCCAAGTACTAGAATCACAACATTAAACTACGTGAAATTAATCATGTGAATGTTTCATGCAGTGTTAGGCCACTATAGTCCCGAATTAATTTTGGACCACCTCCCTCAAATACATTAGAATAATTTAAGATTGTACCTCTATGGTCCATCACCATGACCATAAAATATTTTCAAATCAATCTAAAATATTTAACTATAAACTAGGAGTTCAAATCCAAGAATCCTGTCATTAAACTGGGTGAAATTCTCCATTGAAATGTTTTATGTGGAATTAGGACAACTTGATAATCAATTAATGATAGGGAAACACTATTCTATACTAAAATTTTTATTCTGGTATGTTTATGCAATCCTCTAAACTATATGACAGTAAACAGGATGCCATTTCCAAGAAATGGTCCTCTAAACTATACACACAACCCCATGTTATATATACTACAACATTAAACTAGTTGTAAATTTCTCTAGAGTATTTTGATTGGTGTATGTTCTTCTAGCCACAATGCTCCCTTTTGTCTTGAACCCTTCATCTTCATAAAAAACATTCATGGAGAGATACCCCTCATGGTCAAATATCTATGAACAAAAATTATGTGTCTTGGTTAGATAATTATGATCTCATTTTATGTAAAATTTCGTGGTCCATTCTTTATGACATAAAAATAGGATTTAGGGTCCTATAATTGTCCCGACACATTGTATGTAAATTCATAGTCTGACTGGTATGACATTAAACTACCAACAGAAAGAGGAGAAACCTATTCGAGGTTGAATACCATTTGAGGATAATTCTAAAAGAGTTTTAATCCCACCTAAATATCAAATATGTGACTTGGGAGCAAACACAAAGATAAAAAGGATGCGGTAAAGAGCTAGAAGGGACGCACTACGGACCCCTATAAACACATTATCATGTTCCCTTAACCCACCAATTCCGGAAAATATTGGAGCCAAATAATAAAATCCATTTTAATTATGATATCAATATTGATGTACCCAATTATTCAATCCTATTATTTCTCCACCATCATGGCTAGGAAGGGTTTATTCACATCATATAATCTGTCCCAATTAGATGATGTTAAACTATGTGAAAGCTTATTTTCACCATATGATGTTATGAGTTGTGAACCTCATCCTCATTGTATTAAATTGAACTCAATTTATATAATCCTTATTGAATTATGTTAAAAGAAAAATAGTCATAGTACATTTCTTGAGAATCCTCTTTCTCTCTTCATTAGTGGTAACCTACAACAACATTCACGTTCCTTGAACATCACTATGAATCTGAGATGACTATGCCCTTGGAACATGTGTTTGACCATTGTTCAGAATAATAAACTTAAAATTGTTTCTCAAAATCTATATTTGTGTAATTTTTAGAGTATTTAGCTCCATTAAATGATTTCATAAGTTCATCCCCATGCTTAACATATCCTTTGACAAGGATCCCCATCAACCTTCATTCTTGAATGAGTGCCCCTTGAGAGCATGGTCCCAAAACAAATTGGCTCACATACCATCCTAATACAAATCATTAATGAATTTTGATGAAATTTAAAATAGGTTATACGTTATAATCATTTTATGTGATCATCCCCCATTATTTTCCCTATTGTGAAAAAAATAATATATTCTTTTCTTCACTCATAGTCATTAGTTTCCATCCATTATCATGCCACCATTTTTCATTATAAATCTTGTGGGTTTCATTTAAATATATTTATAACCCCCTTTTTGATAGAATTTAATGTCCACTATGTTACCCCATTCATGCAATATCACACATTGAGAAATCATGTTGGTTTTTAATGATTTAGATATTAAATCCAACACATTCTCAATTAGGACCCTCCTAGTGGTTGATAAACATGTTGATACCCTGATTGTCCAACCCTTTTTATGTACTCAAATATAAATGATAAATATTATTTTTAGTTGTTTCTACACAAATACCGACTCACATGGGATTAGGTATTCACTATTGGGTTTCTTATCAATGTTTTCTTGATGATAAAAATTAATAATTTTAATGAATAAATGAATTTAAAATAAAATCAATAGTTTTGGAAGATCATACACATGTTTGTGACTCAAATTTATTATGGGATAATGAAAAATTTTCCTAAGGTGAAACCTTAGAGGCCATGCTATCGATATCATACCACCGCTATTGAGTGGCTCTTAGAGGCCAATGTCACTACACCTAATCTCCTTTCTCGTCCCCAGTGTCTGGGGGATGTTTTTAGCCCTGATTCACATTTGACCCCACTATTTTTTCACTCGATGAACATAGATATTTAATTTGTTTCCCTTTTAATACAATTCCACCAAATCATCCATTAGTTGGTAAATGATCATTTCTTTAGTAGTAATAAAAAACATACTCCTACTCTATCCCTTTAAGGTGAGTGATCTTCTATTTAGCTTCCTTAAAATTCTGAGATCCCTAAAAATTATTCATATTTTAGGAATGTGAAAATCTTATGCCTCAACATGTTCTCGTTCAATAATAAAGAACTAAGATAATGCGTGGAGGACACTAACTCTACCCCACCTATCCCTATCCTATCTAGACAATGGAAAATTGATACCACACAATTTAGATGCTTAACCATTGGAATGTTGGTGATTAAATTATGCACTCTCCTCAATTACGTGTTTTGGATGATTCAGTTTATTTGTGAACCATGTGTGTTTTAATCCTCAATGTTCTCAGTCCTCACTTGCTCACACATTTGAAAGACCACCAACACTACAGTGGTCGGGTCATGAGTAGTATAAAAACATTTCTCTTTATTAAAATTTTATTCTATATTAAATACTTAAAAGTACACTTAATACCACTCATATGATCAATAAGTCTTATTTGTTTAGGAAAAAAGTACATTGAATAACATCATGAACATGGGATACATCATCAGTATTGAGAACTTCCATAACATGCCTCTAAAATTCCATTGAATTTAAACTACATGGGATAACCTAGGGACATACATAAAAATGGGTGAGCATCTAATTTAGGTATGTGATTAAAAATATAATATTGTAATACATGTTAGAAAATAATAATATCAATACTAAAAAAAGGAACATGTATTATAAGGCATGATATATAATGATAACACAAATAAAACATTGCAAATATAGAGACAAGTTAGGATAATGTATTATAAACATTGGTTATGGATAACAATAAAGAAATCATGATGTAAAATGTAACATAAAAGAATCATGTTCACCCTCTACCACAACATGATGTGTCATGATGCTGAACATTACCAAATGCATTTTATAACTATATATTTATCGATGCTCCAGAAAATTTCATTTCATTATCATGATTAAGTGTTCCACAAAGATAATACAACATGGATTCCTTCATCGTCACATTTTATTCCATGATCATGGTGTGTGGAATAATTAAAAGAAATCCAATTTCAATGAATTATATGTTTATAAAGGTTAATAAAATTTATTGTAAATGGTCATGGTATTTAGTAAATAATTTTTATGGAAATGAAAATAATAGTAAATTTTTGGCTGCAAAATGAAATCACATTAAAATTCATAAAATGGATTGATGAGAGAGAAATAGGTATCTCATAATTTGGAAATAATATGGGAATTAATTGGGAATTTTAATGAAAAATCCCAACATTATTAATTTGAAATATATGTCACAATATAATAAATAAAACATTAATAAAGAATAGAATGTGGGGATTTTTTACTAAATTTCTCCAGGCTAATAGTTGTAAAAAAGGTTTATGGGATGGATTGATGATAGTGAAATGGGTATATCATATTTTATAAATCAAATTTACATTTAGGTGGATATACAATAACATTTCCCAATATGAACTAATAGAATGTAATATGAATAACATAAAAGTTGTGCTTGTATGGAAATTAAAAGAGAGAAATCCATTACATGAGTGTGTGACTCCAAATACTTGGGAGGAGAATATTGTGAGATTGGGGGTTCCTTGGGAGGAATCTTGATAGGGTATTAAATATAAAGGAATTATTAAAAAGATATTTAGTAACTATAAGTGGGATTTGAGGTTTTTTTTATAGAAAATGAATGGGAATTTTTTTAATACATTTGAAACATATGTTTTAGACTCTATATAAATCTAACGAAAACAAGAAACCTTCATATGATTTTCACTTCGTTTCCAAAAAATGGGGAGGTTTTCATTATTTTATATTTTCAAGGGATGATCATAATAAAACAATACCCTTTATTTGGTGCAAGTGAGTCATACTCTAAAGGAAAGGATTTCAAGACCATAAGACATATTAATTGTTCTAGAGGAATCACAAATGATGTAATTTTTTTTAAATAATCATAAAATAAAATTATTTTAAAGTTAAAACATATATATTTTAGTGGATACCCTCGATATTATATATTACATCACATTTGTGTCATTATGATGTCATAATACACACTGTATACTTATTCCATATTTATTTTTTACCCAAAAATTTGATTGTAACATATTATTAGAAAAATTAACCGTTTTCTATTTTGATTCTATGATTAAAAAAATAATATTCATTTTATCAAAATATTTTTCAGATTATGTGTATTTTCACTTGTATAATAATAATCTTTATTTATTAAAAAATGATGTGGCTTTTTTACAATAACTTTTTTCAAACCCTTATAAAAATTAAATTTTACTTCATAAAACTCATATGTTCAATTATATTTTGTTAAAATTATTTAACAATGAAAATTTATTAAGATATTATTTTTTAGAAATCCCCTAATTCATCAAAATAAACTTCTTAAAGGAAATTCAATATTACTTAAAAATACCATTTGTTTTTCATTATATTAAAATATTATTTTGTTCACACTGATTACTTTATCATTTATAAAGTAATAAAAATAATAAAAATAATAAAAGTTAGAATAAAAATTAAATATAAATACCCAAACAACTATGGTTACTTTATTTCTAGTCTTTGTAAAATAATTCTTAACCTTATACAACATATTTTCATTTTATAGGGTTAATTAATATTTACAATATTTACTGTTAATATTGAAAAAAATATGTCTAAGTTATTAAGTAATATTAATTATTATGATTCAAAATATGGACTCCATTTTATCAAAATCAATTCATAGATGTTGAATAATTTAATTTAATATAAAACTCGCAAGCATGATGAAAATAGTTTTTTCGAAAAATATTTTTTTAAGGAATAAATTATTTAAATTTAACTATTTCACTAGTAATTATATTTTAAAGAACATATATACATAAATATGGATATATAATAATAAAATTTCAATTATATTATTTCTCATTATTGTTTATTTTATTTTATTTAATAAGAGAAACATTATTCATTTTTTTCAGAAAAATAAATTTTTATTCTCACAAATAAACATATAATAAAAAATGGTATACAGATAACAAAAATGCACATAATTTAATTAAATATAACTAGATAAAACTAATGATACCTTAAAATCATATTAATATAATAATTGTATGTTTAAATTATTTAATATATCAAGAGAAATGACATTTTTACCTAAAAATAATATATTTCACAATTCACTGAACAATTTATGTTTTAAAAAAATAAACAAATTTCACCCAAATTTATTTTTTATATGATTTTATTAAAAATGGATTTTAATTTAACAAAGAAAATTTCTATAAATAAAAATATTTTTTATAAAAATGGAATAAAATCATTTTTAAAGAAAACATATTTTTAAGAACAAACATATATTAACAAAAATTGATTGATTATTTACTAATGATCTATCAAAATGTTTAGGTCACACACATAGATATAGATTTATATATATATATATATATATATAATTCACAATATAGTTATTATTATTCATATCGGAAAATTTAATGAAAATTTTAATTGGTTTTTTTTTTAAATCCTAGTTTTCTTGGGTTTGGTGTTGCATATCACATATGCAATCGAAAAATGTTTTCACTATTAATAATACATTTGTTGTTAAATTCATCCCCAATATAATAAATTATAACATTAGAATTTAATCTTCATATTGGTAAGAACATTTTTGATACATGAAATGACATTTATTGAAATCCCACATCATAAATATAATTAATAAAAATGTACTTGAAAAGATAGAAATAGAAGTATAGAGGCCACACATAGACTGTTTTCCAAGTAGGATAACTTTTTTGGGATGTGAAATCATTGAAATTGAAGATAAATATAAAGAAAATGAATCAATAATTAGTGATAGATTATTTTTTAGGATAATTTCATTGACTAAAACCATAAATATTTGATGTTGGAAAAGAGCATCAATTCATCGAAAATGTTTGTCCTCTGATAATATATTGTTTTTAAGATTATTTTTGTAGGTTTAGGGACTTCATATTAATATACAGACTGGTCAAATAATGAAATTTACTTTATTAATAAATATAATTTAATCATTTAATTAATTTTTATTATAATTTCATCTTTTTTTACTTAATTATTTGAACTCATGCTAATTTTTTTTTATTCCCGAGGAAGTAGAATAAGAACCTAATGTATCACCTAATCAACCAACGAATAATAAGGTATTCCTCATATATAAATTAATAGAAATGAATAATTGTAAAATTAGGTATGAATATTTTAAAATTATTAAACACATAAATGCAAATCTAATGACAAAAAATAGATAGCTTATAAATTACACGTTTTTAATTAACTTTTGAATTTATTGGCTTAAATATGTGTTATCCTTGTTCTATTTCCTAACTTATACCATGATGAGAATTATTTTCTACTAAATAAGGGTTCATAGTGAGCTCGTGAATTTTCCAAATCATTTCATGTGGTAGGTTCAAACTAGGTGTGCAACAAGGCATGTTCGGGTACACTAGTTCCCAATCGATTCTATCACAATGTGGTGTTTTTAGGTTTTACCCATGTATACATATGTGTCACAGCTACATAAATTTGATTTTTCTTAATGGGGTATATTTTATTGATATACTAAATAAATTATTCTTAACAAAATAAAGGGATGATTTTTTATTCTTATTATTATATCTACTACTTTCAATATAGTTTTCTAATCATAATCCCAAAAATAACTAAACATAAAAATTGATACCAACTATGAACACTATAATCATTATTAAACATTAATTATATATTTATTACATAAAATTATAATTAATACAACCGGAAATATTAATAAGACATGTTTTTTGGGAATTAGGTACATATCATAACATCTTAAAATAATATACAACAACTTTATTGAAAACTTCTCTATCATACTTCTAAAATACTATTTATTTTCAAACATCATGAGATAAACTTGGGACATACATAAGAATGGTTTGATCTATAAAAACCAATAAGGTAATAACATGTATTAAGGAAATAAATGTTATAAAATAATCATATCAATGGAGTATGTAAGGAACATGAATAATAATGAAAGATAAAGAATGAAAACCTAAAGAAAACATGGTAAATGTGGAAACAATGTAAAATAATGCATTACAAACATAGATCAAGGATAACAGATAATACATCATGATGGTGGAATTCCTTTAATGTAATTAGGTTAAATCACTATACGAATACGACATATCAAGATACTATACAATAACCAATGAATTGAAGTGTTATATAATTATGGTCACACCATCACTTTCATCTCATTCTCGTGATTAAGTTTTCCATAAAAACCTGAAAAATATAGTTATTCATTGTTATATTTTATTCCATTGTCATTGAGTGTCGAATACATACAAGTGTGTCCCATTCAAAATAATTATATCTGTATAATGTTTCATACCACTGATATGAAAGGGTTATGGTATTCACTATACAGTTATTTTTGCATTGAAAATCATCAGGAAATTTTGAAAACATAATAATGTCACATAAAAATTCATAAAATGAGTTTATGAGAGAAAAATGGATGACTCATAATTTAAAAAGAAAATTAGTAGTAAAATTTATTTGGGAAAACATAACCCAAAATTAGTAATTCGAAATGAAAGGAATAAGATAATAAAGAAAACTACAATAACAAAGATAATGTGAGGATCCCTTATTAAATTCTACATGGTACCGGGTGTACATGATAGTTAATGTGAGGTATTGGTGAGGGTCAAATTTTTCTCTCATAATTTATTAAGAAAATTTTTCATTAATGAGAATATGTAAGAACATATCAGCACACAATAAAATTGAAACTAAGAGACAGAACATAAAATAGGTGCTTTACTAGAAATATGAATATTGAAATCCCTTACATGGGTGTGCGAATCCAAAATAATGGAAGGAGATTCTTGAGATCTTAAGAGAGCCTTAGGAGTACTATATAGAGTGGATGGAATAGTGAGTATGGGCTCTATGTAATATTTTGGGAAGATAAGAAAGAGATTGGGGTGGGTTTATATATTAAATGTGTGTAGATATCTAATTATTTTTCAAACATTGGTTTTAGACACTATAATAAAATAACAAAAACCAAAAAACATCCCCCAGTTTTTCCCATGGTTACATCCAAGTTGGACGATTTTTAATTATTTTATAAGTGCATGGGATCATATTAATAAAATAATACACATAATTATGTAGAAGTTTTCCATCCTCTTATTGAAATGATTTTAAAACCATAAGACATATTAATGGTTTTGGAGTACTAATAATATATTTATAAAATTAATAAAGTATACATAAAATAACATTATATTAAATAGAAAACATATATATTTCCTTTTATACCATTTATGTTATTTATTACATCACTTTTGGGTCATTATGGTTTAATAATACTCACCAAATATTTATATAGTATTTACTTTTTACTCAAAAATTCAACTGTCTTTGAAAATTAATAAAACTAAATTTTGTATAATTTTGATATTTTGAATAATTTTTTTTCAGTTTATGAGAATAATTTTATAAATAAGAATATTTTAAAATTTAAAATATTAATCGACATTTAATGAGAAATTTTGGGGGTTTATTTATAATAACTGTTTTTGAACCCTTATAAAAATTAAATTTGACTTCAAAATATTTATGTGATCATTTATATTTAATAAAATGTATTTAAAAATAATATTTTATAAAAATATATTCTATTTAAAAAATACATTAATTTCTCAAAATAAATGTCATAATCAAAATTCCATATTACTTAGAAATACAATTTGTTTGTTTCATTATATTAAAATATAATATTTATCAAACAGAGTAGTTAATAATTTGTTAAGTAAAGTCAATAAAAAATATAATAATTATTATAAATAAAAGTAAATATATATATTCATTACAATTATGTCTCATAAATTTATAGTCATTGTTAAATTTTTTTACAATTAATTAACATATTTTAATTTTACCATGGTAATAAATACTTATTACATTTACAATTAATATTTTAAAAAATATTAAGTTGAAATTATTACCGAATACTAATTATGATGATTACAAATATGGAATACATTTCATAAATATAAATTCAAAGTGGTGGGAAAATTTAATTTAATATAAAACCCACAAACATGAAGAAACACTATTTTTTAAAAAATATATTTTTAAAGAATGAAGGATTTCAATTTAACTCAATACCTAGTAATATTAATTATATGAATTTAATATTAAAAAATTAGATATATAATCTAAAAAAAGTATAATTTATAAATATGAGGTACTTTATTTATTTAAATTATATATTCACTATGAATTTGAAAACAGCTTTCATAAAAATGCATTTTTAATCCTTAATATGAACCTTTATTAAAATACATAATAAAGATGATTAAAATTACTTAATTAAATTAAATATATCTAAATAATAATCAATTTTCCATGAAATGATATTGAACTAATAATTATAATTCTAATGTAATTAATTTATCAATAGAAATGATTGTTTTACAAAGGAACAGTATTTTCACATTTCATTGAATAATCTATATTTTTCAAGGAATCTTAAATTTTTCCCCATGTTAATTTTGATATGATTATATAAAATATAGATATATTTTTATCATATAGATTTTCTAATAATAATAATATTTTTTTATACAATGTAATTATAATTATTTTTGAAGAAAAAAAAATTTGATGAACAAAAGAACTTTAAAATTAATTTTTTAATTATTTTCAAAAAAAATTATAATATATTTAGGACATGTATATATATTCATATTTCATAAATTAGTTAATTTTAATCATTTTGGTAAATTTATTGGAATGGTTAAAACAATCATATTTAAATAATCATTATTTTTTGGGTTTGGTGTTGTGTATCACAAACACTACCAAACATAGTTTTTTCTTTAAAAAAACTCAGAGTGTTACAGGAATTAATTTACTATGGTGGATCAAATAATTTTTCTAGGGGAAATAAATCCTCTATAGACTCCTCATCAACAACAGGAGCCTCAACGAGAGGGTCACCTACCAACTACGACGCCTCTAAGGTGGGCTTATCCCTCACCTCCTCCTCTAGAACCTTTATCAGTGGCATGAGTTGAACCACCGTTTTTCATGGCCCTAGATCCATAAGATTACACCAAAAAATACATCTAGGATTTGTGAAACAGTTTTATCCTCCCTAATTAAATTGATTTACGACATGATATATGCCTCCTCCATTGAGTATTTGGCTGTAACGGCCTCCTCCGGTGATAGTTCCATGGAATTTTAGATTCCATATCCTCCTCAACAACCTTCATCAAAAGAATTCAATCATATACCAATTCATATTTATGATCTAGAATCGCTATATCATGATATGCTCCAAATATAGTTCGAAAATCCATTTGAAATATACTGTTATCCATGAATTACATGTAAGAATAAAAACAAGAAAGTACATGTTAAAAAAAGAAATGATTAATGGAAAACTATTACCTTGTGGGCAGCTCAGAGAGATTCACAAGAAATCCCCCCTAGAGTGGGAACATCCCTAGAAGTCATTGCATTAGTTGAAAAGGACACTTCAGCCGAGTATTGTATTCTTGTTGTCACAATATCAGGATCATTCCATGTGCTCGCCCCTTTAAGGGATGTGGATCCTCTATCTTCACTAGATGTCCATCACAAACCTGCTCCTCTTCCATACTCACCTATTCTATCACAAGGGAACATTTTTTAGAAAACATATTAGAGGATTTGATGTGTTCATGTAACAAATGATTAAATGATATGTCATATCAGTGGTGAGACCTCCATCACCAGTGGATTCTTGGTAGGCCAAAATTCCCTAGAAATTCTCATATAGCCAATCTTTTAGAAGAATACACACATCTAGATAACTTTTTTAGTGGTATGGATAAGACCTCATCCTTGAACCACTATTACTCTTCTGATCAGTGGATGCATAGGGCCACCGGAGTATATCTGATCCGATAGCTCTTCCAGGTATAAGACCATTTCACCACTTGGGACATGGAAGCATGTCCTCGTATGGACTAGCCTAGAGTGGATTATCCCATCCATGTTGAGGTGATTCCATATCCCATGGGGTGTATGGGTTTTCTAATGGAATCCCTAACTCTCTTAGGAACTGGGAAAGACAACATCACCAAGGACAACATAGTAGTGCTATCACATCCCCAAACCTTTTATATATACCGTTAGGACAATACAAAAGGTTGATCCTTCCTCCCACAACCACTTTAATAAGAGGTTTGATCTTGTGTTTACTCCCCTTCATATAGCCTTCTGTTATTTTGGATCAGGAGCTTCCAATTCTACAGAGGCTTCTCCACCCACTAAACTTAACCCACTATTGTAACATGTCCCAACTACTACCCTTTATTGATCATATGGTTGTGGGACCCCTCATTCTTTGGTCTAAATGTTTCTATACCCCATAATGCCCCATAGATATCCATTCTCCTAGCTCAACACATAATCATGGGTGATACCATATGCAACAATAAGTTTTGGTAGCTAGTTTCATCACCTTCCTTCTTCATGTACAAAATGTGACATATCTATCTAAAGAACATGGTTTTGCATTCATTGTTCCCCCTATGTGAACAAAATTGGGGTCTACCACCAGATTAATCATAATAACTTTATAAACTTTTATGGGGAATGATGATCCAAGATCACATTACTAGCCACCATATCCTCTTGTACCCCACCTCAAAATTCCATGTGTTATAACCAATGAAGAAAATAACACAAGAGTTCACTAGTCACCATCCCCATGGGAAGCTGTAATGGGTGGACCATGAAGTGGTCAACCAACCCATTCTTCTCCAGCACATCAACAATGCCAAATATGAGATGTTGAATCAATGTGATGTTGAGTATTAATAAATGAATGTTAGTATCATGAGGGGTGATGTGGTTCAAATATTAATATCCCCCGTGAGTTTAGATACCAAACTATACAGGAAATGGAAGGAACCAAAAATATTGAAGGGGATATTCCGTTGGATTATTTGGTGAAACAACTTATATATATTTTCCATTAAAGGAACCATGAGGTTGATGTGCTAATCCATCGCCATCACCACCTCCAATATAATGGTTCTTGACCAAAAGATATGATTTTATCCTACATCGAAAGAATCCAATCAGAGATTAGTGTGGTGATGAATTTTGTAAGGCTAAAAATGTGATCCTTGATATTCTCTCTATAGGCCGATTGTATGCACTTTCTGACTCTATAATCCTATAGTAATAGTACTCATCATGTCAGAGAAATTACTTAGGGCATTTATGCAGACTCCCATGTAGTCATTTCCTTAATTTGTTCAAAAAAATTTCAAAACCAACACACAAATGAAATTTTTATTATCCCCATCTTAGGTTCTCCTATCCCTTATAAAAATACTAAAAATGACATTTCTATGCATATATGATACTCTTTTCCCTCCCATACACTCTATATGGCGATGAATCCAACAATAATGTACACTTTTATCAGGATCCCATTAATTTGCTGGAGATTCCAAAAGTTTCTTCCAACCTCCTCATGGTTCATATGAAATTTTTTGTTCCATGTTTACCATATCAGAAATTGTTATGGAATAATTTCAAGTGATTTTATAAGTATAACTATGAGGATAATTATTCCTCATGATTCCTATCAAATTTATAATCCTCGTCAAACTCCTAGAATGACTACCACTCATAATATTCCAAAACCCACTTGCCATTTTAGTTTTCACCCTAGTGGAGGTCTCCACCTTTAGTTTATCCCACAAAGGGTTCCCAAGGACTACCCTGAGAATCATATCATGTTGAGGTGGAGAATAATCATCCTCCAACACCCCCTTGACGTTGTTATAATGGGTCTATAAGGTGTGTGTAGTGAGAGATGCATGGTACGTAATGATTTGTCTCCCAATTTCCCTATTCCACTAGTATAGTGCATCTGTTATCCTGAACTAGTATGCTGGTTCATCTCAACCAGAACTAGTTATAAAAACTCCATCACATAGAAAGGAAATATATAGCGGGATCCTCTATGAAATTGGACATTCCATATGAGCCTCTGTAAATGGGATAGTAATTGTTTTATAATATAGAATAATCCAGATGATCTATGCAACCATAATTTTCTTGTATATTTCCTCACAATAATTTGAAATTTTATTTTCACTGTCAATTTACATAGTTCAAGACTATAAACGTTTTGTATTTGGTTCATGGAAGTTTAATTTCATAGTATTACTCGTGAAGGTTGAGTTTGAAAAAGTTTCATGTTAAAAGATGTATGTTCACGTAATTTTATTTTCTAAAAGCGATGAGTTTTATGAGAAGTGAAGACTGAAATCCTAAAACACATGTAAAGGTATCAATTTTAATAATAAAATATTATTGGGCCCCATTTCACGAATAACTAATCTTCAAAATAATTCCACACCCAAATTTATTTCCATACAATAAATCTATGTTTCATGAATACAGATTTAAAATCCATAATTTTTTGTAATTATATCTTAGATTCTAATCATCTTTTACCCCGTCATATCCTATTCTAGGAGGGGGAATTTGTCTATGTGGAAAAACACATGTCATAAGAGATTTTATGGGAGGAATGAGATGTTATACATGAATTCATTCTATAACAGACCAATAATACACTCAAGGAACTATATTGGTGAATTTATAGACCTCTTATGAATTGATGTTTCCTAAAAAAGTCTTCAGATGTGTGATGGTTTGATGCTAAACATTTCAGATAAAATATCTATTTCATGGAACCCTGTTTGATTGTGAATCTCATAATGTTTCATAAAAACCTCTATCTTTCTCAAAACTGATTATATTTCCTATATATATCCTATAAATAACCCATATATCATACTATCAAGGGTATGTGAAATTTTATCTTCCCAAAAAACGTCTGATTTTTTATACTCAACAGATAAGCAAGTGGGAGAGAATATTAATTTCCAAAGGTTTCTATCGTTCAGAAAAACACCTCCTATGGGTTTTTAAGAACCTCACCCTATGGTGGTGACGTGATTCATGAAGGACTAGAGAATTTTTGTAAGAAATATTGCGTTTTTAGTTTTTTTGGTTTTCACAAGATAACTATCATTTACAAAACCAACCACATGGGAAACTAGAATTTATCCCAAGGTAGAGTTAACATTTTTCATAAAACAGACTATTTATCCAGACCCCTTACGATTGTAAGAACCATGTCCTCCATAAAACTCCAAACATTTACAAATACCCATACTTTTCAAAAACCATAATCCAATCCTCCTTGTGGTGCCTCCTTTTAGAAAACTTTCGTTCATGAATGCTGGGATCCTAGGTCCCTCATACAGATCCTGGATTGGTTCAACAACATCCCAAATTCTAGGGAAATCAAAACTACATACTCTTGGGTCCACCTAATATTTTTTAAAGTTATACATGCTAATTAATCCAATCGTTGGATCCTAAGAATAGGAACCCAAATCCAATTACTCTTAATCATAGGTACCCTAACAACATGCCTCCAGATTTCACTCATCTATGGTAGTTACAATGCAATGATTCGCCCATAGTTTCATGACTAGTGGCCACTTAATCCCTAATGGTGATGAGATAGAGGTAAAACCATATAAATCTCAATTTATGTACCTTATTAAAAATATCCCTATAACATTGAAATTTTGACCATTCATGGTGTAACCCCCATCTATGTATGTGAAACAAGACATATACCTATGAAGCGATATATCCTAGTAATTCAATGTTAAGCTTACATGCAATGTTATCGGCACATTACATTGAACAATAGAAATACCCAATGCCATTACAAAGGTGAGGAGTCCAAGGGTGACAGGCATGATGATACAAACAGGTCAATGGACACAGTGGCATTAGACGATGTCCAAAACATGGCATGGAAGGAAGATGCTGACCTAAATCATCTCATTCCTTATAAGAAACTGATAGTGGATAATCAATTTACTATCAATGTTCCAAAGTCATAAGTTGATAGAATTCATTCTAGATCACTAGAAGTTGACATTAATGAATAGAAATATGAATGGATGGTCACTGAAGACAATATTTTGGCTTCTGGAATCAATGAGATGAAAATAGAACTAGATGAATACATTCGTACTTGGGATAGGATGGCCGACCACTTTCAAGATCCCATCAAAGATGAAACTAATGCAATGGGAACATCGTTCTCATGGAGAATACATATGGTTTTTTATTCCAAATATTAGTGTTTTTTTGAACAGTTTTGTAACCTCTTATGAGGTCTGACCTAAGGCTAGATTGTATTCTATTTGGTTTTATCACATTCCCCAAATGTGATCTTTTAAAAAAAATAAATTGAAGGAAGGAGTTACCATATAAAATTATCATAGGATGACCCATTGATGATCATCATGGGATTCCACTCCATTTTCCACCAAGGGAAAAAGCATTATAAATAGGTTTCATCCATGCATAACCCCACACCTTCCCTCAGGGGTTCTACTTCCACGAATCAAGAATCCAAACCACATTATGATAAAAATCATGTAATAACCCTTTCATGTGACCTCAAACTACAAAATTGAACTACATTGGGTTTCATCCCATTCTACTAATAGTGTACGTAGGACAACTCCATGAGGTTCAGTCCAAATAACCTACAAGTGTCCCATATTTCCACTTAAGAAATGCTCTGTCAAACCTTTGAGAGTAAAATCCCCCCCAGGGGACACACATAAGGAATCTATCCTATCCCAAAAATTCTTTAAACCTACATGAGACATTTCCTCTAAATACATTAAACCTATACCTAATATTTCCACGTAAGATGTAAAACATGTACCCAAATTGTCCCCTCAAGATGGTAAAACAACATCCTACCATTCCGCAACAATATGTTAAGAATAAACTCAACCTACCCCCCCCCCCAATACATTAAATATTCTCTATAATTTCTCCCACAATACGTTAATCCTACACCCAACCTATCACCACATGATGTTAATACTACACACAAAATATCCCTAAAATTCTTTAAACATTTTCCCATCCTTTCCACACAAGATATTAAACATGCCCCGAACCAATCCCTACAAGATTTTAATATTGTGACCTCAACCATAATCCATACCCCAAAAAATAATCAAGGAATTACTGAGGTAAAAAATGCATATATGAATTATACCCCTGACGTTAACAACCATGTGGCTATCATGTGATGACATGGGTACTGTACCTAAGATACCACAAACATGACATGACCTATAAAAGTGGAATAATTTATATGTACCCCACATACCCATTCTGGACACATGCACAATGTTCCCAATAATACTACATCTTTGACAAAAGGTTACAACTCTATAGGATATATTCATTGTAATTAATTGGTTTATATATTGAAATGGCGTCGAGAATTTGTTTCCTTAAATTTAATTAATTCTATGGGGGATACATGAACTAGGTGTTGATATCTAAGGAGGAATCAATAGAAGGAGAATCTGAAATTCTATCATATAATTTACATTATTGATAATAAATATTTATTTAATTATATAAAAACCATTTTCCTTTGGAATTTTGGAAATATGGGAAAATAGGTAGAACATGTGGCACACTTTCGATAAAAAAAGATTTGAAAGAAGATATTTTTTTAATTATTTAACTTTTGATATAGACTGTGGATTATTTACTCATGGTATATGTAACTATAAATAATACTTACCAATTTCTGTAGAACATCATTGTTTATTCTTTTCCCCAGGATATGAAAAAGAATTCTTGAATGAATTTAAGGATGACAAATGTTTTTCATTAATTTGGTTTATATTTTATCCCCAATGTAAAATGGGTATAATATATGTTTATGGTTATACAAGACAACTAAAATGATCTGTCCTTAATAAATATTCACCTTATATCATTTCTAATGTTGTGAAGTATCCACTAGATCAAGGTTATTAGTGTCTTGATTAGTACATGTATATTTATCAAAACATATAAATCAATGTGGGAAGAATCCAATAGACATGTATTTTATCAAGAACCATTATCCTAATGATGTATTAACAAATTTAAAATATATGAAACTATTTATAGTGAATAATATGTCAATCATTCCCAAACCCACACATAAGATAATGGTCACACTATTACACTTATATAAACATGTCTCCCCTCAATTTATGTTGAAAGAAAATTGATTGACAACGTCATGGAAATATATATTCCACTACTAATATTATTTATCCAATAAATTAATGGTATATATTAAATTATATAACATAAAATTAACATTTTTATCATCAAAACCATTAGATTATTAATCTTCACAATCATAAGTAGATTTCAATCAAATAAATTGAATTTAAAACCTATATGGTCGATCTAAAATATCATATTAAGTCATCATTGAAAGGAAATTTCAAAAAGATTTTTTTTAACTACAAATATTGTGTTTCTATTATTGTTATTATCATTATATATTTTTCTAACCTATAAAAATAATCTGTGTAATATAGGTCAATAGTATTTTATTTATTTCAATTATTCTTTAGTAAAAAAACATACACCTTATTCATCTTATCCTTTATGGTGGTTATATCAAGTTTGATATATAATTTTTATATACTGACTTTATTTCATATTTAATGTCCTTAAACTATTTTTGTGATAAAAATTCCTACTAAATTCTTGATATGTTGTAGGTTCATCTTACAAAAACTCAACTAGAAAAGAACCACATCATTGTAGTTAGTCAATTAATTCAACCTTCCATTCATTAAGTGTTTAACTAGTTTTTGAGATATTATTAATGAAAAAGTGTTGGTAATAGTAGGAAGGCAAGAGAATAGATTTGGATTTAAGTGATGCAACGCCATTGGGATCCTTGAGAATTTACTATTTCTATAAATATTTCTGTTAGCTTTACCTGGTACACAGTAGCCTTGTATCTATCCAAGTAGAAAAATTATTTTTTTAAAGGAAAATTTGATATTTTAATGTAAAAATAAATTCCCCCATTTAAATAACTTTAATAAATACCACTCATAAAACATCTATAGATCTCTCGTTTAAGATCTACATCTCTACATTTAATTCTTTATTTTATGTACATCTATTGTTTTTCTATCATGAAGCAATGCTATTTCAAGAGGCCATCTATAGTGAATCTAAAAATTTCCTTCATTAATAATTATTAGATTTTTATATTTTATGGAAACAAAACAGTAATTTTTTTCTAAATCATATGAAATAATAAATTGAGATCTAAATCATTGTAAAGTAAGGGAAACACCTTTGAAAAACTTCTTCATTTATATTATGACATTAGTTAAGAATATATTCTAATGGTTCCCCCATATTGGTTAATAAAAATAATTATGACATGGAATAATACTTCTCTTAGATTAGGAATCACATGAAATATAGTTTTGATAGGGTATCCATATTCCACTATAAGACTATTACAAGGAATGGAGTAACAACCACATGGGGTAAAATTAGAATGAATATAAATCCATGTTTTTCTTAGTATATTTTTTTTTGGATACTAAAATAATATTGGTTTCATTTAGGATTTATATTGTCTCATTCTTGTTATTTTATTTGATAATATATTATATTTTGGATACATTATTATTGGATTGTGAGTTATACATATTTTACATATGACGATGTGATTTATTTGAACCACTAAGAAATGTTTTTCATATATATGGGATACTATGTATATTGGATATGAAAACCAAGTGGTATATAGTTATTATATGAAAATTTATAATTTTTAATGTGGTATCCATGTGTTATTATAACATTAAATTGATATTCCTTGGTGATGAAATATAATTTGGAATAGGTATGCTAACAGCATAAAAGAATGGGGACACCAACTCACTATTATATATATATATACTATGGTATGGGAGTTATAATTCCTTGACTTCTTTATAAAATAAGTACAAATATTCATTGACTTTGTTTATGAATGGATATCTATATCGGATGGGTGTTGATATACATTGAATTTATTTATGATTTGTGGTTACCTAGTCTTAATATGGAAAATCCTTGATATTATAGAGATATATTTATATATATCATCTTATGAATTGAGGTTTTTTTTTTGGGATCTATGTTTAGGTTTAAAAAATTATATTTTGGTTTTTGTGGGCCAATTCTCACATGAGAACTGACAATTATTTATTGGTTGTTTATTGAATTTATCCGATGTTTCAAAATTCTTGTTTAGTTATATTTAGTCATTAGTATCTAATTAATGTTTCTACAACATGATCCCATTATTAGGAAAGGTTATAAGAGTTTTTTGTGTTCACCTATTGGGTATAATGTACACACACTCTAGTTACGTCCTTTTTGGGATATGAAATGATATTGTTTATCAAAATATAATAAAGGGGAAAAACAAATAAAAGGGGTGCATAAGATGGTATATGGAATTAAGTGAACCATTTTAAAGATCATGATGGATAAATCATGCTAGGAAATCATGGATATATACAATATTTTAACATGTCTTGTCTAATAATAAGGATTTTTTGTTCACTCATTAGAGTGAAGTTTTTTTTATTGTTTTTTGTATAATAATGATATGTCAATTTTATCATTCTTATTTGATATTATAAATATTTTATATTATATTTTAATGTATATATATATATATATATTCTTTAATACACTACTATTCGGGTAAAACATGTCTATGACAAATTGGTAACCTTTGTGGATAGTTTCATAATTTTTGTGTGTATATTTTCATTAGAGTGCATGAACAAATTATTGTTGGAACTCTGATTAACTATTATAGATTTAATATTGTTAAAACAATTTACAATTGGTTATTTATTTTATTCCATGTGACTATCACTAGATTCTTGTCACTAGTACATGTCTTTATGATTATGTGGTGATGTAATTTGATTGTATGACATAGGGTTCATAAAAATTAATTTAAAACTGATGAATAGATATTTTTATTGGGATTATAAAAGACATATGATCAACCATATTAAGTAATTACCACATAAATATGTCCATCCAATATAATTTAGTGGAACATTGATTTACCAAAGTTATTCAAATGATGCTTCTAATTTTTTCATAATATCATTTAATATATTCATGTCTCCAAAATCATTAATATTCAAATATAGGTAAGAAAAATTAGGTTTTTGTCATAACTTTATTAGAAGTAATTGGACATTTTTATTATTTTAAAAATCAATATTAAATAGAGAGTTTTTTCCCACTAATTTATTCCTGAAAATTAGATTAATATAAATTATTAAATTGATTCTATATTTTATATAATTAATTTTTAAATATTTGTTATTAAAAACTCCATACATATTTTTTATATATGTTTTGAAAGTGTTTTTGTACTAGCTAAATTATTTGAAATATTTGATAACAACTAAGAGAATGTATGAGGTTTTTACATTATTGTTCATATACTATTGAAATTCATAATTGCATATCCTTAGAAATTGTAACACCCCAAGCTTCTACGGTATTCATCTCTTTGAATAATGTAATAGCGTGTGTTGTACGCAACATCGAGTTTAAGACACACCACAACCAATCAAACTAGCTGTTATGAATAGTAATTCCTACTTATTGAAATTTTATAAATTTTATCTCTCAAAATGGTCTTCATTTTTAGATTCGATGTATCGAATTTAACCTAAGTTGAAATTTTGGTACTTTTCGGATAACTTTAATATTTCGATGAATAGTGAGAACTACTAAATTTTAATTCAAAAAAACTTTTTTTAATCAAAATAATTAATAGTGATAAATTATGAATTTGAGTGGTTTTAAAGTATATTTAGAATATATTTTTACCATTTAATACAATGTTGGTCATTAGACATAATTTCACAATTAAACCGAATATAAACAAGTATCAATCTTTTGATATATATTATATCTTAAAAACACGCTTTTTGTTTTGACAGAGGGAATTAATTTTAAAATAATTTCTGCAACTTCTGTGTTTTGAATTTGGAAAAATTGATTCCATATTTGGAATCAGGATGTTCAAATTGTATAAATAGGTAACTTTTATTTTTAGACATTTTGAATAATTACTTCAGTAAATATATTATTTACCATGATTAAAGGGTAAATCCGGTAAATAAGGGTTAAAAATAATATTATAATAATATCTAATTACCATAAAACGTTTCCTAACCTTATTGGTTGATACATGTCAGACCATGGGCATCTTTTGGTCGATTTTGGGACCCCATGGTGCCAGTTGTTAGTGATAGGCACACTTTATTTTAATTAAGTTAAAATGAATACAAAAATGACACAAGCATATATCTTTTTGAAAAACCAATTTTACATAGGGTTATATATGTTGGATTTTCGACTATAAATATTAATTATAAATATAACAAGATTTCCTACAAAATGGTATTTTATTTATAATTATATTTATTTATGACACAACGGTGATGCAGTAATTATCATAATAGTGAAAAATTAAAATGATTGATATTGTAGATACCCAAATAAATATAATATGAGACTTTATATTAATTAAACAAATTTTCTAGGTTAATATGAAATTTTAGGAATGATTTAATTAACTGTGTTTGAAGTAATCATTCTGTTATGATTTTGAGAAAAATCAATTATTGAATAGTGTCAAAATTGACATAAAAGAGTTTTTAAAACAAATATTAGATTATTAATAGATATTAAATTGATAATAATTTAAGGTTCGTCAAAGAGACTTATATCATGAAAGGTGTATCATTAATGGACCACTTTGGGGTCACTCGGATGTATATAGTATGTTTATTAACCATATAATATAAAAATACAAAGAGACATTATAAAAGTTAAACTAATTAACTAAGAGTTAATACTTAAATATAAGGTTAGTATAATAACCCAAACCTATATAAATTCTATTGGTTGAGTGGTTTTAGACCTATCCCCACCTTAAAATTTAAATAATCCACTTTGTAGCCATTAGAAATTGAATATGAATTTATTATGAAATAATTTTTCTAACTTTTCCAAAGGTGCCCCTCACCCCTCTTATAAAAGGGCACTCCCCCTTCTCTTTAATTCACACCTTCAAAGCCTTTTGGTTCGGCCAAAATCTTCCCAAATACTCTCTCAACTTCCCTCACTTCATCCTAGAGGCCTTCCTCTAGTAAGAAAGCCATCCTATGAGCCATTTTGATCAAATCAAAAGGAAGAACCCGAAGAAGAGGTAATGATTTCACCACCCTTTTCCATGTTCCTTTCTTCTTCATCCACTTCTTATTATTTTTTTATTACCATTATAAAATAATAACTACAGTACCTTATATATACTGTGATGTTATTATAAATATGGTACAACCATATTAAGTATTATATCCATCCTTTGAATAACATATCACCATACGTGCATACGTACGGTTTACCGTCTCCACGTCGTGGTGTAATTGTTATTCAAAAAATTATTATTTGGATGGGTATAATAATGATTAATAATTCATGTAAAGAATAAATATAACATGATAATAATTCTTTATATATGATATACCATCCAATTATATATTATTTTAATATCAAAAGAATGATATTGTCGCTCGTGTGTACGTACGGACTACCGTCTCCAAGAACGCGATGAGATTCATTCTCCATCGTATCCATTCAAGTATAATTATCATTTGATGATTTAAAAATAATATTTATGGACTTGATATCATTATGGATATGAATAAGATACAACCTATCCATTACAAACATGGCTTACGTAACAAAACATATAAAATAAAACGAGTAAGTTTACACCCAAAACAACGATAATACTAAGATATTATAAACAAATCAATGTTAAAAGATCATATATGATATCATATTAATGTATATGATTCTTTTATAATTTAATAACAATTATTTCACCATTATAAAGTATGTTAACCTACCCCAAACCAAGGAAAAGTACAAGTTAAGGGTTTATTTCTCAATCTCTTCATTATCCGAGGTTGTTTATACATAATAATCTACTGGGATCTCTTTATTATCCACATCCATGTTTCTTAAAAATGTATTTGAAAACATTTTTACTATTTAAAAGAATATGGGTTAAAGTCATTTATACCCTTGTTAGACTTTTTATAAGAGCTTTATAAAGTAATCTTTCCATCGTTTTCCAAACAAGGTGCTTTTTAACCTTTTCGACAGAATTAAGGTAAGAATGTTTTTTTAACTTATACGGCGGGTGCGACTATTTTCCGCCATTAAAAAATCATCTAAGCTTACCTTTCAATATTATAAGAATATTTTCAAAGAAAATGTTTTAATTTATAAATATATGACTCTTAAATGATTTCAAAATAGAAAGAGATATTTCTCTAAAAAGAGTTTTGATTTCATCTATGTCAACATCCTTTGATGGATTTTACGCTTATTTGAAGTTGATTTTTTATGATACAAAACTTCTATATTGTATTTAAGGTTTTGTGATGTGTTTGACTATGGATTTTCTATTTTTATACCATTCATGGTTTATGGTGAAAGTATTGACATTTCGTATGCTAATTTTAATACGAATGTTTATGTTATGTTTAAACCTTTTCATATGGGAATGCATTAGACTTAATATGTGACGGGTGGAGCCCGCTATAGCTCCTCGATGCATCAGTAGGTCTCATGAGACAAACTAGTGTCTTGTCACAAGGCCTTGGCAATATCTTATTTGTACTCTTGGCACGAGGCCTTGGCTACGTGGTTATGATTGTCCGGCATTATGCATTCCATCATTATGAAAGTGGTTATTGATATTGCATGTGATTATTCGATTAGTAGAATATCCCTGTGAATACGTAAATGGCATTATTTCATCTTATTTTTTCCATACTATGTTTAAGTTCACATTTAAAAGGATTTTGTTTTAGTTATACACTGCCTTAAATGTTTATTCTTATTTATGAAAGTTTTCACTATATTGTTGTCCTTACTGGGCATTTGAGCTCACCCCTTCTCTATGTATTATTTTTCCCAGGATGTGAATAAGTAAATTATGAATGACCTGAAGGGATATTATGAGGGGATAATAGTGTGGACTATGGAGAAAATATGTTTTTGTAGTAGTTTTTCACTTTATGATGTAATGTAAAACTTAATGAATATATCTAGTGTTTCCAAGGCTACTAAACCAATCAGTCTTTCGAGATTTGATCATTCTTGTGATCATGCCAATGTTATGTAATAATGCACCAAATCTAGGTAACTGGGGTCAGGGCGTTATAGTTAAGATCAGAGGAAGTTTAGTACAAACCATGGAAGCTAGATTTAGATAAAATCTGATTAGAGAACATAGACCTAAGATGGAATTTGAGGATTAGTATAGAAGAACATCCTAGAATTTTGGTATTGTAGATATTTTGTGAGTTTTCCGAGCAATACATCCTTGTCTGGATACGAGTAGGTAGAGGCTGCTCTGGCACAGATGTACCTAGGGGTAAAACCCGAAAACACCTCTTTGAGCTATACTCGAACAAGAACTGGTGCACGACAACGGGCGTTACTGCACTCTTGGTTACGACACTCCCGGGGGATATGCTTAGGATAACTCTAATTTTCCTTACAAATAATTATGAAGGTTTTATAAGTACATACTTCCTCGAAGAAAACATATTTATGATTATAAATTATATCCATAAATATTTCAATTTATGTTAAGTGTTTTATATGTATGAAATTATGTATTTTGATTCACAAACTGATCTAGTTTATGCCATTGTTTAGAAATGGTTCCTAGTGGAAGAAAGTGAAACCATATCAATGCACGCACTCCATGTAGGGATTTCCCTCCTGCTCAAGAAAATTATAGTGGAGATTTTGATGCATCTGGTGCTGATCATCTAATCACTATACTGGGACAACTCACTCAGGATATGAATAATAACCTTACCCGTATGGAGCACCCTGATCCGTAGCTTGGAGGATCAATATTAGATCAATTCATGAGGAAACAACCTCCAACGTTCAATGGGAGTACAAATCCCGTAGTAGATGAGAAATGGATAAATTCCGAAGAGGAAATATTTCAGGCTTTGGGGAGTAGTGAAATGGAAAAAGTAATCATGGTAGTTTACCGCCTCACTGGAGATGCTGATCAATGGTGGTAATTGATTCAAAACATGATGGAAGATGATGAAGTATCGAATATGAAATGGAGGGGGTTCAAAGATCTGTTTTTACAAAAATGCTTTCCTCGTGACCATCGAGAAAATATGGAAAGGCAATTTTTGAGTCTGAGACAAAAGGAGGATGAGAATGTCGCAAAGTATGAGTCTAACTTTACAAGGTTAGCAAGGAATGCTAGAGATTATATACGTAACCCAAGAAGTAAGATTTATTGTTTCGTTGATGGGTTAAAACCATTTCTATGTCCAGCATTAGTCTCACAATCCTTCTCATCGTACGAAGACATTGTCAAATGTGCTATCAAGATGGAAAATGAATTCTCTAAGTATTATGACTTTAAAGCAAAGAAAGAGAAGAAGAGATCTGCTGTTCAATCTGGGAATGGAAATAAGGGGAAGAAGGGAAAGGTTGAATATCCATCCTGTGGTAAATGTGGGAAGAAACACCCTGGTACTTTCTTGAAGGGAATGGGCGTCTATTACAAATGTAGTGAAAAAGGCTACCAAACTCATGATTGCAAATGGAAGAATGAAGCTACCAATTTTCAGTGATACAATTGCAGTGATATGGGACATTATGAAAATGAATGTCCTAATCGTCAGGGTAACTTACCTCAGAAAAGGCCAAGAGATCAAGGCCAGGCTTTTGCTATCACTACTGCTGAGTTAGAAGCTCCAAAAGACGTGGTGGCATGTAATTTAATGGTTTCCTCAAGTTTAGAAAATGCATTATTTGATTCTAGATCATTGCATTGTTTCATATCTTCCCAGTTTTCTAATAAAATTAGATATTCCCAATTTGATTTAACAAGGGAGTGGTCAGTTAAAACACCTAAGGGAAGTATCATTCCATCCATGTTTTGTGAATCAGTCCCCATTAGAGCACATAAATGTTCTTTATCCGCTGATCTCATCATCATACCTATGATTGATTTTTATATAATACTCAGTATGGATTGGCTTTCAGATTATGATGCGATGATTTATTGTAAGAAGAAGGAGGTTACAATTTTTGATGATTATGACAAGGAACACCTTATCTTTAGAGCAGAATCATCACCACCTAATTCTTATCTAGATCCACCCCCAATAGCTCAACTAAATTCAATTATTTTGGAGGAAGAGAATGAAATGACTATAGGTGAGGAAAGCAATGTTCAAATAGAGGACGTACCTATTGTGAAATAATATGTAGATGTATTTCTGGAAGATTTACCTGGACATCCTCTAGGACGAGAAGTTGAGTTTTTCATTGATTTAATTCATGGATCAAGGCCTATATCGATGACCCCTTATAGAATGGCCACTGTAGAATTAGTTGAACTAAAGAAACAACTATAGGAATTGAATAATAAGGGATTTATTTTCCCTATTGTTTCTCCACATGGAGCCCCTGTTCTTTTTGATAAAAAGAAAGTTGGATCTATGAGGTTATGTATCGACTATAGGGAGATCAATGCTATAACAATAAAGAACAAATATCCCCTACCTCACATTGATGATTTAATTGATCAACTGCATGGAGCTCAATACTTTTTAAAGATTGAACTTCGATCTGGATACCATCAGTTGTGTGTAAAGAAGGAAGACATTCTGAAGACAACATTTCGAACCAGGTACGGGCATTAAGAGTTTATTGTAAAGCCTTTTGGATTGACTAATGCACCCTTTGTATTCATGGATATGATGAATAGAGTTTTCAAGGAATATGTTGATGAATTTTTGTTGGTATTTATTGATGATATCTTGGTATACTCCAAAAGCTACGAAGATCATGAAAATTACTTGCGCATTATCCTGAAGACTATGAGAAGACATGAATTATATGGGAAGTTTAGCAAGTTTGAATTCTAGCTTCATGAGATTTCTTTTCTTGGAAATATTGTTTATAAAGATGGAATCTTTGTTGATCCTTCCAAGACAAAGGCAATCCAATAATGGACATCACCTACGAGTATAACTGAGGTACACCGTTTTATTGGTTCGGCATGTTATTATCGACGTTTCGTCCAGAATTTTTCCCGATTGGATAACCCATTAACAAAGCGCACACGTAAAGGGGTTAAATTTGTTTTGAAAAAAGAGTGTGAAGAATGTTTCGAAGAACTGAAGAGAAGATTAGTCAATGATCCTATATTGACTCTACCATTTGGGAATGATGGGTTCGTTTTTTATGGTGATGCATCGAGGAAAGGACTTGGTTGTGTCCTTATGCAGAATGATAGGGTTATTGCCTATGCATCACGACTGTTGAAAATTCATGAGAAAAACTATCCTACTCACGATCTCGAGTTAGCAGCTGTGATCTTTGCATTGAAGATAGAGAGTCACTACCTCTATGGTGAAAAATGTGAGATTTATACTGATCACAAGAGTTTGATGTATATTTTCTCACAATAAAAACTCTACATGAGGCATAGGAGATGGTTTGAATTACTCAAGGATTATTATTGCACAATACACTACCACTCGGGGAAGGAAAACAACTTGGTAGATGCTTTGAGTAGAAAAGACCATGGAGTTTTAAACAATATGAGAATTTAAAGGGATCCAATTTTCATGGATCTAGTGAAGATGGATATGGGAATACCCTGGGAAGGTGAAACATCAATTCTTTTTCAAATTGTTTCCAAACCATCTTTACTATAAAGGATTAAGAGTTCTTAGACCGATGATGAAGAATTTCAAATGAAGATTAAATCTGTGAATGATGGGAGATTGAGAGACTTTGTGTGTGAAGATGGAATTTTTAAATACGGGAAGATATTTTGTGTTCCCGATTTACCTGATCTGAAAAGAGAATTGCTGGATGATGCTCATAGTTCCAATTTCTCTATACACCCTGGGAGCACCAAAATGTATAGATATTTGAAGGAACATTTTTGGTGGGACAACATGAAGTGGGAGATTGCTGATTTTGTGTCAAGATGTATGGTTTGTCAACAAGTGAAAGCTGGATGGAAACAACCTGGAGGATTCATGCAAACTCTTCCCATATCGGAGTGGAAATGGGACAATATTACGATGGACTTTGACATGGGGCTACCAAAGACTCCTAGAAGGAATGATGCAATATGGGTCATTGTTGATCGTCTTACCAATTCAACACATTTTCTTGATATAAGAGAACATCTACCACTGGAACGTATAGAAAGACTATATATTTATGATGTTGTGAGACTTCATGGAGTGCCCCTATCGATTGTTTCTGATCTTGATCCCTGTTTTACTTCATGATTCTGGAAAAGTCTTCAGAAAGCCCTGGATACTGAACTTCATTTGAGCACTGCCTACCACCCTCAAACAGATGGACAATCAGAATGAACTATTCAAAACTTATAATACTTGTTGAGATCCTACTCACATGACTTTTAGGGTATGTGTGATCAATATTTACCTCTGGTAGAATTTTCCTATAATAACAGCTTCTATTCGAGTATTCAGATGGCACCATATGAGGCGTTATATGAAAACTGATGTCATACAACAACCTTTTGGGATGATGTTGGTGATAGAAAATATGTAGGCCTGGAACTAGTGGAGGAAATGATGGAAAATGTGAAGGTAAACCAAAATCACATCAAAGCAGCTCAAAGTAGGCAGAAGAACTATGCTGATAATCGAAGGAATGATTTGGAATTTCAAGTCAGTGATCATGTTTTCTTGAAGGTATCTCCCTAGAAGGGAGTCATACATTTTGGTAAGAAAGGTAAATTGAGTCACAGGTACATCAGACCTTTTGAAATTCTAGAACAAATTGGGGTTGTAGCTTACCGATTGGCAATGCCTCCAAATCTCTCCAAAGTTCACGATGTGTTCCACGTATCTCTGTTGAGGAAATACATACATGACCCAATGCTTGTACTCACCTATGAGGAATTAGAACTGGAACCCGATCTGTCTTATTGTGAAGAACCCATCAAGATTCTTGATATGAGAGGACAAGTACTGAGAAACCGGACGACGCGTTTGGTAAAAGTTTTATGGAGAAACCATAAGATGGAAGAGGAAACGTGGGAACCCGAGGAACTTATGATGAAGAACCACCCGAGTCTTTTCATGCAGCAGTATTCTTGAAATTTCGAGGAAGAAATTATTTGAAGGAGGTGAGAATGTAACACCCCAAGCTTCTACGGTACGTTTCTCTTTGAATAATGAAATAGCGTGTGTTGTACGCAACATCGAGTTCTAACACACACCACAACCGATCAAACTAGCCGTTATGAATAGTAATACCTACTTTTTGAAATTTTAAAAATTTTATCTCTCAAAATGGACTTCATATTTGGATTTGGAGTATCGAATTTAGCCTAAGGTAAAATTTTTGTACTTTTCGGATAACATTAATATTTTTATGAATAGTGAAAATTACTAAATTTTAATTAAAAACAACTTTTTTTAATCAAAATCATTAATAGTTATAAATTATGAATTTGAGTGGTTTTAAGTATATTTAGAATATATTTTTACCAATTTATACAATGTTGGTCATTGGACATAATTTTACAATTAAACCGAACATAAACAAGTATCAATCTTTTGATAGTTATTATATCTTCAAAACACGCTTTTTGTTTTGACAGCGGGAATTAATTTTAAATTAATTTATGCCACTTATGTGTTTTGAATTTGGAAAATGGATTCCATATTTGGAATTAGGATGTCCAAATTGTGTAAATAGGAAACTTTTATTTTTAGAAATTTCGAATAATTACTTCGGTAAATATTTTATTTACCACGGTTAAAGGGTAAATTCGGTAAATAAGGAATAAAAAATATCATTATAATAATAAAAAATTACCCTAAAACGTGTCCTAACCTTATTGGTTGATACATGTCCGAACATGGGAATCTTTGAGTCGATTTTGGGACCCCATGGTTCCACTTGTATGTGATAGGGACACATTATTTTATTTAAGTTAATATGAATACAAAAATTACACAAGCATATATATTTAAAAAAACAATTTTTACATAGGGTTATATATGTTGGATTTTAGACTATAAATATTCATTAGAAAGATAAAAACATTTCATAAATAATTAAAGTTTATTAATAATTTCTAGAGATTAAATTATTTAATTTATTTATGAGACAATGGTGATGCAGTAATTACCATAATAGTGGAAAATTAGAATGTTTGTATTGTAGATACCCAAATAAATTCAATTTGAGACTTTTTATGAATTACACTAATTTTTTATGTTAATATTACATGTTAATAATGATTTAATTAATGTTTTCCGAAATAATCATTCTCTTATGATTTTTTTAAAAATCAATTATTGATTAGTTTCAAAATTGACATAAAATTGTTTTTAAAACAAATATTATATTATTAATTGATATTAAATTGTTAAAAATATACGGTTCAGCCCACAAACTTATATCATGATATTTTTATCATTAATGGACCACTTGGGGGTCTCTTGGATGTATATAGTATATTTATTAACCATATAATATAAAAATATAAAGAGACATTGTAAAAGTGAAAATAATTAACTAAGAGTTAATACTTAAAGATAAGGTTATTATAATGACCCAAACGTGTCTAAATTCTATTGGTTGAGTGGTTTTCGACCTATCCCCACCTTAAAATTTAAATAATACACTTTTGATCCATTATAAACTGAATATGAATTTATTATAAAATAATATTTCTAACTTTTCCAAAGGTGCCCCTCACCCCTCTTATAAAAGGGAAATCCCCCTTCTCTTTAATTCACACCTTCAAAGCCTTTTGGTTCGGCAAAACTCTGCCCAAATACTCTCTAAACATCCCTCACTTCATCCTATAGGCCTTCCATTAGTCAGAAAGCCAACCTAAGAGCCCTTTTGATAAAATCAGAAGGAATAACCCGAAGAAGAGGTAATGATTTCACCACCATTTTCCAAGTTCCTTTCTTCTTCCACTTCTTCTTCATTTGTTATTACCATTATAAAATAATAACTCTAGTATATAATATATAATATGATGTAATTATTAATATGGTACATCCATATTCAGTATTCTATCCATCCTTTGAATAACATGTCACCATACGTGCGTACGTACGACTTACCGTCCCCATGTCGTGGTGTAATTGTTATTCAATAAATTATTATTTAGATGGGTATAATAATGATTTATAACTCATGTAAATAATAAATATAACATGATAATAATTCTTTATATATGATATAATATCTAGTTATATATTATTTTAATATCAAAAGAATGATATTGTCGCTCGTGCGTACGTACGGACTACTGTGTCGACGAACACGATGAGACTCATCCTCCATCGTATCCATTAAAGTATAATTATCATTTAATGATTTAAAAATAATGTTTAAGGATTTTATATCATTCTAGATATGAATAATATACAACCTATCTATTACAAACATGGCTTACGTAACAAAACATATAAAAGAAAACGAGTAAGTTAACACCCAAAACAACGATAATACTAAGATATTATTAACAAATCAATGTTAAAAGATCATATATGATATCATATTAATGTATATGATTCTTGTTTAATTTAATAACAATTGTTTTACCATTATACAGGAGGTTAACCTACCCCCAACCAAGGAAAAGTACAAGGTAATGGTTTATTTCGCAATCTCTTCATTATCCGAGGTTGTTTATACATAATAATCTACTTGGATATCATTATCATCTACATCCATGTTTCTTAAAAATGTATTTAATTTTTTTTAATATTTAAAATAATATGGGTTAAAGTCATTTATACCATGTTTGACTTTTTATAAGAGTTTTATAAAGGAATCTTTCCGTCGTTTTCCAAACAAGGTGCTTTTAACCATTTTGAGAGAATTAAGGTAAGAATGTTTTTTAACTTATACGGAGGGTGCGGCTATTTTCCTCCATTATAAAATCTTCGAAGCTTCCCATACAAGCTTATAAAAATATTTTCAAATAAAATGTTTTATTTTATAAATATATGACTCTTAAATGATTTCAAAATAGAAAGATATATTTCTCTAAAAAGAGTTTTGCATTCATCTATGTCAACATCCTTTGATGGATTTTACGCTTATTTGAAGTTGATTTATTATGATACACAAATCCTATATTGTATTGAAGGTTTTTTGATATGTTTGACTGTGGACATGCTATTTTTATACCATTAATGGTTTGTGGTAAAATTATTGACATTTCGTATGCTAGTTTTAATACGAATTTTTATGTTATGTTTAATCCTTTTCATATGGGAATGCATTGGACTTAATATGTGATAGGTGGAGCCCGCTATAGCTCCTCGATGCATCGGTAGGTCTCATGAGACAAACTAGTGTCTTGGCAGAAGGCCTTGGAAAAATCTTATTTGTAGTCTTAGCACGAGGCCTTGGCTATGTGGTTATGATAGTCTGGCATTATGCATTCCATCATTATGAAAGTGGTTATTGATATTGCATGTGATTATTAGATTAGTAGAATATCCATGTGAATAAGTAAATGGAATTATTTCATTCTATTTTTTCCATACTATGTTGAAGTTCAAGATTAAGAGGCTTTTGTTTTAGTTATACACTACCTTAAATGTTTATTCTTATTTATGAAAGTTTCCGCTATATTGTTATCCTTACTGGGCATTTGAGCTCAGCCCTTTTCTATGTTTTATTTTTCCACGGATGTGAAGAAGAAAATTATGAATGACCTGCAGGGATATTATGAGGGGATAATAGTGTGGACTATGGAGAAAATATGTTATTTTAGAATTTTTTTCATTTTATGATGTAATGTAAAACTTTATGAATATATCTATTGTTTCCAAGGCTACTAAACCAATCGGTCTTTCGAGATTTGATCATTCTTGTGATCATTCCAAAGTTATGTAATAATGCACAGAATCTAGGTAACTGGGGTCAGGGCATTACAAAAATAGAATCATATTTTATCTCTACTAAAACATAGAGGAACCATACTTATTGATAAAAAATATCTATATTAATTAACTGAAAAAATGACTTACCTACTACAATATCTTATAACCATAATGATTTTTATGGGATTTCATTGTTTCTAAAAACATTGGTGTACATATTACCTTGATGGGGACTATCATGTCACAAGTATGAATTTAATTTAAAGGGAGACATATCCTTTATATTCATACAGCTATTGATTAAAATAATTAAATTCATCTCTGAAAATATTAAATTACATAAATAGAATTTATAATGACTTTAATAAATTTTTCATGAATGATCATCGAGTCACTGGTAAGAATTTATGGTGGAAAAAATAAATGATCAATAGTTATTGGGATTGTGATTGAATAAAAATAAAAAAATGTTTTTGAAGAAGAAAATCAATTTAAATATTTCATGTCTACCAACATGGAAACATTAATTTTTCCAGTTAATCTTGGAGGGTTCCACGGTGATGTAATTAGTGAGGGTTTAGAGGATATTTTAATATATATTTCATTTTTTATTAAAAAATAATTTCAATGTGGTTAGTTCATACATTTTGAAAGGATATTTTATATATTTCCCTGTAATAATGTTTTTAAAAAATAATGCATCATTCTTGATTTATGTAGTAGATTAATAAATTATTGGTGTTGACAAGGGAACTTCGATAATGTAATGTAATATTATAGAATCATCTAAAATATCCTATGAATTATTTCAAATTGAGGAATCATATTCATTTATATATGATTTGGTTGAAACCCTTATAGATTTAAATTTAGATATGTATTCAAATACAATAATCATAAACAATATATTATAAATACATAATCAATTATATAAAATATGTTTGAATTATTTAATTCTGGTTATATTATCTTGATATTGATAAGATTTATTTACTCTTGATATGAGATATTTTGATATTATGTTTGGTAAAGACTGGGTAATAAGTATTAAAGTATGTATTTATTATTTCCAAATGTGCGGATCATTTACATCTCTAATTGGTATTTAAAAAACATTTATCAAAGAGTGATAATTGAAATAAATCCACGCTGGGCTTAGTCAATTGTAGGTGTGGACTATGAAAACTGTCAAAAGTAAAATGAAGTTTTTAGTTATAGTGGTTTAAAACAATATATTCATATTAGTAGTATTTTTACTTTACCTTAATTTTTATTGATTAAATGTTAGGTCTATATTTAAGAGAATGTTCTAATTATTTATAGAGTTATTTCCTTGTATCATACATTCCTTAATTATACCATATTTTTTGAGTTAGAATTTTTAAAGGAAGCGTAATTTTTAATTGGATGATATTGAGGTTAATGGATTGATAATATAATGAACTTATCATTAGGGTGATTTGTTTCATATTGATATGAAAGTTGATGATAGTCTATGATTTGCTATATAGCATTGAATATCTAATAAAGTGATTATAAATAATGATTATCCTTTACCTGCAAGTCATGATTTATTTGATTAAATAACAGATAAAAACTCGGTATCAATGATAGATATTTTTTTATATCATAAATTGTGTATGATATAGAAATATTTATGTAACAATGTTTTATGGAGCCATTATAGCGATCTTTAAATGTTTTTGGATTTAATAAACAAAATATATTATCCTCTTATTATTTGCATAATTGTAGATTTCAAATGTGGTATTTTTTAATATTAAATACATTGTGATGAAAATACAATTCATATTTTTATTTTAATATATTTTATAAAATATCACTGATTTTATGTCATGCTTTCTAAATATTCATTCAATATTCCTAAAGTAAAACTATTTAGACAAGCCATATTAATGTAAAAAATCATATATGATCTTGAGAATGTAGTGATATATATGTCTTGTGTTTTTAAAATCATTTAATATGGGATTAATTGACTTCATGTAAATAAAAGACATTACACTCATTTATTTTAGAATTTTTAAGAATTAGTATTCAAATGAAAACATTAACTGAAAATGGGGTTAGTTTTACATGATCATATGTGTGTGAAGATATATATTTTATGCTAATTGTGGGATTCAATATGAATCATATATTTATCTAATCACATCAATATGAATGGTTCCAGGCATATGTTGATTCATATTTTCTATTTTTTTTGTGTTCAAATACATGACCATTATATAGTATCTTGTAGGTCAAGGAAACATGAAATTATGAGACAAACTAATTAAATCATGATATGAAATAACTTTTAGTAGTTCATGTATTAAACATCTAAAGGTAAACCATTTTAAGTGATTTATTTATGTTATAAACCAACATAATATTTTGAAATTCATTTTTCACAGTGATATCTAAACAAGAGATATTGATTATGTTTAAAATATATTAAATATTTTGAATTAGAGATTTAATATATTCTGGGAAAAGGAAATGTTGTTTTTGATTCATTTATAATAATTAATCTATATAAAATAGTGATTGTGTGAAATGAATAATATATATTGATATGTTTTACTTATGGAAATCACCAAAATTATTTTGAAGGATTAGAAAGGGTTTTAGTTATGAAATATTTATTTGATATTATATATCATAGATTGAGTTAAGGATAACTAAATTATTGAACATGAATATATCTACATTTGAGATATGATCTACGGTTTCAAGTTACATTGTGGTATTTTTAAGGATTTTTATTTTCTCTTATCTTTTCTTAGATGGTTGGTAGTTATTTTTAGAGTAAGTGATTAAGCGATGAGAGAATATAACTCAATAAAATGGTTGGTTTAACCTTATGTCTAAAAGATGTATCATGAAGTCCATTGATATATTTTGGTACTAAATATAAATTTTTTGACATATTAAATTTTTTCTACATTATTAATTTATAAATATTTGGAAAAATAACATATGTGTCTTATTATTAATTTATATATATTTACCAAAAAATATACTGAAGAAAGATGAAATTAGAAAGGACTGTATGTCTAGATAACTCTAATCTCTAAAGGATCAAGATATAATTTGTGTGGATATTGATCACCTAATTATGATAGATTATTATTTTTATATCTACGAATAATAATTTATAGATTAATTAGAGAATATATATATTTATTAAATTGAAAAGTAATTAAGTGTATGAGAAACAAATATCTCTATTCAAAATGTTAGGTTCAGATCATAGTTTTTAATGTTATTGAAAAAGTAACTATCTAAAGTCATTTAAATATGTAATAAATTCTATCCATTATCATATTTCATGTTTAATAAAACCATATTTATGAGCATAAATATTTTCCAAGATTCTATCCTTAATATTCATGGCTATTAGGGGGATAACTTATTGTTAGTAGAGTCTTCCTAAAACAAAAACAACCAGTATTCTATATAGATTGGTTCATTATAGGTCCTCTATATTAGGCCCAATCTATCTCAACTATGTTGGATTAAAATTATAATGTATTATCTGATTGGGTTGACTTGTTTTATTGTGGATTATAAAGTATGAAAAGTTAATATGGAAATGGGTGAACATTGCTATGATATGTAAGAAGTCTTATAATGATTAGAGAAGGTGCCTCCTAGAATTTAATATTTGTGATAATATTTTTTGTCTTGTTTTTAATTTATTATTTTAACGATACATAATAAATATAAAGAATCGAAATATGAGTTTTATTATGAATTTTTAAATCCAAATGATAAAAATAGAACATTTTTATTGAATAAAATTTTGAGAAAATTTTAAAAAAATATTCTTAATTTACTTGTTACATAATTAATGAAATAATAAATGAATCTAAAAATGTCCTATGATATGATGAAATTTATAGAGAGGATAATTGACAATAAATAACAAAATTATGTCTTCAAACAAAGAGAAAATGTGTTACAGGGGAAGTGTAATGGCCCAAACCATTATAAATGAAATTATTTTTTTGAATGAATAAATTCTTTATTAATTAATTAGTTATTGAATACACATGTAATTCATTAATTTTTAAACTTTTATTATTATAGAATATAGATATAAATTTCTTATTAGGATTAAAATACAATTATATATCAGAAAACTATTATTATATCCATTATATGGTGTCTACTTATATTATTATATATTGAGGGTTATAATAAATTATGATTCACAAGGAAGAAGTAATGGCCCTGACCACAAGGATCCTAATCCAAAAAAATGACTTGAAATCATCATTATTTTCTCCTAACCTATTCACATCCAAGACTCAATAACTAAAAATAGAGTGAATATTTTTATAGGAGAATATCAATCAAATAAAGATCACTACACAAACCGTGTTCACTGAACCACCAAATGAACATACTACAATCACACACCTTTCTATTAGGGTGTAGACTAGTGTAATGATGATTTGTTTATCTAGAACCTAATAGAATTAAATTTTATAGTTTATTTTAATAAATTATTACTATTTTTTATCCATACAATATTACTTTATATATACATAGTTATAAAAGGAGTTTGATAAAAATATATTTTTTATATGAGGAAACCAAAATTGTAATTTTAGAAAACATGAAAATTATATAACATCCCGACCCAGATGCCACAAAACTGGTGTTTCGAGTCAGGTATTACAAGGCCTCCAGCCCGCCCTGCCATATGCCAGAGGCTGTTGACTAGTAGCAGGAGCCTATGGTGTGATAGGGGGAGATTATGACCTCATATCAGAGTAAAAAACATCTGAAAATATCTATGTGTCATACAAGGTGGAAATTAACTTGAGTGAGGACGCAGTAAAAAAACTAAAATAGAAAATTTTTAATAATAAATTAAATAATGTAAAATCCCGAACAATTATGTCTTATAATACAACACCTATCACCCACTAGGACAACCATACAAATAAAAGTGTGAAAAATGAGAAGAATGTATAAGTACGTGGTTCCACTACCAACATCGAGCAAAAACATGTACCCAGTCTCTATATACTATCAAACGACACCAGCCTGATCAGATGAACCATATGAGAATCTATGTTCGATCATGAAAATCTTGGCCTCATCCCTACCCTCTAGGAAACTTGTGCTCTACATAAGGTCTACACGCACATAGAGGATCATGTGCAGGGGTGAGAAATTATGTTAGTAAGCAGTCCCATTAATCAACCTATATGTATGATCCTAAATGTGTATACAAAACCATGGTGATCATCCTAGCTTAAACACAACCAAAACAGATATTAAAACCAATGTTATCCCACAATCGAACCCTAGGTCAGTAATCCATGACAAATGGGAAAGTGCCACCATGGATATCCATATCTATATACATATACATTTATAGTACTATACATATATATATACAGAAATATTAATATTCATGAGTATGTGAATCAAACAACATGAAACCACATCAAGAAATCAAATCTTGTGTCCATAATAGTGATCAACTGGACCTCCTTTTCAAGTGTGTTGAGTTGGATGTTGTGTTTCTCAATCCATGTACCATTATGTTGATCTAAGGGTCTATAATACCAATATACATATACATACTTCTTCTAAAACCAGAAAATCCTATCGAAAAGATATGTCACAATATGTGGATACTATTCCAACACCTAGGTTCACCTAAAATCACCTCGAATCACAAGAAATTATACTATATATCAATGGTAAATCTGAAAAAAAAATTCGAAAAAAACATCCTGACATCAGGTGTAACATCATGATACACCTCTCGAGTATGATAACTGATCTGGAAGAGTGTAATCATTCTGATTATATAACATCCACCATATGAGTTATTTAAAAGAATCACTATAATAGGAATCCAATTATTTCTCAAGGAACTGAAGTCATGAACTCACTAAGCCCTCTCAAGGAATTCCACCTTCGAGAATCCAAGAATCAACTATGTTATACAAATTATCAAACCACTTATCCTGTCCAAGGAGTTATTCTAATGGTAGTACAAGTATCACCTAGGGAATACCAATTATTAGGCCACTAATCTCGTTCAATGCATTCCTCCGATGGGGATCCCAATATCAATCATGTTATATAAAAAATTATAACAGAACCATGTCCAGGGAATCAAAAAATTGTTCCATGATTCTATTTACATTTTTAAAAATCCTCCTGGAGCCTTTCCACTACATTTGTGGTTCGCTCACGGATTAAATACAATACCCTATTTGAGTCCATCCAAGAAATTATAATCTGAATTGATGGTTCACACAAGGTATAAGGTAAAATAGTCATATGAGACCATCCATGTCCTTTTAATAATCGGACATGGTTCAAAAATTTCTATTAATACCTTTAATTATTTAATATTTAATTAAATATTTCATTATACATGCAAAGGTCAAAACCCAAAATCATCAATTAAGGCTCAATAACCAGATACATGGAATCACCTCTAGTGATCCCAATAGAATATATAACAATACATATACATTAAATATCAACATATTTTTCCAAGGTAGTACCTTTTGGTATACCAATCAATATCAACAATCACATGGCTTAGAATCCAGATTCCTAGAAATGAACATCTGGGAATCGCAACAAGTAATACAGATCCCAAAAAGAACATAGGGGCATCCCAAAAGAAAGAATAATGCCTCGCATCAGGATCACCAACCAATAACTAGGAATACCCTCTAGTAAACATAAAAGCACCATAAATTGACATGTCAATATATAAACATAGGACTGAGGGTGACCCACACTCCCAACCCAACATTGCAACCATAGGCCCATGGGAATACCTGTTCGGTAAGAATTATATGGTGACACCCGAACACCATATCTACGAAAACCACATGTAAAACACAAGGTCATTAATGTAACAAAAACCCACAAGGTCCCTCAAGTAAATAATGGTGAGGAATCCTACCCAGGATCCTCCAGGTAAACTGAAAATAAGAGGAATGCTATAATAGGGATCCTCTAAACAGTACATAGGTAAATGGATCCTATAATGGGGCTCCGTAGATCAACACAAAAGAAACTACATCCCTCTTGGGATCCTTAGAAGCATGAAGTCTCTCCACCTCATATGAAATAAGGGTATGTCTCACAAGTGAAATGTCCTCAATATAATAAGTCATGGGAGATAAATCATAGTTCATCTTCGATCGAGATCTCTACTAGGTTGGTACGAAAAAACAACCTATCATCCATACTAAGTCTCATTATCATGATAAAACTGAAAATGATAACTAGAGGATGAACCTCTCTATTTTGATTGAATCCCCAAAACACCATTTAGGAGTCCATAGAACTCTCCATGGGTTTCACCATCCTTATCTACATGGAAAACAACTAAAAATGGACCACTATAGGGTCCAATTATTACTCGTGGTCCAAAATGAATGAACACCCTCAATGGGATGGAATGTGTTAGTAGAAGACATGTATCCCTAGAACAAAACATGTACTCCTAGTGCACCACATGGGTGTGATATCTCGCTGGCCTGGCAATGTAATTCCACAGGTAGACATCATGTTACTGGGGTTTATGAAGTGTACTCTACATAGGGTACATGCCCGTATCCCTCAACCAGATTGTCTATTTACCAATACAAGCTGGATACATCTATACAATGTGGCACCCTACATGGGATCTAGTTGTGTAACCAATGTGTCCATATACCCCCTACATAGGTAGAAATTTCTAGGTACTCAGCCACAAGACAAATTACTTTTACATAGTGTCTACACCCATGTACATAGTATGTACTCCCAAAATATCATCTTACCCAAACTAGAAGAGGGCCGAAATGTCACCCTAGGCTACACACCGTGTACCATAGTTTCCCCGAATGGGGAAACTCTCAGATCAACCAAATAACTTGTTTAATCTTTTGAAACTACAGATCATGCCTCAAGAAGTAACCATCAAGAAATATATGTCTTTAAAAACATGAAACAACCAATTTAAATTCGATATATAGAAAAATACATAAATGGTTGTACCTTAAGGAAGAAACCACTAATGCTTGTCCAGATTTGATGGTCCATAGTTGGCACATGCCGATCCAACGCATTGAGAGTTCCGTAGTGAACCCCCTCTTCCCTTACCTATATCTATATTTCTCCATTTATATTTTTCCCTCGGTTGAGTTTTGTAGTAGAATCCACAAAGGAGGATTTGGTGATAATGAAGGGGAAATAAGAGAAATGAAAAATAATCTAAATAAAAAGAATAAAAGAACTTGAAAAGAATAAAAAATGAAAAAGGGCCCCAACCAGGCCCCAATGCGTGACTAGACATTATTCCTCAGATGTGATGAACTTCCAATCATATAAACAATAGTGAAGATGTAATCTCAGTAAAGTTCTCTGTTAAAAGGATACATCTGAATTAACCTGTACAAATACATCAATATTTAATTTAATACATATTAATTATTAATTATTCAACAAAAATTTGAACAACTAATATTTCTACCAAACACATTTCCTAGGGTAAACACTATATTATATGACAAATGAAGTTGAGAGAATAATTAATTGAGGTAATCTTCTGGGGGAAAATACCATTTTGCGCATTATGAGAATACAAAAGATATAAAATCAAAATTTTCCTCAAAATTATAGGGAAGAAAAACATGGGTTCTTACCAACTCTCTAGCATAATCCTCACCTATGATAAATATGGTGAATGGAAAAGTAGCCATCCTCTCAACCCGAGCATCTACATAACTAGGATATATAGACTGTCCATCGACCTATCTCATAGAACTAACAATAGTATTTTTTCACAGAAGTTATATAAATTCAACTGATCTAGTACTCTCTACTATAGGAATAACCTTATCATAATTTCATAAGAATCATTTGAGCCCAACAGCCCACATCAATCACTGATGTTCAACTAAAAATAATGGTCGCCACCCTGAGACAGTTAATGGTGTACTCCCCACTATATGACTTACCTTACACCGCTCCTCATGTGAATCCACAAAAAGTTCATATCCTCACCAGGAAAGACAGTAGTCCAAAAAAGTAGCACGATATTGGTATGATACTCTCTCATAATACTAAATAAAAAGTAAAGATAGATTTTGATGATATCTAACATGAGTCTACTACGATTCTTTTAAGGTCGTGTACATATCTATCCTATACATTCTCATCATTCTATCAAAACTTGACTAGCATTTAGCCATTGGTCAATCATGTCATAGTACCCTAATATTTCACAATGTCACTTCAACCATGAAGTGACATTATAACACACCATTTGGTATCCAAGTCTATATAATGTTGTAAAAAACATTGATCCTCATCTTGTACCTAGACACTCACCAATTTAGATTCATATGATATCATGCACAACCAGTGTGTATCATAACCACTCGAATTTTACTCTGATGAGTTGTCCACCACATAGTTATGCTGATCGTGCTACTCAGCACATTATTTTCTTAAGAAAGAAGCACCCTTGGATGTAAAATAGAAAATTGGGAACCATAACTGTGCCATGATTTACACTAAAAATACCCACCACACGATATCATTCTAGTCACAAGCATCTATCCTCTCTTGGAATAAATTGGTAATAGAGGAAACACTAATCGACTAGGCCATGCACCAAAAAATTCCTTACTTATGAGTCCAGTCTCATAAAACAAACACCCAAGGAACTCTTTCAAATGTTGAAGACATTAAAAATCCAATAACGCAGTGTTGATCAATTATCATGCCTCGATATCAAAATGAGTGTAAAACCAAGCTCACTGCTTAAAAAGGCCTATGAAAACATGGTCCATGCTTCCTCAGCAAGGATTCCCTAGAATGAAATTGACATCATCCCACAAGGGTCCAATTCAAAACGTAGGGCCCATAGGCCATCCACCTATACCTATTGTAAAATCAACACTACTGGGTCACAAGGTCCAACCCCCTAGCCCTCACGATCCAACCTATCAATAGAATTTAATATCAAAATGACTAATAAGGGTCAAAACATAAAATACTACATTCAAGGGCCCCTAATACTCTCCAAGAACCCCTTAATGGAACTACTCTATGGAGGTCACAAAACCAATATAGAATAGAATCCTAACAATAACATATCAGGAATACATATATAGAAACACCCATAGATCTTTAGTTCAAAATAAAATCCTTGCTATCCATCCAAAACGTACTCAGTGGTCTTATTATATAACCATAAACAAGATAAAACACACCCAAAAAGGGGAACAATAAAAGGGAATCACATGCCACATTAACCTTCTAGGTATCTTCACCTCATGTGCACAAGGACTAAGTCATCAACCTCATAACTAAAAAATTCATCATCGATCCATAAAAACTGCCATCTATGTGATATATATATGTGTAATTTTTACCAAAGGCCTAAATTGTTAGTAAAATCACACACTTTCATGCCTCTATGATGTGAATCCTACATGACAAATAAGATACATGAGAAGTCTCTTTCCTTTTCCAACCAAGAGTCAAAATCCATCATTGGACCATTATAAATGACCAAGAGGCATAGATACTCAATAAATCATAACATCCAAAAAAATGTGTCTATCAAGAAGAAATCATATAAAATTGTAACGTCATATATTAGAACTACTATCCCAAACCCCAGGAATCCAGGAATTTTTACCTGAACAAGTGTTCTCGATGCACCAATACAATATCCATCAGAGGTTTCAACACATTCTTAATAATCATATCTAACATATCAAAAATAATAAAGAAAAAAAAAGAAACACATCTGATACCACATTGTAACCTCCCAACACGGATTCCAATAATGCGGTTCTCCGATCTGGTGGCTACAATGCATCAATCATGACTCCGCATACTATAGAGGATGTCGACTAGAATTAAGGGAAAAGGGTGTGATATATGGGATAATATGAATTCATATCAGAGTAATAAATAGTGGAAAATATATAAGTATCACACATAGTGGAAAGTAAAAAGAGCATGTATGCAGTAATGAAATAAAATATAACATGTTGTAATAATAAATGAAATGTTGTAAAATCCTCAATATCAATGTCATAAAATACAAAACTGGTTTCCCAAAAGGGAGACCATATATATACATGAGTATAAAAGAATCTAAAAGTAAATGTACATGGATCTAATACCAACAATGATCTGAACCACATATTTGTTCTCCAAAAAAATTTGAGTTAACCTCTCCCAACTAGAAGTACCACACTAACATATCCAATCGATCATGAAAATCTGGCCCCCAAAAGTATCCCTCATAATACTCATCCTCGTCCTAAAAAAAGACATAATCACTACACATACACCAAGGGGCATGTAAATTGGTGATAAATAATCTCATTAGGCCACCCCAACAATCAACCTGTAACTGTGCTATTAAAAGTGTATGTAAAAGAAACATGTTCAGCCTAACTGAAACACAACAAAAAAGGAATATAAAACCAAACTGATCCTGTAATTGAACCATGAGTTTGAAATACTTATCTACTGGACAAGTTCCACCATGTATGTCTATATCTACATATGAATACAAGTATTTTCCCATACCTATACATAAATTCATAAATATGAATATTCATGAGTACGTGAATCAAAAAATGGAAAACCACATCATTAGTCAATTCGTGGGTCTGTAAATCTGATCAAATGGACATCCTAGGCAAGGGAATTCAGAAAAATGTTGTTCCACTCAAGCCCTGTATCGTATAGTCGATCTCTAGGCCCATAATCCCAATCGACATATACCTCCTTCAGTCAATGCTGGAAATGTATCCAAGAAAGGTACATCTCTATATGGGGATACTAATCTTATACCTAAGTTCACCTAAACCCACATAAAATTACCAAAAATTGATACTATATACAAATAGTCAATCATGTAAAGAATGATTCAATGAAAAAATCTAGACAACATGTGAAACATCGTTTTTCACCTCTCGAGTCTCATAATGGATTCAGAATAGCTTAATAAATCAGATCATATAATATATAGCCTATGGTCATGTCCAAGTCATTTCTATAGCAGGAATCCAAGTATCTATCAAGTCATTGAAGTTATGAACCCACTGAGATCATCTAAGGAATTATTATATCAGGATTCCCTATATCACCATTGGTTTACAAATTACTAGACAACTGAGCCCAACCATGGAATTCCTATAATTAGAATCCAAGTATCACATAGTTGATTTAACCAATTCCAATAGAGCCCATCCAAGTCATACCTCAATGGATCCATGATTTTCCAGGAATTTAAGGAAAGCCTCCATGAGTCCGTCAACTTCATTTGTGGTTCACTCATGGCTTAAACATAATACCCTCTTTGGTTATGTCCATGAAATTATAATCTAAATCAATGGTTTATCCAAGGTATAAATAACAATATTAAATTGAGTCTATCCTTGGAATTTTATCCTGAGTTCCTGGTTCCACGATTTCTATTTACCAATTTAATCATTTAAGATTTAATTAAACAATCCATTAGTCATGAAATGGTCAAAACCCAAAAGCAAAAATTAAGGCTCAGTATCTGGATTCCATGAAGCACCTCTGGTCATCCCAATGTTGTTTATATCTATATATATATACATATACATTCATTCTCACAAGACAAGTCCCAAGTAGTTTCTTGGGGTATGCCAATAAATATCATTAATAACATGGATTAAAATCTGGATTCATAGTAATGATCATATGGGTATACTAATGAGAAATATGGATCCCATAAAGAAAAATTGGGAATCCGAAGAGAAACAAGGATTCCAAATGTTAGTCTCAACATCCACCAACTAGGAATCACCTCTAATAAACATTTCTCCATCAACAATAACGAAGTAAACATATAAAAAATGAGTGAGGGTGTCCCGAACACCCAACCCAACAATAAATCTACAACCCCCTGAGATTACAAGTTCGCCCCGGATTCTAGGGTGACGCTTGAACGACATGTATACCCAAAACCGATATAAAACCCAGGGACTATCAAGCAACAGGAACCTTCTAGGACCCTCAATTAAAAACAAGGAGGCATCCTAATTGGTATCCTCCAGGTAATCTCAGAAATAGAGGCATTCTATTATAGGGATCGTCTAAATGATACACGACTAAAGGGATCAAAACAACTACTTCATAGATCAGGACATAAGAAAAGGCATCCCTTAAGGGATCCTTAGAAGCATATAGTCTCATATCCTCATAGGATAGAATGAAACATCTCACAATGGAAATTTACTCAAAATAATAAGTCACAAGAGACAGCTCATAGCTCAACATAGATCAATATCTCAACTAGGTTGGTCTAATAACACATCCTATCATCAAGACCTTGTCTCACTCTCATGAAGAAAACTGATAATGATAACTAGATGAAGAACCTATCTATTTAGATAGACTCCCCAAAATACCCATTAGGATTCCACATAACTCTCTCTGAGTTTCACTATTACATATATATGATGAAAACCACTCAGAATGGATTAAAATTGAGTCCAATTTCGACTCCCGGGACAAAAGGCATGAAAGAACATCAAAGGGACAAATAGTGGTAGTAAATAGTCTGTAACATTAGTAGAAGACGTGTACTCACATCACACCATAAGGGTGGATACTCTAGCCAGCCTAGGCATGTAACACCCTTGGTACATGGCGTAGTGCATGGGTACACGGCATGTACACTATATGGGGTACATGATTGTTTCACTTAACCAAAAATTCCGTTTAATTTTCAAAGACGTGTAAATCAACATAGCGGGCTAACCTAAATGGGGTCTAGCTTTGTACCCCACCCGACGTTGTACCCCTACAAATTTAGACATTCTCGGGTACTCAAAATCACATTCATGTATTGGTACACTACATGTACACCCCGGCACATGGCGTGTACTCCAAAAATATAATGTTTCCAAACTGGAAGAACACACAGTTTGTCACCCTAGACTACACACCATGTATCCTATTTTCCCTAAAAGAGAATCCTTTATATCACCCATATCATCCATTTAAAAACCTAAAATACAGATCTGACCTTAAAAGGAAACCATAAAAAAATTTAGAGACTTATAAACATGATACAACCAATATAAATGGGATCTATAGAGAAAACATAGAAGGAACTACCATTGGGAAGAAACGAAAAAAGCATGTCTTCATTTGACAGTCCACAGTCAGTTCATATCAATATCGTGCGTCGAGTGATCCGTGGTGGAACCCCTCTTACCATCCCCCTCTCTCTCCTTCTCCCTCTCACTTTTCTCCCACATTTGAGTGGAGCAGGAGGAGTCAACAAGGAGGTACACAAGAAAATGATTATGAATTAATAGAGAATAAAATAAAAAAAACATTAAAAATGAATGAAAGGAAAAAGGGTCCAGAGCCGACCCGGTGCCCAACTCAAGTTTTTTCCTCAACTAGGCTAAACTCTCCATTCTATACTCAATAGAGGAGACTGAATCTCAATAAAATTATCTATTCAAAAGATACAGCGGAACGAACCTGAAAAAATAATTTATTATTTAATTTAATAAATATTAAATATTAATTATTCCACCCAAATTTGAATTATTAATATTTATAAAAAAACACTTGTTCTGGGTTAAACAACCTATTATATGACCAAAAGAGTGGTCATAAAAATTACATGAGATCATATTCTAGTTGAAAAAGACCAGTTTAACCCTCATGAGAATCTGAAAGAAAAAACTAAAATTTCACCTCAAAACTACAGTCTAAAAAAATTGGGTTCTTAAAAACACCCCCACCATTAACCTTCTCATCACATAGAAGACTGTTTAATGGACAAGAATCCATTATCTCAACCTGATAATTTTTAAAACCAACCTTTATGGACTATCCAATGACCAATCTCATAGGACCAATAACATTCTTCTGCATGGGAGACATTTAACTATGACTGATCTGGTACTCCACAAAATTGGAATACCCATATCATCATTTCAAAAGAAACCTATGATCCCAATGGCCCACAATAGACACTGATGATCAACTAAAAATGATTTTCACCACCCTTAGACAGACAATGGTGTACTCCAAAACATATGGCATACCCTACAATAATCATCGAGTGAAACCTCAATAGGTTCCACTCTTCAATAGGAAAGTGATTAGCTAGAAAAAGGAGCTTGACATAGGGTTGATTCTCTCTCACTATACTGAAGACGAAGTCAACATAGAGCATGCTCATCTCTAATAGGTGTATAATAATATTTCACCAAGGGGACGTATAGATATCTTCAAGAAATTATCACCATCCTATCAAAAACTTTATAAGAATCAGCCACAGGTTAACCATCTCATGGTACCCCAATATTTCATGAAGCCACCTCAACCACTGAGGGATATTCGAACAAAACTTTCGGGATCCATGTCCAGTGAAATTCATGAAGAATAAGAGTCCTCAACTAACAACCGACAACTTGTAGATTTCGAATCAAATGATATCATGTGCCACCAACATATATCATTACCACCAGATTTGTACTCCAATGAGTTGTCAACCACAATGCTAGGATGACCGTGCTAAACTACATGTCAGTTTCATAATCCAAAAGCTCCCTTGGGAGTCTACTTCATAATTGAGCAGCATACATGTTCCAATATTTACTCCACAATCGGCCACCACACAACAACATTCCATTCATGACAATCTACCCATAATCTGACTACATTAGTGATAGAGGACACACTAGTTGAATAAGAAATGCACCCAAACTGTCCTCACCTTCCAATCCATTCTCGGAAAACAAGCACCCACAGTGGTTCATCAAAATATGAAAAAATTAACATGCCTATAACACAAACTCTAGAACCTGTAATACCGTAGTCTAAAAAGGAACGAAATAACTAGATCGCTATTGAAAATGAAATTAGAAGACACTGGAAAACCTTACAAATTCAGGGTTCTCTAGAGAGATACAAAAGTCTACATATAAGGGTCTGAGTCAAAACAATGGTCTTATAGGTCTTTCAACTAAACCAATAGAAAAATACACAAAACTAGCTCCCAATATCCAACCACTAAACACAAAATATCCAACCTCTCAATAGTAGGTATAGAAAAATATGTCCTACAATGGTCAAACGGAAAATATGACCTACATGGCCCCCTGATCCTCTCCAAGAATCGTTAGAAGGAACTCATTCCTGGAGGTCACAAAACCAATATAGAATAAAACTGAACATACAATCACACGACATCCATTTACAACAATAACCCATGGATATCTAGTTCACATGAAAATTAATGGTATCCATCAACATCATACTCTATAATTTGACTAGATAAACAAAAACCATAGAAACAACACTGAAAATGTTAACAAAATAGGGCATCACATGCCACATTGACCTACTAGGTCACTACTCATCCTATGTACAAGGACTGAGTCATTTGTGTCACAAAAAAACATGAATAATGATCCACATAACCTTCTATGAATGTGAAGTTTATATATTAATGTAGGCCCAATGACCATAATCCTAAGTAAAATCACAGCCTAGTAGGCATGTGTGATGGGAATCATATATATCAAATATGATTCATGAGATGCCTCTTTCCTTTTCCATCCAAGAGTCAAAATGTGTTCATGGACACATTCCAATGAAAAAGATCCAGGAATCCTCAGAAAATCATAAAATCCACACAACACATTCGTCACTCAATGTGAAGTCATATAAAACTCTAACATCACATATCAAAAGAGCAATCCCAAATGAATGGAAACTAGTACTTCTTATCGGAACAATTTTTCTTGATGCACTAGTCTAATATCCATGACAAGTTACAACACATTCTTAATACAGCTATCTACTATCTCAAAATTAGTAATGAACCAGAAAAGAAAATACATATCATACTAGTTTGTAACATCCTGACCCGGATTCCACAAATCCTGTGCTACGAACTAGTTGTTACAAGGCCTTAGGCACAACATCTCATATGCTAGAGGCTGCCGACTTACAGCTAGGTCCTAGGGTGTGATAGTGGAGAGAATATTCCTTCTATCAGAGTAAGAAATAATAAAAAAAATATCTAAATATCATACATAGAGGATAGTAAATATAGTACAGAAGTATAAAAACATTGAAATAGAAATTGTTGTAATAATAAATGAAATGTTGTAATAGGCCGAACTATTATTTCATACAATACAATACTGGTGACACACTAGGATGGCCATACAGATGAAGGAGTACCAAATTAAATGAAACTGAAAGTACATGGGAAAACTAAAAACATCGAGCTAGACCATGTACCTGGTCTCCAGACACTTTCTAATTGTACTAGCATGATTAGAAGTGCACACAAGCATTTCTTCTCGATCATGGAACTCTGGTCCTTATGCCTTTCCCCCATGAATCTATTGCTCAACCTAAAAATAAGACATATTCTTTACACATACAACGATGTGGATGTGCATGGATGAGAAATAAAATCAGTAGGTGACACCAATAACAAACTTGTAACTGTGCTGCTAAACATTTATGAAAAATCAATGTTATCAACCTAGAAAAAACATACTAAAAAAGGAAAGTGAAACCAATGTGATCCCCTAGTTGAACCATGAGTCTATAATCCCTATCAACTGGGAAAGTTCCACCACAAATTTCCAAATCCATAAACATATATATGTATTGATCCATACTGATACATATATACAAAAATAAGAATAATAATAATTATGTGAATCCAACAACATCAAACCTCATTAGTAGTCGATAATTGGGTCCGTAATCATGATCAATTGGTCATCATGTGAAATGGAATTGAGTAGGACATCATGCCACTCAAGCCATGTAAAATTGAGTCAATATTTTTTCTTTTAATCCCAATTAACATATACCTACCTCGGCCAATGATGGAAATTCTCTGAGAAAGGTACATCACCATAGGGGTATAGTCATCCTATACCTAGGCTCACTAGTACCCCCCTCCAATCACCAGAAAAGATACTGTATACTAACGATCAATCATGTAGAGAAAGATTCAAGGAAAATCATTTTGAAATCGTATGAAACATCGTGATACTCCTCTTGAGCCCCATTACTAATGTGGAAAAGTGTAATAATTCCGATCATATGACATCCAAACTATGAGAGAGTACAAGGTATTCATATATCAGGAATCCAAATATCACTCAAGGAATATATGTCTTCAACCCACTGATCCTGTATAAGTCATTCCTCTACTAGGAACCAAAGTATCAACCATGATATAAAAATTATCAGAACACTAAGCCCATCCAAGTAATTCCTCCAATGATATTCCAATTTTCACACAGGGTATACAAATTATTAGACCACTATGCCCAACTAAGGAATTCCTCCAATGAGAATATCTGTATCACTATGGGTATATAATAAATACCAATAGATCCTATCCAAGGAATCCCTAAATGGATCCATTTTTTCTAAAAAAAATTGTAAAGCCTCCATGAGACTGTACACTATATCTATGGTTGGATCACATATTAAACATAATACCCTATTTGAGCCTGTTTATTCCATTCTTATCTCAATCAATTATTCACCAATAGTACAAGGTACAATAATCATATGATCTCATCTATGGATTTTTTACCTATGTTTATGGTTATCCTACTTATCTTTACCAATTTAAACATTTATGATTTAACTAAACATTTTATTAGGCATGAAAAGGTAAAAACAAAAAAGCATCAGGTAAGGATCAAAAGACGGATTCCTGGAAGCACCTATGGTCATCCAAAAAAATATATCAATATATATATACATTCAGTATCTAAATACAAGTCCCATTTAGTACCTCTGGTTATACCAGTCAATAATATAAATAACATGGCTCGGAAGCTGAATTCCCTGGAAATCACATATGGACATCCCAATAAGAAATATGGATCTCATGAATAAAATATGGAAATCCCAAAAAAAATAAGGGCACCACACATTAGGATCAACATCCACCAACTATGATGCAGCTTTGTTAAACTTCCCTGTAGCACGAATAAACATGTCAACATATTAAAAAGGAGTGAGGGTGGCTGGAACGCCAAACCCAACACTGTATTCACAACCCCATGGGATTAATAGTTTGAAAATTATTCTAGATTGAAACTAAATAACAAACTATACCCAAACCCCACGTAAAAACCATGGTTGGTCAAGTAACAGTTACTCGCTGGGTACCTCAATTAAAACATTTGATGGAATCCTACTTGGGATACTCCAGGTAAAATCACAAGAGGAGGCATCCTATAACTGTGATCCTCTATATGATACACATGTAAAGAGGTCCTATAAAGGGAATCTCTAAATAATCACATAAGAAAAAGAATCCCTTAATAATTCCTTAGAAGCATTCTATCTCATAGCATCATTGGTCATAAGGATACATCTCACAAGGGAGACATCATCCAAAGCATGGGTCAAGGGAGATAGCTCATTGCTCTTATCATATCAAGATATCAACAAGGTTGGTCTGAACACCCAACCTATCATCCACACCAAGTCTCATTATCATGAGGTATCATAAAATGGTAACTTCAAAAAGAGTCTCTCCATTTATATAGAATCCCTAAAAACCCCAATAGGACTCCTCAAAAATCTTCACAGGTTTAACCATCATGATCCATGTGGAAAACCACTCATAATGGACTACTATAGGGTCTAATTAATATTTTTGGGGCAAAAGGAATAAAAAAAGATCAATTGGTTGAAAAGGGGTATTACACGATGTGTAACCTTGGTACACGATGTTTACTCCTAGAACACTACATGGGTGTGTACTCTCACTGTCATGGTTATGTAATGCCCTAGTTATACGAAATCATATAGGGGTACATGGCATGTAGCATACATGAGGTACCTACCTGTGTCCCTCAACATGTATGGCCATTTACCTGGCCAAGATGAATACATCTACATAGTGTGCTACCCTACATGAGGTCTAGCCATGTACCCCACATAGTCGTATACCCCTACATGGGTAGATATTCCCTGGTATTGGGCCACATGGCTAGGTATTGTTACACATCATGTACACCCCTATACACGACATACACTACCAAAAGTTTATCTTCCCCTCACTAGAAGAACACACAACCTTTCACCCCAGACTACACTCCATGTAAGCAGGTTTCCCCAAACCAGAAACCCTTATATAACCTAAATCATCTTTTTTACCTCTGAAAATACTGATTGGGACACAAGAGGCCACCAAAACGAAATATATGGATTTAAAAATGTGAAATATGAAATTCAAAGGGGGTCTATATAGAAAATGTATATCATACTACCTTCATTCCAAAACCACCAACGCTTCACTTGATTTAAAGGCCCACGATTTCTTCACACTGATAAAATGTGTATAGAGCTCTACAGCAGAACCCCTACCCCCTTCCCTATCTCTCTCTTCCCACCTCTCCCTTTTCTCAATAGGATGATCAGTATAAGTGGATCCACAAAAGAAGTTTTCATGAGAAGTAGGGGGAAGGAATAGAAATGAAAATGAAAATAAATAATAAGGTGAAAAGAAAAATAAATAAAAAATAAATGAAAATGAAATGAAAAAGGGGAATGGGCCAGCCCATCTGCCTGATTCGAGTTTATGCCAATATTAGCCTAAAATCCCAATTCCTAACTCAAAAGTAGAGATTTAATCTCAATCCAACACTTCATTCAAATTATATTTCCAAACAAACCTTGATGAATAATTTAATTTCTAATTTTCAAAATATTAAATATTTATTATTCCTCTGAAATTTGAGCATCTCATATTTCTACCAAACAATATTCTAAAGGTAAAAAGCTGATTCTATTACCAATGAAGTGGTCATAAAAATTACTTGATATTATATGATAGGGAAAAAAAGATTTTACCCCTCATGGGAATGTGAAAATAAAATATTCAAATTCCTGCTCAAAACTATTGTCTGAAAAACAACAGGTTCTTAAAAATTAAACGAAAAAACAGTTTTCGATAAATCCAAGAGTTTAGAATTAAATTTTACCTTCATAAAATGGTATTGTTAAATAATAAATATTTAAATATAAATGTTAATATAAGTCCCAAATTTTTTTATACGTTTCAAAGAGATATTTTTGCCATAAAAATTCTATTCTTCAATAAATGAGGATTTTTATTTAAATATAGAAATTACCATATTTAAGTAATTATAGTGTTAAGAAAATTTAATTTATGAAATGAACAATTAAAAATTTTCAAATGGTGATTTTCTCATAAATTTTTTGAGATAGTGAAACATAATGGAAATAATTAAAAAAGAGTGACAATATAAATGATATTATATCATCAAAAAATAAATAGTTTTCTAAAATAATGGATTTTTATTTTATTTTATAAATTTAAAAAACCTAAAAAGAGTCCCCTGAACATATATTATGTTTCAAGGTTTTAAAAGAATTACTATGCACCTAATTCACTTCAGCATCCTAAATGGTATTATTTAAATTATTTCTAGTCTTAGCTTTATATAATATTTGATATCACTCATATTTGGTCTAATTAATGGTAAAATAAAAGGAATGATTTTTTAATTATTGTTTTACATATATTACAAATCCTAATTTATAAATTAATAATGAATTTCTCTCTAATTAGTTATAAATATCAACCCAAATTCCCAATAATCCTCACTAAAAACCAATTAATAATGATTTTACTCTGCTTATATATTTATAAATACCACAAATGTGTTCGAATTATATTAATAATCTCCTCCCAATATTTCAGAAACACTCCTCAATGTAAGGGATTATCTTCCCCTTCAACTTTATTGATGTACATTCATAATATTAGGCCTATAGATATCCAATTCGTCATGTTGACCTATGTTTTCACAATTCCATATAATTTCATTATTATTACTATGTAATTAGATCATGGGTTTCACTCTCATTTATCCCATCCATTAATATTTATGTACATCCGTTATGTTTTCGAAATTATTCCAAGATTTTCCCATCGAAACACTTGTGTTATGAATTCCCATCCATATTTCTACTCAAGGGTACTCCACCTATTTTACATATCATTTATTGAATCAGCACCTCCATGAATGAAAATGAAAATACTTAATCATGGGATTAATGTTTATTAGAAACATTCTTATGTTGTATAATCTATAGAGAACACAAATACATGAACATGATATGAATGTGATGGGTGGGACTAAATTAATATATCCCTCCAATGCCTTGGGTAATGTTTTTATTTAATGGTATTCAATTTAGGTTATATTTGAAGTTACATTATTTAAACAACATCATGTTTTCTTGATGATTATTCTTTTCTATGCTCATGATGTAATATTTTATAAAATTTCCATATTCCTATGATTTAATGAAGTTATCATATTATGCCATGCTTTGATGAAAATTATTATTATTCAAAAATTTCTATTTTATCAGGTTATGCCTCTTAACCCACATGTAGACCTATAATTTACTCTATAAATTCATTACTCCCACACTGGACATTAAGATCAAACCTTCATTTTTTATGTCCCTAGTTTATCCCATGCAGTTTAAGAAGGTTAATTAAATTTAATGGTACTGCTATAGTTTTATTGACAATATCCTTGTATCCTAGTATAATGTTAATGTTCTATGTATCAAATTTCAAAACGAGACTTGTCCTATGTACCTTATGGGATAATTTGTTATGTCATTTATGTAATAAATCATGAAATAATGTATATAGAAGATATGGGTTTTCAATTTTTGTACCAAAGGAATGTTCAATTTTAATTGGATATTATGGTTAGAAACCATAGTGATTGCCTTTGGGATAAAACTAAACATAGTGAATCAACTATAAATCTTGTTAATGTATGGAGTTCTTGGCCTTTCAAAAAAAATACAAGAATATATATATACATTCAATTAGATACATCTTTAAAATATATGTACCTTGGAGTAATAACATTGAAAGGGATCATTAGATATTAAATTAAATTATACATAGTGGTAAGATATGATTCCTAATACTTAATGAATTTCTAGAAACTCTTGGGGGATATGGTTTCATTATCATGTACTTTTCATAAACCATTATGAAGAGATAAAATGCATATAAAACATAATAAATTGGGTATGAATAAAATATCTTTAATCATATAAATTCATAAGTTAATTAATACATGTAACTTATGGTTTTCACTCATATTTTCATAGTTTCTCATTTATAAGTTTAACATTTTAAAACTTTTAATCACTAATATTTCATTACTATAGTCAATGTTAGGAAATTGGAGGAACTATGTCCGCAACCGACATGATGGGATATGTGAGGACTACCCAAATGAGATTCCTAACATGATAGTAGATAATGTAGGATTATGTTGATTATACAATGAAAGTTATCCAAAATTTTGATTAAAAATATCATTTATTTGAATTGAAAAATACATAAAAAAGAGTAGGATGGTATCTCATGGATGTTCCTATGATAAAGTTTTTGAAATAATAATGATTAAATTCCAAATTTGTATACAATTAGGAAAATGAACCAAGGGAAATGTCACCATATAACTAGAAAAAGTTTTATGTGTAAACAATATCGCATAAAGTAGCTAATTCCCTTGAATAGGATGAAGAATTCAGTTAGAAAGAAGGGAGAAATAAGTTTCACTATAACAAACCTTTAACAATTATATGCTATATGTGTGGGGAAAATTGGAATTGTGTAATAAAATAGGTTATTTCAAATGAAAAAAGGTGTATGAGGAACATAAATCCTCAAGTCCTTTGGTAAAATGAATTTTATATTCTATGAAAACTATTTGGATTGATTGTGATGATTTATGTACCCTTAACCACTAATATAGATTTGTGTATGTCGTGTTTAATTTCAATTCATGACACACTATAAATTATAGTATGTTTTACTAGAACATCGGGTCATCATCTAAAATGATTTGATATCATATTGGATAACATATTTGATTATTTTATTAGATGACCATGTTTATGGGAATGTTCGTATTGAAACTTTTATCATTATACCTTTAGTGGAATCTGATATTGTATTATATATCGATAGAATTTCCTTGTATATATCCTCCATAAATATCTAGGATATGGAGATCACCCCCATATTTTGAATCTGCCTCTTCTTCAAGATACATGTAAGTAGAAGGATATATCTCATTCAGAATCATTATCTAATGCATGGATATAATTACATTACAAGAAAATGTATCATTGTCAAAAGAATTAGACTATGGAATATATCTTCATTGACCACATTCTAATTATAATGGAACATACTAATATGTTTCACAAATTATTTCATCGCGATACTCTAAAATAATAGGCTGAGTTATGAATTGGAAAAATACTAAGAGAAAATAGCATTCATAGGGTTTCTATCAAAATAAAATGGATATGTGTAGATCAACAAAAGATCTATGAAATTTCTGGATAGTCCATAATAATATGTATTAATGAGATATGTAATTACCATGGAATAGTTATATAATATAATGTATTTTAGAATTAAATCTCATGATTTTCTACCCAACTAACTATGGTGATATGAAAGGAAGTAATTATTTTCCAGAATTGCGTTAATTAATAATGATTTAAAGAGTTAAATAAGAGGAAACTCAATGCAGTGATAATCACATTATCAACTAGTGTAAAATAATTCATGATCTATAACGATGTGTTCAAAAAATTATTGGGATTTGTGCTCATGAAATATGAAATATTGATAGACTATATATCCCACTACTTAAATATATTTTAGAAATAACTAAAATCCATATGATCTGGAAATTTCTAGAGTGATATTAACAATGAATATTTGGTGAAATTATCCCTATTGTAAAAAGTGTAAAATATTTACAATCAGAAATCTATCTAGTTTATATTAACATTAAAGGTAGTAAATATTCACCAATGATGGTTGTCGTAATAGGCGACAGATTATAATGGTTTAATCCATTACAATCATTGGATGGTGAATAAAGTGTAATAGTATCTATGTTGAACGATTCTCATGAACCTATATATGATAATGGTTCAAAGGGTTCCATTCATCATAAACATGAAAAATATGGACACGTGAATGATAAATGTAACAACATAATACTTTTTTCAAATAAATAATCATCCATCCATTCTCATGTGGATCTTGGAAATCCAAAAAAGGCAATGAGGATTTATAGAAAGTGGAAGTTAATATTCTAGACAATAACACTTATAAAGACATATTTGTAATATTTGGGACCAATATATGTTTCATATCATCACCATAAGTGAAGTGGGAACATAAGATTATGTAAAAATAATAATCCATCTCTATTCATCTTTAGATCTATATAAAATATCCATGTTTGATTCCAAGAGGAGGTAGATTGTGTTATTTTCATCTCGATTCCTTATATAACCACACAATAAAGCTTACTAATATAATTTAAAGGGTATGATACAAATATTTCACATACCAGTATAGAAATGGAAAAACATAACCATGGATATATCATAAGACTCTCCTGAAAATCTAAAGAACATAATGTCAAATAGGTGGTAGTTGATCACCTTACAATGTCAACATGTTTCATTTCAATTAATGAGGATTTCTCCCTTTACAAACATGAAATGATATACATCAGAGAATTTGTAATACAATGTGTAGTACCACTCTATATTTCATTTTATCAATATCCAAGGTTTTCCCAGAGGTTCTAGAGAATCCTTCAATATGCATTGGATATAGAGTTGAGTCTTGTCACTTCTTATTGCCCTTGGATGGACATTCAGTCTAAAAGAACTATATGAACTCTAGAGGATATTCTCTGATATTAATTATTGGATTTCAAATGATATTATAATCAACACCTTATTATAGTTTATTTCTTATATAACAACAATTAAAATTATATAATTATAATGGTAGCCTACGTGGATCTTTGTGGGAAGAGGTGTTAGACTACAACCTGATTGGAAAGGATGCATTGTATAATCTAATTTGGCCTAATCTTATTTAAGATTTGATATGTAAATTTCATTCAATTCACTATCATATGAAATCATTAAAAAGTTGATATAATATCTATAATGAAAGTTATGGACAATAACCAGTGCTTGAGGATAATGATAATTCGTTCTTTATAATATCAAAATTGAAGAAATTCCAAAGATTTAGTAAGTAAGGGAATCCATCTCATTGTTAAATCATTCACATTGAGATCCTCGATAACATCAGTCTCATAACCTATTGACTAACACTCTAACAAAATCTATATAAAGTACAATATGGGGTCAATTTATCCTAATTAAAGAAGCATATAGAATAACCCTCAATAGTACAAAATCTAATGGTAGTATCTATATATAATTTTATTACATATGGGGGGAAACTAGTGAAGATGATAGATTATTGAGGAGATGTTCTATGAAATAACACATATCAACTTTTTAAAGTACTATGAAAAAACCAAAAGATTGTAGAGGCAACATTTGAAATAAAGAGTTCAAAATACAAAATTAACCTCATTTGATTTAGTGTATGAAATGACGTGTAAAATGAAAAATTTAAAAATTGGGGGACAATAAAATAATTCAAACATTTATAAATAATATTTCATTTTGAAGGAATAAATTCCTTACTAGGTAATACAATAATAAAAACATGTACTATATTCATTTGTTAAATTTGATTATTATAAAATATATCCATAATATGTTTTCCAAGTATAAATGGCCATTATGAATTATAAATTTTATTAATATAGAAATGTTATAGTGATCTTTTTGATTAGTTTGTGTTAAGAGCTATTATAAAATCTAATTGAAAGAGTGTGAACAATTGATGGCTTCATTAAGTATGATCCGACCATATGAAGCCTGTTTATCAGAGATTTTGGGTGAGGTGGAATCTCTATGATTTTCTATTAAGCAATCCAAATATGTAATTATATAACTAAAACCATAAATAAATAATATATAGAATAATTTCAAGAATATTGTGATCCGTACATCTGTTATGTTTGTGGAAAAACCCCAAGAATGTACTACAACCACACACCATTCCCATATGGCCTTTGTTGGTGTAATAATAGGTTATATATCTAGATCATATTAATGTAATTTTTTTATTATCTTGTTAAAAAATAATAATTATATTATCTATTGTCATTGTTACTTTATATATATAGATGACTATAAAATGATCCTGATAAAAATTATATTTTTATAGGAAGCAGAAAAAATTATAATTTTAAAAAATATATAGACTACATTAAAGCAATATTTTAAAAAATAAATGAGTTTTTATGTTATTTTTTTTGTTATTTTGTTTGTTAAATAATATATATTTAAATATAAATTTTAATATATGTCAGATAAATTTTTTCAAAGGATCATCAAGTTGTTTTGTCACTAAAAATAGTTTTAGAATAAATAATGATTTTAATTTAAAAAAAATTAAATATATCTATAAAAATATGTTAATAAAAACAATATCATTTTTGAAATAATCATTTCATGAATTTACAATGGGAAATTTTTCTTAATTTTTTGAGGTAATCAGTTTTTTTGGTAAAAATTAAGAACATTATAGATACATAGTATCTAATATAAAATAATAATATTACAAATGTGGTGAAATAAATACTATAAAAGTAATAAATGAAAAATTATTTTATAAAAAAAATAAAATAATGAAAAATTGGATTTTATTTTACTTATTTTACAGACCTATAAGGAATCCTCCAAAACCAATTTTACATTTTTTGGTTTTAAAAATATTCCTTATGAACATCACTAACTTCAACATCATGACTATTTTTATTTTTATTATTTGAGTTTTTAACCTAATATTTTTATTCAAACCACTGATATTTTGTTGAAACCATGGGAAGAACAATATATGGTTTGGGGTTTGGATTATTTTATAAGATAGAGTCCAAAACCTATGTTCAAAATTAATATTGAATTACCCTTTTTTATTATAAATACAAACCAATCTCCCTTTAATCTTTACTCAAACCCATTTAAAAAGATGCTCATATCTATGTCCCACTATAAATACCATCCATGGTGTTCCCAATCTCTTATGAATATCCAGTAATGCTTTTAGAATCACCCTTTCACTATAAGGGATTATCTTACTCATCCTTTAAATTTGACTAATTTATTTCTATTAATATTTTTATCTTGAAATTTTTTATATTGAAATATATTTCCCCCATCTATTTTTTGTCCCATTGATATCTAAGTAATGGCAGACCACATTTAACTCTCATTAATCCCTACCCCATACCATTATGCACATGCCTTATCCAGCTAAAATTATTATGAGATATTCTATTCCATTCTTTTTTGTTCTGAATACTCATACACTTCTCCACTCAGGGGTATTATCCTTTATATTACTTTTATTAACTTATATGGGGATTAGATTTTTTTTATCCCACAATTCATCATCATGGGATTAAATGTTATGAAATACATTCTTATGACATACTATCAATGTGGAACACAAATTGAAGTGCGTGATAAGAATTCTTCAGGAGGGCTTGGAAATATATATCTCTAAAATGAATTGGGAAATGTTTATATCTCATGAGATTTAATTTTTTGTTCATGATTGGTTATCTGGAAATAACTATTTTATGATCTACCAAAAATTAGCTTTTATATATTCTTATGGTGTTATGTTTTAGGTTGTTTCCAGATCACTATGATTCATTGATGTCATCATATTATCTTTTGATTTACTACTCATAATTAGGATTCTCATATTTTTATTTGATCATTCTATACCAATTAAAAATGTGTATTTCTGTAATTCATTATATGCCTTTATTATTACCTTACTTAAATTCACTTACCTAGGTGATCTCATGGTATATTACAAGATCAATATAATATATGAGAATGCTATTATGTTTTGAAATATTTTTGTTATATCCATATATTATTTTAATGTTCTATATATCAAATATCACAAAGTCAATATCCCTATAAATATTTTTGGGATTGTAATATGTGCAACTTGATATAAAAAATCATGAAATAATGTCTATTAAATATGTGGTTCATTATAGGAATGTTAATCCTTTGTTACAAATGAGATAGAATCATTGATGAAAATATGAAGAAAATATCACTGGGTAGTTTAAATCAAATATTTGTGGAGAATAATGTTCACTAAGAAGCTTGTTGAATCTTGTTAGGGATAAAAATAACGATATTAGGGACTTTTCAATGAACCCTATCAATTTGGTTAGTAAAGTCTCTTGATTTATTATTTTTAGGTGTTAGTTTTCTTTTTAAGTTAATATTAAATATGAATGGTTTATAACAGAAGCAAGAGGAGATAATTTTGTTTAGTATTGGTTCAATAAAAAAACAATGTACTTGGTAGAGGTTTAAGAAGAAATCTGTGGGAATCTTATTACTGCTAAAATCAATGTAAACAACACCAAGTTCTTTGTGGAATGAGTGAATGTTCTTTTAACTGAAAATATTGAATGTTTAACTTATATTAAACCCCCCTTTTTAATGATTTCACGGTATCAGGATCATAATTCATCAATAGATTTACCATTTTTGATCTTCATACCTATTCATTGTGATTAGGTGAACTAATTCAATTTCTAGGTTTCTTATAATATATGTTATCTTACGTGTTTATATTTTAATAATTTAATAGTGGTTATTCCACTAGAATTCATAGTTTCTTATGTCTTTTGGGGATATATGAAAAAAATAATATAATTTATTTGGTCACATGAAATCATATGTTCCTTTTTGTGTCCCTTCGATTAATCTATTACAAATGATATATTATTGTAAAAATAATTAAATATCATAATTTTTTATTTTTTATTTATTACATCTCATTGTTAGTGACTATGATCCTTAATTTAACTCATCCATGACTTCCAAAGTATAAAATTTTTTATACTCCTTTTTTAATCTTTTATATTATTTGTAATAACGTTTTGTTGATGACCCCTCCCTCACTATAAATGTTTTATCAATGTATGGGAATAAAAAACATGGGGTTAAATGCTGTAGAATATAAAAAGATAGATTTAATAATTAATGGATATTTTTTAATCTAAATTAAGAAGTAGTTTTATTTTCTATTAAAAACATCATTTCGTGAGATTATCTTCAATTATTACCCATTTGTTGTATACATTAATTGTTTTTATGAGTTTTATGTAGTTAGTTTGATATGATTGTCTTGCTTTTAAATCATCATTATATTCATGTGATAAATATTTTCTTCAATTTGTTGGGTATTATTTCCATTTGGTGTATATATATTTTGATTAATTTGATAATGTGTATAGTGGTATTTAGATGTTGTTATATCCTTAAATTACATGTCCTTGTGGATGGGAAACAATTGGATATTGGTATAGAAACATCCCACATGCATTGGTACCCTAAAATCCCATTATATATAAATATATATTACGAGATGAGTATTATAACTCCCTAACTGCATTATAATATTATTATCAATGTTCTTCAGGATTGTTTTTAATGAACATTCTATTTGGGATGAGAATTGATATGTCCTGAATTTTTATAGTATATTGTTACTTCTTCTGAATACAGAAATTACTTTGGAACATGCTGATACATTTCAACACATCATATAGTGTGTTAGTTTTTTGGTTTAGGAACTGAGTAGGGGAATGAGGAATATATAAAATAGTTCATGATGTCTTAGGCAAGACCTATAAATAAAAAATTATTTGTTTCTAATTTATTCAATCCTTATTAGGTGAAAAACTAATATTTGAGTTGAACTTTATTTTAATTTTCTACATTATAATTATGCTAATTCACCCAGTTTTATGGTATGTTTTAGTTATTAGGTGGGGACCACCTACTGGGAATGATATACACACAATAATCATGTTTCCCTTTAGGATATGTGTATCCTTTGTTTCATGTTGTTGAGAATCACAGAATGGACAAGAATAAATAGTATCATTGGAAATATCGTATAGTTGAGGGTCTAAAATTCAATCCATTATTATGGATTAACAAAAATGGGGTTTCATGACTATCCATAGTTGTTTTAGATGGATTTTCTTACCAATGGGAGTTCATTTTCCACTCCATAGGGTCTATTTGGTTCATTTTTTTGACTATTATGTCTTGTTTCACTAAACTGTTGGTATAAATATATTTGATAAAAGATTAATATAATGAATCATATATATAAGTATATAATTTTATTTACAACTATTCAGGTACAATTAGTATCTCTGATGAATAGATAGACATAGTGGATTTTTTTACCTTTTTTAATATGTCTCTCTACTATAAAGGTAAAGTCATATTTTTTGTAGGAACCATTAATTGAATTTTATAGTTTTAAACTAGTTAAACCACTCCCTACATGGTAAAATAAATAATCCCTTACCATTTACCCGACTATTAGTAAATAGGAAGTGTAATTTTGGCTTTTTGGGGACTCAGTTAGGTTACTATTTAGGAATCTAGATTAGGATCATTACACAACATCTTCAATATTCACAACATGACAACCAAACATTTTATGATATAAATCACTAATAGAAAATATAGGATTTTGTGTCAATATATATGATTGTTTCGATTCCAAACTGTATTTTGTCGCAACCATATATTCTTTCTCAAAACCAATTCTAGTCTAATATTATCAAACATCCCTATGTTTACTTTTTTATTTATCAGTTTACTAGAGAAAAATATTCTTTCAGAAGGAATAAATATACCGACCAACTAAAACATTATTTAATTGTAGATAATAAAATTAATTACAAATGATTTTTTTATATTGTTTAAAAAATATGAACATTTCATATTTAAAACCAATGGATATCTGAAACATCTATATTCATATAATTATTCTGAGAGTACATTTTCCTAAAAGGTAATATGTGACTTTATCTATTTAAAACATCATATGTTTTCATCCTATATACCTTAGTTTGATGGTTATTATGTTGGAAAATAGCTATTTCAGAATCATAAATTACTAAATATATTGGAAGGTTATTTTATGTAATCATTAATTGATCATTTTCTAAAAATTTAGTTTTCTTAATTTAATATACAAGTTCTTATACATATTTAAATGAAGGTGAACTTTTTTAATCAATTAGAAAATATATCATCTAATCAATAAAATATTTACGTCAATATTACAAAACAATAATATTGATAAAATTATCTTAATTAAATTTTTAATCTATTTTTTAACAGCATGAAAATTTAAATGGTTTCAAAAAAATTCTTCATAAGAAACACAAGATAATAAATTCCATTATAATTAATAAATGTTATGAATTTATTAGAATCACATAATTCTTATGTACTAATTTTTTTGATAAATATATCATTATGTATTGTGTCCAATAAGTAATCGGAACATTCAAATTTTCATTATAATTTCCGTTATCCAATTTTCCTAATTAATATGTTTTACATGTATCAAATAATTTATAATGTAATTATTCTCAAAATATATCTCTATGAAGTAATGAAATGTTTTTATTATTTAATCATGCAAAGTGACAATTCTAAAAAAATGATTTCTATAAATAATTCATTTTTAGAATCCTATTTTTTAATTTATATACTAGATTATAAATGTACAAAATTAATATAAAATTAAACATATTTTGATTTTATAATACATTTATTCACATATATATTACATATATTGTTCATGATCATATATTATTTATGACGAATATATATAAATAAAATTATTCTTTATTATTAGAATATATTAACCGTTTTATAATTAATTAATCAATCCTCTTAGTATATGTAAATCATATATTATAACCTCCAATTAAATAACACATTCTCAATATTTATATCTATTTCTACTTTATCCAATTCACTTTTATTTCGTAATTTTTATGCAGCTACAAAAACGTGTATAACTAGTAAATTATAGCCTTGAGTTGGGATTACAAAATAGGCCTCAATAATAGTCAATTTCACATGATCATATTTGTTGTCCTTGTATTATATAACACATTCAAATTTGTAATAAAAACATACAATTTGATAAAAATCATTATAACTGGAACCTAGAAATTATTTTTATTTTTAAATCCATTATAATCTATAACCAAATCAATTGGTTGAAAAAATTTCATGTCTAAAGAATTATTCTATATTGAAATTATAATATTATTTATTATAACACATGTACACTAATTTAGGTATTTTATTTACTTTTATTTTTCTCATGAGTATGTTTATAGAACTGGGTTATAAGAGTGGTTAATAGAGTTTTTGGTTCTGAATTTATGAAAATATCATTTACTGTAAAAACATGTAAATGACTATATATACCCATACATACTCAATTTAATAGATTAGTAAACCTAATGGTGAGGTAGTAATGAGGTATATTCCCATGTACACCACTAAGTATTATGTGTTCCTTGATTGGGTATTAGATGGATGCTTTGTAATTGATTGGGGTTCATTACATTCTTACTGGTCTATAGAACGATTTTTTCAGAACAATATTTTATGTAAATTTAAATTGTTAAAATGTTTTTCATATTAGAAATTCATTTTAGGAAGTACACAAGAGATATTTTCCCTTTTCACTTTATTTTCTGTCAATAAAAGGTAATCTATATCTTGTTCTAGCTTCAATTAAAGCACCATCTATCCTATTAGATAAGTAAGGATGAGTTTATAGTCCAATCTCTTCTATTATAATTTTTTTAAACATTTCCATTACTCCCCTAAAATTCATAAATTATAGTTTTTGTAATATTTTGAATTTAAATAATTGATGTTTATTCTTGTAATGATCGTTGATGAGGATTTAAGGATCCATCATTGAACAAACCTTAAATAGAATCCAAATATATGAAATTATTTATTTCAAACCTAGTGATAATTTATGTTGATATTTTTAAAGAATTAGATCAATAAAATTTCATAAAACCCAATAAATTAAAAATTGGAATCCTCTACTCATTATCCATTTTTTCTAAAATTTAAAACTTTTTAAAAAGAAACATGTTCTTTTTTCATGAATCATATTCATGAATTTTATATTTAACTTCATATTTTATCTTACCCACCTTTAGAACCTGCGTTTATTTAAAAATATTATTTTATGATCCCTAAAGAGTATAAAATGAAATAAAAAAAGAAACTTGTTTGTCCTTTTACAGCCTTGAGATCATAAAAATAGTTTTACTTTAAAGATAGGTCTCAAATGAAATCAACTTTTCTTCCCCAGGATTGTTTTATAAAAAAAATAATACCTATGAGAAAATTCAGAACCATATCAGTTTCATAGAAAAAAAATTAAAAATCATAACAGTCATTATCTTAAAACAAAACTTTTTAGTATAATAGATCATAAACAAACAATTAAAATGATTCATAAATTACCTTCCGAAAAAAGAAATATTTCAATGAAAATTTATTACAGTGAATATAAAAGTCTTATAAGTGACATGGGAATAAATCTTCATAGAACCATAACAAGTACCCTTATAATTGGTATTAGATTTTTTGGTCCTCGAATTTTAAAGGAAAATGTTGTTTGGTCCATTGGAATTGATTGTTGGTCTTGGTGTTAAAATTTGTTCATATTATATTCCTTGAGTCGACATGATAACAAGGATTAGGATTCTTGGAACTTGAAATGTATAGAATAAAAGGTCACATATAACCCTTCTATGTTGAACATCATGTTACCATGGGAGTTGGGTACATAAGTTTTTGGAGTCACTTATATTCCTTGGATATATCATTGTCATGGGTGTTGCGAATGGGATGATCATGGAATTCGTGGTAGAAATGAATTCTAATGATGATTCATATTTCATCGGTAATAATGATTTATGTTGTGAAAAAAATGTAATATTTTTGAAAAATATTTTTTTTTCAAATGTGCGGATTTTGAAAAGAGAATGGTTGTGTTATTTCAAAAATGGGTTGATTTTCAAAATATGGTATATTTTTTTAGAAGATTGAAACATGGGAATTGTGAACATGTGGAAAGCATGGTTCTGATAGATATAATTTAATTTAATTTGAAATTTTAAGACATCATTTTCTAGTGATTGAGACTTATGATAACTCTTGTGTTTATATAAATGGAATTGGGTAGGCATCATAGAGACCATTCAGAGGATGCTGCGAAAAATCTGGTTGCACATGAGCCCTAGGTGAACCAGTAGTTGGCCCAAAGCATTATTCAGGATTTTCAAATAGTTCAGTCAAGACTGCATACAGATAATCCAATTAAGATATATGTCACGGTCTGAAACCCATGAAAAGGATGTATGATTGTCCTAATGAAATTAGGTTTAATCCCTAACACTAATAGAATGATATAGGCATTAAACATTTCTGAAAGACAAGGAGCACATCATAATCAGGATAATATATTTTTAAAACTTCCTCCTCAAACTAAAAGTAGGTTGGGATGTTTTTGGTGTGGTTCTATAGGAAACATGAATAGGGTTTGTACAATGCAGCATTAAACATGTCATAATTTCTATAATATGGGACATCATCAGAGTTATTGTCATAATTCTATGAGGTTAGGTGTTCGTGAGACTCCTTAGGGGTTTAATGCATCCAATGACATGACGAGATGGGGAAAACATACCCATCATAAGTGGATCTACATAAGTTATGGTGATTATATTAATACCATGAATCCTAAGAAGGGGAAGATTCATCACGGTAATAAAGAGAATAACACGGAATGAAAGACCTATTTGCAGCTGAACAGGTTGTGTTGGATGATCACTCCTGACCATCCATAGTAAGAGGTACGATTATTCTAAATTCTACATTGATGTATGATTTTTTATACATCTACTTCTCATTATTTTATTTCTTCTGGTGCTATTAGTTTTGTAGCATTATTTGAGAAAATTATGACCTTGATTTCAAAAGTCCAAACTCCTTTGGGTCAAAGAGAGTGTCAAGTATTTATGTGTAGATCATGTTTCTTAGTTGTGGACGACAATGAATTGATGTGGGATTTCTCAATGCTTGATATGGATTCTTGTGATATAATCATGTGAATGTATTGGTTGGTGATTTTTAAGGCCCACTTCGATTGTTATTCATAAGTGGTTATTTTTACGATGAAGGATGGCATTTAACTTCATTTTATAGGGGAGAAGAATGAAAATATAGGTGCAACATATTTTTTGGAACTAACTGTTGCGAAAATATTATATTAGTTAGTGTTGGGGGTCTTGAGGGATCACTGATTGTATGCCAAAATATCAAAGTGTTTCTTTTGGATATAGGAGGTTCATTTCCTTGTCCATGTTATTTCTAAAAAGGGTGTTTCAGTTTATCTAGAAAATATAAAGTCTTTTATTTCGTGGAAACCACCAAATAGTGTTTTTGAGATACGAAGAATAGTTGATCTAGATGGAAATTATCAATGTTTAGTTCATGTTTTCTCATGATTGGGATTATTAATGATTGCTTTGGAAGGGAATAATATTCCATTTTATTGGAATGAGAAGTTATTGAAATGTCATGTTGAGCTAAAGGGTTTACTTACTTCAGCAACAATCATGGTTTTTCTCGAACAAAGAATTTGGTACATGGTGTATTCAGGCTCATTGGGATTTGGGTTGGGGTGTGTTATCATGCAATGAGAACCTGTGGTTACATAGGGATCACATCAGTTAAGGGTTCAAGAAAAGAATTACCGAAAGCATGATTTGGAGTTGGAGGCAGTGGTTCATGATTTGAAAATGTGGCTTCATTATCTCATTAGTGTGAAATTCACGGTGTTTGCTGATCATAATATTTTAAAGCATTTATTCTCACAAATATATTTTACCTTGATGAAAATGAGATGGGTGGAGTCTCTCTAGATGTCTTATTTTGACTTAATGTACACAAATGTAATGTGAAATTCATTGGCGGATGTATTAAGTAGGAAATAATTTCATCATGTCGTGAAATAGGCAACCAATTAGTGGTAGTTGATGTCGTCCATATCTTACATGAGGTTGGAATGTGAGGACCAGGGTGACATAGCGGTATAATTTCTGTTTTTGTTGGATCCTAACATGGTTGGAATGGTTAAAGAGGAAGAACCATCAGATTCCTAGTGTATGGTGACTAGGTAGAAACTCAATGGGTGGGAGACCATTGAATGTCGGGAACTGAATAGTAATTCAGTTGGGTGATTTCCAAATCAGATAGTGTTAATAGTTTCTTTTCAGGTTGAAATTATCAGGGATAATCATCATAATAGATGGTATTACCATATTAGATTTTAGAAAATTTATAATGTGATTAAAGCATATTTTTGTTGGGATGGTATGAGAAGGAATTTTTCCGATATTGTCTCGAGATTCTTTACATGTAATCAAGCCATGGAAGGGCATCAGAGGCCATAAAAAATGTTTCCATATTTTTATATTCCATTTTGGGGGTGGGAAAATAACAATGTATTTTGTGAATGGTCTCACGTGAATATACAACAAGCACAATAGCTATTTGGTGATTGTGTATCACCTCACAAAGTTGGCCCATTTCATCCCAATTCTTGAATATCATATGGTGGAGGATCTGTCCAAAATCTATATACAGTAAATGGTAAGGAAGCATGGTGTTCTAGTTTCGATTGTATCATATAGATATCTGAGGATCACATCTCCTTTCTAGAAATCCTTACAGCAATCCCCTCAGGCAGAATTGACAATGAGCATGGAATATCATCCTCATACAAAAGGCCAATCTGAGGGGAAAATACAATCTTTGGTAGATATTCTATGGGATTGTGTGATGGATTTTGGTGTTTCATGAGAGGAGCACTTGTTTTTGGTGGAGTTCTCCAATAATAATAGCTATAAGGATTCTATACATATGGATCAATTTTAACTATTGTATTGGAAACTGTTTCATTTTACACTATATTGGGTTGAAATGTGTGAGAATTAAATGGTTAGACTGAGCCTTTTATGAGAGACTACAAAAAAGATGAAGCTGATCAGGAAGAGGATGGGGACGGACAAGAGTCCTTAGAATACATATGCAGACCATCATCGATGAATTTTGTCAATCGAGGTGGGAGATCATGTGTTTTTGATATTCTGAACTAGGTTGGGACATCATCATTTTGGAATATACATTATGTTATCTCTGAGGTATATTAGACCATTTGAGATACATGAGATGATTGGAGAGGTGGGTTATCAGTTGGGTTTGCCACATCATTTTAGTGCGGTGCAAAATGTGTTCCATGTGTTGCAGTTGAAAAAGTTTTATAGGAACCGTGTCCATGTGATTAATTGGGATCTTGTTGAGATGGTACTAGATTCTTATTTGGTGCATTTTACCATGTGAATTTTGTATAAGAAAGATAAATTCATGAATGGTAAATGGATCGGTTCAGTTTGAGTTTTTTTGACAACATGGTCAGATCCATGAAGAGACTTAAGAGTGGGATAATGGGATAGTTGAACAATTTTCCATGATCTTTCAGTAGGGTAGTGTTTCCCTATTATCCGAGAATAGAAATCCAATGGTGGGGATAATGTTTCACCCCCCCCAGTTTGAGTTATGTGACATTTTTATACCTTTTTTTGTATATGATGTGGTTCGGTAATGTCTGCAGAGTGTGGGAGAGTTTTAAAAGGTTTTGTAATGTTTTAGATTCCTTTTTAAGGCTACATGTTATGAGAATGGTAAGGGTAACCCATGAAAGTATCCTAGGTAAATGTTCAATTTTTCACTTTTCAGGAAATATCATCCACACAATTTGTTCAAAGTTTTTCAGGTTGTGAGAGAAAATCATACATACCATTAGAATTAGTTTTTTTATTGGGTTAGTTAGGAATTTTCATATATCTCTTATTTCACCACCCATATGAACAATGCGTGGGATTCATTGATATCATGGGGAAGAAGGACTCTCTGACCTGTTTTTCATGAAAATTGAATGGGTTTCATATTGTTTTGAAGGAGGTTCATCTTGGGTAAGTCTACTCTCTTGTTTTCATTATGGGTTTCTCTAGATATTATATTTTCTCTCTATTGGTTTTCAAGATATATATATATGCTTCATGTAGATCTATGTTTTTTGTTTCCATAAATAATTAGATTAGATCTTGTTGACGCTAGGGAAGATAATCTGGAGTGATTTTGGGGGAGAGTTCGTTGAATTTGCGGTGTGGTTTCTTGTGGGTCAATCTCACCGGATCCCTAAAGGTGGGTGGCTTCTATCTTGACATAACATTTTAATAAATAGAAGTATTAATTTTAATTTAATGTTTTTTATTGAAATTTTCTTTAGTTTTGATGTGTGATTCTTGGAGGACACATATTTTGTGAAGATTTGGGTATTTTGGGGTAAATGGTTTAATATTGTGAAAGGGGATTTGTTGTTGGATTTTAAAATGTAGATTTTAAAACTGACATCTTGATTGATTTATAAAAATTGTTTATGATATATAGTTTTCAAAAAAAGTGTATATTTATCGAAATATGGTTGAACGTGGAATTGGATTGAGGGCGTTTTCAATAAATGTTTGATTTATTGATGTAACTTAATATGTTACGTTGAAATTTTTTTGGGTATAATCGGTTAATTTGGTATTGGTAATTTTTGGTTGGTGTGAATTTAGATTTTTTCTATTGAATTTTGTTGTGATTTTAGTATATGTTGATTTTCAGGGGTTGGGTGGACGGTGGACAAGAATATCGGATCATCAAGATGATGGTTGTGAAAGTACCATCATCAAAATTGGAGGGTGATGGGAATGGATTCCCGCACCAGGGATGGGCGTGATGTTGCACACCATAGAATATATGGGTTGGTTGAGAATGTGAAATTGTTAATGTAGAATCATGATTTCATGAATGGTATGAATTGTATTTTTTTGTGACATAATTGTGTTTTTGATTGAGATATATATGTGTTAATGAAAAATAAAATAGGTAATGATATGTTTATTTCATTTCACGGGTTGTGAATTAAATTCGGAAACATTTATTTGGGTAATGATGTGTTTGGTTGGTTATTAATTTTTTCACTAGTTCACGAACATTATATAAATTTTTCATAATGTGTTCTATCTAATTGGAATGTGTAGGGAATTTATTTGGGTAATAATACTATGTAATATTACTCACCCATTCTTTGTCACATTGGTGGTTTTGAAGATATCATATCTCAGAACATAGGTAAAATTAAATATTCTCCCTCCTTTTATGGAACATCATGATGCTTGGGTGGTTTTGGTGGTGCTTGGTGCATGGATCGTGGTATGGAGCGGTTTAGTATGTCTTTGTTTAACTGGGATCTCTTGTTTAGTCTACCACTTGGTACACTGATATTGGTTTGGTATGGCCTGGTTGTATTGGATTTTTGGAATTGTTTGTAATAGCATGGTTTTATTTTGGAAACATATGGTTTGGGTTAATATGATTACATGCATCAGGTAGATTTGTATGTAATAAATTGTTTGGTTGGTTGGTTTACCATAAAGGAAAAGTTTTCCCCAATTTATTCATGAATCCCTCAACATTCATTACCTGCCTTTGGTACATTTAGAATATTTCGTAAGGCCAAGTAACACCTCATCACATTATTTAGAAAATTAGGAAGGGTATAGATGTTAAATATACTATATACTTCAAATCTAATTCACCAGAGATCATCATCACCACCCAATTCATTGGATTTCTATCAAGGCACAACCATCTTATGAGTTATATCAGGATCACCTATCATAATGAGCTGTATTGGTCTCAACCATTACAATAAAAAAACATCTGAGGAAAATATATGGAATATGACCTTATAATTTTACACTCTTTCACTATAAAACTGTTGAATACTCTATTAAAACCATATGAAGAACACAATGGGATATCAACTTACCATTTAATTTTAAAAATCAAATTTCAAAAATTATTAATCCCATAATAAATGGGAATGCATAATTTTATTTAACAAAAACACATAAGCTGATAATATAATAAAAATATAAAATAATTGTTATTATTTATGGAAAATTCATTATCTTCATATATATTAAAATAGATTATTTTTCTTTCATTAAAAAAATAAAAAATTTCTGTATTGAGTATGTAAAAATATTGTATTTTATAAAAAAGTTAATTGAAATTAAAAAGTGTCGCAAAATAAAATTTAATTTTTTTTTATTTCCACATAATAAATTCTTAAAAATATCTTTAAGAATATGTACCTAGAAGTGAAATGATTAGAAAATAAATCCTTACAACATTTAAAATGAGTTGTTTGAAGTACAGTGTCCCTTACAATGATTCTGATTCATCGTCTATATTCCTTATGTTCATGAATTATAATATTCAGTTTATTATTTACATTCTTAAGATTATTTTTAACATTTATTATTTTTGTATCCATGTTATACTCAATTACATAATCAATTAATTTCACATAAAATGTTTTTACGATATTACACTCATATATCGTAAATGACTTTTTTAGGATAGCTATGTTCAAAGAGGATAATATTACATCATATCCAGAATAATATTCATTAAATAAGATTAATTTTTGTTCACCTATCATACCAAACAAGATATATTCTTAAAATAAATGAAATACCATTCAATTATGGAGATGGTAGGCCATACATACACATGAGTAACTTTTCCAATTTTCAAGGATCATTATAGTAAAAACATATGTATTGTTGTTTCATTCCTGAATGATCATCATATAATAAAATATATATTTTTTCTTTATCAATACTTGTATATATTATCCATGTGATATGGAAATGAAAAAATAATCACATTGCTTCATGGAGGTGGTTATCCACCCAAACACATGAACGATGTTATTAATTTTCAATGTATAAAAAGGTATTAAATTGTATGATCTTTTATTACAACAATATAAATAAAACATTATTATCATATATATTCATTAAATACATCATTATATCAATATTTAATAGGCTTTGATGAAAAAGTGTACATCAGTTCGCAAGGCAGTAGTCTTCCGTACATACAAATGACGGTTTACTTCCCAATTTGATTGAAGAATGAGACAAATACAGCTAATGCCATTAACATAATTAAATTTTATTATATATAAGATAATTTTGTTTTTATATTATATTTCATGAAATAAATTTTAATTATTAATAAGAAGAAAAAAAATGAGAATTCTTCGTTAATAACTATACCACTTCTTCAGACATTATCATAAGGTCTATACAAATAGAATTACTAGGATTCTTTTCTTGTAAAAAGGTCCTATAGAACATGTGGTGAGATTTTTGGAATCAATTTTTTACATCCTAGAAGAACCAAATGGATTATATGTGTGTGGAAAAATTATAGATTTTCCCTATTATAAGGGATGCGAGGGAACTATTGGACTTTCATAAAATATTTATTTATTATAAATTATTTTTAAAAATAAAATGGATCTAAAATGATAAAATTTTAAATTAATATGATATTCATTTGAAATAATCAAATGAAATTACTATTATAAAATATTTAGTGATTTTTCACCCTTATAAATTTTTTTACTCGTGTTAACAATTTTTGGAATTTATCACAGTATTATTGTTTTTACTCATTATGGGTCAAGATACTTAATATATAAGAAAAAACATTCTATAAATGGAAAATTATTTATATTACCCACTCTAAAATATTTACATGAAAAAATATAATATTTAATAAATTGTTCATATCACATAATAAAACATTATTCATTATTAAGTATTATTAATGTCATATTGGACACTATTCATTTAATTTAACATTAAAAACATCCAGACAAAGAATAAATTAGAATCTAATCCTTTAAAAAAACCCAAAAAATATATAATTATATATATTTTGAAATAATATAATTCATTCAAATTATATTACATCAAATTTTATTAATATCATTTATTTTATTATATTTTTTAAAAAATAAATATTGTGTCTGCATTGCGTGAGAGTTTAAGGTAAATATTTCATCTCTTAAAATTTGAAATAAATTTCCATCAAAAGATAATTTATCATTAAAATAAATATTGATAACATAACCGATACATTTTTATTCATATCAACAAATATTATAGATATGAAAATAAATAATGCGATTTTTTGAATTCCATTACCAAAAGATATGATAAATGTAAAAATCATGGATATATCGAAAAGAGGTAATATAATTAAATTTTTGATGATTACAGATGAAATATACTCAAAAAATGAAATTATGGATATTGTTAGTGTTATTTTTTATTCAATTTTGTAGGATCAAAATTGTATATGTTCATGCTCAATTCTAAGAGGGGGTTAATTGTTTCTTTAAAAAAATAATAATTTTCAACCTGATGGGAAAAACATAGTTTAACAAAGTTAAAAAAAGTAAATTCACAAACCCAATTTAGTTCGTAACTATTAAACAATATTTCTTAGGGTCTGAAAATATGGATCCAGAATAGAATCTTATGAAGCATTAATTGTAAAATGAATCTACCTTAATGTGTATAGAGTCTAATTTTTCAGAGTATACAAGTTTATAAAGTATAAAAACGTTATACATTCTTTCTTTAAAAAATACATTGGAAGTAAAACATTAAACAACAATCATGTAATAATGTAGTAAATACTTTAACCCAAAGAGTAGGGTTTCCAACAACCATGGATAAAGGTCACTTGATTTATACATTCATGAAATTCTATTTTACCAACACCTGGGTAAGCCCTTCATAAGAATATCATAGTCTATCTTGTTAACCAAGAAAACCCTCGGACATTAAGGTAGTCATCAACTTTTCTTATTATCCCTATAAGACGTTGATTGTACTCATCAAAAATAGGATTTCCACAAAGGATGCTGAAAATATGTTCACAATTGAACAAGATGTTCAGAAAACACACAAGGCATGAAGAGATTTCTCTCTCTAGAAATCAATTATTAGCATGTAACTTCGAGGATCATCAATCCACGCTAAGATTTTTCAATTGAGATCTTATTTATAGGCATAACATCAATGGTCAAATCCATCCTCTAATGGTCATATTGTTTCTTGAATCTCGGAGGGAACTGTACACGTGTCACTCAACCAATGGTTAGTTATAAAAAATTCTCTGACATCATTTCATTGTAACTAAAACATGTGTAAGGAAAATTAATTAGCTTAAAAAATTCTGATTATCTAGAATCTAAGGGAAAAGAATAATTTTGAGTCTAATCATATAAAAAAATTATTCTAGAAACATAGATATTAGGATACTATTTTTCATTGAATTTGGATTTTTAAATCTATAGATTTCGAAGTCTAAATTATGATGAATTCAGAGTATGAATTCTGTTGAATTTAGTGTCTCGATTATGAGGAATTCAGAGTTCCATTTATGAGGAATTAAGAGTGTGAAATATGAAGAATTCAGAGTCTTAATTATGAGGAATTCAACTTTGGAATTATTAGAAATTTAGTGACTATTTTTTTAGGAATTGTTTGTGTGTATTTTAGAAAAGTCAGGTTCTAATGTTCATAGAATTTGTAGTATAAATTTCAGGGAATTTGGAGTCTAAATTTTAGAGATGCCAGATTCTGGTTTTCAAATAATTCAGATTGTGAAAACAAAAGGACATAATATCCAAGATACTATAAAAGTCTATGTATTTTGACAAGAATCCTATTTTTGGACTTAGTACAAGAAATGGATAGACTTGGTTTTGAGAGGCCATTTAATAAGAAATTAAAAACAAGGGTAAAATATTTTAGAGAGGAAATAACATCCATAAGAAAAAAATTCTTAGAGAAATATAATTTCCCATTATAAAATGTGTTCGTTATTTTCAAAACATAGAGTAATGGAAAATTCATAATAAAACCTTATTAATTCTTCACATTTAATAATATTTTTACCCATAATTAACTCATTTTACCTTTACCGGGTTTACAAATATACAGTACAATTTCTATTTTAAATGTAAAAAAATAAAAGCAACTTATTTATGAAATTTTGACCACCTTAGTCCAAATATAGGATCCATTTTTTCATTTTTCAAAAAAAAATTAATTTTTTATTTTACTTTAAAACTAAAATAGAAAAACTTATCCAAAATGGTTTCCTAAAAACTACCTTTTCAATTATTGATTTTTTATACCAAATTTAACTATACAATTGATTCTGTTCTACTTTATTGGATTATTCACAATATAAGAGAATAAATTTTACTTTGAAACAATTAAAAAAAATGTAGAAAATTATAAATGATCAAAATTAAATACTATTATAGAACCCTTATTTTGATTATATCCCCACTTTTTTATTTATTTAGAGTATATGTATTAATTGGGTTATGATCTGTGTGGTGTGTTGGGGATTTGGATTGATTTCATGGGTTTTATATATATATATGGTATGAGAATGGTTAATATAAACTATGCACCCCTTATAGGAATCTGTGTGGATTTTAGTATATGGGACAATATGTCCACAAGGTTGGTGCATGGTTTGGCCGAAATATACAATTACTCAAATGAAACAACATGGGGCAATTGTTATTGTGATAGTTTTTTATTCATATTAAATTTATAGATTGAGTAACTATGCATCCTAACCATGAACCGTGCAGTTTTATATTTGAAAATCATGGATCTAATCCAATTCAATTCTCAAGAAGCCTTTTTATTACCTAATATGCCTAAATATATAATTTCATTTCCAATAAAGTATTAAGAGGTGAACCCTTTCTATATGTGATCATATTTTAAGAGAATCATAGCCCATTGAATATCTGTATTCATTGATAAGTTGTAATTCATGACTGGTCATCATATTTACCTTTTTCCCTTCATTCTGGGAACCATATCTTTAAAATTATAGGGATAGATCAATGTTAAATGATATGAATTGTGATTTTTTATTGATGGATTTATTCAAGGAAAGAATATGCAAGATTATATATAGAGTATCGTAGTGTCATTTTTTTCACCAATGTTTTTAGGTATGTGTACACTCTATAAAATTTGAAGTATTTATTATAAATTGAATTATTTATTAACATGATTATGAAAACCGCATTTGATTCATGATGGAAATCACTTTAGTGATGGTAAAGGGAATTTTGAAATGTGAGTGGTTTGTAAAAAATGTTCTAGAATGATAATTTTCAGAAGATATTTTTTAACTTTTTAGACATATGGAAAATATAGTTTTTAATAATTTAATGAATGAATGGTTTTATACGTGATTTTTTTCCCTGAAATTTTTAATATATCTTGTATTTTGTTCATGATGAATTTAATTATGCTTTTCTGAAATAATACATGGTTCTCAATGAAAAATGTGTAATGGAACATAGAATTTATCAAAATTTTACGACATGGTGGATATAAAAGGGGTCGATCAGGACTATTTAAATATCAACTATGTATTTATGTGTGTGTTGATATTGGAAATCATGGAATTTATTTTTCTAAATGAGATGAGAAATGTTTTAAAGGAAATTATTTACTTTTCAGGGATAACTATTCCGGATTTGATATAAACATTATTAAATTCATAAAATTATTTTTAAAAAATCGTGTTAAAGGGTTTTTTTCAAATTTGAATGACTTTAGATGTTATTTCATAAATCCTAATGAGTTTCATCTTAGACCCTTCTTGGGAACTACTGTGTGTTTTTAAATTTCATCTACTGAGACACATGTGATATCATTGTTTATCAGTTCTTTAGAAATTATTATTGGTTCTGTGGGATTATATTCTTGAATTGGTAATTAGAGGAGGTTATAAGTATTTTGGTTGGATTTATTTAGTTTATTTGGGTTTGTTGTTTCATTATTTCATGTTACGTGGTTTCCATTTATACTTTGATATGGTTTTGGTCTTCTTTATGTGTTGACTTTTTCTTTTCCACGCATGCATCATATAAAATCTTATTGATTATATTCTTATGGTTTGAATATTTATCATTCAAAGAGAAAATCATACCGTAAATTTTATTTAGTAGATTATAATTTATTTCCATGCATTGGTGTCTTCGTAATGATACCTAAGGCCTGTAACACTATTGATAATTCCCCTGAAAAAGAGTGAATAGTGGGATATTAAAAATGGAATAATTTTTTTGATACTTGGCTACCAATTAGATTCAGTCCAGAATTTTGAAATGGTATCAGTCTTAATATGTTAGTCTATTTCCTAGGATTGTATCAAATATTAGACTTTCTAAGACATTAAATTTAGATAATAAAAATACAATGATAACCTATTTATATTCAACTCCATGTTACCATGTATTTTGGGTATGTGTTTTTTTATTGATAATTCTAGGGGATTTTTACCATCATCATCATGTGTTTAGCTGATGAGAGTTTCATGACATTAATTTATTATAGGATTTTAAACTTACACATCATTGTTCATTATTGAGTTAATTATTAATGGAAATGGTAAAAATTAAATATTTTTAAAAAATGTTGGATATGTTTTCAAATATTTATTTTTTGGAAAACATGGTAGTGGTATTTTTGAAATTGTTAAAATGGTGTATTATTTAAAAACAGAATTGTAGCAATTTTTTATTTTGAAATTATGAAATTATAATAATTCAATTACTAGTGAGGGAGAAAATAGAGTTCTTTTTGGTTATAGAAAATAGAACCATGTAGGTGTTATAAGAAACAACTGGGAGAGATAGCTGAAAATTTGGTTGTACCTCAAACACTGGTGAACCAACAATTGATACAAAGTATTTTCCATGATTATTAGGACATGGATATAGGGAAAGTAAAAGATGAAATGAGATAGATGGATCAATTGGTTCAGTTCCAAAAGCAGAATCCAACCAACTAACTGGGTGATTTCGAGATGAAAAAGGATGTACGGTAGAATATGAAAATTATAATCTTCAATTTCTATGGAACACTAATATTTTTAAATGTTTTGTTAGATATTTTTCTATTGATAGAGTTGGAACACCAATGTTGTTAATTAGTAGTTTAGTCTAAATTATACAAAGGAATGGAATTGGGATATTATAAAGAATATTTCAACAAAAAATATATCCCCGCACATTAAAATATTTTATAAAAACATAATTATTTAGTTTTGTTGTATAAGAATCTATTTTATAAATAGTCAGAAGAAAATTTTCTAATTTAGTCTACGTTAAACCGTATGTGTTTTCAAGAGAATCCGTGAAGGAATACATTTTTGTGTTCAGGTTGAAACCAGATAATCATTCAAATACTTCCCCCCTCTATATTATAAATCATACTGAAGTGGTCAATAGATTGATGATGGATGCATGTTAAAAAAAGAAACAAGTTTGGAGGAAGGATATTTATTCCTATGGGAATAGGTTGGAACTCAAATGATGGGAATAAGCCAAATAATCAATCTAATACTAGCGTGGTGGGACACAAAATAATTATAACATATAATAAACACTTATTCCTCTTTAGCCAAAAGTACCTAGTATATTTTAATTTTTTTTCCTTAGACTATATAAAGAGAGATTGTATGAAAACACCGAGATCTTTTCACAAATGGAACAATATGGGGAATCTTTAGAACTTTTGTAGTATTTTCCCAAGATCAGGTGTTATATACATATCTCATACTTTTGATGCAATGCATGATTCGATTGGACATGTACAAAAATATATATCTCATTAGCAGAACTAGGTGAGCCATGGAGATTCATGGAATACCATGACTCCTCAACCCCTATATTCTCAAAAGGGTAAAAACGATCAAAATGTTGTTGGTATATGTTATATGGATCGTAGAAAGTGATCAAGGATGATCATTCTGGTCCTTTTATAGTGAAATAAATGATTTTTTAGAATTTTACCATTGTGATAACATTTTTTTGATAAGGTAGAATGCCAACTAGTAATTGATTCTTGTGTTATTGATCATTTGAGTTTACATGTTTTGAAGAATCGTGATATTTTTAAACTCAATACACAATTTGAAGAATGAGAGTGTCAAGACATTAAATGAGTAGCTCGTTCAATAATAATATATGTGGAATATTTGGTATTTGATTTCTTTGCGATATTGAAATATCTCTAGGAATTCCTTTTGGGAATGGATTAGCTAATGAAATTTGAGGCTAATATCAATTATTATGCATTTCATGGGAGCTTCAAATATTTGGATAGTGTAAGAGATATCATTAAAGGATATTGGGTTGTGGATGGAAGAATTTAATTTCCCTTTGTACTAGTGGTTAGAATTATCTATCACTAGTTGATAGTAGTAGTTTTGTTAGTGTTAGATAATATTTGGAATACATATTTTCAATCTATAGTGTATATATTCCTTAATGTATTTGCTGAAAATTTCATGGGGATTTCACCTAAAAGAGATGTTGATTTTATAATTGATATCCAACTGAGGACTAGTCCAATATCCATTCCATATTATTGGTTGGAAGAAGTAGAATGACGAGAATTAAAAGATCATATTAAAGAGTTGGAAATTGGAGTTTTCATTCAATTGAAAATTTCCCAGTGTTGTACATCAATTCTTATTATGAAAAAGGAATATATAACCCTAAGAATTTGTGTAGATTTTATTTAGAATATATATTTTATAATAAATAATTGGGATCCTCTTATATTAAACGATGATCTATTTGATCAATCAAGCGTAGACTAGTGTTTCTCCAAAACTGACATTCATTTGGGATATCTCCAACTACATGCTCAGAAAGAGGATATTTTGGAGACTAGTATCGAAAGAATATATATCCATTTTGATGTTGTGGTTTTTAATTTTATTGTTATGAATTAACTATCCATATTTATGGAATTGATAATTCAAATATTACAAAGGAATCTCAATTCATATTTTGTGTCGTTTTTGGATGACATATTGGTTTATTATAGAAAAAATGTGATCATGAGAAACATTTGTAAATAGTGTTGGGTATATTTTGGGAACATCGTATGTATTATAATTTATAAAAGTGAGATTTTATAATACAATAGTTATGTTTCCTTGTCTATTTCATTTAATTAAAAAGTGTTTAGAATGATCTTAAAAGGTAGCAGCTTTGATCTCCTAGAAACCATAGGATATTGTCTTTTAAAAGCGTAGTTTCCTCGACTTACTAGGATACTACAACCATTTTATATGAGACTTTTATTGTTTGGAATCACCACAGACAACTTTGACGGGGAATGTCACTAATTTAGAATGGTATTATTAATTCCAAAAATCATTTCATGTGCCTTGTTTTGAGTCTTACATAAACAACTATCCTAATATTTATGGAGTTTGGAAAGGGATATATAGTCTATTGTGATGCATCAAGATTTTGTTAGGATATTTTCTCTTATATAGAAATCATGTCATTACTTATGGATCACGATAGTTATAGTTTCATGAGTTGAACTGTCAACATATTTTTTGAAATGGGATTCTTTATCCCTTTCATTGTATACATGGCATCATTTTAATTTTCTGAAAAATTTACAGTGTTTAGGGCCATAAGATCTTGAAAAAAAAATCTCAAAAAAATATTTGAATATAATTAAATTTATATGTATATAATATCACCAAATATTAAACATTGATTTGATGTATACATTAGGTAAAATAAACTCTATGGTGAATTCATTAAGATGAAATTGATATTTTCAATTATCTAATGTTGCTTCAGATTAGTTTAATATAATGTTAACCATATTTGACTTGTAGTAGGATTGTATCAACTAGGGTATTGTTTTATTTTTCTTCCTAGTTTTACATGTTCTTGATTTGCTTCAATATGTGAATTATGCTTAGATATTTGATCTTGAACGTGTTACTATGAGGTGAAAGTCAACAATGGGGAGACTATTGTGGGATGGAAGATTAATGGGTGTTTAGTTTGGTGGTTTAGAGATCAGATCATGGTACCTTTATTTTTTAGGAACGACTTCATAATTCATAAGACCATTTAACATGGGATGTTCATATAGGAATTCAAAATATGTATGGAGTCATGGAAGAACAGTTTTGGTCAGCATGAAAGAAATGGGAAGTAATAGAGTTTGTTTCAAGATTCCTAACCTTATAGAAGGTCCATGAAGAAATCCAATGACCAATGGTTATTTTCTTGTCTTAACCCATTTCAATGTGGATGTAGGAGTATATAGACATTGATTTTGGGACAGGTTTTACCTGAATAGAGAAGAAACTTGATTCTACATGTGTAAATGTGGATCAGATCATGATGTCATCTCATTTTTACCCTCTTAATGATTCTCATATGTTGGGGGACTTGTACAAAATCTATATATGATAATTTTTATAGTTTCATGGCATTATAGTCACAATTTCCTCAGACCGTGGCCCCATGATTACATCGCATTTTAAAGAATACTTAAAAAAATCCATTATGACATAGATGACTATGATCATGGAGTATCATAATATAATATAAGGATAATATTAAAGGAATTTTTTTGAGGTTGTTCTTGAGGGTTATGTAATGGATTAGAAGGCTCATGGCGGGAGATCATTTCAAAAGTGGAGTTCTCATATAAGATAAGATATCATCCCCTAAAATATATGGACCATTTTGAAGCATTGTGTGGCTATCCATTTCTTTAAATTTATTCTGGCATAGAAATAAGTGAGAATTACTTGTTTGGAACCAACCTTGTGTAAGAGATACTGGAAATAATTATTTTGATATGAAATTGAATTGAGATAGCTCACTTTTTTCAGAAATCTTATACAGATCATCATCGATGGTCATTATTGTCTGGTGTGAGTGGTCATGTGCTCCTGAGAATATCTAAACAGTTGGGAATCCTCATTTTGGTATGCATGGAATATTACCTACTATATACATATTCCACTTTCATATATATAAATGAGTTTTTGAGGTGAAATACTATTTTCATTTTCAACCACAGGTTTTTTCAGTGCACAATTTGTTTCCTATGTCTCATCTAATGTTGTTCTGAACCAATCAAGACCAAATGATTCAAGAGGATCAAATTGACCTAATTCTAGATGCTACATTGATTATTGTGCCAAAATGAGTTTTGGATAGGCAAGATAAAACCGTGTTTGGGGAAATAATCACTCTAGTGTGGGATAACTAGAATCATGGATGGATTTGGGAAGAAACATGTGAGGATGAAAAAGAAATGTTGGAGCAATGGTACGAACTCTTCTAGGAAATCACTAGTTTCTATATTTGTGGGATAGAAATACAAAGATGGGGAGAATATAACACCCTTTTTGTAGGTAATTCCACATTCATTTATTTATTTTATGTATATATAATGATTGGTTTATGTTTTGGGATGTTTGTAGGGGGTTTTATATTCTTGGGAGGCCTTTCTAAAGGTTCATCTTTATAGCACGATTAGTACAAACCAATTCACCAAAAAAGAAACAGTACAAATTATGATTGGTTGGATAGTAGCTATTCATGGTTAGAAAATGATTTGACCATATCCTATGGGTTCTGAAGTGAATCCTTGAGAGTCATAAATCTTTTAGACATTTTCTTGTGGATGGTTAGCACATGGTTTGACAGACCGTGTGCCCTAACCATGCACCATCCATTTTATAGAATTGAAAATCATGGATCTAACTGGAATAAATTCACCTGACCCCTTTTTATTTTCTGATATACCAAAAATTGGAATTCAATTTCCACCCAATTCTTTAGGGTGAATTCCAGTTTACTAAGTGTAATATTTCAGTGACTGAAAGAATGATGGATATCTAGATTCACCAGTATGTCTCCCTTATTGGTCATTCATGTAAGAATTAATCATACACTATATACTGAATCCTTTATGTAATCCATTTTGATAAGATACATGTTCTTTACTGGGAATTGAGAAGTTTCATGTCTGGATATATGGAAGGAAATAAGAACAATGCACTGATCTAGAGGATCATAGTTCAATTCATTATTTTCATGAACATTTTTGATAATGGTGGCTTCCCCAATGGAAAATTCACATTATCTAGGATCATGTTCCTTATACCCCAATGCAACACGCCCCTTATTTAGGTACAAACCGAAATCATGATCACACACCAAACTAGGTTTTCCAAAACCATGTAAATTCAACCACATCAAGACATTTCAATAAAACCACCCTTTTATTGAAAATGTTTATACCAAAATATTTCCATAAATCAAAAAATTTAATAGAATCATTCTGAAATCATGATGAATACACTTTTCACAACAACTAAATTCCATCATTTCTAGAACAATAACTAAATATGGTTTATTCCAAGTTGTACACTTCTATTTCACATTAAATTTCATGAAATTCCGAAAATTGAGAACATGAATTCATGTTAAAATTAATGGTTTCGAGAGAAAAGAATCATATCTCTCTAACGTAGGTGAAATAAAACAACGACACCAAAATTTCCACAAAACCGAGTTGAAACTGAATAAATCCAACTTATATCATGTTACCTAAAATTAATATGCCCATATCTAACCATGAATGGAATCAAACACCATGATTCTATACTCAGTAGATTAGATCCATGAATCCAATATTGGTATGGAGAATATTACTATGGTTAATGTCCAAAAAAATAGACTTACAAAGGAATATGAGAATATAATGAAAAACAAATCACTTATAGACTACTCTCTGATAAAGAGGAAATGTATCCATAGGTCTTTAGATAAGATAGAAAAATGTTAGGGTAAATCTAAGGTAAAATGATTTGATAAGGGGAAAATCCAAATTAAATTCAAAAATTTCGGATCTGACTTTTATCTATTCACAGTTATGGTGTAGGTTTAGGAAAATGGTACATAGATCTTACATATTTCTTTTCCTCAAAGATCACATTTTCTCATGGGTGGACACATGTTTTGGCCAAATCATGTTCATAATAACGCACTTAACATAATTAAACTATCTCTCTCTTCATGGTTTCCTATTGGAGTTTCTTGTTTTCAACTAACTGTGCTCAATACTAGTACATTAAAAAAAACCCCAAACCACTATAAAATGCCTCCAAACATTCCCAAACATAATAAAAAGACATTAAAAACCTGAAAGGAAAAAGTAATTGAAAAATAGTGTTCTAAATTATCCCCACAATTGGGTTTTCCATCCCTATAAGGTTTAAAATCAAAAATGCACTAAAAGTTTTCCGGCCATTACTTGACCATTTGGTTTTCCCATTCCATTGTTTCATTCTGAATCTAACCATGATTACAGAAAAACTACATTAGACTAATTATTTTCACTCAAAATGCATTATCATTAATATCCAAAATCTTTACTGGCATATGATACAATAGTGAATCTATCTCTAGGTCAATGTGATCCCACCGAATGATAAGGTCATTATTAGACTGATACATCTTCAAATGAGATACATGAAACACATTGTTCACTAAAATAAACCATGGTTTCAAATTCAACTGATATTCTAACTCACCAAACAATTTTAGTATCTAAAAATAGCTTCTGTATCATGGATATAACTTTCCACAGTTTCCAAAATAATTGTGACCATGCCTTGGAAATATTCTCAAAAATAAATGATCACTCACCTTGAATGATAATAGTCGTCGATGATTATCTTAAAATGATTTTTGACAACTCTATGATGTCTACATCCTTTTTTGATCAACAAGATCTTCTCTATTTTATCTTGTATGAGTCTTGGCCACATAAGTGAAGTATCCCATTTTTCCACCCAGGAAATAAGTGAACAAAAAGGAAACAAATACAATTCTTCAAAAGGATACATATGTATTGAGTCCTGATAATTGTTTTTATGAGATAAATACACTAACAGTGTGTGCTCCTCATTTGAGACACTGAAATCCATTAATAAATCCCCAGTCATAAATTCCAATGTTAGTATTATACTATCATAATTTCTATTTTTTTAGGATGATATGCCATGCTCATAGTAAACTGACTCCCAAGGTCATGCTTCAATTATTTCGAAAAAATGTGACATAAACCTTTGATATTGATCTAATAATGTTGAAACTAGTATTCCATTACATTTTAAATGTTATTATATTTAAATAGTATTCATTTACAAAACCATATGTGATTTAAAAATAGGAATGAAATGTGCCGACTTTGTGATGTGATCCAAAATCACACATATGTATTCATGTTTATAAAACATCATCAGGAGTCCTATCACAACATCTATAGTTATCTACTATTGTTTACATTTAAAATATGTAAATAATGCAACATAGCTACTGTCTGACAATGATATGCCTTAACCCACTGATAGGAGTGGAATCTCATCATGATCTCCTCCATGTTTCATTTCATGCCAATGCAAAAAAAAAATCTTTCAGTTATTTATACATCTTATATATTATAGGATGAACATCACATATTGAATGATCAGAAGTATGAAGGAGTAGTTCCTAACAAGAAAAATGCATGACAATCCAATCTAGAAACAACAAAAATAAAGTCTCATCTATTATTCATCCATCAATGGTCTCCCCACCATAGTGTTTTGACCTCATTAAAACACATTATTAATTGGATATATGTGTCTGGTTATCCATGATCACCATATAAAGAACTAATTAAACTAGGAATAACATTGAAAAAACTCCACTATATTCAAAATCCTTGTTCATGTAAGATATAAATGACATCAACTTCCATTGATCTGAATCCTATTTCACCAACTGACTATATGAATTCCTACTTAATGCATCTTCCACCAAATTTCCATTACCCAATGTATACATAATGTCAATATAAATCACTTTAAGATATAAAATCCATTTTATTAGTTGGAGATTTAAATTAATATGTGAGAAAATATGATTTAGTCTATTATGATATTTATATATCTTGAATTTCTTACTAAATAGTTAATGGAACCAAATCTTCAAAGCATGGACTATAACCTCTAACTCTATATAGTGTATCAGGTAGTTTCTCTCATGCCAAAGTCAATAGAATGGTCCATAAGAAACAACATGATCTTCCTAACAAAGATCATGTCCCAACCCTGATACTAAGGCATCATAATACACTATGTACCCTTATACTAATTCTCAAATATAAATTAGATCAGTTTTGATGAATGGTGAACATTAAAATCTTTAAAAAAAATTATATCACAAATAATTCCACTGAAATCAATCACATTTACATTCCAAATATATCCTTAGTGATGTGAGTCATGTAAATTCATGAAAAAAACGTTGATAATAACTAACTAGGCTGAGTAAACTATGTATCTCAAAGACATTACATGGTGATTTAAAAGAGATTACAACTTCTATATTTTCTAAATATATAGAGATACATTTTTTAGAGATTACATAACTATCGATCCATACCTCTTGTATCCAATGATAACACATTGATAATTTTTCATAAAAATGAATATCCTGTGAGATTCCCAATACTACCACCAAGTGTTTCTTATTCTCATCCCGTGTCCTTGAATACACCAATATGACATACACAAACTCCACCACCAAATAATCCAAACAACTATGAAATATCATATTCATTAATTACATAATGACAGATGGTGCATTCTTATGACTAAATGGAATAACCAAAAACATGTCAAGTCCAACTCTACTTTGGAATGATGTCATTAAAATATCCTCCTTCCAAACATGATGTTATTGTTATCCAGATCAACCACCAATTATTTAGAACCACTATTCTCCCTTGAACTGATAAAATAGATCATCGATGTGTTGAAGTGGATACCAATTATTTATTGTATCATAGATAAGCTTATGATAATCCACAAAAATCAAAATAGTTTCATAAACCTTTTCCACAAACAAGACTAGCACTGCCCACAAATATGTACATTTCCAAATTAACCATTTTCTTTCAATATCTTCTAAAAGATATTTAAATTCCCTCAAATTGTATTGGTTCTATCGGAAAAGGTAAAATGTGATTGGACTAGTCCACAACAAGAGATAAATCACAATATATACATCACATGTAGGAAGAAACACTGAGAATGTATTGATAAAATCATTATATTTTTTCATAAATTGATGGAAAACCACTATTGCTGATATCATCCATTAATTTCATGGTGAAATATACCAACATGTACGATATTGTTCAAAATATTGGTTCCAAAAAGCCTGATGCACCTTCCATTACCTTTTTGTAATCTCAAATGAGATTCATGACTCCATCATCAGTCATAAGAAAAACATTGGGTTAAATAATCTTTGTGAGATTTAGGTATTGTTAGCCAATCCATACAGATGATTATATAATAGACATCAATGTAAATAGTAGTGAAATACCAACTCATCTAAGCCCCATCAATTATTATTTAACCTCATTTTAATATATTGCCTCAATATTATCTTTTTTTCAAGTGGAGTTTTAATTTACACAATAGAAGGAATCAACTAAACATCTAAAGCTATAAGATAAACACCACAAATGTAATAAATTAATTGGATAGATCCATATCAAATAGAGCATGAATAAGGGTAGAATTTAAAATAATTTTACATATCACTGTAGATGGTCCAAATTGACCATCCATAATAACATGTTCAGATATATACAATACATTACACACTACACTATTTTATTTACTACCATGTTGATATTTCATGGGTTGAGAAGTCATGGTATACCTAGAATCATCATAGGTTCCCTAGTTCTATAGAAAACAGGTATTCTGCAGCTCTCATCTCATCGATACATATGATGTATGAAAAATATGATATGTTTCCTAAGAACCCGACCATAGAGAATTATGATGAATAGTGTTATATAATTCTTTAATGTTTGAAATTGCGACATGCTATAGGTGGTGTCGTACAATCCTATTTCATTTCAACAAAAGAACCACATTGAAAACATCCAGGATTACCCTTTTGTTTTGGAGGAATGGTAATCGATCTAACTGTTTAATATTATGTCATCCCACTCTCTTATAAATAAGTTTCATACATCCTATTTTTCCCAACATTAGAGTTCATACCATTTCCCATATTTATCAACATTCTTCCCCTAACCATATGTTTAGATTCTTCTATTTCTACTACCATCTCAATATTTTCCATATCTATATAATATGTAACAATAATCACATCAATCTTCAAGAAAATATACTTCCTCATCCATGATTCAAAAATTATATCCTTCAAGGGAGAAAATTCATTAACATTGGATGAAACAATAACTAGAACATTTAATTTTTATATGTACTATGTCCCTTATAGATTCTCCTAAATAAAGCTGAAAATTTATATCATTCTATACATTCTGATCAAGTGTGCATAGAATGGTGGGATACATAATTATTTAAAATACACTCATGAAATTCCATGGTCTAATTTAGCATGAACATATAAATAAAACCACTGTCATGAAATATTGAAGAGCATATAAATTGATAACTTAAATTTTATATCCATTGGTGTGGCTAGGAAATCAGTGATTTGACTAAAACTATTCATCCAAAACAATGCTTTATATGGTTCCAAATCACCTTGAAATATGGGTGTACATTGCTTTTGGATGTTAATGGAATGATCCACTTTTCATGGTAGATCCCTTCGATTCCATCTATCCACAACATGAAAATTCAATAAAATACTCTGAACATGATTTTGGATCCCATGAGGTAACATGAAACCAGAATCTCATCAGTTTCATCATGTTTTTTTTCTTCAACTATGAGGTTTCATTTTTTATGAAAGAAACAAATACCATTTATTCTCACTCTTAGGAAAATGATTTATGATAAATTTAAAATTACCACCTCACATATATAATAATAATTATCTCCAAAATCAACATTTCTTATTTTTAAAATCATCCCATTTATAAAATACCAGAAACACACATTTTCAAAATAATAAAATTAAAAAATATTAATACATTTTTGAAACACAATACCTTTTCAGAAAATCATAAATCATTATTCAAAATGAAATATTTACTCCTTGTGGTAATTCATTTATATCAATTCTTGTCATGGGATTATTATCAGATAATCCCACGATAACAAGGACAGAACTTTTAAAAGTGTCTAAAAACACCTATGCACACAAATCTCTGGTAACATGATTTTTAATATTAATAGCTTATCATTTACTTTTTATGATCTATATTTAATTTTACGACAATATTACTCTTTTCCACCATCCCATATCAAAGACCAACAAAAAATGATTTTATAACTCGAAGAAAAAACAAAAAATACCATGTCCCCCAAACTGAAGTTAGACCATCCAAGAATGGTAACATTTGTAACATCCTACCTCTCTTCATTGGATTAGAATGGTGGTATGAAATTACTTGGGAATAGGTGAAATATGTAGACTCTAAAAGAAGAAAAACAATTCCATGGATGTTAAAAATAATTTGGTATATGTCTCCAATTGAGAATAAAACAACCACAACAAATTATACCATGACAATAAAACAAATATATGAAACATGAGTACAAAGTATACAACATAAGAAAATTTTCTGAAAAAAATACAAATATAAAACTAATAACCATATCAGAATATAATGTGGAAACACTGACCAATATCTGAGTATAATGTGGAAGACAAAAAATCAACGGGTCTAAAAACATCAACTACACAAATCAAAACATTTCCCAAGATCCAAATCCAAATGTTTTTCTTATTTTATCACAATGAATCACTAATTAAATGACACACATTTCCTTTACCTATTTCCAAGTACACAATATCCCCAAATGAAAAAATGTTCCCAAGAAGAGGGTGATTAGTGAAACTCTATAGGTTTTCCCCAAATGAAATCAATATTAATGATACCTGAATGGAACATGTTGAAATATTTATATATGTAAATTTATAAAAAAATGAAACGAATTGAAAATTTTAATTTAAAACACAATGAAATTACAAACAAAAACATTATTTTAGACCAATTTCTAAATGAAGCCTACTAAATGCTTTTTTAACTATATCACCTATCTTTTTGGCTTTCCAATTCAATGATTCACAGAAACACCGACACATGAAGGCCCATGTTACATTTCAGTACTCTTGAGATGCTTCTGATCCATCATCATAGTCACCACTAAGTGGAAAATTTCCTTTTACCTAATTTAATATACCTTTAATCAAGGGTCATGTCCCTTATAACCAAATGATATTTGCCGCTTAGTTAGGTTCACATCAAAATCATGAACTCTGACAAACCAATGTATTCTAACTTCAGTTAAAACAAATTATTTAAATATATTTAACTAAAATAATCATTTTATTAGAAAAATTATATCTAACCATTTCTATGAATCAATATAAATCTATATTTTAAAATCATATATTGTATCAAAACCTATGCGACATGATGCAGCTCATGAGGTTTACACATGACTTCCCCCATGTGAGTAGGAATGCGATGGGACTTGTTGTGTCAAAAACCCAAAGTGAGAGGGTGTTTTATTAGACATAATGGGTGGCCTCCAAAGTGTGAGTGAGGATATACATGATTATTATATAGGATATGAATTTTTACTTCATTAGGGATGAAAACATGAGCTATAATGTATTGTTCATGCTTCCAGATATACGTATGCCTTGATATACCACATATTTTTTATATATTGCATGAATCATGTATGTGTAGGGAATTTGTGTTCTAGATATAACATTATGACCATTATGGATGGAATTATTGTTTGTTTACTTATTTTATACAGTGAATAATCTCTCATAATCCCATTTCATTTTTAAGGTTCTGTTTTTATGTCTAAAGAGGTTCATTACTGGCCCCCAATATTGAAACGCATGTGCACATGATGTCTTTATTTTAACTGATCCAACTAAGGGAATGAAATAAATGAATGGATTCAGATAATTTGGATCTAAATGTGTAATTCCACAGGAATTAAATATATATTTCACTTTAAATAAAATTAATTAATTGGATATATAACAATAAATAAAAACATGAGTCTAATTCAATCATTATATATCATTCCATTACAACCAATAAAGAATATCGTTTGAATGAATATGAATATATAGGGGTTGAAAATAATGTATAATAGTTTTATATAAATTAATTGCATTGATAAATAAGAAACGAATATTAGGAAAAGATTTTAAATGTTTCAAAATGAATTCCCCCAAAAATGGTTTTTATTTCTTTTCATGAGAAAATACTATAAATAATTTTTTCAATAAATTATAATTTATTTTAAATAAGGTATTTTATTTTTGAGATTTTAATTTAAAAGTTATTTTAGATTGTAATTTTTATAATTTTTGGAAATGATTCATTATTCAAGGATTAGTTAAAATATGATTTTTTTTAAAGCTAGCTATTTTTTATAGAATTTAAAAAGATACATTTTACTTTAAACTGTATTTAAAAATAAATTAAGTCCAAAATTATTATAAATAATCATATTTAGTTAACTGGAATCATTTCATGATTGATATTTGATAAAAATATTATTTTATACTTATGATTTATTTTTAATAGAATACTTTATTTGTTATGTTTTGTGTGTTTAATAATAAATTAAATTATTAATGTTAAGTAAATAGAATTTTAAAAAAGTTATTAAATATTTTGAATCAAAATATAGATATTTTTAATGATTCTATCTTTATTTTTTTATCAAATTCAATAGTAAAAATTTAAAAAAATCACTATGGTTTTGGTTAAAATATGTTTATCGATGGTTATAAAATTTTATATGGTTATGTTTTACAACTAAAATACCCCCAAATAGTTTTATAATTACATATTGAAACATTTTCCTATAAAAATATTAAATATATATCTATATTAAAGTTTTTTTAGAATTTCTATTAATATAAATAAACAACATCATAAATTGCTATTTGGATCTCTCTGCAACTTATAAATGGAGACCCATCCATTCATTTCATCATGATTAATTTATCCATAAATCCAAAATAATAATCTATTATGTTTTAAACTAACATATAATGGATTTATAGTTTCAAATATTAATAAACATTTCTTCTAATAGCCCTTAATAATATATATAATTGTGTCTTATCGAAGAATACATATCATCTTACCTAACATATTTGAATTTATTTTTTCTTATAAATCCACTAAATTTTTGGTATTCATAATTAAATAATAATATTTTTGTCATAAATATGATGACTTTTTATTAAATTTATAAAACAACAACTATTCACCATTTTTTCCATGATATTTGACATTAATATGTCTCTTGTACATATGTGTAGACTACCACATCTTTGTGGTGATACAATTCATTTTCCATCAACATTTTCAATGGATGGTTATTGTTACAGGATTAATTTTTTCATATTATATTTCAAAAATAATTTCATTTTTTAATTATAATTTTATATATACCTCTTTATCATTAGATCCATTGAAAATCATAATGTCGCACGTATGAATGTGTGGACTACCACCCCCATGAAGCAATATGATTTTTTTCATTCCTTAATTACATGGATTGTAATATGGAAATATATACTCAATATTTTTGAATTGGATGATATAATAATGACTCTAGAAACCGAAATTCTTATTTAATATTCATTTATTCTGTATAACTGAATGTGAATACAAGATTCATGCAATCTTATAGCCTACTATCTACATGAATAGTGCAATTCCTTTTTTATATCTCTACATTTTATAGATAATCCTAAATATATAAATTTATAAGGAATATATATGATATTTATATACTCATTATAATTATTAATATGATTTAACTATTAATAAATTACAAGGATCGGAATTAAATAAAGAAATTATTTTGAGAAAATAGTTCACCTAGAGAAAGAATGATTTTTACAAGAAATTATTAATAAATGTGTGTCAGAAATTTATTTGTTGTAATATAAAATATTATATGATTATATATGTCACTATAATAGAATTATAAAAAATCTAAATTTATTATAAATTAATTTAGTGATATTTTGAATCAAGTCATTCATTAGTTAAGGGTCCAATTTTACAGTCTCATTCCGTATTTATTGTTTATAATTTTGTTTCTGGTGAAGAATTTTTATAACTAATCTCTTAGTATTTCCATGGATTTTTGAGTCATTTGGTTTTTACAATAGATTACAACATTCATTATAATTATTATCTCTTATTGTATTCAAAAGAGTGAAATAATATTTTTTTAGTAAGAGTTCGTTTATTTAACTCTTCAGTCAATAATAATTTTTATTCCATGCCCATGATTTATAAAAAAATAAGTCAATAATTCTTATTCATATTATAATATGATTATTTACTATCTTTTATACCGAGGATGTACTATTTATAAAAATTATTTAAAGGGAACCTCTAATATTTTCCATAATTAGTTATTTTTGAATTTTTTATTAAAAACTATGAATGGTATTGTAGTTTTAACATACATAGAATGAATAGAAATTCATGTCAAAATGACCCTTCCTTGTTTTTACACATTATTTAATATTTTCCAAGTATATATTCAATTATAATGTTTTATTTAATATTTTAATTTTTTTATTTTAATATATATTTTTTAAAATGAAAATACTATTTTCCTATAGGAAAATATCTTGGGATATTTTAAATTATTTTTTAATTTATTATAACATAATTTTAAATTACTTAATGAATAATGGTTACATGATCCAATGATTCCATCTTGACTCACTCTATGGAATTTTTATGATTATGATTATTAGATTTCTATTAAATCCATTTATATTATATTTTTTGTATAATAAAGAAATAATGAAATTTTTAAGAAAAAAATTTCATTTCCATGGGTTATGAAATATTATGAATTATATATGATCATATGGAACACATATGAATGGATAACAATTTTGTGATTAGTGGTCCTAGAATAATATTTCCATAAAATGCAATTGGTTTTGGTGGATATATCATGATTTAATATGTATTGGATTGGGGAGTTAACCCACTCTAGTATGTGACTAAATCCGATATGATAGTCATGGTAGGTAGCCTTGACAAAGGGTATAAGAGAATCTATAGTGAACCCTATCGACATTAATAATCCCGACTGCGATCCTTGGCTAAGAAATTATTTTACAATGATGATTGGTATTCCAAAAAATAATGTCTTTTGAAAATGTAAAAATAAAACGGATCATTTCCTTCATTCATTGTTGATTTATGTCTTATAAACTACCATGAATTAATTCATTGGTCATGATATTAATTTATTATATGTTGGGTGTGATGTCCAAATTTCATCCTCATATTGTCAGATAATTATTCACAATTTATGATTATGTAATAATTAATATCGACCCTTTAAAATATTAATGACAATCTAATCTCACCATTTATTATGTAACCATTACATTTGTTTTGAAGAATGGTGTTGATTATGGTATTTCTATGAAGGTAGGTAGTTACGATGATCTTAGTGAGAGATGATATAGATCTCATAAAAATATTTTGGCTATAAATTCTAGATACAAAGTCACTAAACCATTATGATTATAGTGTCGATCATATTTTTATGTATTAAATATACATAGAATTTGATGTAATATTTATGTATCAATAATACGAGTCTCTATAGCTTGTATCAAAAAAATGTTTAGTAATTGTTGGAAACAAGTATTATAAATCATTAAAGAGACCCCTTAAGATATTTTTACATATAAGGTATTTCTATATGTTATGGAAAATATAAGATTGTGTTTTTATAAAAAAATATCAATTTATGGATACTATTTGTTGATTTGGTTTTATTTTATATTATTCTTTGTGCAATAAACATGAAAGGAGTTGGTCAGGTGTATCTCGACCATCATTATAGTTAATGGTTTGTGTCATACATTGACTATAATATCGGTAATCCTGGGATAACTAATATTTTATTTACAAACCAATATGAATGTATTTAATAGATCATGACCATGAATAACCTAGGAAAATCATCCTGCGTTATATATTTAAAATAAGGCTTCATGAATTAGACATCCTATAAATGATATTTAATGAAAATATGGTTTCCCTCTAGGATTTCTATTACTAAAAATATGTTTTTTAATTTTATATAAGCTCTATAACCCAAAAGAAAATTTTTATTTATGAATTTGAAAGATAATCCATTTATTTTCATTATAAGTGACCAAATTTTTGAGATCTAGAATGAAAAATTCTATTCATATTATTTTGAATCATTCTCAATAAATTAATCATATTGAGATTACAAATTAGAGATGAAAGGAATAATATTATGTTAAATCATTCACGAGGAAGAATCCACATTTTTTAGTTGGCCCATGGTTCTATTTTATTCTATGAAATGGATCAGTACCATTAAAAAATATTTTCCATTCTATAGTGTTAAAAATATGAAAATTTTAATTTAGTTTATTACTGATTAAAGGGTAATGCATATAAATAGGGGAATATTATAAAGAACATTAAGAAACATGGATAAATATAATCAAGGGAGTGATATATATTCAATATCATAATATTTCAATAGGTACATTCCTTTTATTAATTTAATTAAAATGGAAAAGGAATTACTTATGCTGAATTATATGTTTGAACAATCCATTAGTAGCAATGAGGTATGTTTCTAAAGTCATGCGAGGTACACTTATGGTATTTTCAACCAACGTAAAATTAATATTTATCATTTTTAACTGACATAATACTAAGTAAAATAATTAAGTTAACCATAAGTGAAATTATTATCTATAGGGAAATATTTTGATGTTTTATTAAGGTGTAAATAGATATTTCTGTTATCCCATGATTTCTTGTTATTGATGATAAAATAAAGATGGAATTCAATCAAAATTTTATTAATAATAAGAAGGCATAGAAGAATATGATATCTCATTTGTTCTTAGTTTTTAAAAGGAAGAATTTAGGAAATATTCATAAGGGGAGTGGTAAATGTTGTAAATGTTAAATTAATGTCATCGAGTAATCAAATACGTTCGTAATATGAAAAAGAATCTAACTAATGATGAAGAAAATAAACACATGAAATGAACCAGTGAGACTAAACTTTATCAAAAACATGGATTATTGGAAAATTGTAAACTCATTATTAAATATGAAAGTTAATATTGATGATTGACACTAGTATCCTATTAAGACAAATGATAATGGAAAATCCCATGCGATCATTATTTTTTATTAGGGGTATTATAATCAAGTAATGAATTGTACACATACCACCCACTCTATAATTTTAAATATTTTATTTTATTTTTAAAATACGAACTTTTTAATATCGAAAATAATTTTATATGGGTATCACCATACCACCCTAATATTTATATGATTAATTACTAGTGATAACTCATAGGGCTATAATTATTGCAACTAATGTCATTAATAGTTATCAATTTCATCTTTATGGGATTCTATATATGGTAAATGTCACTCTTCTAACCCTATGTAATTTTATATTATCTTAGACATGGAATGAAATTATTAATTAAATTATACATTGATATTGAAGGTAGGTATTTAAAATTTGATTTTTAATAAAATCCAATACATCAGAATAACAATAAAATAAATATTAACAATATAATGAAACTAAATCCATTATATGATCCTTGAATCATATTCCAATGGGGTTTTTATAGTACATTTTTTGGGGAATTATCTACATCAATTATATATCCATTTAATGAGAGGTTGTTATTGATTTTTTGAAGGGTTTCCTTTTATTTAACAAACTCTTGAATTTTATTTTCCAAAATAACTCCAACAAAGTGCTTTAACTATTTTAGAGACTCCATATATAATGTCGCTGATTGTGTTTGATTAATTGAAGAAGACATTATATGAAAATGATGATACGTGATTTATTCAAAAATGTGACCCACTTAGGGTGCACATATTATTTTTTTATGAATAATGATGGAATAATATAAAAAAATTTATATTATTTATTACCTAACATTATAAAAATTATGAATAAGTATCTTATTCCCCATATTTTGGATTTCTATTATAATTTATGACAAGAAAGGTATTTTTACATGATTAATAATCTGTCTAGATACTATCTATTGAGAATAATGTTCATAAGCAAGACAACCTTTCATTACACTCTATGGATACTATTAATGCGTAGTTATACAATTTTTAAATAATAATACCCCGTTATCTTCATGGGTTCGATGAATATAGTATTTAGAGATATCCATGATCATTTTGTGGAATTATTTAGAGATAATATTTTAATATATTCATATATAATGTAATAGAATGAAGATCAAGTATGGATTTTACTAAATTCCCTACAGAATTTTTATTAAAAAAAAGTTAACCATGTGTATTTGTTGGAAAAGTAAGTTAATTTTTTATTTGTAAAAATTAATTTTAGTGTATATTAGTTGATCCATTAGGGGTAGATTTTATTGAATGTTGGCCTATACCAACAAATATAAATTAGATCAATTTCTTTTGATTATATATATATATTATTAAATATTTGTTAATAATTTTTCATGGATTTGTACTCCATAAAAAATATTAATTTTATGGCTATGATGATACTATATAAAAATATATTCAAGGGAAGTTTCATGGAAATTAAGAGAAGGATTGTCATCACACCAATCATTATCCAACCTTATACTAGAGAAGAGATTTTAATATATAGTAACACATTGAAAAAGGTGATGGGATGCATACTCATGAAAAATATATGGTGGCAGACTTTGTATCAAAAAAATGAATGTTTCATCGGAAAATTATCCGTGTCTTAATTTAGATTCTGCTATGGTACTTTTTCCTTAATGATATGGAAGAATTATAATTAAAAAATTTTGATATTTACAACATGATCACAAAATATTAAAATATATATTCACAAATAATTATATGAAAATGTGATAGATATGATAGTTAGAGTCAATTAATAATTAAAATTACTCAATAAAATACTACCCTCAGAATGTAATCAAGGTGGATATATCATTAAGTTGAATGGATTGTGCTATTTTATCTTTGATAAGGATGAAAAGTGATCCAATATTTATAATAATTGAATGGATTGACATGGAATTCATAAATTGGAAACATATTATCTTCGTAAAATGAATTTTCAACCATATATTGAGTCAATGACTAAGGATGTGTAAAAGGAAGATGTAGTTCTGTAAAAGAAGGTGAAAAATATTCTTCGGTTGAACTATAGTTTTAACGGAACGATACATTTCCAGAACGATATGTTTCTATCATCTATACCATATTGGACTGATATCATAGTTAATCATTCTCTATTAATCCAAGAACTAAAAGTTTTACAATGATTTGAATGTTTATTTTTTGTGGGGGGAATGAAGAGAGATACTGCACATTATGTTTCCTAGTGCTTGGAATGTCATAATGTTAAGGCTGAGAGGTATAAGTCTAATGGGATGCTGAAACCATTACCAATATTAAAATATAAATCAGAAAACAGTAATATTTTTTTCACCGGACTCTCCAAAATGCCTAAAGTCAATAATTCTATTTGGGTTATAGTCCATTTCCAAATGAATTCATCAGACTTCAACACTGTTAAAGATTACTTCTATCCTGATCATCATTCTAGAATTTTAATTAATTATGTTTTAATGTTCCATGTAACACAACATTATATTGTATCCAATTTGGATCCAATGTATACCTATATGTTGTAGCTATATATTCAGAATGATTTAGATTTAGATTTCTATTTTGGTACTATTTAATATCCACAAATTGATGGACTGTATAAGACAAATATTGAAATCCTTGAGATCACAGAAGTATCTATTTTAATCAATTTCAATGATGGTTTGGATCTATGACTTCATCTAGTGGATTTTTTATATATAAATATCATTCACATTAGCATTTAGATATATCTATATGAATCTCTATATTAAAATAATTACAGAAGATCATGATTCCAAGAAGTATTTTGAGAAAGAATGATATTGGTAGCTATGATAGATTATGACATGATATTTATTCTTAGAGAAATTAAATATCACATCATGGATGTTTAGAGTCAAAGAAAAAGTTTTATAACAGTTGTTAAAAAAGTATGTAGATATAAATTGGTGATAATTGGGTTCTATGAATTTAACCATAGAATAAGGCTATGTGAATATGGAATAAGGGAAAGATTGTCCATATATGTATTGGCCCCTTCAAAAGCCTTTATCGTTTAGGAATGAATGATAATTTCATGGTATGTCCACAATTGACAGTCAATTTCTTGATGAGTTTCATATATCTCTTTACAGGATGTTGATACATGATCCATCACATATAATAATATAATAGGTTGTACAAATTTATCATGATCACTCATATGAAGAAGAGGAAGTATAAATATGGAATTTTTTAGAAAAGTGATACAGAACAAGACTACTCACCAGGTTAGCATCATTTATAGTAATCATAAATCCAATAAACTTAATTAGAAACCTTAGGATGCAATGAAAAATAGATAAAAATATTTATTTATATTTATGTGGAATAATTTTAAATACGAAATTAATTTTATGGGTGTTAGAATATTACACTATGAGATTATATGATATTTTTCCCTTTAAATAAAGATAATTTCATATATATTTTGAGATACATGAAAATTCAAATCCAAATGAACCATAATTTAATATACAAATACAACATAATAATTAAATTGGAAGAATGGATATGAATTAAAAAAATTATAAAAAAATATTCTTTTTTATAAATGAAAAGATATTGATAAATAAGTACTTATATTTTAGTGAATTCCTTACATACATCAAGAATACAATTTCCTCAAAAATGGTTTATATATAATTATTTTCTTTGAAAAATTAATATAATTAATTTCATTCAATTTTGAGAAATATTTTTCAAAAAATGATCCTTATTTTTGAAATTATTGAGTAAAAATTAGATATGATTTGTATTTTGATAATTTTATGTAAGTATTGAATTGTTGATGAAAAAATAATACCGATTTTTATTAAAAATATATTTTTTGATGTATTTATATATATTATAAAATTATGTAAAATGAGTTTAAATGTTAAATTAGTTCAATTATATTTTTAATAATCCAATTTAGGCCATTTTAAACGATTTTATTTTGAATTTTCATTAGAAAACATTTTATACTTATGGAAATAAATTTTTTAAAAAAGACTTACCAATTGTGTTTTAAAAGAATAATTTTAAATGAAATTATTAAAATAATAAGAATTTAATTTATTAAGATATTATATGTTTATAATTATAATTTTTAAAATTTTAAAATATTCATATTTTTTTATCATAATTTATAGTAAAAAAAGGTTCACTATAGTTATGTTTAAGATATGTTTATGAGTGGATAAAAAAAATATAAGGGTTTGTTTGGAAATTATGCATCTCTAAATATGATTTTTTATCCAAATTTATATCACATTCTATCTAATATTTTAATATATGGAAAAGTTCAAAAAAAAAATCTTTAGTTTTCAAATATTAAATTTTATCCTTTTATGAAATTCCATTTGTGCCCACTCCCCCACTTATAAAAAGAAGTACCATCAATTCCTTTTGTACACATTTTTGAGCAATCTATCTCTTCTAAACCTTATCTAATTATGATGCCAAATTTCAATTCCCTGAGTTTTAGGTTCTTGTTTTAATAAAATACTAATATACAGGTGTGTAATAAAGGATCTAATAGAGGAATATAGAAGATGTGGTAATCATATTACCTAACCTATTTCTAATTAGTTTTTCTTTTACATAATTTAAATACTTGGAATTAATAAGAAAATAAGAAAATAATTTAGTAAAATATACATATTTTAGTTATGATCTATGATCCACCAAAATTAACTCATGTTTATATCAAATATGATGTTAATGTATCATTCACTTATACATTTCTACTATCACCTTCACATAGATATATAATTCATTTTCCATTCCACATTTTTGTTTGATGGTTTTTCTGATGGGATTATTGTTTATATATTATATTTAGTAAATATTCAAGGATCAATAATTACATTTTCACATCAAACATCAAACCTTCAAATATTTTGGAAAATAAGGACATTCACCGTGCGTATAGGAGTATTGTCACCTCCATGAAGTGGTGTGATTTGATTTTGAATATCTCCACAAAAGGGTAATAATGAATGTATTAATGAATATATATGATATTTATGATATAATAATTATTATCTAATGGTGAATTATAATTTATATTTCTTTCTTTTTATCTTTTGAATTGTTAAAATAGTTTTCATGCGTAAGTACAACCTATTATCTCCATGAATGGTGTAATTAATTATCATATCTCTCATTTTATTGATTAATATATATATATATATATAATGAATATATATGATATTTATATCATTATTTAACCATTAGTTATGACATAATCAAGATTAATTTACCAAAATTGAATCAACCGAACCGAAATTCTCAGTAATAGTATGACAGTTAACACACGAGAACAATTATTTTATTAAATATATATTTATAAATTCGAGTTAAAATATTGTATATTTATTATAAATACTATTAAAAACACATTAATGATTCTGGAAAAGAATTATAATATATTTAAATTTATTGTGAAAGAGGTTAGAGATGATTATATGCATATAGAGTTTTAGATAAGTAGTGTATGTATAATATAATTATTTATTTTGATTTTATATGGTTCTATTTCAGAATATGATTTTTTTAAGTATCAATCAAGAATCCCATAAATTTCATGACCCTTTTGATATATTAATAGATTATTTTTTTTCTTTTTTTCTTATCTTCATTAACATCTCATGCTGAAAAATATTTTTAGGTAAATTTTACTATAATTCGCTCTTATATGGAAAATCATTTTCCTCCATGTCATTTATTTCTATATTTTTTCGCAGTAAAGAAATTTACTATTCTCCAATGATGTTTTAAATTCATTTTTACCTAATATTTACATTTGAAAAAAGTAACAGGATTATTCATATCATTTTAAGAATATGGGATATAAGAATTGTTTTATCAAAAATATAAAGTGAATCATTATTTTAATATAAATTCTCTGAATAGAATTTCCCATAAAAATAATTATTAAATTTTTTGAAGGTATAATAAAAAGTATCGAAATATTTTTCAATGAATAAAATTTAAATAATATTTGATAACTTTCTTGATCTCAAATAAATGATATGAAATTCAAAAGGGTTATTCCACAAGAAATATTTCTCATGATCACTTAAAGGATCATTTAATTTAATATAACATCCTTTTATGATAAATATGATTCACCAAGGATGTTAGTCAATTATACCATCCTTATTATATAATTCGATGGTCTTTTATTAGGATGAATGATATTTTTATAAAACATGTTTTTCGTCATAGTTTTTATTATCATTATGTGTTTATGAAACTCATTTACTTTCTATAGAATTTAATATATCTAGATTGATTTGTGAACTTGTGGCACACATATGAATGGATTATTATATTGCATTGGATGGGAAAAAATTAGATATCCAACAAATGGATTGGGTAAAAATGGACATCTCATGATAATATAATTACTTTAATAAAGAGTGAAACAAGGTAAGAAAATGATTTAGTTCTCCACGATATCTTTGGAGGCGAACTATGACTTTAGATTTAATGGAATGTGAATTAGACCTAATCCACAATGATAAAAATTATAGGGATCCTTTACTAAGTAAATAATATTTCTATTATTATTTCTATTCCACCAAATTATATCTTATCAGTTTGGTTACATTGATTCTTTTATTGTTCATATCTTATGGACTATTATGATTAATTCCATATTTTAAGATAACTATAAATGATATGTTGGGTATGGTATTGAAATTGTATTCTTGTAATTTTAAACACTTATTATCCTGTTATTATTAAATAATTATTGATATGTATTTTTTAACCCTTATTAGGAAATTTGACTTACTCTTTCTTATGTTTCTTTTTTTCATATTTGTGAAGAAATGTTTCAAGTATGATATATCTAAGAAGTGTTCTTGTTATGTTTAACATAGTGAGATATGATGTGGATATGTTATAAATATGTTTTTTATGTACCCATGTTTCCAAATAATGTAAGTATATACAATTCTTAGAGTTATAGTAACAATATGTATTGGATATTCATAAAATAATAAATAATATTTCAATAAGAAAATAATTGGATATAACAAACACAAATCCCCCAAAGAGGAGATGGTGTCTAATTTATTACATTGGTGTATGATAAAAGGGATCAAATCTAGATTAATTAATGTTACCAAGAGTATTAAATTTTAAAATACATACATGATACCAATTTTACATTAGTAATTAAAATAATAAAATGTATTGTAATAGAGAAATATTAAACATCCTAGAACCAAGTCAATGAATTTTTCATCCTATCCTAGAAAAAAACTAGATAAGTGTGATACGAAATGATCAGTAATTATTTCATATATAGGAATATATAATTAATCAATAAGTGATAATAAATATTTAGTGGTAAATAACATAATACACATTCCACTTAATCAAAAATATGAATTTTTTATGATATATGGAATAATCAATATTTAAAGTTAAATAAATGAAAACAAATCCATTTAATTAATAAATTTGGTTTGAAATATATCCATAGATAACATCAATGTGAAAATTTCATGGATAATTATATTAATAAATGAAATATCAATGATAGAAATTCATAACTATTCGATGTCATGTTCTATGTAATAATGATATCTGTACTATTAAGACCATCTACACGATAGTTTAAAATAATTGGTAAACCCCATTTAATGATAGAATACTAATTTAACTCATTAGACAACAACTTCCACAATGATATATATATATATATATATATAACTATGACACAACCGTTATGTCTAGTAGAAATAATTAATCATATATTGAATAATATATTTCATTCTTTAATGACGTTCATTATCATCAAATTTATATATTGATTAATGAATATAGATTTATGAATATTTTTCTACTTAAAATAATAAAATTTATTGTAAACACTATATCTATAAATTTTATACTAATTAGTCATCAATAATATCCATGATATAAAAATATGGATATTTAATATAAATGAATTTTATAGAAAAAATAAAAATATGTAAGTGATTATATAAAGAGAAAGTTTGTAGTCAAAAATGTAAAAAATAAATGGGAGATTATAATAGATTAATTTAGAATGTAGGTTTTTTTAAATAAATAATTAATAAATTGGTAATCATGTCAATGAAATCAAATACAGAGTATATACCCCATATAAAAGTTAATTGGTGTTAATTAATAAATATGAATAAATGAAATGTAAATTAAGGAAATGTCCCTTACGTCACGCTTCCATTTTAATGAATATATATTAATAACATGTATAATTTTATTATGGAACATATTAATTTCTACCAGAACAATATTCATATTTATAATACTACATAGAGTATTCTTATAACATTTTACCACCAACTTGTTTACAAGGTTTCATTATTTTCATTGTTTCGAGTGTTAAATTCCTTTATTTGTAATGTGTTTTTTGTAATTAATGTTCTACTTCTTATGTATAGGACATAGATAGATCATTTATATAATGATAAAAATGATATAAATATAAAATTTACACATTATATATATATATTTCGATTCATTATTCAAGGTTTGACAATGAAAATGATGTATATCACATTGTGTAAATGATAGGCCATACATATGAAAGAGTGATGATATCATTAAATTAATGAATAAAAGGGTAATGAATTTATAGATATATTAATATTTAAAAAATAAATATAATTTATAAATATCTAATATATTCATTAAATATATCTGTATTACCTTCCTTGTCATTCATATTTGAAAAATGAATAACATTGCTTTGCGAGGTGGTAGCCATCCTTACACCTGAGCGATGTAATCAAATTTTAAAAATAATAGAATGTAAGATATATTTGATGTTATAATTATAGAATAATAATAATGTCATAAGTATTATAGATACACATTAAATCAATAATGACATATAATTATGAGATGTTATGATGGATACCGAGTTGCATCGATTCGTGATGTAGTAGTCCTCCATTCACATTATCAAGGATTTTTTCTTCCATTTGATGGAGGAGCATATGTATATATGTTTTGAATTTAAAATAATAAAATACAAGGATATGGTTGATAATTATGGTTTTATATTAGATGTTATAAAATATATTTTAATGTGGTAAAATAATAACTAAAAATAAATGATCTTCATCAAGATAAATACTTTGTCACAGAGAAACCCCCTTCAGATCTCCCATTGAGGACATTAGGGTTGAAATTTTTGGTAGAATATATTTGTGGGAATATGTATAAAACAGTTATCTAATTTGATACTTTTTTCCATCCAAAGGTATAGATATTTGTGAATATATTAAGGGAGGTAGTTTCCTTTTATATGTGTTGGAGAAGGCACACGTGCATTGTTTTAACGAATAATGTTTACATAATTTTTTCCCTATAAAAAATGTTCCGAAATGGTGCATCGTCAATCCTTAGAGGTTATAATTTCATTAAATTTTGAAAAAAAATTGGTGTTCGATATGTTTTAGGTTATTTTTAAAAATTATATTCCTAGTGAAATCCTCCAATAATCTATTTCCACCATATCTACGATAACTAATTGTTAATATTTTCAATATTAATTGTGGTAGAATATTTTAGAGAACAAATTAAATATTATATAATATTTTGATTAAAAATATTTATTCCATTTTGGAAAAATAAATTCATAGAATTAGAAGGATTCAATATAAAATTAAACCTCTAGACGAGTTAAGAAAACATGTATTCCAAAGAGGAAAATTAAAATCTATTATATGTTTTTATTTCAAAAAATTTCATATAATTGGTTCCAATAATATAAAATTGGATAATAATAACATCAATATAAAAAATTTATTTTAATTTTTTTTGAATATATTATTCAAGTAAATTCTCGAAATGAAAAGGAAATTTTTAACAAAAAATTATATTTTTTACAATTAGTTGAAAATGACCCTTTTAATAAAATTACAAAAAATTCACAATAATAAAATTTTGGAGAAAAAGATTTAAAATTGAAGAAATTTTTTTGAAATTAATATTATTCATTATATAATAATTAATTTTAAAATAGTTTTGAAAACCATGATGAAACGATTTTTTAGAAAAATAAATTTCTTTGAATTCATATTTTTCATTCAATGTATTTATATTTTTATTTAAAAACAATATATTTAAAATGAAAATGATTGAAATATATATATTTTTTTATTTTTTTCTATGTATACTTTTCATGTTGTTAGAGAAGTTATGATGATCACATTTAAAAAGTAATATTTTAGTAGAGTGTTCTATTTCATTTTATCATAGTGCTTCATATATCCTAAGATATTGAAAAATTAAATTTATTATGAAAATTATATTTTAGTTTATAGTTATCTCACAATATTCCCAACTATAAATATTTATTCCTTAAAATTTGATAGATTTTTCATTTATAGAAAATGTGAGTAGTTAATCCTCATAACATCCTATGGATATAAAATTTAATCTTTCTCTATATGATGTATAAAATGTACCATACCAATCTTGTCATCTAATACATCAATTTTTTATAACTAGAATCAAGGAAATGGATGGGTGCTTCACTATAAGATTTATATTTTACCAATTCGTTATCATCAAATGTTATCATATGTGTTGTTTCAAAAATGTACTTCCATAAAAAAGATATATGGAACACATAATATACATTACTAAGGCTTGGGGGAATTTGTAAATGATAAGACACAACTCCTATAATTTTTATAATTTCAATTTTTCTAATGTATATAAGGATCAAATTTTGCTTCTTACCAAACCACATGACACCGTTCCATAGAAATACATTCAAAAAAACCTGATATCCCTCATGGAATTTCAAATCCTTCCTCAAATTATAACATTAACCATTTTTTCTGTTGTGATATTATTCTATATGAACATTAATTGTAAATACCATTGGTATTGTTTCCATAACAAGTTAAGGGCCAAATTTTGTTTTTACCAACTTCATCATAACATGATGGATTATGAAATCTCTTCATATATAACTCTTCATATAGAACCATTTGAATACTTGAATGGAAACTATTTTATCGGGAAAATCTACCAGACATATATGATGATTCAATATACTATGGAAGTCATTTAAGAATAACCTCAAAATATCTTAGAATTTTTGAAACATCCTTTCAATTTTTTCATCTATTATAGGATTGAAGATAGTGATAAATGATTAATCAATATCAATATTGTCACGAACCAGCCCGGGTTGACCCTGAACCGGTCACCCGAGCCGGTCCGCGGCAAGTCCCGAGGAGCGTTCCCGATCCCCCCGGGATGGCAACGAGTGCCGGGCATTAAAATTTTGATCATTGGGAACGATTTCATCCCAAACAAAAGTAAATAGACCAGAACAAATAAACACTAAAGACATAAACAACTATACCATGACATACCTCCATGTGACCTCGCGGGTCACCACCCAACTACAACCAACGTCGCTCCCACACTGAGCGACTCAAGCAGGAGAACCTGAACACAAGGAACCTGCAAGTAAAAAGGTAAAAGAAAGGCGTGAGCACAAAAGTACTCAGTAGGTGAGCCTCACAACAAAATCCCAATGCACTGCCAGTAAATATAGAACCTACATACCCAGGTTTGAACTCTAATGTATAAAAGTAATTTTTCATAATGTTTTACTTGAAAATCAAACACGAGACATTTCCCTTATTCTTTTTTGAAAGTTAGTTCCATTTCATTAGTTTTAAACTCATTCTGAAAAGCAAAGTGTTACATTTTCAAATCTAACCCAAAGTGAATAAAGCATTTTCATTTGAAAACCATTTTTTCTCAAAGTCTAACAGTATAGGCTGTGAAATATGACTGAAAGAAAACAAGAAGGGAAAACAAGTGCAAGTAAAGTTAAACATGCAAGGAAAACTAAGTGCAAGTAAAAATAAACCAGATGTTATCAGAAATAACCATGGGCGATCCTGAACATCCCTAGAAAACCCCTGGACGTACTCGGGTTCAGACTACCTGCCGGCATGGTACTCCACAGTCAATAACCAACTGGCCGCCCTAATAGCCAACCAGTGGCACATCCCACTTGGCCTGTCCACAACTCCAGAGGGTACCAACCCGTCTAATCAGGGTTAGCAAGCAACCGTCACTCGATAATCTACAAGAAGCCCAGGAACCCATAGTGGTTTTTGTAACACTGTGTAAGTGGGAGACACGCGCACGCGTGACTCATCTCACCGCACTTTCCAACCCCTTACACGGACATCGCTACACGACAACCCTCGAAGGGAAGTCCCCCTGTAGAAATTCCCTCACAAGTACGTATACATATGTATATAAGTATAATCACTTCACATTTATTAAAGTGCCAACTGGGCCGCCATATCATTTACATTTTGACCATTTCATATTAAAGCATTTCTAAAGGGATATTACACACGCCATTTCATTGAAAACCAAAACACACTTAGAACTTTGTTTAAGAAACTACAATCATCATATCACCCAGGAACATAATTTTTTCACAAGTAGAGTTATTTTCTAATATCAAAACGCACCCGACTTTTGTCAAGAGCCAAACGGGCCTTTAATCACCTTTTTAAGGAATACTATTTCTCAAATGAAAACCAATCTTTTAATCATGCTTCAAAAGAAAACGTTTTTCAACCACCAAGAACCACACATAAAGTTTCCAAAAACAAGTTTAAAGGTCACACGACGTTTTCTCTAATCAAGGTTCTCAGAAAACACCATTTTCCATAAACAATACATCTAATAATTTACACATGCCAAAAACATTTCAAAACCCAATTCAACATGTCTTTAATTATTCAGGAAGAACCATCTAGCAACACTACCATGGAAGCACACAATTAAATCCAAGAAAACGCTTTTACTGAAACGCTAGAATTAAAACAATTTTTATCATCAGCAGATCACCATACTATAGATAAATACCTAATAATACTTTTGAATTTGCTGAAACTTAATAAAAAGTCAAGGAATAAATAAATTCTAAATTTAAAGGCGAGTGCAAAGGGAGACCTACCTCAAGATCCAAGCGCGACGATAAAACGACCTTGGAACCAAGGCGCGATGACACGACGTGTGTCCGAAGCCACGTGATAAAGTCCAACACTCTCGAAACTGAGGCGCAGAGATGGCAGAACCTCGGAAACAAGGCGCAGCGATGGCGCTTTCTCGGAAACGCCCTGCACGGGTCCTAAGGTCTTAAACCTACCAAAAACAAATATAAATTGATGAAGAAAACCCCTAACAAAGCACAAGTAAATGCTAGAGTAATAATAATGATAATAATTGTAATAATTGTAATTATAATAATAATAATAATAATAACAATAGTGATAAAATAATAGTAATAATAATAATAATAACAAAATAATAATAATAATAATAACGATAATAATTTAGCATAATTATAATAATACAATAGTAATAACAATATTAATATAATAATAAAAATAATGTTAGCATACCCAATAAAATAATGATAACAATAATAATATCAATAACAATAATAATATAATAATAATAATATGATAATTAAATAATAATAATAATAATTATAACAATAAAGATAATAATAATAATAATATTAATATTAATATGATAATAATTATAATAACAATAGTAACAATAATAATATAATAATAATTATAATAATAATTATAATAAGATAACATTAATTATAATAATGACATAATAAAATAATATTAATAATATGTTAGTAATCATAATAATAATAATAATAATAATATAGTAATACAATAATAATATTAATAGAATAATATCAACATAATAATAATGAAATAATTATAATATTATTAATAGGATAAAAATAATAAATGTTATATAAGATTAACATAAAAAATAAAATAAAAATAAAAACATACTTACAGGGGGTTTGCGGAGCAACGGGGTGAGGGAGGATGCGGTTGCGTGGGGAAGCCGGGACGGCGACGGGATGAGGCCGGCGGAGGTCGGGGGTCGCAGGGGGAGAGCAGGGGCGGCCGCCGGAGAGGGAGTGCACCGGGCTGATCGAGAGCAGGGTCGGACAGGGGGGGTCGCCGCTGGAGGGGGAGCACGCCAGATCGGGGCGAGTCGGGTGCGGACAGCGGTGATGGGGTGGCCGGACCGGTGGAGCAGCAGGGTGCGGGCTCGGTGGAGAGGTGACGGATCGGGAGGCCGGGACGGCGCGGCTGGAGTCACCGGAGGCGGCGGGAGCAGGGCCGGCGACGAAAGCCGGCAGAGGAGAGGCTACAAGCCGGTTCGGCGGATGGCGAGAGGGGCGCGGCGGTCGGGGTCGGCGCAAGGAGGGCCGGACGGCGGCGGTTCGACGCTGGGGTGAGGCTCGGGCGCCGGACGAGCAGGGGCGAGGCCGGGATGATGAGAGGAGCCGGGATGAGCGCTGAGGCGCTGGGGGGAGCGGGAGCCGGCGCCGGAGAGGGTGTGGTGCGGGTTGGCCGAACCTGGAGGAGGCCGAAGGTGCGGAGCAAGGCCGGGGGTCGGCCCGGCGGGTTGGCGAGGCGCCGGGAAAAGAGGGCAGGGTGCGGCGAGGAGCGGAGGGTGCGCTGGGGAGATGGAGGAGGGTGCTGGTGCGGGGGAGAAGAGGAGAGAGGGAGAGAGGTGAGGCGGCTACGGGAGGGGGTTGGATTAGGGTTAGATTAGGCTTATATACATATATATATGTGTGTGATAAAAATAATAATTATAATTATAATAATAATAATAAAACATATAATATTAATAACAATAAAATTCATATAATAATAATAAAACTTATATAACAATAATAAAACTTATAATAATAATAAATAATAAATTAGGTAATTCAAATAATAATTATTTTTGACCAAATATTTAAAATAATAATTATAAAATAATTTAAAGATGTTACACATATATATATATTTATACATATATAGATCTATACATATACATACATTATTACGCATATATATATCTAAACGTATATAAACATATATACAATAACAATAACACATATAAAAAGGTATTAATAATAAAATACCAACATAAAAATTATAATATTTAAGACACCGGGTGAACACACTGTCACCCGGGCTGAACGCACGGTCACCGCTAACGATGCGGTGACCGCGCACCGGCGCGAAACCGCCAATGCAATTAATCTCCGAAAAATTTAAATCGGGACCCAGAAATGAGAACAATTACTGACATCCACAGTCGGGGTGTGACAATTCTCCCCACCACAGACACTTTCTACCCCCAGAAAGTCACCAGGCCAAAAGTTGGTCAAGATTTAAGTCCATGCCCCAACGGAACTAAAGGAACCAGAGAGAACTGAGAATCTCGGAGATGACCTTACTCTGCACAGGTCACACCCGACCGATTCAAGAGAAAACTAGGGTCTGAGATTGAGGGAGAACACAAAGGGTTCTCCCCACCACAAGAGCTCAACTTGTGCAGAAAAGTTGACCATTTAAATGGAAAACCCTATTAAAGGGGGTCGACGCGGGAACTCCCAACCGGTTTAAACCAACTCTTATGGCACGAGTGAAAAACAACACCTTCACTGAAACGTTGAACCCTCGACCAAAGTCAACGACCTTCAACAGTAGGGGGAAAACCCATGGAAAACACTTAACCAACATCAAATTGGAGACATGATCCACCGAAGTCCACAAAACATAACCACATCCGACAACATAACTAAAACGAGTTCAACCCACACGAGAGTCAAACACACTTTTAAAAAGGACACATGATTTAGAATATTACATTCACATGACAAGTCCACTTAGATTTACCATAGAACAAGTCCATTGTCACTTTATAGAGAAACAACACATTTACAATGCTGTTGAAACTTTTGTAGCGGGAAAACAAGTATGAAAGAGGTTTCTAATGGTTCCACCATCAATACGGAAAACAGAACCGGGACCAAGGCTTCACAACCCTGGGAACTCCTGACTGTGCGCGAGCTTCACCCCAAGACCTGTGGTTGGGGCTCTGATGGCTTAAACATCTTCTGCCTCACAGTCAGGTACTGACATTCTCCCATCACAGCGTCCTCTTCAAGCGACGCTTCGTGCAAAACTTCTCCAGATGACCTAGACAACCGCATCGATGACACGTCTTCGGAGGGTTGCGACAAGACGACTTTAAATGCCCGAAACGACCACACTGAAAGCATACCATCGAACGATCTGATGAACTGGAAGCTGGGACCAAAGGGGATAACTCGTTAGGAACAGGTATCTCTGGCATATTTTCCACACCCAAGGAGGAACTCTTACGAACTACTGTGGATGCTGAAGTACTAACCACCCGCACATCGGAAACCAACTCAGCCAAGAAAGCTTCCTCCACCAGCTTCTCGAAACAAAGGTCTTTATATGGGGCGACTCGCTTCTTGATATCTGGACGAAGACCCCCAGTGAAAAGAGAGACCTTCATGAGCTCATGCGACGCTACCTCTGGAGAAAAGGGAACCAGTTCCTTGAAATGGTCAACATATGTCTTCACCGTCCGTTGACCTTGTTGAATATTCACAAGCTCTACCTTTTTCTCCAGCTTCACTTCCTCAGGTACAAACCATTGGATGAAAACGACTCTGAAGACATCCCACGTCATTTCACCTTACATTGATGATGGGGTAACCCTCTTCCATTGGTCCAGAGCTGGACCCTCAAACAACTCCATAATTGCACGAACCTTAACATTATCGGGAGTTCCCAACATTCTAAAGACACGCTCCACTTCCTCAAGCCATTTCACTGCCTCTAACGGACCCTGATCACCATGGAGAATAGGCAGAGTCTGAGGAGGACTAAAAACTGGGCATGACATATCCGAATCCTTAGAGACCTTTCTGGGCGGCATTTTCTGAGCGACACATAGAACACAAGGCCAAAACCAACATCAAACCGAAGCAACATCAATAAAAGCGCCTTCATCAAAAACAGTCAACACAAGGACCAAACAAATACAACACAACCCAAAAAAAAATCTCCCCTTTAAAATTCCCTTTTCATTTTTGATTTCAAAACCACCCTTTCTCAAGATCACTTTCCAAAAACCAATCCACTTTCAAACCAAAAACTTTCCAAAACCATTTCCCCTTTAAAACCAATTTAGAAAACAAAGTCAATCGTTAAATTTCAAGTACACACCCAGGTACTCCCATGACCCGTTGCAAATGTCTTTATCCACTTTCCATTCATACTCGCACCAACATACACTTTGAATGCATTCTCACACATGTGCAAACGTTCATGAAGAGGAACCGAGGTTACACCCCAAATCATTCTTAACCAATTCCAAGCAAACAACAGATTTTCAAATCAAGAGATTTCAGTTTCAAAACCCATTTTATACATTTAAAGTCCTTTAAAAGAAACCAGTCCAATTTTCAAAAACCTTTTTTCATTTCCAACTACGCACTCACACAGACCAAAATGGAAACAACATCCAAATTTGCATCAATCATTGAAATGAGGGACTAGTAGTCACACTCGACCTGGCGACATGGTAGTGGGCCATGTCCCAAGTCAGCGTCGACCACTATGAGGAATTCAAACCACGTACTCAGACTCCACATGGGTCACTACTCCATGTGAAATTACGATGTAACGTCGGCTTGCCTCCATTATCATCTCTCAATCCAAGACAAACCAGGAAAGACAAGGACACAATTCCCGAACTACCCCTGGTAACTCGAGGATCAGTGCGAGCAAGAGTTCGCGACGGTCTTCCCGTACCTACCCCTCGAGTTCCGACAGTCCTAATCTCCTTCTACCGGACAACCCAAATAACAAGAACCAGCTCTGATACCATTTTGTCACGAACCAGCCCGGGTCGACCCTGAACCGGTCACCCGAGCCGGTCCGCGGCAAGTCCCGAGGAGCGTTCCCGATCCCCCCGGGATGGCAACGAGTGCCGGGCATTAAAATTTTGATCGTTGGGAACGATTTAAGCCCAAACAAAAGTAAATAGAACAGAACAAATAAACACTAAAGACATAAACAACTATACCACGACATACCTCCATGTGACCTCGCGGGTCACCACCCAACTAAAACCAACGTCGCTCCCACACTGAGCGACTCAAGCAGGAGAACCTGAACACAAGGAACCTGAAACTGAAAAGGTAAAAGAAAGGCGTGAGCACAAAAGTACTCAGTAGGTGAGCCTCACAACAAAATCCCAATGCACTGCCAGTAAATATAGAACCTACATAATCCAGGTTTGAACTCTAATGTATAAAAGTAATTTTTGATAATGTTTTACTTGAAAATAAAACACGAGACATTTCCCTTATTCTTTTTCGAATGTTAGTTCCATTTCATTAGTTTTAAACTCATTCTGAAAAGCAAAGTGTTACATTTTCAAATCTAACCCAAAGCGAATAAAGCATTTTCATTTGAAAACCATTTTTTCTCAAAGTCTAACAGTATAGGCTGTGAAATATGACTGAAAGAAAACAATCAGGGAATACAAGTGCAAGTAAAGGTAAACAGGCAAGGAAAACCAACTGCAAATAAAAATAAACCAGATGTTATCAGCAATAACCATGGGCGATCCTGAACATCCCTAGAAAACCCCTTGACGTACTCGGGTTTAGACTACTTTCCGGCATGGTACTCCACAGTCAATAACCAACTGGCCGCCCTAATAGCCAACCAGTGGCACATCCCACCTGGCCTGTCCACAACTCCAGAAGGTACCAACCCGTCTAATCAGGGTTAGAAAGCAACCGTCACTCGATAATCTACAAGACGCCCAGGAACCCATAGTGGTTTTTGTAACACTGTGTAAGTGGGAGACCCGCGCATGCGTGACTCATCTCACCGCACTTGCCAACCCCTTACACAGACATCCCTACACGACAACCCTCGAAGGGAAGTCCCCCTGTAGAAATGCCCTCACAAGTACGTATACATATGTATATAAGTTTAATCACATCACATTTATTAAAGTGCCAACCGGGCCGCCATATCATTTACATTTTGACCATTTCATATTAAAGCATTTCTAAAGGGATATTACACATGCCATTTCATTGAAAACCAAAACACACTTAGAACTTTGTTTAAGAAACTCCAATCAGCATATCACCCTGGAACACAATTGTTTCACAAGTAGAGTTATTTTCTAATATCAAAACGCACCCCACTTTTATCAAGAGCCAAACGGACCTTTAATCACCTTTTTAAGGAATACTATTTCTCAAATGAAAACCAAACTTTTAATCATGCTTCAAAAGAAAACGTTTTTCAACCACCAAGAACCACACATAAAGTTTCCAAAAACAAGTTTAAAGGTCACACGACGTTTTCTCTAATCAAGGTTCTCAGAAAACACCATTGTCCATAAAAAATACATCTACTAATTTACACACGCCAAAAACATTTCAAAACCCAATTCAACATGTCTTTCATTATTCAGGAAGAACCATCTAGCAACACTACCATGGAAGCACACAATTAAATCCAAGAAAACGCTTTTACTGAAATGCTAGAATTAAAACAATTTTTATCATCAGCAGATCACCAAACTATAGATAACCACTTAATAATACTTTTGAATTTGCTGAAACTTAATAAAAAGTCAAGGAATAAATAAATTATAAATTTAAAGGCGAGTGCAAAGGGAGACCTACCTCAAGATCCAAGCGCGACGGTAAAATGACCTTGGAACCAAGGCGCGATGACACGACGTGTGTCCGAAGCCACGTTATAAAGTCCAACACTCTCGAAACTGAGGCGCGGAGACGGCAGAACCTCGGAAACAAGGCGCAGCGATGGCGCTTTCTCGGAAACGCCCTGCGCGGGTCCTAAGGTCTTAAACATACCAAAAACAAATATAAATTGATGAAGAAAACCCCTAACAAAGCACAAGTAAATGCCAGAGTAATAATAATGATAATAATTGTAATAATTGTAATTATAATAATAATAATAATAACAATAGTGATAAAATAATAGTAATAATAATAATAATAACAAAATAATAATAATAATAATAACGATAATAATTTAGCATAATTATAATAATACAATAGTAATAACAATATTAATATAATAATAAAAATAATGTTAGCATACCCAATAAAATAATGATAACAATAATAATATCAATAACAATAATAATATAATAATAATAATATGATAATTAAATAATAATAATAATAATTATAATAATAATGATAATAATAATAATAATAATAATATTAATATGATAATAATTATAATAACAATAGTAACAATAATAATATAATAATAATAATAATTATAATTATAATAAGATAACATTAATTATAATAATGACATAATAAAATAATATTAATAATATGTTAGTAATCATAATAATAATAATAATAATAATATTGTAATACAATAATAATATTAATAGAATAATATTAACATAATAATAATGAAATAATTATAATATTATTAATAGGATAAAATAATAAATGTTATATAAGATTAACTTAAAAAATAAAATAAAAATAAAAACATACTTACAGGGGGTTTGCGGAGCAACGGGGTGAGGGAGGAGGCGGTTGCGCGGGGAAGCCGGGACGACGACGGGATGAGGCCGGCGGAGGTCGGGGGTCGCAGGGGGAGAGCAGGGGCGGCCGCCGGAGAGGGAGTGCGCCGGGCTGAGCGAGAGCAGGGTCGGACAGGGGGGGGGGTCGCCGCTGTAGGGGGAGCACGCCGGATCGGGGAGAGTCGGGTGCGGACAGCGGTGATGGGGTGGCCGGACCGGTGGAGCAGCAGGGTGCGGGATCAGCGGAGAGGCGACGGATCGGGAGGCCGGGACGGCGCGGCTGGAGTCACCGGAGGCGGCGGGAGCAGGGCCGGCGACGAAAACAGGCGGAGGAGAGGCGGCAAGCCGGTTCGGCGGATGGCGAGAGGGGCGCGGCGGTCGGGGTCGGCGCAAGGAGGGCCGGACGGCGGCGGTTCGACGCTGGGGTGAGGCTCGGGCGCCGGATGAGCAGGGGCGAGGCCGGGATGATGATAGAAGCCGGGATGACCGCTGAGGCGCTGGGGGAGCGCGAGCCGGCGCCGGAGAGGGTGTGGTGCGGGTCGGCCGAACCAGGAGGAGGCCGGAGGTGCGGAGCAAGGCCGGGGGTCGGCCCGGCGGGTTGGCGAGGCGCCGGGAAAAGAGGGAGGGGTGCGGCGAGGAGCAGAGGGTGCGCTGGGGAGATGCAGGAGGGTGCTGGTGCGGGGGAGAAGAGGAGAGAGGGAGAGAGGTGAGGCGGCTATGGGAGGGGGTAGGTTTAGGGTTAGATTAGGCTTATATACATATATATATATATGTGTGATAATAATAATAATAATAATAATAATAATAATAAAACATATAATATTAATAACAATAAAACTCATATAATAATAATAAAACTTATATAACAATAATAAAACTTATAATAATAATAAATAATAAATTAGGTAATTCAAAAAATAATTATTTTTGACCAAATATTTAAAATAATAATTATAAAATAATTTAAAGATGTTACACATATATATATATATTTATACATATATAGATCTATACATATACATACATTATTACGCATATATATATATAAACGTATATAAACATATTTACAATAACAATGACACATATAAAAAGGTATTAATAATAAAATACCAACATAAAAATTATAATATTTAAGACACCGGGTGAACACACTGTCACCCGGGCTGAACGCACGGTCACCGCTAACGATGCGGTGACCGCGCACCGGCGCGAAACCGCCAATGCAATTAATCTCCGAAAAATTTAAATTGGGACCCAGAAAGGAGAACAATTACCGACATCCGCAGTCGGGGTGTGACAAATATCCTTCTAAAGACACTTCTATATTTTTGATCCAAAATGGTTATCAAAATGAGAAATAATTAAACTATTTAAACCATACATATTAAAAATTAGTTAACATGTAGCCTTTCGAGGTGCTCAAAATTTAAGAAGTCTGTTATATAGATGAAATGTTCCAATTCTGTTGAGGGATCAATAATAACCCATATTGCATCATTTATTATAGGATTCCTTTGAAGTCCTGTGGAAATATCCCAGGTAACATCATATCATTTTATAATTAGTATAGGAATCGTTTTTTGACACATTTATGATGTTTTTTATTAGAATTAACTTATTGGGAAACGAAAAACCTGGAAACATAGGAAACAATTTACTAAATCGTGTCATCCCAAAAAAAGGATCCCTAAAATTCATATACATATTAGTTCTTCCATGGTGTGAAAATAATCTCAATATTAAAGAATCACAAAGAAACTCCCTTCTCAACCTAATTACAGATTTAACTCATAATTGTCTTCTAAACATCAGAATTCCATCTTCACAATTTATTTCTTCCAACACCAGATCATTCCCTCCATTAATTAGCTTCTAAAAATCTTAATCACCATATATACAACATTTAATGTTTTATAATATATTTGTTTTTAAAATAATTTGAAATATTATTGGATTCTCACATCCATTAATAATCATCATATCCACATTTACTATGTCCTTGATCACAATAACCATATGGATCCTCGTTTGGGTGACAACTCCATGATTCATTTTTTTAATGAATATTCTACCTCATTTAACCTCCACGGGTAGAAGTGTATAGAAAAATCATTATCCTTTAGTATAATTATACATATTAATTATATCATATTAAATTCTTTCTATGAAAAAAATATAATTTATGCTATTATGGTATGTTTATATCTCACATCTCTCACCATAGAGATAATGCCTCCATTTATTTTAAATTATGATTATGGATTCCAACTATAGATCATGGGTTGTATAGTTCTATTCACAAGTCATCAACTACCAATATGTATATGTAATAAATTTATCATTTTACATAAGAAAACATTCCAATACATTCTTTAATGCATTACTATATATCAAAAACACATAATTTCCTGATATTTGAGTCAAAATAAAAGCATTGAATAATATCTTATTGAATCCATCAAATAATTCTATACATTCCATTGTCCAAATGAAACTAATATATTTACTTTTATTAATGGATAATCTTATATCTAATGAATCAAAAATATAGTATGAATCCCAAATATTAAGCTTTTATACAAATGAAGCAGCCTAATTAATTTATTTCTATTGGTGCATGAAAAAAATTTAATTAAAATTTTTTAGGACAAAATAAGATTCCATCCTCAGAGAGAACATGTTCTACAAAAGAAACTTCTTGAAGAATAAAATCATAGTTCATAAAATTCACATATATCACCCTTATCTTAAGAGTCTCAATAATGATCTCCATGTGATTCTCATGGTACGCATAGCTGTCAGAATACACTATCCTATCAACAATGAATATAAGAAAATCATCACTATATTATTGTAAACTCGGTCAATGATATCCATAAAAACAAAAATTGAATTATTAAATCCAAATAAAATAACATTAAACTTTTAATATCCAATATTCATTCAAATTGTGGTATTTGGTATGTCTAAAAAATGCATGGGTAACATTCCCATTTTTCATCAATTATTTTGGAAACGAGGTATGTAAAATTTAATATTTATTGAATAATCTGAATATCATAAATATTTTTTTTTTTTATATAAATATAGTTATAAATATATATCATCCATGTTGTTTGGTGATGAAAACAGATTCATATTTATTTATAAATGTGATATCCCACACATATATGAACGCTTTTATCATATTTATGTGAGTGAAAATGTAAGAAGGGAAATCATATATTTTATTTATATAATTATAAATATTTCATGAATATCTTAATTATATCATTTATATCACATATATTCATTAACATTTTCTTATTTACCTTCCATGTAATGGGTTTTTTGGAAAAATAAATCACATCGATTCATGAGGTAGTAGTTCATAGGACACATGTAAGACATTATTGTATCTATTAATGATTGGAATGTTTAATGGTATATATTATATATTAACTTAATATTTATATTATTTCATAAATAATTTATATATATATACTTTACAACCATTATATTATCTAATAATGTGATGAGGTAATGTAAAAATAAAGGACATCAGTTCGCAAGGCGGTATACCGATTTACAAATTAATGATGGTATTGTAACCCATTGGATGTATGTGGGGAAGATTGTACATAATTTACAAATCCTGATAACATATAAATATATGGAAGACACTATTTTATTAGATCATAATAATTTAATATGATTCAATGAAAGTGGAAGAAGAAATTAAATAAAAACACATAATGAGGGATTTTATTTTTTCTTAGACTACTGCTTAAGGATTATAACTAAAGTATTACTAAAAGGAAATTATGAATGAAATAATAATTATATGATGGGGGATATAATTTTGGTAGTTTTTTGGTGAGGTAATTTACTAACTAAATTGGTGTGAATGTGTAAATAATATAGGAGAGTGGTGGCCTTTTATAAGTGAGGTGAGTGTCATACTTCTATGTTTAGGAAATAAAAAGTTACACCCATATTGTTTTACATTAAAAGGGTCCAAAATTGATTATTCTATATCTAAATGCATCATAAAGTATAAATATTTCCATAAAATATATTTTATATAAGTATTTATTTCTTTTTATTTATAATATTTTTAGTTACCCCCCCCCCCCAATAGATCCATTTTTACCGTAACCATAATAATGATGTTTTATTTTTTAACTATTAATTTTGGTCAATAAATAATTTTAAATTAATAGATAATATAAATTATCTTTATTGAAAATATTTAATAAGATTTTATAAATTCCATCATCATATTTAAAAAATTTCATTTTAATATTAATCCAGTAGAAACAATAAGAAAATAGGATTTTTAAATAGAAAATGATCCAATGTTGACAAAATTGTGATTTCAAAATTCAATTTGAAAATGATTAAAATAAAATAAATTATGTTAATATAAATATAATTTACCAAATATTAATTTTAATACAATTTAAAATATAATTTATCTTTATATATAAGTTATTTGATAATAGATTTTTCAATTCAAACTCAATATTTTTACTATTAATAGAAAAATGAAACATCGCATAACAAAAACCAAAATCTTACCCCAAAGGTAATATGGATATCTAATATAAAAATTTAGGATATTTTTATAAACTAAATTATGTAAAAGGGTAAAAATTCAATGTATATTATGTTCATGAATCGTGATTGAACATCATTTTAGAATTAAATAATTATTCATAATACAATTATTTTTCATCTAAATAGTAATTTTATTTATTTATAAAAAAAGAAAATTATTTACATTGGTAAACTATATATTTTTCATAATATATATTGTTATATTAACACTCACTAATTAAATGGATAGTTTTTAGTGTTCATGTTTAAAATATATTTTAATAGACTATCATGTTTCATTTAATCACGGTATTGTATGAATTACAAGCTTCCATGAAATTAAATTTATTCTGAAAATATATATTTTAAAATCTTCGGGTTCTGGATTCATACATCCTAAATTAATTATTTCCTCAAATTCTAATGTATATTACCTAATAAATATATGAATGTATTTCTTCCTCATAACATCATGTAGTTCACAGATTGCTTCCTCCATTTTTGGTTTATCCAATTTACCTTTATCAGATGTGTCATCTGATTCCATAATAATTTCTCTCAAGTATAAAGAATATGGATGGGTTATTAATAATATGATAGATCATGTTAAAAATATATTTCATTATATGAGAGAATGTGTAATATGTTTGAAATTTAATTCATTAATAATGATAAATCAAACCTTTCATGTACATTTTAGTGATTTGTTGGAATTTCTAATTGTTACTAATATCAGCAATTATTTTAATAATTTCAATGAGTCTTATCAACCTGGTGTTTATATATTATCTCTAACATCACCTTATACCACCCTCCCATTGAGATACTTTGAATAAAACATGATTTCCCAAATGGAATTCCAAATCATTCACCTGATTATTTACAAAATTCTTTTTCCTCTTTTGTGTTTCATTAATTTGAGCCTAAGGAGAGTTTACCATGGTAATATTCTCATCAACATGTTCTAAGTTTATGAGTTTTCATTTTCCAAAATAATCCCAAAAAGATTGAATACAAAATCTCTTTGCACATATTTATTAAAAATAAAACCATTTGAATACATGTATGGAGACTATCTTTATATGAAAACATTACCCAAAGAAAATAATAATCTCACATACCTTGAATGTCAAGTGAGAATGAACTAAAAAAGAATTCACTTGTTCGAATAATCCTTTAGGAATGTCCTTCATTTTTAGGATGGTAGACTATATTAACCCCTACTATAGTATACTGTAGTCGCTTCCTACTACCATTGTATTTCCATATGATATGTTGAATCTTATCATATATTATTGAATAGTTAATAGTCTAGGATAAAAAGATACATAATTTATAATGACAGTAAAATTGAATAAAAAATAAAAACTTATTTTTATAGAATAAAATTATCCCCTCTAACATATAATTTCATATCATACATATTATTCTTCATGGATTCCTAGGGAAAGAAAATAAAATAAAGGTGATATCAAATACTAAACAGGGGTTATTTATAGAGGAATAAATCATTAATCAATAATGGTAATCAATATAGAAGGGAAAATAACTCAAAAATGAATTTTAAATAGAATCACTACATGAATATAAAATTCATCTTAAGTATGGGAATAAAAATAACTAAAAACACATGTTATTTAATCAATAACGAATAATAAAATGCTTTCAGATATAATATCACTGTGAAAATCTCATATATAGTGACACGTAAATATTGAATGAAGGAAATGATTAATTGTTGGTCATGTTCTTTATCTAGAACATGATACCATAAAAATCAATACATTTTAAAAGATGGTTTATCATAATACTATCCATACCATACAAAAGATAGTTTAAAAAATTCTTGTTACAAAATCATACTATTTTTCCACTAATATCATCTCTTGAGACTACTGACGCATCAAGGGGATTTCATTAATTATTCATAATCCCATATATTTTAAGCCCAAAAAATTCACCATATATAAATTAATCAATTTAACTCATAAAAAATGTTCCTTATAAAATCCCTATATTGAGTCAATGATACATATTTATCAATATTTCCCTAGTTAATCAAATAATTATCAATGAAATCCCCATAGATAAAATTGGTATACAGTTTTGAAAAAAACATTTCCATCCCACAATAAAATGGATATTTCATAGAAATAAAATTTACAATGAAAAATAGTTTCAAAAAAGTTATTATTTCAAGAGAAACTTAACAATAAAACAAGGAAGTTATATTAAGAAATAACTCCTACCATTTGATAATTTACAGGTGAATTTTACATGGATGAAATAATTCAAATTGAAAGATAAAATAAAATAAATAATGACGTATTATTTATATTACATGTAATATTATTTTTATATAAAACACATGAACTGATATAGGTTCATAATATAATGTTTGTCTCAAATATGTAAAATTGAGGCAAATTTATTATTCCTCATTCTTTTTATTTGTTAAACATGTTTTAACCTCCTCTTTTTCTTGTATATTCATGTGGATTTCACTAAAATGTTCCTAGTATGGATTTTTACCAATAAAGAGGCTTCTATAATGATGTGAGGGATGTTGGGGAGTGATTTTGGTTATGGATGTTCAAGAAATATATCTTGAGTCGAGTGAAGAATCAGGTAGAGTGAATTCCATTTTATAATTGAGGAGGGGTGGTAATCTTGTAAATACACAAAATGGTTCACTATTGTGGGATTTCCAATACATCATGTGTCTAAAAGGATTAATAATAATTGATTGTCTGTTTTACATTCTCATGAAACAAATCCAAAATAAAAAAATAGATACATTTTTCAAATTTTATTTAATAGTTTTCTTGTTTACTCAATTTTACCCTTTGGGTTCTTAACACGGTAACTTGTGATTATGAATTTAAGTAGATAATTTATCCGTTAAGACCAAAAAAATGTGATTTATTATATAATATATAAATATTTATTATAAATATTAAATCCAATTTATGAAATTAAAATCCTATATTTGTTAAAATTAATTTTTAATACAAATAGATACAATTCACAAAAATACTATTTTAGCCTTAATAGCGCTAAAAGATATTTTAGAATTTAACGGTCGGTATTGTAATTACAAAGGAAAAATTTGTTAATTAATGGAATATATTGATTATTTATTACCATTTAAAAATCAATTTATATTTTTCTAGTAATTTCAAATCATTTAATAAACTATTTTTTATTATAAATTATCATTCATGTCAATTTTTACTTTATTCAATTAATTTGAAATATAATATATCATGACAATTATATAATTGAAATATACTCTTTTAATATTTTTTTATTAAGACATAAAAAATATAAAAATTAATGGATCTAAATAATTTATAAAATTTACATCACTATTAATCTTTTCAGTATCATTTATTAAATGTAATTATTAACTATATAATTTATACGATGGCATTTCTTAAGCATTTTCAAATTTTCTTTAACTTAAAAAATTTATAAAATATTAAAATTATTAAAAAACATTTTATTTATTAAAAAATGTTTATATTTCAATATAAAATCAATAATTTAATTTCTATTGTTTTTTCCTATGCCAGTGTATTAATGATATAAAAAGCAAGAATGTTCATTTTTTATCTTTTTCATTAAATAAGTTATTATTCTATCCACATTCATATAAAAGGGACCCAAAGGCTCATAAATATTGATAACATGGTTATTATGGTATAAGTATTTATATTAAACATGTGTTGGACAAATTTTTTGGTCATTATAACCATTTTAAGCATAGATAACCCCCTTGAATATTCCTTTTTATCTTTATCACTATAATTAATTATCATTAATTTCACTAATGATTATGGTAAAAAAAATATGTTTAAATTATTATATATTTTAAATAATTATTATTAAAAATGTTGAATCCATTTTTCCAAATTCATCTCAGAAAAGTGGAATAATTTAATTTTAAATGAATCCCCAAGACAGGACATGAAATATTTTTTTAATGTAATTTTTTTTAAATGTTTACAATTGTTTAATCTTTATATTCAATTTGATCATGATTAAAAATAAATTGATTGGATTTATATATATATATATAATATAACTAATTTTACATTAAAAGTGACTGAATATATAAATTTATCATTACAAGTTATTTAAACTAAAAGTCTGTTTTCAATTAAAATTTAGTATATTCACTATTCAGCAATAAATGGACATGCATAGAAAATTCCCAAGAAATAGCAGAAAGATAATATTTTTGTTAAAATTTGATAAATTAATTTTTTTTCCATTTAATATTTATAATATTGGAAATAATTAATTTTAAATTTTTTTCTCCCTGAATGATTATAACTTCTTTTATAAAAAATTATGTTTCCAAAAAAAATTCTTTTTCTATCAAATGATAGTCATTTTATTAGTAGATAATAGATATAAAATTATAAAAATTAAACTATATAATTTCATATTTTTTTTCTTTCTATTAATATGAATTATTTTAATGGAAATGTGATAACCCTCAAATTAAATATTAATATTAATAATATATTATTTTTCGGTAAAACTCATCAATGCCTGTAACGCTAGATTTTAGAAGATACTCCTTGTTTCATGTAACATTACATAAAAATATTTTTCCTTTAAAAAAATAATGAAATTAATTGTTCTTATCAGATATGTTGGTGAATACAATTTTATTATTTTAGATGTCTTGGGTGCTTCATTTTACACACCATAAATAAATTGTATTTTCCAAATTTAAACATAATAAAATAAACCAAGGATTAAATATTTTATAATTCTTTTGTTGAAACCCACATCATAAAAAGTTTTCATATAACATCCAATTAATATTATAGAAAGGATTTATAAATTCCATACTGAGTAATTAAATAACTAGGTTTCCATATTTGACAACATACATAGGAAATGGAATCATTGACAGGGAAGGAAAACACTAAAATATTAAAGGACATTGATAGAGAACATGTTTATGAGAATGGTCATGAATGAAAATCTCCCAACCACATAGCTGTGGGAAATTCAACTATATTATCTGAAATAATGGAATTAGGACAAAATTTTATTTCAAAATCTGTTTCCCTAATGATTGTGAATTCATTTACTGTCTATAAATGTATGAAAATATACTTACTTCATAGAATTATGACTCCAAAAATAAATTTCATATATTGGTTTTTTATTAATAGATTTCCTTTCCATCGCTTTCTATAATAAATTTATAAACCCAAATTAATTCTTATTCCTTTTTCAATAAGAATCACTTTTACAAGATTATATTCCATAAAATAGTAATTTTTTTGATTTATATCAAACTGTTTTCCAAAACCAACATTTCCAGCAGATGTAATCAAATATTATTAAATATTCAAATAGTGAAGTAATAAATTTATTTAAATAACATGTACAATTTTTTAACATAATTAATTTCATAAATGGTTATCCTTATGAACCTTTCCAAAATATCCAAATCCAAAATATTAGAAATAAGGTAACTAAATTTCTAAAATGATCTTATCATTAATATTCATAAAACATGAAGTATCTCATAATCATCACATACCTGACATTTTCAGACCTTAATCATGTATTCTCATAAAACAAGTTAATAAATTAATTTTTCATAAAACATTATTGAAAACATTCAAGCTTCTATATTCCATCAATAAAACATAGATTATTGGATATAATACTTAAATTGAAAAAAACCTGGACTCCATCTATGATAGAATAAATTACTCTGTCTAAAAACCATCAATCAGTTCCAAGGTATTTAGTAATATATTATTTTCCTATATCAATCATCTCATTATCCTATCAATATTATGCCAATATTAGGGATATATTAAGGGGAAACTTTCACATAATCCTGTGTCATTCCAGATTTTCATCTTTTCACGGAATTAATTTTATTAGTACCAATCAATATATGATTTAAAATCAATTAAGAAATAGTTTTTCAGTACTATAATTATACATTTAATAATTAGTATGATGAGAATATCAGTAATAATTTAATTATTCTATATATTTCATATATCCAAATATATAATCACATTAATCCTTCCCTGTTAGTTCTGACCATATAAATTGATTAAACATGATTAGTTACCTTCTTCAGAGGTATATTCGGATGATGCTTGGGGAATTCATTTCCATAGAGTCCCATTTCACTACAGTTGAAACAGTGATTAATTTTTTTTCATTCCATTGAATTATTTTCCCTTATAACCCTATTTTATATAATTATTAAAAACTCTAAATCCCTTCAATCATTTCCTATGTTGATTCTTTCCTCATTTATCACATGCTGAAAAATATTTCATCCTCTTCATTGCATTATCCATTCTCTTGAAGAAAACCTCTTTTTCTCAAGATTCCCTCTAAATATACAGTATATACATGATTATGTCTCTTTAGTTTTAGCACATGATACTATGTCCTCATATGATTACTAATTTTTGGAGATTACTTTTCATTGTAATATTATACGAATACCATCAATGAAATAATCATTATAAATCATTGGATTATATGAATTGATGATGTTCCCATACCCTTTTCTAGGATCCCCAAACATTAGGGTGTTCTTCTATACATATCCCCAATTGATGTCATAAGGTTATGTTCCCGATTCAATATTATTCCAAAATCTACTTCCCAATAATTATACATAAACTACACTGATACCAACAATGATTTTTCTAACCCCAGTATCTCAAATAGAGTTCCTTGAACCATTAAATTCTAATAATAAATAAATAATTTCATCTCGATGGATCTAATTGTTTCATGTTTTTGGTAAACTTGATACGTACATTAGTCATAAATTACAATTAATTACAAAAATTACACCATAATTGTTTTCCAAAAATAACTTCATTATTACTAGATTATACTTTAATATTATACATATTAAACTTCATGGATTCATGGGGAAATTAAAAAATTAACAATAATCTCAAATGGTCTGTATAGGTTATGTATAATAGATGAAATAATGAATCAACAAGAATATACAATATGGCATATTAAATAACTGAAAACCATTCCATTTAAATAACTATAATTAATGAGTTGGTATTGAATAATCAATTTTCAATGTTAAATAATTTAAAAACATTTTATTTAATAAATATTTGATATTTAAATGCATCATGAGATAATGTCATTCCAAAAATCTCCTCGGTTGTGATAATTATATATTGAATGAAGGTAACACATAATTATCATTTTCCACATGTACCCATGAAAATGATACAAATAAAATCAATACCTTCCATAAGAAGTATTATCATACTACTATTACGACCTTTCAAAAGACAATTTATGGCATAATATTTTCATAGTAATAAGGATTTCCCAACTGATTTCATCTAAATAAAGTATCGATGCATCGAGGGGATTTTATTAACCAATACACATCATATGTATTTCATTTCCCAATAATTCCAAAAATATCTAATAATAAAATCAACATATAATAAAAGTACCTTATAAAGTATGTATATTAAATAAAGGATACAAATTTATACATATATTCCTAGATAATCATATAATTTTCAATGTAAACATCGTATATCGAAATTTTATAGAGATTAGGAAATAATCCCATCCGTGAAAGAATAATATGGATACCTAAGGGAAATATAATATTCATTGAAAAAATTGGTACATGAAAATGATATTTTTAAAAGAATATTGAAAATCGCAAATGAATGTGGTATTTTACATTGACATTATCCATTTGGTAATTTCCTCGTTAAATCCCCTTAGAAAAAATATTTCAAATTGAGTCTTATAATACCATGAATAATGAGTGAATTAGGATATTAAATTTCAAAGTCATATTATATAATCCTCATTAAATATTATAGAAATATAATAATATCTACATCTCAATTAAGTCAAAATGTGAAAAATAAATCCATGCATTGGGATTTCCTTTAGTTGAATGTGATTCAAGATCATCTTCTTCTGGAATCATCCATTAGTTTTAACTGTACCCTTCTTATGATTTCTTTATTCTTAAAATAATGATTCTATGTTGTTAGGAGGTATTTTGGGGTGTTTTTTGCGTATGGATTCGTCAATCCAACTAGATTGAGAGGTGTGAATAAGGGGGGAGTGAGTGCCCTTTTCAGATTGAGGAGTGGAGCTCTTGTAAATACCCAAAATTGTCAACTACTATGAGGTCTTCCTTTCCTCATGGGGTTCCAAAATTGAATAATAATGTATGGGAGGGTTTATGTGGTCAATAAATCCCTCCACAACACCAAAAGCGACACATTTCTGTAATTTTAATCCATAACCTATAGTTTATCTCAATGGGACCCCTATGCTTTTCACCACGATTACCTGTGTATTTTTATTTACATAGGTAATTTATACTTTAATACTAAAAAATGATATTTATTAGATAAATTATAAATAATTATTCTAAATATAAAATTAAATTTATTAAATAAAAATCATATTAATGTGAAAATTTATTTTCAATAAAAATTAATGTAATATGAAAACATATTGTTCTAAATTTAACCAAGAAAATGATATGTTAGTATTTAGAGTTCAATATAATCATTAAAAAATATAAATAGTTTCGTTAATGGAAAATATTTCATATTCTTTAACATTTAATTATAAATTTCAATAACATTTTATTTTTAGTAATTTTAAATCATTTAAAAAAAAATTTATTTGAAAATAACATTAAAGTAAACAGTAACGTTATTCAACCAATTCAAATTAATAACATCAACACAACAATAGAATTAAAATATATTTTTTCCACACTCTTTAAACCTAATGTATTCATCTAAAAAAATTAATATAACTTAATAATTCCATCAATTTATATCATTGTTACTTTTTTATTGTTATTTATTCTATTTAATTATTTACTAAATAACACAACTATTTGAAATTTATTTGAAATTAAAAATTTATTTAATCACAGAAAATTTAAAATAATTTATAATGAAAAAAGAATTTATCTTTCAAAATATGTTAATAATTTAACGAACGTTTTTTCCCATAACTCAATTCTTTCTCGATATTAAAAATAAGGACGGCTCATTTTTTTGGTCTTTTTTCTTTACATGCCTTATTTTAAAGGTAAAATTCATAAAACAATGTTTCTAAAACCCATTAAAATTTAAGAATAATTTCAAAAGAATATAAATATTTCCTCCCAATGGGTGTTGGAAAAATGTTTAGATGATTTTATCCTTTTTCTTCTTAGCTTAACCCCCTTTAAACTCATTTTTACCGTAATCACTATCATTATTTTTAACTTATTTCACTAATAAATATGGCAAACAAATATTTTTATATTATTATATAATTATGATTTTTATAAATACAAATATTTATTCCCTTTTTTGAAACTCAACTCACCTATGTGGACAGATTTAAGTTAATATTAATCCTATATATGTGATAATAAAGAGGGGTTTTAATGTCAAAATAGGAAAATGCTTAAAACAGTTTTATTTGTAAAATCAATATAAAATTTATTCCAATGACATTAATTTATATTAATGATGTATAATAAAACTATTTTTATTTTAAAAACAATTATACATATAATATATAATTATAAATTAATTAAAAGATAATGCAGTTTTTAATTAAAAATATACATTTCTAATTATTAATCAACAAATAAACCTTCTACAAAAAATCCAATTAATTCAAAATATAATGTTTTTGGTATAAATATTTCAAAAAGGCTTTTTATTTTTTAATATAAAATTAATAAAAATTAAAAAAATTAACTTAAATTATATGTGCCAAACAAAATTACATCGCATTTTAGAAAACATATAGTTTTTCCGAAAAGATATATTTTTCTATAAAATGTTATTTATTTTATTAATAATTACTAGATAACTTATAAAAATGTGTAAATAATATATTATTTTATTTATTAACTCCAATTTATACCCTTTTTTCTAATAACATAATGATAACAATCATATTAAATAATTATTATTATATATTATTGTTCAGTAAAACATAGACTTTCATGTAACACATGATTTTAGAATAAAATCATTGTTGTGTGTAAAAGAAGATATAATTAGTGCTATGTGTAATAAAAGAAAACCCCAATTTTTAATTTCATATAATCTTTTGAATAAAATTATATTATTTTTGAATTTAGGGTTGGCACATATGTGACTTCAAATTAAGCTCACTAGCAAGTTTCATATGAAGCCTTTTCAAAACTTCCTATGTAAAATAGGGATCTAAAAAATCAAAATATAATTTCATATACTATGATATATTAAAAATTCATTAATATAGTTATTTGTGAGGATATTGAGAATTAAATATTCTATTATAGTGAGTAAATGTTAATATTTTGTAAGAGAATTAATAATATCCTAATTTACAACATTACATCATGGAATCTTTGGTGGTTCTAAAACAAATTACATATTAATTTCAATGCATTTACACATAGAAATAAGAAGATATTGAATAAATCATCTATGATACCATCTTAAAGATTTAACTTTTTGAAAAAAAATATCTGGACACATTGTTAACAATTTATTGCTTCATAGTTTCTGAATAAAAATGTTCCCCCAAATCATTATGAATCATTATACTACAAGGGTGTATAACGAAATTCTAGTTATGGGTTTCATCCAACAAGTTCAATTTTATTACATGTATAAATGGAAAACATAATCTCTTTACAAACATCATAAAACCATCACCACAATAAATTTATACTCATTTACCATTATTGAAAATAGTAATTTTCTTCTGAAAGTTCTTATCATTAGATTGAGTACATCTTATATTTATAATGGTGAAGGTTTTTAATGATTTATTTAATGAGTGATGTATCCCATAATTTATAATTCCCAAATATATACTAGATCTATGAACATATGACCCCTCTCAATCAAAATTTGGGTTAGAACATAATGATCCTTCATACTCATTGCATGTGTTACCTTATATTCATTCCCTAGGTAATGGTGTATTCAACAGTCTTAATCATTTAGTTTCTAAAGACATCACCTTTTACTCATGATGAGATATTTTTCCAAAAATATGTATTTAATTATTTTTTGATCTATATATATCTCACATCATTAAACATAGAGACAATTTCAGAATGAATTCAATTTTAACATTACAACTATCAAATGAAGATCATGGGTTTGACAGTTATTTTCATGTTTCTTCTATTTACCTTATTCATATAATGTAACATCATCATTTTGAATTTGGACACAATTAACTCCATTATTAAATGCATCACTACATATTAGAAACCCATCATTTTTGGATAGAATATTTAAAATTGGTCATTGTGTAGTCTCCTCTTTAGTTAATCAAAAAATTATTTACATTAATATTTCCCAAATAAATTATTCCCTTTACTTGTAATCATGGTTAACTGGTTATCCAAACAATAAATGTTAAAACAAATAATCGATAGTAACCTTCCAAACCAATTAAACTACATACATAAGTTATTTTTGATGATATATGACATTATCTAACAGCCCTCATATTTGAAAAATAATATGAGATTCCATTATTAGAGACAATGTGATAATGGAAATAAACATATGGAAGAAAAAAATTACATTTAATTTATTCACCTTATAAAAAATTCATTATAAGTTACTTTAGAATATTTTCATGTGATTTTAATTTTATTTATATCTTTTATAATACACCAATATATCATCAAAAAAAAAAAATATATAATCAATATAGTCCTTGAATAATATATTCATTATATCTATATAAATTAAGTGTGTATGTTTCAATCCAAATAGAACTAAAGAAAACTAATAATGTATATACCCCATTTGGAATGTTATATTTGAAATTTCATTCCTTTTTACTAATAATTATTGATACTCAAAATAAAATAAATCATTGAAAATATTACGAACTTTGATGTTGAAAAATACATATTCAATGCGAGGAAGATGATCATTTTTATTTACCATAACTACATTAATTTCCCAATAATAAATGCAGATCATCCGGGATCCACATTTCTTCATAATAAATATAACATGTGATCCAAATAGTGGATTATAATGGTAAATAAATCGATTATAAAAATACATCGATAGTTGTTATTTCAATTATAATTCCATATGAAAAACTCTATTGGGAGTCTTTGATATTAGTCTTGCATCCGAGATGAAAACAATAGGGATATAAAAAGAACACTATGGTGAAAGCAAAAATAATTCATCAGGAAACACACAAATGAATTCATGTAAAATTGTTACAACCTCAATTAGATTACTACCCTATCTATATATTGGTATTTTTTCTTCTTATACCCTATGAAATTTAAGTATAAGTGTTACTATAGTGGGTCTATGCATGACTCTGATGATGAATTATCATCTCAAAAGAAATATTTTTAAATAAATTCATCAGAAATCATAATTCCCTTATCATTACAATAATGTTTAGGTTCATATTCTGAAATCTATTCCATACAATGGATTATATAAAATTAAAATATAAGTATGATAATAATTTCTAAAAATAAATAATGTTTAAGTTGAATAAGGGGGAATGCCTAGAACATCCCTTTTGTAGTAACATATACACTCTATGTTTTGACTTTCAACTACCTTCTTACGATGATATGGATATATTTAATTTTTGTAGTATACACTAAATATATAAAATACTATGAAGAATGAGAATCAAATAAGACATTGAATAAGTGCAAGGATTTGATTACTATACCTTCAACCACTTTATTTTGTACTTCCACCTCCATTGTACTAATATCATAGTATTTGAATTACCTGAATGTTATCCTCTATTGTATATTTCTTTTACACATAGAATATTTATTTTAATAAATCAACATTTTTCTAAAGCTGATGAAAACGAAATCCTTCAATTTCTCCTTTATAAGAACTCGAACTTTATTTTTATGTATGTTTTCTTTTTCTGGTCATTTTTAAGAAAAGGCTGAAATTCTGGATATTTTCGAGGTACACGATGCGTACATTATGAGCGGACTCCATGTACTCTTTTACCACAGGTAGCTGGGTACTAGTCGTGTAGAGGCCATGCACACGACCATGTGGGGGGGACATAGAGGCTACCTAAAGTAGAGTACAGAAACAACGAGTACACACCGTGTACTTAAAAAGTACTTGTCGTGTACTTTATTTTTTTTCATTAAACACACCGGGGTAGTGTTTGATGGATTGAACAACCTTATTTTGGGTTTTTTTAATCCGATAGAACATGTACAGTCGTGCTTCTCCTCCAAGCCCTTGAGCCTCCGTCCAATCTCCAATTCGACTTGCGTCGAATGAGTTGGGATCGCCTAGGTAAGATCTATCTTCTACTTGAGCTTCGTTTCCTTATTTATCTTCTTTTCCAAGTTATCATTAGTTTATCATTTTAGGAATTTTTTTAGATCCATGGTGTTATTGGGAAATTCAATCCTCGAGGTTCATGTATTGAGATCTCCTAATAATGAGGGAGATGGTTTGTGACTTTCTGTTAAAATTCATTGAGTATTATGTGTAATTTTTACCAATACCCTTAAATAGGGTATTGCACGTTAATCATTTTACCTCTACTGTATGCCTACCATGATTGTATGCTTGTGGAGAGGTTAATAGGATATAAATAAGATTGAATTTTTATGATTTGGATATTTTTCCCATGCATGTTCTTCTTTTGACCTTTGGGTCCTGTTTAGCCTCTTTGGTCGCCTTGCCTATTTTCCATGCCAAGTGCTCTACGGTTGAATATTTGTATTCTGCCATGTTTTATATGATATAGAATGGTTATCCAAGTAGTTCTGTAGGTTTACTTTGGCCAAATTGCATTGCTATGCTCGTTGACCTACAAATGGCCATGAGAACCTGGTGTATAAACTATAACGAGAATTGAAAGAGACAACTTCTACATAGAATATTTGACTACATTATGCTATAAGTGGAATTGACTAAGAGAGCTTCCTTAGAGAGTCGTGGAATAATTTATACTATAAATGGAATTGACCATGTGAGCTTCCTAAGAGAGTCTTTTTTTTACTTTGAATTACCGTTAATTACTCTAGACTATAAGGGTAATAAATTGTGTGAGATTCCTCATAAATTCATTGAACGACCTCAGCTATAGGGGAATTGAATTTGTCTGCTTCCTTAGAGAGTCCATGACCTTGGGGCTATAAGGGGAATGGACTCTGTGAGCTTCCTCAGAGATTCCTTGACTACCTTAGACTATAAGGGCAATTGATTGTGTGTGCTTCCTTAGAGAGTCTTTATATATTCTTATGACTAAATCAGAGGGACTAGGCTGAGTGTACCACCTAGAGGGTTACTTGTTTGTGATTAGCTATTTCTTAATATTGATACTGTGGTTGTTTACTACTAAGTACTTCATTTTTACTGCTTTTTGTACTTTTACTTGTCATATATTCACTGACTGTTAGGCACAGATCTTTGGGTGGTTGCCTACGGGGATTTAGTCTCACACCCTGTTTGGGTCATGCTTTTTGGACCAAACAGATTACATTGCTACAGTTATAGATACGAGAAAGTTCCCTTCTACTTCTGGTACATGACATGCTATGGAGCTAGGGAGCATGGCACCAATCATAGGCTTGTGATACTGAGAAGTTTTTTTCTGGTTTCTTTTATACATGGTTTAATACATCTTGTATTTCCAGCATTGTGACTTGTCTGGATACTTTACTAAACATATGTATCATGTATCATCTTATACATATTTGTGCTTTGGTTGTTTATTATTTACGTCTTCTACTGTTTACTATTGTTGGATATTTACTACATCTTCTATTGTGTGTTTGTTTCCCTCTGTTGTGTTACTCTAACAATGAAGTCATAGTTTTCCAACTATCACACCCAAGTCCCTCGCTGCTAGTCAGCACCCTCTGGCGTTTTGGGAAATGTACATGAGTCCATGTGACCAACCGGGTACGGGGCGCCTCTGGGTGGATTCCAGAACAGGGTCATTACAAAGTTGTATCAGAGTGAATTCTTTCTCTATTCTTATAGTTGAATCCTCTAGCCAGGGATATGATGTAATCAGTATATGGTAATAAGTTTTGCCCGGGAGTAGCTAACCCATGTACAGGGAAAAGCCAATCTACCTCGTTTATTTCAATTTTTCCAAATTTCAATTTTATTGTTGATTTTATTTTCACCATTAGGTGACTCACATGTCTTGTGCTGCTATCGTTGATGTTGTTTAGGTTCTGTTTCTGTCACAACTCGATGAGATGAGGGTGTGCAATATCATGCATCATATAGGAACTTTCTAGAAATCACATGTCATGCTTCATTGCCATACCATCTAGGATAAATTAGCGATTTCATGTTGTTGTGTAGAATATTCATGCTGTTGTGATTGATGCTTTGAAAAAAATGCCTACTATTTGATAGGGTATTTTTTGTATAATGTATTGTTTGAATGAATTCCTAAATTTGGTTCTTGAGGTGTTATGGGCCCTCATGGTCCATATTTCGGTTGATCAATGACTTTTTTACCTTATTATGACATGTAAAAGATTCCAAACTTTAATTCGTGTCGAGTCTGGTCCCTCATGGATTAGAATTTGGTATTTTCTTTGTGTGTTTCAATGTTTTCTATGCTCCGGAGTAGATTCTGAGGCTTACTATCTGGAAAAACCCAGAATGCACGCCATGTAGTTTTGACTACATTCCATGTTTTCATCTGTTCGGGAAGAAATAGTTAATCATATGTACTCTCCTTGTACTCTATGTAAGCACATTATAGTCTCTATCTATGTCATAGGCTATGTGTGTAGATAAACAGTATAGGGAGATCATTGTGGGAACACGTCGTTTGCTGGATGTGCATGTCGTGGGGTGTTGACCCGGTGTCCGCCCATGTGCCTAACAACACCAACGGATAAACCTTAAGCTATAAAATTTGTGTTAGTTTTGTACAGACCATGTAGTTTGACCTAGGTACCTGGCCGTGTCATGTACAACACCGGTTAGTGTTATCCTCTATCGTACACATTGTGTCCATCTGGAACATGTCGTGTAGTGTCAGCCGGGTAGCCGGTGGTATAACTAACAACGCGGTGGATTGCGACTTATTAGTACATGCTATGTTCATCTGGAACACGCTGTGTAGTGTAACCTACATACATAGGCTCTGTCTCTAATAACATGTGCCAGTGAAGCTTGTCTTTTACACACAATGTTTCTCTTGAACGCGCCCTGTAGTCTTGTCATAGGAGAGTCGTGTGGCTCAATCGTGTAGAAGAACTCAAGAAGGGAAGGAGGAATCAAGTACACGTCGTGTGTTAGAACAACATGTTCTGTGTTTGGGGTGTTACATGACCAGTTTTAGTAGAAGTACATGCCCATGTGAATGACTTAAGGGAACACTCCATGTATGGTTTATACACACCGTGTAGTCATGATTTTTAAAACATGAATTCTTTTTTCTCTTATTACCATGTTACAATGTTGTGATCATTCCATGTTATTCTTGAAGTAAGGTATGCGTTTGACCATGAAGAGTCATTCCATAGAGATTTCCTTCAGTGGTATGCATGTTTCTAGATGGTGATTAGAAACATGAAATGAATTATTAGGGGATTCCCGTAGATCCTCTGGTTTTACCATTCATGGCACCATAAATTATACCCGACATAGGTGTTGATTCATAGTTCGGAGAGGGATTTTTGAGGATGATGAAGACCTTTTTGAGAGCGTCCCCTCCTGCCCCGTTGATGGTAGAATTTAAGTAGGCCTTTCAGCAACATCACCCTCCTACTTTATCAGGGGATGGAGGACCCAAGCTGTTGTGTCATGGCTAGAATCCACACTGACTATTTTCGAGCTTCTGGAGATACCTCCATAGAGGAGGGTGAAGCTCACCAACTACATGATCTGAGACTCCACCAAGAGGTGGTGGGATGTGATCCCACAGGTGGGACACTAGCAGAGTATAGATTGGGATGAGTTTCGGTGCATCTTCTACGATTAATTCTATCCGGAGACCTTGAGGGCCGACCTAGCCCGAGAGTTCAGGAGCTTAGAGGAGGGTACTCTTACTATTATAGAATATTCCTCTCACTTCACAGAGATGAATAATTTCATGCCTATACCAGGAGGTGATGATTTGTTACTTTCACAGATGTTTGAGGATTGTCTGAGGAACAAAAATCGATCACATGTGAACATCTTTATGTTGACTTCGATATCCTCTATCATCAACCATGGGCTGATCAAAGAGCACAATCTGTGGGATTATGGAGTAGTGAGCCTAGGTGGTTCTACATCAAGAGTTTTTATTCCTTATACTGATAGTAGTAAGTACCACAGGGAGTCTACACAAGGAGATCAAAGTAGATGGGATGCATCTTCGGGTAGCCAGGTGGTGTGCTACCAATGCGGGACGAGCGGGCATACAAGGCCATGTTGCCCGAGAGACCCATTGGAGTACCAATCTTGTAGAATGATGGGTCATCTTAAGTGCTTCAGTCAGTTCTTCACACTAGAAACTGGTGATAGGGGTTCTTCTATGACACCGCATTCGAGAGAATCACCGCCAATTTCTCACCAGTCAGGGAACTAGAGTTTTTCCAGCCATTCAGACTGAGGTGGAGGCCGTGTTCTTAGTATCCAGTCACCCGGTTTTTAGCGACAGTTGGGTGGATCAGCTTACAGTGGATAGGCAGGGTCACAGGGTCGCGGTGTAGGCTAGACATTTGCAGTGGAGCAGACCCCACTGGAGTTGGATCCTGGACCCTCTACAGTCTGAGATACGATCTTAGTTGACTTAGTTTTAGCTTCTGATCTTTTCGATACATGTGCTTCCAATAGCTTTATATCTGTTGTTTTTGTGGAGAGCCTTGGTCTCTGCAACATTTCCCTTCCCGATAAAATGACACTGGACACTCTGTTGGGGATGAGAACATCTAGTGCACGTCAGTGTAAGGAGTTCCTTCTAGAGGTTGGTGGGTGTCACTTTTTATGGGACATCTGCATCCTCGAGATGACAAGCTATGATGTCATTCTTTGGATGGACTGGTTAGTTCCCTTCCAAGAAGTCATCGATTTTTATCACCATAGGCAGAGTTTTCTATCACCAGAGGTCATGTATTTTCTTCATAAGGGCATGTGGGATGTCTTGGAGAGCATAGCGGGACCAGAGCATCATGGTTTTGGAGGAGTTATAGCCCATATTTCTACTTCGTGTCTGGATGATGAGGGGACTTAACATTAGGAATTTCCTCCAGTGGTAGATCATTTCAGAGATGACTTTCTAGAGGACTTTTTAGGTTTTCCTCTGAAGAGAGAGGTATAATTTTTGATTTAGCTTCTGCTTGTAGCATCACCAGTGTCCATTCCTCCATATAGGTTGTCTACACCAGAGTTGCAGGACCTCAGGAAGTAGTTGGAGGAGTTCCAGGAAAAGGGATTCATCCGACCCAGTACTTCACTTTGGGGTTTTCCTGTCCTGTTTCTGAATATGGAAGATGGTACCCTTAGACTTTGTGTGGATTATCGGAAGCTGAACCAGTTAGCGGTTAAGAACCGATATCCCTTACCGAGTATTGATGATCTCTTTGATCAGCTTCAAGGAGAATGAGTGTTCTTAAACATCGACTTGATATATGGTTACCATCAGTTGCGTGTTAGACCATCTTATATACCTCTTACATCATTCTGGAGAAGGTATGGTCTATAAGAGTATATGGTTATGTCGTTCAATTTCATGAAAGCCCCTGCAGTTTTCATGGCACTGATGAACCGAGTGTTCCATCCATACATGGATTCTTTTATGGTTGTCTTCATGGACGATATCTTGGTGTACTCTCACACTCGACACGACCATGATACCCATCTTGAGATTGTTTTGAGTACACTATGATAGAATCAGTTATATGATAATATCTCAAAATGAAAATTTTGGATGGAAAATATTCACTTATTGGGTCACATTATCTCAGAGTCAGGAGAATTAATAGACATAGGTAAAGTGAGATCAGTAATTTACAAGGTCCATTCAAACAACATCATTGATGTAAGGATTTTTCTAGGGCCAGTTAGATATCCCAGATCCAGGAATGATCTATACTATTTACTATGATGCATCAGGTATCGGGCTGGGATTTATGCTTATGCAGGGAGATGGAGTCGTTGGGTATGGGTCTCAGCATTTGAGGCCACATGAGAGGAACTACATGATGCATGATCTAGAGTTGGCATTTTTTGTTCATGCCTTATTTTGTTTGAGACATTATCATTTGGGAGAGGATTTTGTGTTTTTTACCAACCACAAGTGTCTCAATTACATCTTCACTTAGTGTGATCTGAATTTGAGATAGTGAAGGTGGGTTGAGTAACTTCAGTCTTTGGACATTGAGCTTGACTATATGCCCGGGAAGGGAAACATAGTGGCTGTTGTTCTGAGTAGGAGAACTCAGATATAGACAGTTTAATATTCCAGCAGTGAGTGGCATCTTGTGGCTCTGTTCTCTGAGATGCATTTGGAGGTGCATGATAGACAAGGGAAGACATTTCTTTCTTCTGTAGTTGTTACCTCTAATCTTCTTGATCGAGAGAGAATGATGCATCGATCAGATTCTGAGTGCCTAGTCCTAAGGGAGAGTGTTTTAGGAGAGGAACTTATTCCTAGATGGACCATAGGCGAGGATGATATCATGCATTTATAGGGGTGTGTATTGGTGCCAAGAGATATACGAAAGGAGCGGATGTGGGATTTTCACTCCTCATTTTGGGTTGTTCATCCTGGTGTCAGCAAGATGTATCGTGATATGCACCACAAGTACTAGTTCCCAAGTATGAATAGAGATGTTTCTGGTTTTTTCATGACATGTTCCACCTGCCTGCAGGTGAAGGAAGAGCATTAGCAACCAGCATGGCTATTACAGCAGTTACCCATTTCAGATTAGAAGTGGAATGCTGTCACGATGGATTTTGTGACTGGTTTTCCGAGGTCACCTCATGGTAATGGTGCAGTTTGGGTTGTAATTGACAAACTCATGAAGGTTTCTCACTTATTTCCAATCTAGGAGACCTTTAGTGTTGATGATCTAGGACATTTGTACATTTGAGAGATTGTACGTCTGCATGGAGTTCCACACTACATTGTTTCAGATAGGGATGTGCATTTTACTTCTCAGTTCTGGAAAGGGGATTCAGAAGGATTTGGGTACACGTGTACTTTTGAAAACAACATATCAACCCCAAACAGATGGCAAGTCCGTGCCTACAATTCAGGTCCTTGAGGACATTCTCCAAGTTTTCATTCTGGATTTTGGAGGTTCTTGAGAGAAGCATATACCTCTTGTAGAGTTTTCCTACAACAATATTTTTTTAGAAACTATTCAGATGGCACCATATAAGGATTTTTACGGTAGGCCATGATGATCACCCTTATGTTGGATGGAGTTAGTAGAAGCAGCTATGTTGGGACCTCGTTTGGTTCAAGAGACCAAAGACTATATAGAGTCGATTCGGAAGAGGATTTATACTGCACAGTCTTGTCAGAAGTCTTATGCTGATTAGCAGAGATGACCTCAAGAGTTCAAGGTCCGGGATCGGGTTTTTCTACGTGACGCAGCGAGGTTGGAACATATGAGGATTAGGAGACAAGGTAAGCATTCATGTAGGTACGTCGGGCAGTTTGAGGTGTGGGAGAGAGTTCGTACGGTTTCTTATCGGTTTCAGTTACCTCATAGGTATCGGGTTATGTACAACATTTTTCACGTTTCTCAACTTTGACGTTACTTTTCTGACACATCTCATGTCTTTCAACCCGAGGAGGTTGATCTCGAAGTGGATGTGTCATTCCAAGAGCATCATATCTAGAGTTTTTATCACAGTACAATGGTTATATGTGGTCGGTCTATTCCTCTAGTATGAGTGCTATGAAAGCACAGGTGGGTACAGGATGAGACTTGGGAGAGGGAGGCTGATGTACAAGTTCAGTGGCCGGAGATTTCCGGGGTATCTTCTTATTCTACGTCGTACTAGAGAAATTCAGGGGTGGATTTCATTAAGGTGGGATTTTTTTATGAACCTGGACATTCTTTTCAAGAAATTTTTCCTTGTCTTGTAATTTTTTTTGAAAAAGAGGAAATTATGGAAATTTTCAAAGTACAATCGATGTACTTTTTGATTACATGTTGTGTACTCGGTTACCATAGGGAGCCGGGTACTCGCCATGTGGCGGCCATACACATGGCCATGTGGGGTGACATAGAGGCCACTTAAAGTGGAGTACAAAACTACGAGTACATGTCATGTACTTAAAAAGTACATGCTTTGTAAATTTTTTTTCATTAAACACACTGACGTCATGTCTGAAGAACATAACAAACTTCTTCTTGGTTTTGTTTGTCTGAGAGAACTTGTACGACCACGCTCCTCCTCCGAGCCCACAAGAATCCATCCGATCTCTGATTTGACTACCTTCGATTTCATTGGGATAAACTCTGTAAGATCCATCTACTGCTTGATCTTCATTTCCCAATTTCTCTTATTTTACAAGTTATCATCAGTTGATGGTTCTAGGTTTTTTTGTAGATCTACGATGTTCTTGTTTGATTCAAGCCACGAGGATAACGTATAGCGATCTCTAAACACTGAGGTAGGTGATTTTTTCCTTTTCGTTGAACATCATTGAGTATTATGTGATATTTTGAGAAATACCCGTAAATGTGGTATTTCGTGTTTACAGTTTAACCCCTATTGTTTGCCTTCCATGCTTGTATGTTTGGGTAGAGGTTAATTTGATATGAATAGGGTTGAGTTGCTATGCTTTGGATGTTTTTCCCATGAATGTTTTTCTAATGACCTTTGGGTCCTGTTTAGCCTATTTGGCCTCCTTTCCCATTTTCCATGACTAGTGATATACGGTGGAATATTTGTATTCTGTCATGCTTGATAAGTTATAGAGTGGTTAGCCATGTAGTTTTTTAGGATTACATTGGCCATATAGCAATGTTATGCTCGTTGACCAACACAACGACATGAGAACCTAGTGAAGTAGACTATAAGGGGATATGACCGAGAGAGCTTCCTCAGAGAATCTTTCACTTCTTTAGGCTATAAGAGGAATTGACCTATAGAGCTTCCTCAGAGGGCCTTGGACTACTTTAGACTATATGGGGAATTTACCATGTGAGCTTCCTCTGAGAGTCTTTGTTTTCTATGAATTACCTTGAATTACTCTAGACTATAAGGATAATCGACTATGTGAGCTTCCTTAGAGATTATTTGAATGACCAGGGCTATAGGGTCATTGACTGTGTGTGCATCCTCAAAGCGTCATTGACCTTGGTTCTATAAGGGTAATTGATTGTGTGAGTTTCCTCAAAGAGTCCTTGAATACATTAGAATATAAGGGGAATTAAATGTGTGTTCTTCCTCAGAGAGTCTTTATATATTATTATGACTGAACTAGAGGGGCTAGGCTGAGTGTACTGCCCAGAGGGTTACCTGTTTGTGATTAGCTGTTGCTTGATATTGATACTATTGTTGTTTACTACTGAGTAATTCCTATTTACATCTTTTTTCACTTTTACCTGCCATATATTCACTAACTATTATCCACAGATATTTGGGGGGGTTTCCCACAGGGATTTAGTCAAACACCATGTTTGGGTTATTCTTTTCAGCCCAAAAAAAATTGTATTGCTTCATGTAGAGATAATGGATGTGCCCTTCTACATCAGGTACTTGACTTGATATGGAGCTGGGGTGAATGAAACCTAGCTTCAGCCTGAGATGTTGAGGAGTTTTTTTCTGTTTCTTTTGTACTTGGATTAGTACTATTTGTATTTCCATCATTGTGACTTGTTTGGATGCTTTCCTAGACATATGTATCATGCATCATCTCATACATATATGTTCATTAGTTTTTTATTATTTCAGTCTTATGTTGTTTACTATTGTTGGATATTTACTGCTTATGCTATTGTGTATTTGTTTCCTTCCACTTTGTTACTCTGCCAATAAGGTCCTAGTTTTCCCACAATCACACCCAAGGCCCTCGCTACAATTTGACAACCTCTGGAATTTGGGGAAATGTGCATGAGGCCTTGTGACAAACCGGGTATAGGGCGCCTCTAGGTGGATTCTGGAACCGGGATGTTACAATCTTCTTATTTCATTAAATAGTTGTATGACTATTATCTAAAATCTTATAATAAATTTTGACAACCTTCAAGAATTTCCCTTGGTGATTATTTCCATAGTTTTCAGAAGATTTAAATTATTTCATTCTCATATAATTCATTGATGAATTCATTTTTTATTACCCCATTGACCTATTATTTTCATGATGTCCAACGATCATATAGGATCTAGAAAATGCTTTATATATTTTCATGGTGCATAAAACTATTTTATCATTTGATGAAAATATTTGAGTGACTATCATTCTAAGGAGACATGTCTTATGACCATAAAAAATTGATGATATTAATTCCAATATTGTGTATGTAATTCATAGCATACATGGAAAATCACAGAAAGGATGAATTATATTCCATAAAACATTCAACTTTTTCCTAAAAATAAGTAACATTTAATTTATGTTTATTCATTAGTGAAGAGAGAAGTATTTATTGAAGAATGATTCATTAAAATATCATTATTCTTTTTTAATATTTCTTCTACCACACTATTATTTTTGATTAAGGACCACCATTTTTCAACCACCACCCTTGAGATAGTTTACATATAGAATAACTTTTTCCTTTTCATTTCATCCCAATGAATGAAAGATAATATTTTCTGACATAATATATTTATCAGCTACCCCTAGATTTGCAGTCCATTGAAATTATGGGTGATTTCGTCGCATGATGTTATCCATCACAGGAGAATCTTGTTGTGGGAAACAGGGTTCTCCATTTGATCATGGTTATTTTTTATATCCTGTTTAAGGTACACTAATATAACCATGATCAAGTTACTTACAATAATAGCAATATTGTATTCCTCATTAGATAAGTCATTACACTATTTATGAGCATTTATACCATTATTTATTATATTCCGCATTTATAACGAATGTAAAAGACATTGTTGACTCATTAAATTATTAATTTTATGTCGTTATTTATAATTCAAAACATTGTGTAACACTTACTAGAAGATGAAAATTTATGAATTTTTAATCCTAGAATCACTAACAGGCTTTCGTTGGGATATCTTAAATTTTAAAAAATTCATAACTATTTCTTACAAAAATGTGATTTATCAAAAGAATATACTCTACATGTTTCATACAAGGTGTAGACTAAGACACATTTTCAGGTATTATGAAACTCTCAAGTCATGATGGACACACCTTTTTTGGAGTTATTTCACCATGGAATCTATATTGGAGAACCATGTCCACCTTTAGTATCCCGATAATGATATATTAATAAAAAAAATATTATCCACTTGACCAAAACATTATAATATTATATTATACAAATATTAAATGTTTGTGAAACATTTCCCCCTAATATATTTTTACAATAATATAGTTCCATTGTTTGTCTAGTAAACATCCTTTGATACCAACTATATCGACTTTGACATCAACAATCCTTTTCCTTTACCAAATTTATTACATTGTCATAAGATATACAGGATCACATTTCCAAATATCAATTAAGTTAGTAGTGTTTTATAAAATAATACATAAATAATACTCATTTTACCTTAGGATTAAAAAAATACAATTGATAATGGTGAAAACCCACTAAAAACCTTGAACTCTTTCAATTAATTAATCATCATAACTAGGGAAAATTAATCTAGATAAGTTTGATCTAAAATACACATTAAGGGTTATGTTTAATAGAATCTATCATGCACCAATAAGTCATGATGAAAAGGTAAAAGTAAATAGCTGGTCATTGTTTCTATTTAATTAATAACATGACTATCTTGATGGGATAAGGAATTATCATTATGGAATTTTAAATAACTGAACACACATTCCATTTAATTAGTTAAATGGGAATGAAATTTATAAACGGATAATATCAATGTGAAGATATCATGGGTAAAAAAATAATAACTAAATTCTGAATGATGTTACTACTTATATATTAGATATCATGATCTTAAGAATCATGATTCATCTACTCTTAAGACCATTCACAAGAGATTTTAAACCTATGTTTAAAACACCATTTTATGATCGTTGCGGTGTCTCAGACCTGAGATCCCCATAGTGTTTCCCTATGCCGAGTTGGATACATAAACTAATGATCATCTCCTAGAGCAACAAAGGCTTACAACTAGAAGTGAGTGGCTTAGGTGTTTTTACGGGGATCCAATGCACTGAATAATAGTGTAGAATTGTGGTATAATCAACATATAAAAAGAGAAAATAGTAAAATAGTTGTAAATAAACAAGAAACTTATATCAACACTCAAATTCCATAAATCGAATCTTGTAAAATGGATGATAATGTCATGTGTATACAAAGCAGGAAAACATAGATGAAAGTAAAGAATAAATATATTCTTTACAAAACAAAAAAAATTAAAATATGGAAAAAAAATCTATCCAAGAATTTATATATCTAATCTAGTCATCTTTTAAAAGATATATCATTAGACATGTGATAATTTCATGAATTAGTAAGAGGATGCTTCCCCTTGTCTACTCCTGAAAGCATGTAGTCTGCCAAAGTGTTATAGGTGGCCTAAATAGGGTTTGGGAAAAATATCAGCAGACCAACATCAACTATGTCTATAAATATAAAATATTTGTAAACATTTTTTTTAAGTGTATAGATATAAAAATATATGAATTAATAATTACTACAAAAATATTATCTTTCATTCATAAAGGGAAATTATAATGATAGTACCACCTTCAGCTCGTGCCAGAATAACGCTGAATATGTATCAAGGGAAAAAATTCCTAGTAACACATTTATAAGGGACGACATGCCCAGTTACACATTTACAACATACATGATGTATGTTATCAAGTATAGAGTCATCATTCCAATTATCATAGTAAGGGAAAACATTCCCTTATAGTATTGAAAGGGATTCATGTCCTGTAAATTATCATAAGGGATGTCGTGAACATAAATTAACACAAGGGACGTCATGACCTTATAGTATCACAATGAATTCAATTTCATTACTATATGTCAAGGGACACCATGACCATATTTTTATAACATGTTAAAGGGTCTTCATTCCCATTTAATATTTATCCGGAGGGAATCCATTCCCATTTACTATAATTTTGATTAATGTTCATCATGTCCATTCATTATAATTCACAATTGTATTCATTACATTATGAATTCTTATTGAGAAAATAACCATTTCTCTTAATATTATCCCAAGTATTACCATTTTTTCATTTTTATTTAAAATTAATGTGGGTGTGATAGTCATTAAATTTATGTAAGTGATTTGGATCACCACCCACTTCAATTCAATTCATTATAATTGTTACGGTAACTAGTCGTGCTATGGAACTTCTTTCATTCAATTTAAACATGCTATCAACATTTCAATTGAAGACCAAGATACCATTTTCTGTTTTGGGAATAACATCCTAAAAGACCGATTTGGAAAATTAGAGGGTACATCCAAATGATATCTTACTTTAAGGTAGTAAAAAATAGATATGATTTATTTTTTAACAAGTCATTAGGTTCCAATAAAGGAAACCAATTTAAGGAAAATATAATTTAGGGCCACGTATAATGAAAACAAGATGATACACAATGACACATGTTATAAAAATACAAAACACAGAGGATAAATTAATTGAACACCTATCAGGAACTCATACCAGTGTCCTCATCCAGTATTATCCATTGATTTGGTCTAGAATGGAATAATTCTATAGAACAAGAACATTCCCTAAAAATAGGGCATATATGCCAACAACTTGACAAATCCATTGATAGAATGAAAAAAATATATATATAGAAAATAATAATGATCTTACAATTCTCCATCCAATGAGACAACTGAATTATGAATCAGACACACAATCAGATATTTATTAAAAAAATATTAGGTTAGGACATGGTAGGAGCTCTTGCGCAATGAAAAATATATTACACTATTAGAAATTGGATAAAAAATAGAGAGGTATGATATTACACCATTAAGGGTATTTTTTTAATTGTACCCAATATTTTATAGGCATAAATTTTCGCTGCGTGGTTGGTCAAACTGTTAGCCAACAATGCATGGATGACTACTTAAGGAGGTTACCCACATGATTAGGCTGCATGGTCTAATAATCTATAATCCAACTATACCATTAGCCTCAATTAAAAATGGAAAACATTTTTCACAACCATGCATCCTCATTCACATAATTTACATAAATCATGAATCTCCATTATACTATATTTCTATCATCGTATAGTTATGAGACATCGTGTGGTATGGGTTTCATTGTTTCTACTAACCATGTAGGCTAATTTTTTTCTCCTCTGATTAGGGTTCCAAGCTGTGAACAATCCCCGTAGATAATCAAAACCATTATAACCTCATAGGGAATCAATTTTGGGACCATAAAAAGGTGTTCGACCAAATTAAATTGATACATAACTAATAAAAAAACTGAGATCATAGAGTTTACCACCATTAATGGAAATCATACCTGAGATCACCTTCTAAGGGAGGAGGAAATTTATCCGAGGATAAATCCAGCCACAAAGAATTTACATTAGCATCATTCGCTCATGTCTTGTATTGTATCTTGTTGTTCTTCCATCGAACAAATACTACGGGACATACTAGCCTCATTGGGCCTCATGATCCAATCAACGATTCATATATAATTCCTCTCAAAAGAATAATCATCATTATCCTCTATATACTAATGATAAAAATTATGAGATTGGTCATCATGATATCGTAATTTCTATCAAGCCTGGAATATCTCAATAATGGAGTGCTACCAATTAAGTAATAGCATCCAATAGGCTACCGGGTCTACTCTCTCCAAAATCTCAACTGTCCTGAAAAAGAACAATGATAGCTTCCTTTTCCTTTGTATCTACATATTCACAATTCTTGGTGATACCTGTAAGAAATCATTATCCCTGACCTCAATCTCCATTGGTCATAGATTGTGATTATCATAAGATTTTTATCTTGAATAATTAATAGACATAAAATTATTGATTACATTAACCTTTTTCGATGTCTACTAACTGGGATCAGGAACTTGTAGAGCTAACTCTCTTGACTCTTACTAGTAATTGGGTGAATGGAATTACCTACTGTATTGGTCCTCATAGTGATCCTTCTAAATTGTCTATTGATAACTATTATTTTAGGTGAACTCAGAAAGAGAGATATTCTTCTCCCAGGATCTTCTGATGGCAAGGAAACATGCTTGGGCAATATCCCCTTTAAAATATATAACTTGTTATGACTAATCATTGGTTTTAGGGTGGAAGGTTATATATAGAATAACCTATGTACCCATAGCATTCTATAACCCATAGAAGTCCCTCAATGTTAATGTATAATTCCTTTCTGATGTAATGGAAAACGGGGCTCCATAATGTCGTATGAACTCATAAATATTCAATCTTCCTAGCATAGAATATGAGAATGTATCCCAGATAAGAAGGAAGTGGGATTCATTCATTAGTCTGTCAATGAAAACCTAAATTGTGTTTCTACCTCAAGGAGACCACGATAAGCCGACTAGAAAAAATCGACCATAATAATATCTGATTTCTTTTCTAAAACCGGTGACGGCTGTAACACATTATCATGGATTTGGTGTTCTGACTACACCTACTAACATGTATAACCCTTTTTGATAAATTATACTATATAATTATTCATATCATGAAACAAATACTATCAGACCATGTCAGAATAAATCATAGAGATACCGGGGTAAAAATTCCATTGAGAATCATGTGACCCATGCATCAAATCCTCTATCATTTCAGTTTGAACATTGATATTGGCATGTATACATAGGATTTCATCATCATCAATGGTCCAATATAGAGGTGTTTCCACAAAATATATACTATGTCATAGTACCAAACCCACAGGATCTAAAAAATCCCAAATCTTCACCTTCTCTATAATTAAAGTGGTCACAGATAGCGATGCATGTTAAGTCTATCCATGATGGTTCTCTACCTCAATGTTCAAATATGAAAATAAATCTACAAGTTTTCATTCACTACTGGCCTGATAAACTATATTTTCTTTATTTCTACTTCTCAAACCATCAACAACAACATTTACCTTCCTAGGATTATAATCTACCTCAATGTCAATGGATGTTAAATATTCAACCCATTTTCACTAACTATGATATTTCTATCACAATGTAAAAATATACCAGAGGCCTTCATGGTACCCAGAGACCACAAAATAGTCTCCGAGAAGGTATTGTCTCCAAATTTGAATGGTGTGTACATTATCTTCCAACTCATTGATAGTGAATCAAATAATTCAGCTCATGAAGCCTCAACTATTGTGACCAATACACACCGACTATATTATCTTTCAACCAAAATAATCATATCCTCTTACCTAATACATCATAATACAATGTATATATCATGACCAGTTGTGGAAGAATTGGGATTTATGAGGAATTCAATATCCTATTATACTCATGAATGTATGTCTCATAAAAGTTAAAATATATAACATTAACATACTTGTTAGTAAATACCCTAATACATGTTTCTAGTCATTTTATGTCTTTTATGAAATACCTATAGTAAACGATTATCACTTAGAAGCTATATATATCATGTATTTTTGGGTTTATAGATGGGGGAAACATCTATCACCTTTTATTGGTCAACTGGATCTATTACCTCTTAGATAATGTGACACATTAAGTGAACCTTGTCGGCCCATAAGTAACATATTCTGAGATTATCATATAGCTAGTGCTCTCTGAGTGTATTTAAAATTATCTCATGATGAGTGGCATGGTCTCTCCAACTATGAGAATGAAACAACATGTCATGTACAAATACAGTGAGAACAGAATGTAGATTGGGGTGGAAAACCTTATTAATGAAATACATAATGATCGAAGGTTCATTCATACAGCCAATGGCATCAAATGTTACTCATATAATCCATATAGAATAAAAAATATTTTATGTGGAATATATGATGTCCAGACTCAAACATGATGATATCATGATCTCAGGTTAAACTTTGAGAATACCCTCTATCCCACGAGCTCTGAAAAAGGATCATCTATGTGAGGAAAGAGATATCTATTTTTTACTATAAGGTTAGTCGACAACATGTAGTCCACTCAAAGACAGAGTCTTTCATACACCTTTGGGGAGAAATGTTTTGTGTAACCCCATAGATATGTATTGGGATTTATAAAACCATTTACCTTTAAATATATAGATAACTTTTGAGCTCATTCATATCATATATACCCATCCTATAAGGAAGAATCGATACTTGTTTATCCCCAGGAACTAGTATGACTGTAAACTCTACCTATCACTTAGAATGTTGTCCTAAAATTTCATTAGGGAATAAATTCTAGAATAAATAGAATATAGGAGAGGATTTAATGTAATTTAGTATATTTTTTTTATTTTTTAAGTATAATGATGACATGAATTGGTAACCCAATTCATGCCCCCAAAAAAATTTATTACATGAAATAGACATAGTACATGCACGGGGTTTAAAAAACCTAAACTACTATGATGGGGATACAACTCTCTCTTATAGATATATGTACCACCACATGTGAATATAAATGACACCCTATGGTGAGAAAAATCCACATAGGCATTAACGGGAACCAACCAGTCTATTCCATGAATGACCTAAATGCCTATCATCTCATAGATAAAGATGTTTCATAAGAAATAAGAGATTCCTACCTCAAGAGGACAATCCTTGAACAATTTTACACTATCTGATCATATAACCAAAGGTGTTTCAAGAGAAATCATGCCACAAAGAGTACTCAAGATAATGTTTATGTGTATCTACATGTTTACCACATATGAATGAATTTGAGGCACGTGTATCAAATATTAATGAAATGGCAGTAGAAGATACTAGAATGGTTCCTTAAATGGTATATGGAAATATATCCTACACATGTGGTATAGGATAAACTGAATAGATATGTCATAATCAATAGCCATGTGCAAAAACCTGACTTCCTGAAGTGGGTCTACTCTATTGGAGGTGTATATCTTAACCATTTCTACCACAACCATGACCACCACGTCCTCATGTACACCAAGTAGTACTCTAGATACCTTCCTAGAGTGGATCTACAGAACCTTCTCCAATACATGGTGAATGAAAAGATCATATCCCATTCAAAAGAGATGGGATGGTCCTACAAAACCACAATAGATGACCCAATCTTCTATTTCCTCGTCACTCGATTGGATATATAGGACACCATGGATTCTTATGCACAAGCTTCTGACACTGATAACATACAATTTAACCATCTTCAGGGGTAAAATGGACACTGCTAAAATTGTGTGTATTCATATCACATCTTTCCCTCCCACTAGTAGAACAATTACACTATTTTGGTTTTGAACAGACCTATCTCCCACCATCATCATCCTTTATGTTCAGATCAATGATAAGGTCCTAGTTCACTATTTGGGATATGGTATTTTACTAGAAATCATTTATCAGAGAACTAATAGGATTCCTCATACCATCATCAAATCTCCTTGAATTCTCTGTCTCATAAGCATTATCGATAGGAAAAAAGAGATGAATCTCTATAAAACGAGAAATGTAATAAATGATTATCATTGATAGTATTTGTAGGATCTTGAAACACATGAAATGATTGGACCTCAGAGACATTGGAAATATATATTGGAATAATATAAACTGTAAGTCCCTCTATGGGGCATACCTATATTGAAAACCCTAATTTAGAATATCCCACAGGCTTTTGGAAGATCCTTTCAGCCTATAAGTAGTGAGTTTCACACACATTTTAGGAGGTGTATCAAGATGATTGAATGTAAACAAGACTGTATCTTTCCATAACACGACATCATGTGGTACCCCATACCCTGAATACATTGGTGGATGTTTCTAATAGAACTCCTTGGTCAACTCTCCCCTAGATGGGGAATAAAAATTGGATCCTTAAAACATATTCATATGCCAATGGAAGTCTCCGTGAAACTACAATCAATTCACACATTTGAAATAGGAAGAGGTAGCATAGAAGGAACTTCTTGAGGTATTATTGTGGGTTTAAGGCCCACCACCTCAAGGGAACAGTCATCACCACCCACCTGGCATACGACCGAATGAAGCCATGGTGGGATTGGTGTATAATTCAAAAAAACACTCCTTGTATAGGATTAAACAATGGAATAATCCATATATATAGTAATATAATAGGTAAAAAACAATTTATGTAATAGTAACACCCCACTAAAAGCATAGAGATTCAGGTATAGGTGATATAAATATTTATATAGATCATTATAGATGCTACCAACATCCCACTATTAAGGGAACGATTGTGTCATGATATCTGTTTTAATAATTCATATTCATCTTTAAATTCATTTTTATATAAAAATATACATTAAATAGTTGAGAAAGTGTGTCTCCAGTTCTATTCCACAATGAACAATCCACACTATGAACCAAAATGTGTAGTCTGTTTAATCCATAACATACCATGTTCTAGTTCATGAATTCAATTTCCTGTGACTCAACATTACAAAATTGACTCCTTATGGTGTCTGTTGTAGCCTATGTATGAATGAAATGTTAGGTTACTAGATTCCCTCAAAGATTTAATTATTTTATCTCAATCACCTTTAAGATCCAATAGTCATTAAAAATTTTATTTATATAAATAAAATAAATCATGTAAATCTTGGGAAATGAAAACAACATAATGCCTCTTTATGGTATGACATATGCAGGGCATGTGAATTTCAAACATGTTTCTGTGTATGATGCATGCTCAATAATCATGTTCCCTCATATCATTAGGACAAGGATAATTGATAAACATCATTTATCTCAATTATAACATCACATTTTATTTTAATCACCTAATTATGGAATCTTATCAATATTAATATTGAAAAAAATGGAAAAAAATTTCCAATTTGATACAATTTGTTTTTTCATTGAATATGGGTTAGCTACTATAATGAAACAAACATTTCCATATCCCAGTTACATAATAATATCCTTAATATTGTATCAAAATAATAATATAAGAAAATAAAGAGTGTTGATACCACTTTGTGATGTCTCAAACCTAAGTGGCACTTATATGTTCCTCAATATCTGTTGGTGACATGGCCACAAGCACATATCCCGGAACTCCAAAGGTTGCTGAATAGTAGATAGGGACTTGGGTTTGTCTATGGGGAAGTTATTCCCTCAATACTAAAGTATCATAGATATATAATCTATAGATAAGTAGTGTATGTAGTATAATATATGTAAATAACCAAGAGTGTGATGTCAATTATCTAAAGTAGTAAAATATATCATGTATAATATATGATAATGTCATGTGTATTCAATGAATAAATAAATTGGATATAAGATATTGGGATATACATGATGTACAAAGTAAAAAAATGTACAATGTGGGAAAAATTATATTCAATACCATGATTCTCCAACCTGGTCATATTCTACAATATCCATATGAAGGCATGCAATAATTTTGAGCATTTGTATGAGGATACATCCCCTTGTCTATATCTCCAATAATACAGTCTTCCTGGTATCCATATGTGGACTGGATATGATGTGAGAAAAATCGTAGTTGGCCACCAACAATAGAGTCTATAAATATCATGTCAGTGTATACAATATGGAAGTCTGTAGGAATAATAATGTATAAACCAAAAATAACTATAAATGTGTATTATTTGATCTCGAATGTAATCCTAGATGAAACTAACTACTTCAATCCATTAAATAATGAATCTAAATAAGTATCAATGGATTCAATTGATAATAACATTTTTATAAGGGATACCATTCGCAATATAACATTTATTTTGGATGTTAAGCCTGATTATGCTTATTGGGTCTCTTTGCTCAGTGTCAGAGTAAGGGAGTCCACACCTTACCTTATCAAAAGGGATTCCATGTCCATAAATTATCATAATGGATTCCATTCCTATATTGTATCATAATGTATTCCATTCTCGTATAGTATAATAAGGGGAACCATTCTAGTAATCTAACACAAGGGACACCATGACTATATATATTTTACATGTTCAAGGGTATTCATGCCCATTAATATAAATAAGGAGGGACAACATTCTCATTTTGTATAATTATTCAGAGTTATCATCATTATCAGTAATTTTAAATCAAAAGTTTCATCATTACATTACAAATTATCATTTATTAAATAACCCTTTCTTTTAATATGGATATATGTATATTCCAATTATCATTTATACTTCAAATTAATGGGGGTTTAACCATTATTTAGCTAAATCATGTGATGTGGGCTCTCTACCGACTTCAATTCATTTAATTGTGATTATTATGTGAGCTAGAAATAACGTGACACTTATTTATTTCATTTTCAAATTGATATCGCCATTTTAATTTAAATCCAACACATTATTATGTTATATGGGTATAAGCCCTTGAATGGACAATTATGAATATTGGTGGGCACAACTAATGTGTTCTCTGATCCTTGGTAGTAAACCATAAAATTATGTGACTTATAATGAGTCATTAGGTACTATGAAATGATAGGAATTTAAGGAAATTATAATTTAGTGATACATGCAGTGAAACCACTAAGAGACACAAGGACACCTATTTTAATAACAGTAATACAAGAAGAATAAATTATAGTCCACCCACCACATACACATATGATTATTCTCATATAGTATCATCCATTTATTTGGAACATACTGTAATAAATATGAATAATAAATGAATAACATTAAAATAGGGCATTGGATCCTCCACCTATATAAATCATTAAATTGAAATTCAAATAGAGAATGGAGAAAATGGAATAAAATACATAACATTGGAAATATATTGAGACTGAAGGAAGTTAAATCAGACACTAGATTATAGAGTTACAAATATTACTAGTTTATTCCATTGAGGTAAATCCTTCACAATGAATAAGATACTCATCCATTGGAAAAAAGAAAAAAAATGAAATGGTTAAGATATTATGTTATCAAAGGTAGTGTTTTACTTTTAACCAAAATATTATAAGTGCGTGTTTTAGCTACACTGTTGGCTAAACCATGTAGCAACCATGCGTGGATCACTACATAATGAGGGTACCCACATGGTTAGGAAACATGTTTTGAAAAATTGTGATCTAACTATTCTATTTTCATTTGATAAAAACATCTTTATTTTGGCATGGTTATTTGGCATCAAGTTCATGTTTCATTTAAATTTTGTTTCCCCATTTTTTTATCTATATGGCCCTGCATGGTTAGGTGATTCCATGAGGGCTGGGTCTCATGGTATCTATAGATATTGAGGCCAATTTATTAATCAATATATGGGGTTTAGGTTCTGAAAAATCCATGATCATTGCCAAAACCAAAATATCCTTATAGGGAATCTGTGATGGGTCTATATAAATGAATTAGACCAAAATTAAAATTATTTCTACCTGAAAAAAAAATTGTGGATCTCAGACTAGCATATTGATTCACCTCATAAGAATAATAGATGATTTCTAGGATATATATATTATCGGGGCTTAATCATGAAAACATTTCTGAAATTTTTATCATATAAATAATAACATATTTAATATATTAATACTTTTCCTTATCAATAAATATTTGTATTGAGTAAAAATAATGATTTTCCAATATTTTATTTTATAATAAACTATCTTTCAAAGTAAACACCATATGTAAAAATGTAATTTGATTTAATAAATAACCATATCAATGACATAATGAATAATTATATTTACGATAAATTTAATGTCTAATGAAAAATGATCACATGGAAATGATTGTTTCAAGAGAATGTATAAATGAAAAAATCAAACACTAAATGAGAGGTGACAATAAATTTCTAGATAATTTAGCTATTTAAAAAATAATAATAATAAATATGTTTTTAGGATCAGTGCATAAAATAATCTATATATTCACTGCATAAATTTTAATAGGTTCATATAAACAAATGTGTCTCAATGAAAAAAACCAAAATGAAATTCATTACCTCGTGCTTCCATTAAAAGTTATGGGATTTGACTCCCCATATGATATTTTTAATGATGAATTTAATTTATAAAATAAACATTTTCATATTTTTAATATCTTATATTATATTCTTTTAACATTTCAACACTTATTAGTTTATTGTATTTCATTAATTTCAATGTTTCTGGGGTTAATTGTATGTTTTTATCATGTGTTTTTTTCATGAATGTTTCACATTCTATGTATAGGATATATATCAAACATATAACTATTTATATAAATGTTATAAATATCATATTTACTCATTTCAATGAAATTAATAATCAATCATGAATCCTTGATATGGAAAATGAATCTCTTCACTTTATAGAGATGGTAGATCATACGTACACAATATCAATGATATAATTCCATTAATGAGTGAAGGAGAATGGAATAAAATGATATATTTTAATTAAATAATATATTAAACATCATATATATATATGATATATTAATTAAATGTTCCCTTTCATACTTTCCATTTAAAGAGTTAGTGAAAAGAGAATCACTTACCTTCACGAGGAAGTATTCCATTGTACAGACGAGAGATATTATCATACATTATACAACATGGAATGTAAGAAGGTATATGTTATATTTTAATTATATAAGAATAATAATATAATAAATGGTGTTAATATAAATTTAATCCCTAATTATATTCAATAGTGATATTTGATAATGGAAAAAGATTTACATTAGTTCTTGTAGCAGTTGTATATTGTACCCACCATCGACATTTTTATTCCATTTTCATTGAATAGAATATTCATATAGGTTATTAAATTAACAAAATATTATATAATAATATAGGAAATACTGGGCTTATTATATTGGATGTGTAAATAATAATTTAATGGTGGTAAAATAATGAATAAAAATAAATGACCTTTTCTATGATAATTTTATTATATTTGGAAAACCACCATTCAATATCCTCTTAAGGATACTTGGGTTGGTAGTATTGGAATAAAATCATATCTATAATTTTGGATACATATATGAGGGATTTTTTTTTAACAGTTTAGTAGATCAAATTTTAATGAGATAAGTGAACAATGCAATAAATGGAGTTGCCTTTTATATGTGGTGGGGATGAAAACATGGATATCTTGGGGAAAGAATAAACTATAACCTTTAGTTTTAAATTCCACAAGGGTCAAAAATGAGACCTTATAAAATCGTAAAGGTTATAAGGTTGAAATATTTCCTGCAAATGGGTTTTTTAGAGACTTTAGTTCATTTTAACAATTATCTTCTTAGATTAACCCCATGTTGTAACGAACCAATATTGTATGGTATGTATCATCTCAAATAAATTCAATTTTTGTGATTGCATGAATTGTATGCAACACGGATCTTAAAAAAAACTGTGATATATTATTAAATATTAACATAACCATTGGACTAGTATTGTGATTCTTAGGAATAATAATATGGTTGTTTGAATAATAACATCACCTATGATGGTATAAATAAAATTTATGTATCTTATAAATTAAATAATGATATATTTATTTCAACGAATATGTAAATAATTGTTTTCGAAATGAAAAATTAAGTGTTAGTTTTTTTGTGAAACATAAATTTTTATTTACAAATATATATTTAATATAATGATTTAAAATAAAAACTAATTTTCATAAAACATATTTAAAATTAAAATTATATTTCATTATAAATATATTATTATTTTTATACCCTAATTAATATTTATTGTGTCATAAAATCTATTATAATATTTTAATTATTATTTTTCAAATAAATGAAGAATAAATTTAAAATTTAAATTTCAAATAATTATAAATTATTTTCAATAAAATGAATTCATATTTGAAATATAAGCAATGAAAAATGTTTAGGGAGATTTTTTTGTTTTTTTTCTAATATAGTTGAATTTTTTATGAATACAGAAATTATGTGATTTATGGTATTTAACCTGATAAGGTTAAATAAAACATTTAGTCATTTGAACATTGAAAATATATTAGTTTAAAATCACAATAACTATTTATTATAAATACTCCAATGAATAAAATAAATTTATCATCTAGATCCAAAATAATAAATAAATTTACAAAATTAAAAAAACCCCTCTCCTCCCATATTAATACCACACTTATCCATCCCATCTCCTCAAATCTTATAATCCTTGTTTACTTCCCAGGTTATACCCAATTACCCTCAAAAACATCTTACCCACATCCAATACCTACTATTCATACCAAATGACCAAATTCAAGTGTCTAAGGGGTTCCCAAAAAGAAGACATTCAAGAGGTAAAATCCACATTCTTGCTCATTCAATTTAATTTATTTTATAATTTTATTCGAGCCTCCACTATACGTAGTGTAACTCCGATAATATATATATATATATATATTATAATATTGTTACACTAGATGATTATCCATTATCAAATCCCAATTTTTCTCCTACAATTTTAAAAATGAAAACATTGTTAGTAATTAGTCGATTCACTTCCTTCATAGATTATATGTTTTCATTTTACATTACCTCATTCAAGGATGGCCCTAAAAATATTATTATTGTTATATAATATTTCAGTATACATATTATACTATATATCCAATTATGAAATCGATATATATAAAAATTAATAAATAAAATGAGACAAGTTTGTGTAGGTAAAAAACCACCAAATGAAATTAATACATTTTCCTCAATATTTAATCTAATTAATCATCATCATAAAATATAAGAAAATTATATATAGGATCATTTAAAATTATTTAAGATCATTAATACCAAATAATATCACTTCTGGAGAAGTTTTTTCCATTTTACAAGATCTCACATATTTATACTCAAGGGTACCAACCATATTATGATATAAAAAATGCTCTTATAACAATTAAAATTAACATGATAACTAATTATAAAGTACATAAATTAACTTAATAAAAATATAATAAATAAAATAATATTTAATAGTAACATAATTAAGTAATTAATTAATCTAATTTATGTATGCAGAACATTAAGTACATGTTCAAAATGCTTTCCTACATACAGTAAGCGTTTCTCATCATTGTTTTACTAATGTGTTATATATTCCTTATTCAAACATTTTTTTATGTCTTTAGTGTATTTACTATTCTTTAATATACCATATCATGAATCACTTTATCTTCATGAAATTCAATTTTTCATTTTAGGAGCATTAATTTTATGGGGCATGAGGTTCAACAGGTTAAAAAGTGATAAGGGAATTCATTACCCAATTTTCATTATTTGGGTTAAACATTAACTCCATTGATTATGTAATAGTACTATTATTTGTGGAGAAATTTTTTTTCTTATCTTTTCTAAAAAAAAATTTCTGATGATTTATAGTTGATACACATATTCAATTCATTTGGTTAAAACTCACACTTATTTTTAAAATACTCTTTCATATAATTTTTGAAAATTAAAAATGATGGTTTTTTCAACATTTATGACATGTGTGTATTTTCCCACATACATGAAACCATTAATTATTGAGGAATAAATTACAAGGAAAGAAGTTTATTTGAAAAGAATATTTATTTTTTTGATAATTTCACACCTTTTTAAATAAATGGTTTCAATGTAAAGTTGAATTTTTGTCAAGAATTTATCAATAATTTCAATATATTATTTTTATCTATTTCAAAAAACATTTTTTTTTGATGTTTTGATTAATTATATATGTTCTCTTATGATTCCGTCTACTATATTTTATTGAATTTTTTATGATCAGTTTGAATGTGGATGTGCTATTTTGATGTCATTCATCAATTTACAATACATGGTTAATGTATATATTTAATGTTTGGGGAAAGTTATTGCATATTCATGATTAAATATGAATGTATATATTGATTAATACCCACTTCTTTCCTTGATGAATGCAATTGACTTTTTATGTAATTAGTGGGGCCCTTAATAACCACTTCATTCCTAAGTAGTTCCCGTTATAAAAACTAGTTTGGGTATTGGATGACATAATACATGATTACGAATGTTTTCTTGGATAAATCCTTGATGGTATTTCAATGACGTCCCACATCATGAGTTCCCTCACTATGAGAATAGTTATTAATAAAACATGTGATTATTTTACTAGTAGAATATACATTGTAAAGTTTTATTTGCATGGGTTTTTCTATAGAATTATTACATCATCTTTTATTACTTGTATATAATTCTCAAGTTTTTGTTTTATTGTAATGTGCATTTAGTTATTCATATTTTCTTATTGAATATATTTATTTATGAATTTTTCTTCTGTATGGTTACCCTCACTAATCATCTGATATCACTTCTTCCTTATGATTTAATTTTCTCTAGGATTCCATGATGTATATTATAGTTGACATTCCTGGAAAATCTATGTTAATAAGGGTGATTAAAAAATATTTATTGTATATTATCTCATTTCACTATGTTATTTTATATATATTTTATATTCATCGTTCCTTATATTCTAATCTATTCAGACATATGGGATATGGTTTCTTGTACTTAGTATAAATGTAATAAAGTATACATGAACTCTAGGATACTCGAGACGTGGTAATTATAGTGTGTATTATAGAATGTTTAGTAATATCATTGGAGACTATATTTAGAAAAAAACATAGATTATGGAATTGAAACGCTACAATATACATTGAAAATTTTCCCAAAGTAACCATTCTTACGATTTGGAGATTAGTTATATATTAATTTTTAATGTATGTTATTTGTTTCACTAGTTTTATATTATACATTATGTTTTATAATGTTATGATATAATATAGTGTATTCCTTTTTCTAGAAATGGTTAATATTGGAAGAAATGGAAACAATATCAATAGATGTAAACCATTTATAGATTTCCCTCCTACGAAAGATAATTATATCAAAACATTAAATAGAGCTGTAGATAACAAAATTTTAAATATATTGGGACAAAATACTCTGCATATGATTAATTACCATACAATTATGGAGAAAAATAATTGAAAAAATGGGGGACAAATGGTATACCACTTCATGTAAAAACAACATATATTATTCAATGGGGTGACAAATCCGTATGTAAATGAATGTGGATAAGTTTCTTCGAGAAGATATTTATCAAATTGGGATGTAATTAAAGGGAGAAGGTTATCTTGGTAGATTTCATCTCCCAGGTAATTTAGATAAATAATTTTCATGGTCTCAAAAAAACTAAGGAGGAAGAGAAATTTTTAAACTAGGAATGTAAGGATTAAAAGAACATTTCATAGAGAAATATATTCCTAAAGATAAATGAGATGATATAGGGGGAAAATTAATGAGTCTTTGACATAATGAAAAATATAATGTTTCTATGTATGAATAACACTTTACATAGTTAGATAAGAATATTTCGGAATAAATGCATAATACAAATTGTAATATTTACTATTACATTGATGGGATTAAAAAATATTTCGACTCAAACTAGTCTCGAAAAAACCCTTATCATATAAAGATATAGTATCATATGCTATCAAGACATATAAATAATTCCCCATGTTTTATGAAAACACGATTAATGACGATAAGAATATTAGGATAGATAAAAAAATTATAAGGAGAATAAAGAACGATCAATTTTTTCACATTTGAATATTATGGAATGAAAAATCTTGGTACATTCATGATGGGAATGGGAGTTTGATACAAATGTGGATAAAAAGAGAACCATTATATTGATTTCATGGGATGAAAATAAATTTATAATGTCCTATAATTAAATTGTATGTAGTTAGGGAACATTGAAAATGATTTTCCCATGAATCAAAGAAATATAGATCAGAATAATCAAAAAGATCAAGGTTATTATAATTCTATTGGTGTAGTCAATGTAGAGAGATTAATGAATTTGTGTATTTGGTTTCAATAATTAGGTTATAAAAGTATTTTATAAATGGTTTTATAGTTATATAAATCAATATATTTATATATATATTTGTAATGTTATTTAGTACTTCTCATTATAGTATTTGTAATCATTTGATGAATAATACCAGAAACCATGGTATGTGATGTTGTATAAAGATGAAAATTTTGATAACACATGATGTGGGAAAGATATCCCTAATTATATTCCCAATGTTTATACAATATTGATAATGTGGTTTATTATGGTATAGTATTTTTGGACATGAAATTTTCTATATTGAGATATCTTGGAAGGGATTACTACCTTTGTGGACACAAAGAAAATATTTCATAAAATTAGATTTTAGTCTTGGAAGAAATTGTATTTTAATAAAAAAATTAAAGATGTGATGTTATTCATATATGTGGTATTTGAAAATAAAATATTCATTTTGTGGTTTTGGGAATATAATTTTAAAGTTATTTTTAAATTTTTTTATCTTATTCTAATTATTTGGCCTTTGTTATTAGATACGGGTATTTTGGACGAGTCATAAGATAATAAACTAGTGGAATGGATTATTCTTACCATTATATGTTATTTTATTACGTTAAATTATTATTTATAATTTTATATAACCGATGATAACCTTTTCTTGATAAGTATTTAGTGGATGAATGATTTACATGAGGACCGTATGATATCATAAAAGTGATTCCAGCATAATATTTCATATTGAATATGAATCTCTTGATTTATGAAATTAGGTTGAGATAGATCAATGCACAAACAAATGAGTAAATTATGCGTATGACATGGAAATAAATCAAGTATGTTTATTTTCTCATGTTCTTATCTATATAGCAGAACAATCCCACATCTATAGTAAATGGATCATGGAATGAACACATTATCCTTTTAATTTAATTAATTATAAATCAATACAATTTTATCCTATCACAAATATAACATTTTATGATCTTATAATTTGTAATGACCATGTTTTCTATCACACTCTATCATAATATTATATTTATATATAATTTCTATACCGATGTTTTTACATCCCAATAATGTTCTCCTATAGTAAAACACTATTTTTTGGTAACCATCACATTGATCATTCCCATAAATTTAAGAGGTAGTATTATTATCCTTTTTAATGATGTGGTATTTAAACATTGGTTATTTGAAATGACAACTCCCTGATAAACAATAACCGGTTTAAATTTTATGTATACAATATGTTGGTGTAGGAGATAATGTAACATCTCAATATTTTTCATTATGTTTCTTCTTAAAAAAATTCAATTTCTTCGAGAGCTCATGTTTCACTCAACTCTATTCTTAAAAAAATAGTGATATACTTTTGAATATTAATATGAAAATTATAATAGTAGTTTATTCATTATAATAATAACATCACCAAATAATGAATATTTAAAATTTCGTTATCACAAAAATTATAATATTATTTATTTATATAATTGAATTAGTATATAAATGTTTTGAAATTTATAAATTAATTGTTTCTATTATTGTTAAAAATAAAATATTATTTAAAATTTTATAATTATTATAATGTTTAAAAAAATTATTTTCATAAAATACATATATAAATTAATAATTTCTTGTATTATAATTATAAAATAATTTTATGAGATCATAATTAATTTTTTCAAACTGTCGTTAAATTAGTTTTAATATTAAAAAGAGTATTTTTCAAATTAATAATGCTTCTTTTAAATTTTAAAATTCCTAAAGTTATAATATTATTTCATTAAATGAATTACATTGTTAAAGACAACCCATTGAAAATGGTTACGGTAAAAATTTGTGATATTTTTTATAATTGGGGAATTTTTCAAGAATAGTGAAATACGAAAATTTATTGTATTTAAAATTATAAGTTATGTAAATGTATTTTTGTTTCATTAGTTAAATAATAAAACATTAATTTTAAATCAAATTCACTATTTATAGTACATAATCAGTAAATTCAAAACTATTGATAGTATTGAGAAAAAATACTTAATAAATGGATAAAATAATTAATAGGTGCCCCTCTCCACCCCTATAAATACCAAATCATATAATCACACTATATAATCATGTAATATTTAATAAATTCTGAAAAATTCAATTCCCAATCCTCTTACCCATGTCCAAGACCTTCTGGTCTTCCCAAATTACCAATTCCATGTGTGTTAAGGGGTTTCCTAAGGAGCGGATATTCAATAGTTAAAATAACCCTTATTTCTGTTATAATATCATTTCAAATGTTTGTACTCAAAACCTACCATATACATTGTTGAATGGTAATTATAATATCATATATATAATTTATTTTTATTTTTATAATTTATTATCAATCATCAAATACCTTATCTTCTTCTTTTATTATAAAAATGAAAACATCATCTGTGATGTGTCGATTCACTGGCTTCATGGATGATGAGTTTTAATTTTCCATTATCATCTTAAAGGATGGTCATGAAAACATTATTATAGTTTAATTAGATTAAAATGTATTTATTATATGTTATATATATTTTTAAACCAAATATATAAAAATAATATTATATAAAATTCAAATGTTGGTGATGGCCATAAAAATTCCAAAATTAATTAAAACATATTAATCAAAAAAATTATCTAATAAATCATCATAAAACCATATATATAAATTATGAATGAGACCAATATATATTCTATAATTTCACTAATATTAACTGCATTAACCTTAGGATATGTTATTCCCATTTTACGGGAACTATCATATTTATACTCAAGTGAATCGACTATAAAACCATGAATGGAATGCTATTGGAACCAAGAAATTAAACATCATAACTACTCGAAATAGAAATAATTCAACTTAATAAAACTATAATAAATTAAATTATATGTTTAATATGTTTCTAATTATGTATTTAATGACTCTGGTTTTATTATCCATGATAGTAAGTCCACATTGGGATCCTTTCGGACAAAAGTTATGAGTTTCTCATCTCATTTTTACTTATTTGAGATATTTTCATTATTAAACCCTTATTTTTGTGTTTTTTGTAAATCATTCCCTTTAATATATAATATCATGGATATATATATCATCATGTCCTTAAATATTTAATTTTATGATCATTAATTTTATGGGTCATACAATTCATCTATTGACCAAGTGGTAAGAGAATTTCATGCTGAATTTCCGTTCGTTGGGTTAAACATCTACTCCATTGATTATGTCAAGGTCATATTATGTGTGAAATGAATTTTGATTATCTTATGTAGTATTTCCACCAAATTTTTGTGGCTTTATCTCTTAAACCTGTAATAAATTCATTTTTCTGAAACTCGCACTGTCTTTTAAAAATACTCTTTAAAATGATTCATTTATCAATATTTAAAGGAAAAAAATATAACTTCTATTAATGAGAAGTTTTCATGATTTAATTTTCCCTTAATTTATTAATGAATACTTATAAGTTAATATATTTATTTTCAAATACTATTTTTCAAAATTATGCATCTTCTTAACTAAATGGTTTCAAAGTAATGAGGTATTTCTATCTATATTTTATCATCGATTTTATTATAGTATTATCACTTATGTCAACACCATGTTTTGGATCTTAGAATTAATTCAGGTTGATCTCTTATGATATAATTTAAAATATTTAATTTAATTTTTTTATTATTAGTTTGATTGTCAATTTTCTATTACGATACCTTTCCTTATATAACAATGGATGTTTCATGATTATGTTTCTTATTTTGGGAATTTTAATTAATTTGATACATTAAATATGAATGTATATGTTGATTACATTTCACCCTTTCTATTTTAGGAATTCAATAGACAAATTATGTTATAGGTGGCCTCATACGTGCCATCAATTCTTCAGTAGGTCTCATAGGAAATTCAAATTTGGGTAATGAATGATATCTTACCAGATTATGTATAGTGTCTTATTTGATGCCTTGATGACATGTTTATGATGTCTAGTATTATGAATTACCACATTGTGATGTTATATATATATAATCCATTTAATTATTTAACTATTATAATATAAATTTTTAACTATCATTCTCATGTTATTATTTGTATGGAATTATTCGACCAGTTTTTAGTCCAACTATATTATGCTCAAAATTATGTTTTAAAATCATCTGTTTTTAGATATTCATGTTTCATTATTGTTTATTTTTATTTATGATATTTTCCAATATGATTACCCTTACTATGAATTTGAGATCACATCTTTATTATGTATTATTTTCCCCCTACATGCCATGATTTATATCATGATATCCAAGTAAGGATAATCAATGAGAATATGGGTATTTAAAATGTAGTTAATATGGTGTATTTCATTTCAATATACAATGTAATACATATGTTTGTATCTATTTTTCCAAATATACAACACTATATTATCCCATCGGATGTGATCACATGTACATAGTAACAATGTAATAATGTAACTAATGACTATAGGCTATTTGAGTCTGGGTCATTACAGTGATAAATGAATTATCACTGTAACCACATTTTTAATATATAGTATTTTAACTGTTATTTTTTGAAAAAATATTATTTATACCATATTTTAAAATTCATACTATTTTTTCCGATTATGGTATCTGTTTTTTCAAATTCATATCAAAGATATGGCATAGTAAAATTTAAAAATATCCTTGTTGAGTCATCGAAAAAAACATGTTTTCTAATGAAAAACATAATGAAAGGATAAAAACCATTTATACCAATGGTGATCAAATAAATCATAAAGATAACAGAAATTTTATTTATTAAATATAATAAAACTTATTTTTTCGAAAAACAAATTCCTATAAATTATTTAAACATAATGGATGTTTTGAACGAAAAACTAGTTTTCACTTTTCCTAGAAAAAGAAACCTTTCCTAATTAAATAAAATTCCCAATAAATATAAATTTGACATTTTTATTTCAAAAATAGATCAATTAGAAATAAATTTTATTAAATTTTTAATATTTAAATTAAAAATATATTACAAGAAAGTGGTGAAATTCATGTATAAAATTATACAATTTTCAAAAATACATTTTTTAAATCAGAAGAAATATATTTTTATTTATAATATATAAATTGAAAATAAAAATGATCAAACCATATATTTTTACAATTTTTTTATTCATATCAATACCATGAATCTTAACGCCTTGGTTATAATGGTCACATATAAATAAAAATATTTTAATAGAGTATCATGTTTCTTTAATACTCAGAGTTGTGTATATGAAAAACTAATGAAGAAATAAAATTTGTTTTAAATGGAAATTAATTTATAATAAAGCGGTGTTACATGGGTCATTATAAATTGTAAATAATGGTTATTCTATGAATTATTATGGGAACCTTTTATATTATGACTTTTATAATACATTATTCGTTTTTTTATATATAGTATTGATAACCCATATAGAGGGATCATTTTTAATGTGATATATGAATTGTTTTATCACATACTGATATATCATATGATTTTACTAACATTTTTACATCCATTTTGTTTATTTTTATATTATTATTTTCCTATTATGATTCTACTATTAAAATAATTTTTTATTACATGGTATTAATGGTGTACTCCCTCCACTACATGGATTGGGAACTAAACAATATTTATTAGTCTCTTAGGATGAGTTTTTGAGATTTATCATATTTCCATATTACTAGGCATTAATGGGTATTTGTATCATGAATCACTACGTTGGATCAAATTTCATGCCCTTATTTTCCTTTAATAGATATAGCATTAAATTATATAAATTAAAAAATATTTCATTTTTTGTTTTTACTAATATATTATTTATAATATCAAAATAATTGAACATGGCCATGTTATAATTCTAATATATGTTTCTATTACTAACATGCATCTAAAGTGGATTATGCTTAGGGAATGGAAGATATAATATTGTTATAAATATTTGATGTGGGTAAACCCGTATAGAATTAATTGTAGTGATTTATTGGTTTACTATTAATTTCTATGTTTTTTCAATATTTAGGTTATAAGTAGTCTTCCCAATACTCGGTTTGGATATTTAGAAAATATATCCTATATTACATCCCATGTAACTAAATAAAAACTAGAATGATGATTTAACCAATTTCGTGAATTAGTTTACTATACATAAACAAGTTAATTTGAGCGGGGATGAGAATTCACAATATATTATTTCCGTGATTTAAGAATATTAATAACCTTATGAATTATTTTTTTATAATAATAGTGTGCACATTAGGTTGGAATAATTGAATTTGATATGAAAAATTCTATAGTGCATCTCCTAGATTTTTTGTTTATAAAGGGATATTATGATTTTGAGGACTATATTTACATGGTTAATGGTCTCTTTGATATAGAGGAAGAACATGATTCTCCATAGGTGATGTTCTGAACCTCTATGATATATGGACCTAGTATGTTTTGAAATTATTCTATAATCTAGGACAAATGATAATTTTTCATAGGAGATAAAAAATAACTATTATTTCAGGATTCATTTCCAAATTCACTAATAAAATACAAATAACTTGATTTTATACAGATATAATAAGAAATAATGTCTGTGCTATACGATGAAAGTTTATTTTTATAGGTTTTCATAGTTTGAATAATTAATTCTATGGAATAATCCCATGATGGAATCTAGATTATATTTTTCCCTTGAATAGAGGTGTGCTGAATAGTAATGATTTATATTGTAAAATAATTCCTAAATGTGTCCCATAAGAATCTTAGTGTTTTGTAGTTATTTTGATATGATAGTTCAACATGGTGTCATCTAATTTTATGTATCCATAGTGATTTCCTTTTTAGTGGATTAGTTGGAACCAATTCCATTAGTTATAAGATGATTTTAGATGAGTACTTATTGAGTGGTGATAGACATCCATGGAAGAAAAATTTTTAATTATACCTAATTTATTATGATTTTTTCATATTTCATATCTATGTGGGAATAATGAGTATTTTCATAGAACATGTATGTTTATTTAGAATGAGTTATAAGAAAATAATTTGACGGTTAACTCAATGAACATATATTCAACGGTGGATTTTTTGTTATCTTTTTGGAAAATGAGGCCAGTGAGGTCTTGGTTAGTGGGCCTTAATAAAATAATAAGTCTAGGTTTGGAGATTTTATATCAATGTTAGTCTAGGTTCATAGTGGAAGAAACAACTGTATAAGCCACAGGCATATGATCCTCAAAATTTCTAGTTATCATGGAGTACATTTTATTATTTTTTGTATAGAATTGTGTTTTAATTGGTCATGGATCGAGTGAATATATTAGAGGGTTTATTTACCTTTATAAGAACTATTATTGTTGCATCAGAGCTTTCTATTGAATTTCCTTAAAAGAGTGAATCACATTTATTCCTCTATAACTAAAATGTGTCTTGTATATTGTATTTTGTGTATTTCTCACTTTTGATATTAATTCTCAAGAAACCACTCAAGAAGAGTTAAGATAACATTTATTTTTTCCAAGCATGTGAAATTTATTTTTGGCCCTATAGGAACTTAGAAAATTTCTTTTTACTGGTCCATTAAATATTTAATAAATTTTTATGGATTGATTGATTAAAATTCACCAAGGAGTAAAATTATTTCTACCATTCACATATTATTTTACCCTCCTTATGGGAGTGGAGTACGTTTTTATAGGTGAATATTATGTGACAAATAGTTGAGTGTAAATATACATTTGTTGGATAGAATCCATTACAACACATGTGATTGGTATGGTTGTTATAGTGAAAATCGTGATGGTTCATAATAAATATCCTTTAAAAGTGGAAAAAATATTGGTTTTTGTTTTGATAATTAATCACGGTTAAATACAACTAAAGAGATAAATATCCAGAACAATCATATATTAATAGAAAAAATATCAATACATTCATATAACTTTGAACTCCCCGCAATTAGAGAGATAAAGTTTTAGATCCTATATTTTGATGTAAATATTTTTATCCATCGGATTACCTCTCCATAGAGTTTTAATACTAAGTAATGTTATAAAGGTAATAATAACATAGTTTGTACATCAATTTCTTAATTCAAAATTATGTTAAATTGATGAACTTGTACTCAATATTTTGGACAAATGTATTCCTTATTTAGTTTGGGGTACTGAAATTTTTTACTAATATTGAAGTTACATTATTATACCATCAATTATGGACTTTGGTCAGGGATATAATTTAGATGATATTTATGATCATGTATGGGTTCCATAAGAACCTTGTTATGAAATTTGGTTTGAAAAATTCATCAGCAGGGTTTAATGATCTCATGAATATGATATCACATCTCTACTTTGACAACATCATCATAGCATTCATAGATGATATTTTGGTGTAATCAAAATACCATGAGTACCATAGAAAATAAATAGTATTTCCATTGTGTTTACCTCACCCTCATTGGGCAAATTTGATGAACTCAGAGTGTCACTTGTGGATTTAGTAGTCACTTATTTCTACGAAAGTGAATTTGGAAGTGGGTATCCCAGGAGATCCATTGAATTAGTTTTCTATTGTGGCTTCCGAATGATTAGGTATTTTGTTAGTGGTATTATGTTTATGTTGCTCAGATCAGTATCATAGCTATTTCAGTTTCAATTTATGATTATTGTTATCACTAAATAAGATAAGAATTAACTTTTAGGGTGTTTATTAATTTTAAAATTCCTTCTAAGATTTTATTATGAGGATGATTCCCTCTATAATTCCAATTATAAAATAACCACTAAATATTTATTTCATATATTACAATTCCTCATAGGGAGGTCTGTTAATTTTTTTTATAAATGAAGATTGTTGAGTCTCATTATTGTTTTCAAAATCTATGACATGATGAGGATGACGGCCCTAAAAATGTCATACTTTTAGTTTATGTTTTTTATTCCCCAATGTATCTATGTATATATATTTTTAAGAAGAGTTTTTTAATAATCAAAGATAATAAAATACTGTGATACACATTATCATAGAAGAATATAAACATTTAACAATGTTATTCTACAAAGTATTTGAAACGTTTAAATTTTAATATAGAATATACCTAAGGGAATGGGAATATAGTAACTAGTATAGTTATTCGGGAAAAATACATGCAATGAGTGTAGAAATGTGATGAGGATTGGAACCTAAAAATAGTAACACGATAAATATGATTCATGTTTTAGAGGGATGACAGACTATGAGCTTTTCCCCTTTTGTGATTCACACTTCACTAGAAAACATGTTAATGGTTATCCATCATCATGATTTTTGAAATCATATCATTCATGGAAAAATAATGGGATATGACCCAATCATAGATTTTTATTTAAAAAGGTCATATTATTTTATGAAAATGGTTTTGTAGTTGTCATAGTAAACATAACTGATGAGTTTATGGGGGGCTGACATTTCTTATCTTAAGAAATGAATCTATGGATGAGTAATATGTTTCGTGATATTATACAATGTTTATAATGATGTGAGTTTTATAAATATAAATTAATGTTTCTTAATATGTATCATACTTTTTGGAGGAAAAAATATTACCATAAATGAATTGGTTGTTTAATTCAAACAAACACACTACTAGTATAAATGTTGGATGATGTGTTTTTAGACATATCAAGGGTCAATATAGGGACATGAGGGTTGTAGATTCATTATATGTTATATGGGATTAGATAGTAAAATATATGCATTATCATCCTCTTTGGGATACACAGTTAGTTGAAAGCTAGGAGAGTATATGCTTGGAAGATATTTTTACAGTATTGAAAACATACAAGTAAATGATTAGATCATAATGAATATTAGTAATTATTATATCATCATAAATTATATTAAGATATGGGTTATTATCCATTGATTAGTGTAATATATTACACATATAGATATGTATTGTCTTATAGGATGATGATGATACTAGATGTTGTGATCAGGGTGTGTTTGATTAAATGTTGGGAAATAATGTATCAAGATAGCTCGTTATATATATTTGTATATAAAAATTTATATCCGGAATCAATTAAGATATGGCATTAGATGGGATAAATGGGATTCTATTTAACTATTCATTATGTTATTTAAGTGTGGGTTAACCCGAAAAGATCATTTTAATCACATTATTGTATACAACCATGTCGTTTTAATTGATACTATAGTGAATTACCATCATTCAATGGAAAAAATTGCACAAATTATAAATATTGTTAAAAAATGGTTTTATAACTGGAAATAGTATTTTCGTTTTGGTATCTTGTTTGTAGGGTCAATTGTTTTTTAGATTCCCAAGAATAATCAAAAAGTTTTTTTGAATAATTTTTGTTTTTGGAATAATTTAGAGAAGAGACTTTTTAGTTTAACATTTTATAATGACATGTAGTAATGAAAGATTAATTTCATGTCACATAGTTCCATAAGAAAAATTAGAATCAAATCATTAGATTGATAGAGATTATTTCATTATAATGGATGAAAAAAATTATGGGATGTCAGGTGAGAAATATAGATCATAGAGAATTGGTTCATTAAGGGAAGATAGTCCCTCATGTTTAGATATTTTTTAAATTAGGGGAATATTCAAGTACAAGAATTGGAAGTAAAGTGAACTATTTATTCGTAATGTACAATGATATTTGAGGATGTTCCTTATATTTTATCCATGAGGGAAATAATCTCTACGATTGGATGTAATTATTAAAAAATTAAAAACATGATTATTTAATCGATCATTTTGAGATTTTTGGTTTTTAATATTGTTGGTATTTAATTTTTTCTCTTTAGTTGAAGGACTCAGTATATATGAATGATAGTTATACCTATGCCCCCTGCTATAATATATATTTGGAAGGCATAATGTAACAACTATATTTAGGTCATATACTCTCCGTGATGTGTGGTATCCCTATATTAGTTGTAGCTCAATCAACATCTCAATATGGTTTGAAATGATACCTACTAGGTATTCATGTAAAATAACCTTTTTAGGATAGTTCCTTGTTTATCTCGGTAGGATTTTAGAATTATCCCAATAATTTCACCATGGAGTTAATTTTTTCATTCCTTGATTCCTATAATGACCACAACCTAAATTTGTATATTTAGCTCTCATTTGGAACCCTAATAACATTTATCCTCTCTTCTACCTTTATTAATGTTAAATTCATAATGGGTCTCCTTTCATTGTTATTATAACACAACCTATGCTCCAAATTTAACCTTCTGCTATAGTTATATATATTTTAATTTTAAATTCCTTTTCATTAGGATTATGGATATAATAATTCATAGTTTAATTCAATAGTTATAAGGTGTAATACTTCAGTGATTGAGATCTCTTATTGTAAACATCGTATGTGAGGGCCCATATATAATTATTATTTGAAATAAAAATTTCAAAAACAAATATTGTTTTGTTAATATCTTATGTAATGTACAATATTTTTTTTGGTAAAGTGTATGAGTGGTACTAAATTGATGTGATTGTTCCATTAAAGGCTAATTATGTATTAAATAATTTGTTTAGTGTGAAAACTCGGGTTATTGTAAGATATATAGAGGCATTATGAATAGGAAAATCAGGGACAGTTTGAGCTGTTTAGGTTTAATTAATGACTGTGCAGCATAATGGGTTTCCATATGAGGTTTTGTGACGAATAATTAAAATTTTATGGTTTAAAATTATTTGGAATGATATGATTATATTAAATAGTGTGACTATATTTGATGTGCCTTGTTTTCTATCCAATAAGTGATCTTTTGTGTTAGGTTGTTCCATTGGGAAAGTGGTTGGTTATTTGAAATTACAGAAATATTCAATGATCCTTATAATTATTTATTTATATGTGAAAAAATAATTTTTGTGACTGTGTACTAACTAAGGTAATGTAAGTTTGTGTTTAGATGGTATTAGATCATTTATATTTTTTATCGAAAGGAATAAAATTATTATAAAATTTTATAATGATTTGTGTCCTCCATGTATTGATAGAGGATATTGTAGATTTTGATGTGTGACCAATAATTCGAGAGAGAGTGTATTATAAGATATAAATACATTCCTCCCCTTGGTGATAAGGAATTATCAATGACATTATGATAGAAGAACTATGAGTGGGATGATTTTGTATTGGGTGTGATGTGTATCTTCCACTTTGTTAGAGGGTTGACTCTGGTACTTTATTTGGGATAAGACATTGTAGATGATAAATAATTTTTTCTTCAGTGAGATGTTTCCTTTAAATATGGTGGATATATTTTTGTATTTACCTGACTCCTACATCATTCAATGTGGTGGGTTATGTGTGTTGGGGGTCCATTATGAAGTGTTATTCACATAATTACATTCAACGGAAAATGAATGTTTCCTTATAAATTTCTATTATTATAAACACAGTCATATAACTACTGTAGTTATTATCAATCTTAATTTTTGGTGTAAAAGATAGTTTATTACTCAAACCCTTCATAGAGACTATCCTTAAAATTAGTATATATTTTTAGAGTTATAAAAAAGGGAATGGTCCATATGTCAGGTTTCTAAGAAACTGAAACTAGTTTCAGATTGGTGTGATGCTTGGAAAAAATTTGATATCATTTTATGATATGAATTAAATATATTTTATTTATTTTTTATGTCCTTCTTCATACCACAATTTGTGGGGTCATTTTATAATGGATATATGGATGCTTGTATGTTATTTTAATATTACGGGTGATGGTACATACAATATTTTCATTGATTATGTTAATTTATAACATATTTTTAATCTATTTTTATTTACTTGATATAATATATGATTTTATCCTAGCATAATTATAATCATCTTCCATTTGAATGGATTATATTGTAATTTCTTGTAAGTAAACTCTTGCATATTTTTTATGATTTCATGTAGAATTATGAAGCTCTTATAAAAAAAGGTGATCTAGATTAATGCATTACATTAATAGTAAGTTTAATGTTTCCTAAAATTTAGGTGAGATGAATTAATGTTTTTTTATTTTTATATTACAATTTCAGTAGATAGATATATGTGGTATGAACGGTGTGTAAGTGTAAATTAATAATAACAATTAAGGCAAGAATATATTTCAATTTGTAATACAATGAGTGTTTATTATTTCATATATTAGTTTCAATTTTATTATAATTCATTTCATTAAAAAAGATACATAGACTATCATATGAATATTTTATAGGATATATTTGTTTATTTTAGTTAGAATTTTTTAAAAAAATCTATTTATATTATAAATTTTGTAATGGTTAGCTAATTTATAATGATATAAATTCTTTAGAGATATTATTATAAATCCATGTAAAACATAAATTAATTAATAATGAAATTTATTTTATGTATTAATTATAAATTAAAATATTTCAACTGAGGGAATATTATTAGAATAAAAGAAAAAACTATTGTAGGAAATATTAAAAGATATATAAGTGGATTAAATTATAAATATGAAGGGAAAAAAATTATTTCTATGTTATGATGGATTGAGTAAAAAATATAAAATAATATGATAATATATGTTGTGAGATGTTTATTTAAACAATTCTATAAGAATATACTACTACTTATTTTATTTTCAATTTAAAATAAGATAGAGATATATTATTGGATCTATAAATGATTTCACTGATAACATAACATTTGAGCCCTTAAATATGATACAGGAGGATCATTTTTCTTTGGTATCTATAACGGTATATTAGTTTAGAAAAAATGATAATTTGGAAATAATGATACATCACCCATTTATTATTATTGTTTTTCATATGTACTACGATGCTTTATAAACAATCCAAATATATTTCGATCCTATTCCATGATGAAATTTTTTATATGGAATATTTTTTTCTAATATATTAACCTTTAATTGAAAAAAAATTTAGATTCATATTAAATAAATTTATTTTACTATATCTATATAAATGTATATAAATAAATTATATTTCAATATAAAATTAAATCATATAATTTTTATATCAATAACCGATGTAATGAAACTTTTACTATTGATTAAAAAATATAATTTTTTTATATCTATCCATAAGTTATTATTGTGTCTCCAAGTATAATTTTATTATGATTTGGAATAATAGTCATATAAATATAAATTTTTATATATATCGTTATTTGGAATAATATATTTAAGGACCAATTTATTTTGATTTTTTAAGGGATTATAATCATGTATTTTCTATATCATGAAACCTCCAAATAAGAAATTTATTGAAGAACCATTATTTGGCCCATGAATTAAAATATCACCAATATATATATATATTATGTGGGTCATGGATATCTGAAACCATAATTTAAAATATATAATAAATATTTTATTAATAATTGGTGTGGAAATAAATTTTAATTTATAATGATTAACAGTGTGTGTGAAACTTTAGAAGATATACATCAACATGTAGAAGAAAGAACAAACTGCTTATATATATAAGTTCTATACTAACTCACTTTTATTATCTTATGAGGAATATATCATCTACAACCCATGGATCCAATTAATGACCCATATTAGGGTGTTGGTTATGGTATTAAACACTTCATGGAATCCTGATTACTATTGTACAGATAAAAAATATAGGGTAAGATTGAAAAGTTATTGAATAAATCATATTCTAGTCACTACTAAAGAAGAACAAGAGTACGTGTTTCCTTGATATAAAATATAACATTATATTAAAATTTTTTAATTATAAGACAAATAAATCGATGATTTACTGGTAAAATATATCATTATAGTTTATCTAGTATAGAATTGTAATCATTTTGTACCTAAATGATCTATGAAATAAATTGGTCACCCAACCCATTCTCCTTAATGACATATTAGTGAAATGTATAGTAAAATGATAACATGAGGTGTAAAGAATTTACACTATCTATATATTGGAATATATAAAATATGTAAAATGAAAAATACATGTTGAAGAGAAACTATAATCAGGATATTTTTTAATATCCCCCACTGAGAAAATGACACAAAAAATACACAGATAATCAATTATGGTAGGATTAATCCAGTAGTAAAGCTAAAATATATACAAAAAAGTTGATACAACAACAATTATTCAGGGTCTATCTCCATATAATCTTATTACATCATCCTTCCCAGTTTTGGAGACTCTATTGATAACACCACATGAAATTATTCTTAAAACACCGATGAAAATATGAAGTGATTTTAATTTATGTTTCAGTATTAAATAAACATATAAACAATTTAAGTAGAATGAAAAATAAATTCTAATTCATAAACATTATTTTACATTGAACATCCTATTTTTTTCTTTATTCTAACCACATTTTTAGTAGGGATTTATTTAGAGACAAGAAACATCCATCCTACATTAGGAGAAAAATGAAGTGTACAAATATTAAGGATATTGAATTCATTGATTATCTTCTCTGGGATATCAGAGTAATATCCATATCAATATCATTCAATTAGTAAAATTTATAATTATTTGGATGTCTATTCCTAGAAAAATCATAATAAACTTCAAAATATTCGGGTAAAAAATTCCATCTCAAATACCATTATCATCCAATGTATCTTCGGAACTACTATATGCTATTTGTTTTGAACCACATAGATTTCAATTCTATGAACCAAGAAAAACATTGTGGAGAGGGAATTATGTAAACTCTACAATCGTATCAAGGGATAAATTTTAATGTGATAAATAAATTGATTACATTCAAAAAAATTATATTAAATCGATTAAAAATATATAATCATAAAATGTAGAGTAGAAATGGGTTCTATCACATAAGTAAACAATGAATATTAAATAGAATGTTTTTTCCAATAGAGTTTTACACAACCAAATTTATGATTTTTATCAATCTGAAATTTATTTTTATCAAACATATACCCTTTAATATATATATTTTCATCAACATTTATCTACTTAATATAATATATACTAAGGGAATGTGTTTATTGTTCACCAATATGATATTAAATTTATTCCTTATAGTAGTCCATAAGAAAATAATTTCAATTTTTATGATTTGTTTGATCCTCTTGATCATCCTCATCTTATTAATATTCAAAATATAGTTAATTAGAGGGTGTGGATTGATATGAATTATCTTTTGGATTGTTAGGTTTCTCTATGAAAATCCATCAAGATCTTATGATAATGAATCATTCCATATATTCACTAATATTTTCTATGGAGGGATTATTGTCTTCTACATGAAAAAAACTAAAAGATATAGGGGAAGTGTATCTCTCCAACTATAACTGGTTTATAAATTTATGAGTATTCTTGAGGATGATGAGTGATAAATCAATTCAAATAAATGATGAGATTCTTAATTTTTATGATATTTTATACAAGATGACATCTTCAATTTTATGTACATGTTTTTGAATGTCTGGATTTTATTCACTAGAAATAGAGTTATTTTCATGGGATTCCTTTTTATTGTTTTGAAAAACTCATGAGTTCCAAATAATGAGTTGGGAATAGTTTACTATATCCACAACTTGAGATAAAACATAAACATCAGAATGATAAAGCTAAGCATGGTTAGGAACCAAATGAAATCAAGAAATCAATGGGTCTTCTACAGTAGGGTTTTTAAATTTCTCATTAGGAAAAAATATATCCTTATCAACCCTAAATATTTTCCCTTTTGTGAGATGGTATTGAAAATTCCGATGTCCTGGTTTTTCATAAGGTCTTTCCCCTAAGTAAAATCTCAAAGAATTTTTCTTGGTTCTATGAAATATAAGAAGTAGCACGATGAAATTTCAAAAAACACATATTGAAAAGAATCATCAAAATTATAGATCATCATAATTTGTATAATGGTTTAAGTGAGGTTATACTAAATCAAAATACACTAAACCGATGGTGTCTTCAGATTTTGAGTAGATTAATCCAGAAATATTGGGATCCCAATTTGGGTAGAAATTGATAAAGGGGAACTTTTTTTGAATATGTGAAATGGAAATATTTTTATTCCTAAAAATATGGGTGTAATAATATATTCATAATAGAAATTAGTTGTGGAAAACTATTTAGAAATATTCACTACTACCCCAAAAGATCAAAGAACCCATACACGAAATATGAAAGTACTCATTATCAAATGGAAAATGATTCATTACATACAATGTGATGGGTGATATGATCTCAAAACAAAAAAAACTGTGGAATTTAAATATTTTATTTATGCAATATAATTTTGGATGATTTTTAGAGAATTTATCAATCATGAAAAAATTTAGACTCGATGAAGGAAATTTAAGATCATATTTTGAAAATCCATTTATTGTGTGACCTTTCTGATGGAACATCCTTGGATGGATAGAATCAACTACATTCAAAGGGAACACGCTTGAAAATATTACTAAAGGAAATCCTTAGTCAGAGTTGTACACAATATTATAAATTAGAAACATTTACTGCAAAAATTAAAAATTCTAACAATCCATCACTACTCAAACAAACATGTTTTAATTTCCAAAAACACCATTAAATATTTAACATCATCTTATTCATAATGTCCCCTTGAGCTTTTGATAAATGGGAAACTATATATTACATTGTGTTAAATAAAAATTAATCATTTAGAGGAATACATCTACTTAAAAAAATTTATTTAAACAATAATCACATATTAATAATCTAAAATATGTATGAAAAGCCTAAAATAGAATACAAAAGTGTAGGTTATGTAATGATAATTCATATAGATTCTTTTGATGGTCCACTAATCACTTTTCGCCTAATCATAATATTATTCTTATAACTCTTTATCATATTCAAAGGTCATATCATTTATAATAACATTCAATTCCCTATATATAATAGAATTAGTCATTTTTGTGTGGATATTCTAAAATATTCCAACATTCCAAAATTCATGATCATATCCCATTATTGTTGATTAATTGAGTGGTATATTCTCTCTGTGATGTTATTTCTATAGTGACCAACTATGAAATTAAAAAATATATAGCGGGAGTGAATTTTCTCTTATATAAAAAATAAATAAATTTAAACAACAATACTAAATATAGTGGATAAAAAAATTTATATAATTTTTCAGAATAATAAATAAATAAGGGGATGTGTAAAAAGGGATTTTATAATAAAAGTTAAAAGTGGATAGTACAAAACAATTTATATAGAAGTCTAATATTTATTGTAGATTAGATAATAAAGATATTATGTCTACTTTGTACACCATTGTACACCATCATATTTTTTGGACACTCTAATAAAACTAAAATTTTAATGGTAGTAGACCAATTTTATTCCATTACATATAAAATACTTTTTGTACAACTTAAAACCCTTATACCATTATAACACCATGGGGAATATCATGGATACCAACCATGTTCACACATGTAGGTACTACCCACTCAAATGGTATTTCAAAGGACAATGAACAATTTGTGATTTTTTATATATCTCAGCCTAATAATGACACATAACTCTTAAAGCGTATATAACCATGGGTGTTTTTTTCCAACTAGATAAATTTATCATATATTTTCATTAAAAAATAATGAAATTATTAAAATATTTTATTAAAATAAGATATTAACGAGGTAACTAGTGTAGAAAATAGTATATTTAACCCTTTACAAATTATAATAATGAATAATTAGTTATAAAATTAGTAATGTGAGTGAGAAATATGTCGTAAAAAATGTTACAACACATTATGATCTATTTTTCATGTATCCATTGAATATTGCATATGGCCTTAGACTATATACTTGAATATTTAAGGGTGATATATTTTTTAGAATTCATTTAGTTTTCAATTACTCCTTAATATGGGATTTTTACTAAATTATCTAAAGTTCAGCTAAATAATAGTAAGAGTAATTAAAAATATTAAATCCTTGTTGATAATTTATCATGACCTATCCCATGTTGGGGATCGAGCCACAACTACCCCAAGCCCGCCTCCATAGGCCAGGGGCTGGAAACTCACTCTGAAGGCACAAAAAAACTAGCGGAGTTCATTTCCTATGAACTTATACACACGCACATAACCATGTCAATGAAAATAGTAAAGAGGGAAAATAAAATAAAACACTTCTATATATAAACCAAAAACATGGATTGACCTCTAAAAAGTATAAGTACAAAAAATTAGACTTAAAATGTAATGGATAAAACACGCTCCCAATTGCAAAAGTTCCACAACCCAACTACAGGTGATGAAGTTAAATAGCTAGGAGAGTCTTTCTCCTGAATTCAGAACTATGACCAAAAAATTTTGTCCAATCACCCTATATTCATAAGATCCTCTACTGCCACGATCAATCATTCCACTATCTACAAGGGCACACCATGTGCAGGTAATTCCAAGGAATTGGTGGGTTTAAAAATACTTAGTCGGATTCCCTTAACAATCAAGGGAGTAGCAAGATAAGTATTGAAGATGGTAGTAGAATATAAAACAAGGTATAGTAAATGAGTATAAAAAAGGAGTGAATCTCAACAAGAAAATAGTGTGATGTAAACTCATCTCAATACAAGGAGATAGAAATGATGAGAAGAAAAACTTTTCATCAAGTCTTCGCTACCTATAGTAGGAGAGTAGAATCATCTAACCCTGAGAAGATAAACATGTAAATCATGTGGAATACCCTGCACATCGTTCCCTCTCATTAAAGGATTGTAACCAAAACCCAATGTGTGGGTACCAGAAATATGATATATATATATATATATGTATATATGATCAGTCAGGAAATCCAAACAAGAGAGTAAGGGGATCTCCATCTAACTAGATCAGACCAGGAAAATTTTTTCGCCTATAGCTCCACAAGTAACCATTGGTTATTATAATCCCACATGTCTACTCTGAACTACTTATAAAAGGGGCTCAACCATATCACCTTTATACTATCTTCTTTGGGTTGGTTTGTCTCGCCGGCAGAGTTTTAGGTCTTATCACAAGGATGTGTCTTGGTGGGAAAAGTTCCCCTCTTTCTTGAGAGTCCAAAGGTAAATCAGAAACAACTCATTACAATGCATCAAAGTTAAGGTGTAATCCCAATATATGGGTTAACCACACCATATTATGTTACGGTTATTCCTCTCTTATAATAGTCTCACAGGATACCCATTCCTTGATACATCATCAGGATTCCACTTTTATTGAAGTCTAGGAGGCTACCCACACCCTGATGTGTTAGGGGATTCAACTCAAAAAGTCAATGGGGACCCACTACCCATCCTAGTTGGATGAAATCCCAAACATTCTATGGATACCCTTTCTGGATGGTACCTCTTAGAAAGGATGTTGTGGAACACTTTCCATCACTGTTGGATGGTATCTCTCAGGAAAGCAATACTACAGTCATCAGGTGTCTCCCCAAATAATCTTCACACTGAGAACATCTCCCATCATATCTCATAATACACTACAGAGGTCAACATCACATTCTATGTGAAAAAACTCATTATATGCTACATGAATTCCTAAATCCATTTTCAAGAGAAATATATGTGATAGATATAAGAAAATGTATATTGGTACATGGTTCCTGGAAGGACCACACATTGTGGCATCCTTCCTTGTCACCAGGACATGTTACCTAAAAATTATATGGTAGTAAATTATGAACAAGTACCCCCGGGTGTGTCAAATTTCTCTTAGATTATATGACACACCTTGTCAAAAGGCCTAAGAGAACACAATGCTCATTGTTGATCAAGATGTCCAATAGTGTAATAACCCTGGAACACATCCTCAAACAGCTCACAAAAATTTAAATACATATTTTCATACCTCTTTTACACTCTCACAAGAGTCATGATTTCCCCAATATAGGGGTTCTCTTAAAACACGTCAAAAGGATCTTCCACCGATATTCAATTTATGTTTCCATATTTTATTTGATCATGAGAAAGGCTCCATACATCCAAACGGATCACACCATTGTGATCCTTGAGGAAAAAACATACAAGATCGACTATTTATTCAACCTAACCATACATCTGATATAAAAATATATATATTGAAACATTTCACTTGAAGGACATCCTATGGAGACCATGCCTGAGTCTCGAAACAAATTATACAAATCACGTCATTGCGATCCCTTTAAAAAATCACATGAAATGGAATACACTTCTATCATAAATGGATACATGGTGAAAAGGATTCATTTCAACACAAATAGTGAGAATCATGACTCATGAAGCCTAAACTCTTCATATGGATTAAAAACTTGAATGTAGATGTGAAATTTCAATATAAGGCCTAGGGTTGTAGTCCCTCTCACCATACATCAAATGGACATCTCGTTTTAAAGATAGGACTGACACAAGATTTATAAATAATAATAATAAAATATTATTATTAAAAAAGAGTGTATTGTGTGACACCCATATTCATGATATAAAATTAAAATTTTCATAACCACCTAAAAGTTTCTTGCTCTACTCAGGGATCACATTTTCAAACACAACACGTGAATCAGAGGCCCGTGTCAAAAGATATTGTCATTTAGAATTCATGAGCCCAAAATTGGCTGGACCAGCCCTGTTCAGTTGGTCCGCCCCCACCAAGACCTACCAGCACTAGCCAGTCTGGCCTGATTTACCTGAAATTTCCCACCTCGGGACCCCTATTCCCTCTCATAGCCCCATGTCCCATGTTACCCCACTTTACCATAGAGACCTGTGTTTTGTAGGTTGATGTCGCCTCAGGTTTCCATCCACCACCCCTCTATACTATCTAGCCCAGCTGCATCCAGGCTCTACCCTGTCGACATCGAATAGATTGGACAAGCTTCTCTAGACTCATCCTTCTCTTCTCATCCAATCGCGCTCCTCCTTCCCAAACTTATCTGATCTCGGCCTCCTCAGCTCTCCGCACCAGTGTCGCACCACAACTTCAGCTCTAGCTACTAATAAACCACATTGATGGAATCATCTGCACTCCACCTCTGTGCTCCATCTCCATCCCTTTCTGGCATCACTATGTCGGAACCACACTATCTCCTTATTCTATACGTTATACTAACTACTCTGTTGGTCCATTTTTAGATCCGAATGTTGATTGGAGATCTCTATGATGAAAATTTTTCAACTCTAGATTAGAATTGATGATATGAAGAATGAATCATGCTTCTAAAATTTCATAGTGGATATCCATGAAGAAGATATTGACAATGAGTTTCTATACAGAGATTGATGGCCATGTTCATGTAGCTATCAATGCTTTTACAATTTAATAAATAAGAACAAGAAAATGAAATGAATAATGAAAATAAAAATTTAAATGGAACTCAAAAGTATAGGAAATCCTACCTTGAAACGATCATTTGGTGTTGAAGAAAAATCTAATGTGATCTTGGTTTGATCCGCCAAGAATTTTATCTTGATTCATTGAAGAATGGATGTGAGAGGCTTGAGATGGAGAGGGACATTGTAGAGAGTGAAATATAAATTAGTGTTAACTGAAATTGTAATTCCTTGAATTACTATTTATAGAAATCTCACTGAAATAAGAATCCAAAATTCCCACACCCCCTATTTTTATGTCTCTTCTAGGAAAAACACCCCATTGAGAACTCAACGACAGTCTAAGATTTTCAATCATATTCCTTATTTTAATTTTATTGGTTTTGACATTCCAGATAAAATAATTAAATATAATTATTTTATTTATGATTTTTCCCCTTGGTGGTGTTTTTCACAGAAGTCCCACACCATTAATAGTTATACCCCAATTAGGGTAAAAATAATGTGATGGAATCATCTATGGCCTCAAATTTTTTATCTTAGCTAGAATTTCTGATATTTCCCATTTTGGATATGTGAGGAGTATAAAAACATATAATATATTAGTATAATTTATTCCAGGCACACCAGTCCTCATAATTGAACATTGTCTCATTGCCAAGATCTGGAATTATATGTAGAAATATTTGAAATTATTATACGGTAAAAAATTGGGTCTCTACATCATTACCTTCGTCAATAATTTCATCCTATAAAAGAAAAACAATGGAAACAACTCAGGATAGTGAGCATGCCTCCAGCTCCCCCATTCCCAGAAAACCTGCTCATTTCTGTACTGCCACACCATCAATACCAAAAAATATTGTCCATCATGTTAAGATCTTCTATTATTGACGATTCACGTAGGAACACGCATGTATATCCTTAGCTGTGTCATGTGGAAGACGTGAACCCACTCCAACTATTTGGGGTAGGGTAGGGTGGTGAGTAAGGTCACCAACTTTTTTGCATGGTCCCGAACATCCCGACGAAACAACGGGTTTAGTTCACTTCCCTAGACAAACCCCTATAGCTCATGTCACTACTAGAATCATTTTTTTGACTATAATAGGTTCTCTTGATTGCCTCCTTCAAAATATCCATATGGTGAAAAAACCATGGATATCTAGTCTCGTAAGCTTTCATAGTCGATGTCTCATAACTGAGACTCTCTGACATGATCCGGAAGCAAAAGATTCATCACCACAGACTGAAAAGAAATTATACCCTCATACTCCATCAGGTTCAACTACAGGGAAGCCAACCACTCTGAAACATTCCTCAGTAGTCAAGCCTAATACATCCTACTAAGGGAGTCTTGTACAATGATTCTCGTTATCTGAGTATAGACTATCTAAATGTCGTATTCCTTTAAGATGTTCAACTAGTTTCATCACCTTAGGTTCATGCCTCTCTGGGGGAAGACGCACCTGAGAATTTGTGGTCTTAACAAACCCAATCCCTCTCCCAGAAAGATAGTGTCTCTATATTTTTTGGGAAAATACTACCGCTGTCAGGACAAAATAGGGAGTCACATAGTTATGTTCATGGGGTCACCGTCACCTCGACCCATACCTGATAGCTGATATATCATGGTTGGCATTGAGCATGCAGTGTACCAACAAGCAGGGAAGGTTATTAATCTCAACCAACCATGAGAGGATAGACACTGATAGAACATGGCATTCCTCTTGCGTATTTTCCCATATTTGAAGGGGAGTTACCCAGAATACCATAACACTTCCAATCCCACGAATGGAATCTCATGAAGAAGGGGTCATGTAGTAAAAACTCCATAGGTGATTATAGTACTTGATCTGATACTCCAATACACAACTCTACTCGGAACACACATGTTATAGGGATTCATCCAACACACCTTCATATTATCAACTTTGGGTGGCACTAACACTCCCTCATGATTTTTCTTAGTTAATAAAAAGACATCTAGGTGGGAGAAGTACCCCTCATTCTCAAGCATTTTAAGGTACGTAGAAAAACACCAACATATGGTTATATCGATGCCTTGTATCACCCTCATAAAACCTCAACCATGGAGTGGGGATAACAGAGTAATTTACACAGTCTCTATCATATTCAACTGTAGAAATTAGAAATGACACAATGTGTACCTACTATCATCTCAAGCTTTTTAGGATTGTAGACATCCAAATCATGTGAATGTCTTTGGAACTAGCTTCCAACATATAGAGACTGACATGGGATGCCTGGTGTTACTAGAATGACCACAAAATGTCATTCACCACCTCTAACTCCTCCTCCTACTCCAGAACCTCCTCCTTTGAGACCACCCATATCACGACAATGTTTCTTCAATGGTGGTCCACATTATTCCCTCCTTGTGTTCACAAAACACATGGTTTGGAAGTCTCATGCCATGTGATATCTCTCATCACAATCATAACACGAGCCCTCCCCAGGATACCCTTACACCCTGCGCTACCTCATCCCCATAAAACTATGTTCTTGAGACCAATTATGGGGAGTCCACCAGCATCATGTTCTTGCCGACTGACATCTTCTATATGCTAAAGATGTATCAGCTCTATTTACCTCACTACAACAACTAGCTCTATGATGTCCATATGAAAAAACTTTTTCTTCAACCAATGCATGCACTAGTACCCATACATAGGTGGGGATGAACATGGGTATTATGATAGCTCATATCCCTCTTTAGTGACCCTACTCAATAATTTGTTGCCAGAAGTATCTATTAGATGTCATGAAAATGGAGTAAGGACCAATGTTTGGGAACCATTTCCCATTCTCAGTTACTATAATATGTCCTTATTGTAACTGGTGGAGATCCTAATGTCCAATGATGCGCATTCAAGAGGGGTATAACTCGTCACAAAAAAACCAATGGATGTTGTACCACAAAAGTATCAAATCATCATGTAACTGTGTAACCAATCTCCACCAATTCCCACATGCTCATGGAAAAGGCTGGAATTCAAAGACACGATATGTTTTTTTGGTGTTCGTACAAGCCTGAAGAGCCAGACCACTGACTCTAACCAAACCATTTATGCCTGAAGTTCTGGCTCACCATGGAGCCTTAGTGGTCTCTGGTACTCGAAATCGATAAGTGTGTTCAACCTATACTCATCCTCAGCCCACCCTATAAGGGATGTATGTAGCTATATAGGTGGAAGTGCTTCCACCATTCCACCTGTAGTAAGGGTATCTCATGATGGGTCTTGAACTAAGGCCTCATCACTCTCGTGGTCATCATTATTAACTAGTGCAAGTATCATGACAGGCTGTCATCGCAGAGATATCCTGAATATTATCAAACAGTACCGTAGTAAGATGACCATATATATATATTAGAAACGATGGGGATATGACTCAAAAAGAAAAATAAAATATTTGATCCTATATGGTTCATATAACATTGCTCCATATAATGACTATCTCAGGGTTCTAATTCGACAATCGGGTAATCAGGGTCCTGGAGAATGGATATGTTGGCCACCTATAACATCACTAGACTCCCTGGTCTGAGAGTTCCTCTTGAGACACTTCAACACTATTTCCCTAAACCCAACCATGCCTTTTTATGTAAATATCCTAAAAACAATACAAGTGTTTAACCACCTCTGATACCACTCTCTCACGACCCGACCCATGATAGGGCTCAAGCAGTAACTACTCCAAGACCGCCTCCATAGGCTAGGGGTTGGAGACAAGCGCTGAAGGAACAAAAAACTAGGGTTGGACTTTTCCTATGTACTTATACACACACATGAATCCAACTCAATGAAAATAGGGAAGATGTAAAAGAAAATACGACACTTCTATATATAAACCACAAGCATACATAAACATCTAAATGGTAAAATAATAGAAAAGTAAAATGAAGGGTTAAAGGGTAAAAAATGCACACCCAACTATAAAAGTGACACCACTCGACAAAAAGTGAAAATGTAAAACATTTGGGGAATTCCAGCACCTGAATCCAATGCTATGACCACACCACGGGGTTCAAGCAGCCCGTATCCAAAATATCCTCTAATGTAATGATCAACATGTCTGTCATCTACAAGGGCACACCATGTGTGAGCTAGGCCTATGTAGGGGTGTGTATAAAAATACTCAGTAGTATTCCCCTATAGATCAAGGGAGAAGTTAGAGAAATACCAAATAGGGGAGTAGTAGAAAGGCCAAGGTATAATAAAAGACTACAATATTGGAGCTCAACTCAACCTTACAAGAGAGTGAAGTAAGCTCATACAAACATTAGGAGCTATAAATGGTGAGAATATGAACTTCTCATCAAGTATTTTCTACCTATAATAGGTGAGTAGATCCATCCAACAATCAGAAGCTATATACGGAAACAACATGGTATACCCCGCACATCTTCACCTCTCCCAGAAGGAGAGTATCCAAAACTCATTGAGTGGGCAATAGAAGAAGGATATGTGAATATACATCGTTAATAAACACAAACATGAGATTATGGGGATATCCATATCACTATACTAGCCTAGAAAAATTTATCCTCCAATAGTTCCATAAGTAATCATCGATTACTTGAATCCCACAAATCTTCTTTGAACTATAAGTCAAAGTGGATCAATCAGCACACCTTGATACTATCCACTTTTTTAGGGTCTTTATCACTCGTACTATTTTTGGCCACGTCACAAGGATAGGTCTTGGTGGGATAAGCGCCCCTCATTCTTAAGTGTCCAAAGGCATTTCAACCACATAACATCCTTTTATAGAACATCCGATATGTAATACCAAAGTAAAGGATACCCACACACTAGAATTCTCAGGTGACTCATCTCTCATGATAGTAAAAGAGGCTACCTAATCCCTGATACATTAGGAGGATTCCACTCTAATATAATTTGTTGAGGTAACCCACATCCTGATGTGTTTGGGTGATTCAAATCAAAGTGTTGACGGGGACCCACTGCCCTGCCTTACTGGATGTAAACCTGAAACTTCTCGGACCATCCATACTATATGGTACCTCTCAAAAATCAGGTCAAGGAACATTGGGTATCCCTATTGGATGGTATCTCTTGAGAAATCACTACTGCAGTCATCGACTGTCTCCCTGAATAGGCATCACTCTCATAACATCTCGCATCGTATCTCGTAAGACACTAAAGAGGGAACCATCACATTCTACATGGAGAAAACTCAGGATTGGATACAGACATTTCTAAATCCAAGGTCAATAGAAAGATATGTAAGAGATTGAATATATATATAAATGTGGTACACAGTGTTTGTGGCCCTGTCTCATCGTCTGGCTATATACCTAACTAGTATCATGTATTAAATTTGAAAATGTACCCCTAGCTATTTTAGTTTACTCCCATAGTACCTAACACACCTTCTCATAATTCATAAAAGTGAAAAATTCTCGTTGTTGATCTAGAGGGCCAAAATCATACTTACACCATCAAACATCATCAAATGGATCATGAACATTAGATTGCATCTCTTCATTCATCTTCCACACTCTCACATGATTCGAGATTGACCAAGCCATGGGTTCTCATCAAACACATAAAAATCATCTTCCACTAATATTACATTCATGTTTCTACATTTAATGAGATCACAGGCATGGCTTTGCACAACCTAATAGATCACAATTTTGTGATCCTTTCCAAAAAAACATGGAATATCAACTATTTATTAACCCCAAATAATCATAAAATTTAATATTTGAATGTTGGTGCATTACAATTGAAGGACGTTGAATGGGGAAAATACCTCTTCCTTGAAACATATTATACAGATCATTTCATTTATATCCTCTTAGAAAAAACACCAGAAATGGACGACACATTTGTGAAAAATATATACCTTGTGGAAAATATGAATTTCACTGCAATGTGTGAAAAATAGTCCCCAGGGAGGCCACCCCCAAGCCTTAGTTTAAAAAACCAAAATCAGAAATTAAAATTTCATAGAATAACTAGGGTCACATTGCCTCTGACGACACATAAAATAGACATCTTTTTGCAAGATAGGTTCGACACAATATTTCTAAGTAATAATAATTAAATATTATTAATGAAAAACTGAGCGTTTCACACCACCCACCATCGGTCTAGAGAAATAAATTTTCCAAAACCACCTCATGTAGTTTATATAGACTCAAGGATCTAAATTCCTTAAATAGAACCTCCATAGGAGACCATATAAAAAGATACGACATTTAAAATGTCTGGGCCCAAATAAGGTTGGACCGGTCGGCCGACCCCCAACCCGATCACGCAGTTTGGCCTGCCTTTCGTGACCCAGCCCACCTCTAGACCCCCAGGTCTACACCAGAAAACCTAGTCTTTTTAGGAACCTTATATTCCCAGGCCCCCTACATTATCGCGGTAACCTATGTTTTGCTGGTCATTGCCATCTGGTGTCGAGAATCGTGACCCCTCTCTACCAAGCAACCTTGAGGCATCCAGGATCTCCCCTTCCAACACTGATCGGATTACGCCAGCCACTCTGACCTCCTATTAATCTACTCAGATTACTGCACTACCCCATATAGGACTACTCCGATCTCAATATCCTCAGCTGCCACACTATTTTTGGACCCCTAATTCACCCCTGGTCATCGGTCAACCACGCCCTCGGCCTCCTCATCGCACCGTCACCGCACTCCACCTCATTCCCTTGCTGGTGTCATCTTTCTAGACCCACGCAGCCTCCTTATTCTGTATGTCATACCAAGAACTCTGGTGGTCTAATTTTTGATCTGAATATCTATCGGTGATCCCTATAATGAAACCTTCACAAATCTAGCCTCAATCCAATGATCTGTCTAATGATTCATGCATATGAAATTGGATAGAAGATATCTATGAAGAATAGATGGGGAATGGGTTTCAAAATATTGATCGATGGCTATGTTAATGAGGCCATCGATGATTTCTCAATTTATCATTGAAAAAAATACAATGAGACAAATAATCAAAATATAAACTAAAATGAAACACAAAACTAGATGAAACCCAACCCTGAAATGACCATTCGGTGTTTTTGATACGTCCGTTGTGATTCATCTTCGATCCATTGATGATCCATTTTTAATTCTTCAAATAATTGATGAGAGAGGGATGATAGAGATGGACTTATTAGAGAGAGAAATAGAAATTGGGGTTAAACCTAAGTCTAATTTCTTGAACTACTAATTATAGAAGTCTCACTTGTCGCATAATCTGAAATTCTCAGGCACCCACTTTTTATATCTCACCTAGGAAAATGACACATTAACAACTTAATGGTAGTGTCATATTTCCAATAAAATTCCCCATTTTAATGTTATTGGGATTTTGATTTTTGATAAAATAATTAAAAATAATTATTTTATTTATGATTTAACCCATGGGTGGCATTTTTCACAGAAGTCGCACACCAATTAAAGTTATAACCCGCATAGGGTAAATGACACCTTCTGAACCCAACTATGGCCTCAGATTTATGATCGAAGCTACGGTTTATGAGACATCTTGTTTCCAATGTTTGAATAGTATAAAAACACATAATATTTTCATATAATTTATTCCAACCACATCGAGGCTCAGAATTACACGTCGTCTCATTGAATAGCTTCCGAATTATATTTTGAAATATTCCAAAGAATTTAAAGTTGAAAATTAGGTCTCTATACAATTTTATTTAAAACACATTGAAATAATCTTTGAAAATTTATAAGAATAAAATTTAAAATTTCTAAAACATTAAATATGAATATTATAATACCAGATTACTAGTCATATGATACGATTGATATTGAAATCATAAATCATAAAAAGTAATTATATATCAGCTTCATATATCATTGTTTTTCCCTTAAATAATGACTCTACAGTTATTTTTTTCAATGTACATATATTTAAATTCTATAACCATAATTAAAAAATACTTATTAATCATTTACAACATAATAATATAATTATTCATAGATCATCACAAATTTTAATATTCATCAACTACACATTTATAAGAGTTATATACTTTTCATTTATTAAAATTTATAATCATAAAAAATATATCTAATCTTATAACAAACACATTATGAAAATTTAATTTCTAAAATTTAATGAAAACTCATTCATATATTTTTTGAAATATCAATATTTCAAATAGAAAACATATGTAATATTTTGAACTACTCAACAACCTGAGTTATATTTTCTTCAAACATAATTATATTATATTCTACTATATAAATAAGAAATATTATTCAAAATAATATGAAAAATTAATAATACTATATTAATTATTATCATTATTCATTTTTAACACTAAATAATGGGAAATTAACAAATGATGTCATCGAATTATAAATAATTAAAATATAAAATGTGTGTGGGAATAAATTATTATTAATAACACGTCAATGTAATAATCCCCATTTTGTCCCTTTTTGTCAATTAAAAAGCATGAACATATAAAAAATATGTTAGACATTTATATAAAATATTATTTTAAAAATATAAATTATATCATATAGACACATATAAAATTGAACATTAGAATAAATCAATATATGAAATATAACTAATATGTATACCACGATATATAAAAATTGTAATCTATGAAAATATGTTGTTAGTAAATAATGGAAAATAAGAAATATTAAAAAATAAAAAATATAATAATCAAATCAATTTAAATATAAAATTCTTATAAACTCAAACAAATTTTTTTATATACAAGTTATTAATGAAATGAAAAAATATAAAAATACTAAAAAATCAATTTATTCTTCATAATATTTTATTGATTAGACCTTGATGGTCATCAAAAGAAACACTATTATATATACACAATAACTATGGGGATTGATTAAACTTTTATTATATTTGATTAATTTTAAATGATATTTAATGAATAATTAAATTAATGAATAGGTAATAAAATTCAAAAATTCAAAAAATAAATATGTTTTAAAAGTTAGTTCATTCGATAAAATATTAATTCATTTAATGTATATCTTGAAATACACAATATATTTAAATAATAAGGGGTATCCATTCAATTCAAGTGGAATATTGTTTTATATTTATATATAAGAAGGTGTCTAGTAAATATTTAATAATAAACATTTTGAACGCATACTATATACTGGTTGGGATGATTAATATTAAACAGATTTAATTAATCATAAAAAATTTCAATTCATATTGAACAAAGTCTATTCAAATAAAATTGTTTTCTAAAAAATACATTAAATTATATATTTTACAATTCCATTCATATATAGAATGTGCTATTGTAAATCATCATACATGAAATATTTTTTCTCTTTCAATATAGTTATCATTTTCAATCTAATAAATTCATTCAATCATTTCCCAAAAATTAAAATTTTTAAAATTTTACCTTCCAATTTTATTCTTTTAGAATCACATTATCAGTTTCATTTTTAATAGCTTCCATACTATAAAAAATAATTTAATTTGAGCTAGATTAATTGTTATTAAACTTTTCATTATATTCCTTAATAATTAAAGATTCCTATAAAAAATTTACGATACCAGAATGGAGAAAAAAATATCCTTTATTCATTTCTTATGAAATTTCATTTATTTGATTCTATAAACTCTAGTAATGAATAAATAATCAGGTAACTCATTAATAATATTTTATAAATCATTAATGGTAAAATAATCACATCTAGAATCAAGGTCATTATTATAATGTGATCAAAACAAAAATTAAATACATAATCAAAAATTCCATGATAATATATATTTACCCCATTCATGATAAATTCAATGATGTGAATTTATAAATATAATGTGGATTGTCAAAATAAAACCCTACACCATTAATCAATAAAATAAATATTACCATATTCCTTTTGACTTCCTTTGTAATTAATTTAAAATAATCTTCATTATTATACCCTTTAACTTGAAATTAATTCACATTCTTAATAATTGACATGAATTTATCATGTTCTTAAATCATTGTTTATATTGGTCTAAAAGGTAACTTTTTAGGTACTTATAATAAGTATCATATAAATTACTAAAATTTCTAATTGAACTGTCTTACTTGTTATCCATGATATCATCCTTCAGAAGGATTATTCTACATCTTCTTAATTTTATATTCTGAATTTTTATGTCATATTTTCATGATCTTCTAATAACTAATATTTTACATTATTTGATGAATATTAACTCGAATAAGCAAGGTTAGTATAAGTAATAATAGTTATAACTGAAATTCCTTTATATTTGTCATCATTATTTTTAAATATGTTTAACTCAATAACATATTTAATGATTTATCCCATATGATCAAAAAAAATATTCCATTATTTTTGTTTATTAATTAATTGACACTTTCATCGTGTTCCACATCATTCATATTGTTCTATGAAATACTTCACCATATAAGTATTATAGAATTTTCAATAAAGTAAAATTACCCTATTTATGATACTCGTGAATCTATTGAACATTTGAATAAATTTTTAAATTTTTTGATCCTAAATTATTGATATTCAAGCTTCAATATACAATATTTTATTAATTTTTCTACGCCGTAATGTGTTAAATGAAATATAAAATAGATATCATTATCCTTTTTATATTTTATATTATGAAAAATAATACAATTGTTAATATATAATTTTAAAATATTTATGATTTCATAAATTAAAACATACATTGTAGAATCATTACAAATGGGATAATTAGGGATTCCATCATGAAATTTATATGGTATTATAATTATTCTAAAATTTTAATTTTTTTCTTGTGGAGGTATGCATCGATACATGTATTACTAAAACAATAGGCATTTTAATAATTGAATGGTGGAATATATGGAATACCACTATCATTGGATCCTTAGTATTCCATCTAGAATGATATTTCCCATATTGATTATGTTCATGAAATGGTTACTAGAAAAAAAACTAAACATGATCATTCATTCATATTAATTATGCGTCCCCTACACAGGGATTATATGGGTGAGGGGTGAGGTGTTTTCATTAATAAAAAAATTGATATAATGATAAAAGTCGAATATATAGGAAAAAATAAACAAAAAATTCATTTGTAAAAAATTCATTTAGATTATTTTTAATTGTGTTTTCAAAATAATATGAAAAATAGATAACATAGAGCAGTGTTATTATTGTTCATATCAAAAATTGATATGCTATCTCTTTAGATTTTTTACAAAGAAAAATGTGTGGTAAAACATAAAAAAATATAACTCTTCAAATATAGTGGTGATTCATTACAAACCACATTTTTACAGACATTGGTAACAAAAAAACACCTCTTATGGAATTTCCACAATCAATGAACAACCCATACTCCTTCCTATTACAAAAATATTCGAATAACCGAACAACATCCTTTTTATAGTTAAAAGTTTAATGATATGGTTTTAATTTAAATCATGTTTTCTTAAAAAAACATTAAAGGTATTTATAACAATGCATGAGATGTGTAATAACATGATAAATATATATATATAGAAAATATAACACAATTAGCTGAATAAATCAAATAAACCATCAATGTTTTAGAATATTTGTGCTGTGATGAAATAAGTATATTTGACACTTTTTAACTCTACAATAATAAAACTCATGAAATATTAATTGGTTAGTGATTATAAAATTCTGATTCATGATATTTTAATAAATTATAATTTGTGTGTTATTTGTCTATCTAAATATTGATATAGTTTATAATTTTATATACATTAATCTTTAACAACTAAAATATATATGAAATTTCTATTAATTATCAATAATTACATATGGTGGGAGGCTTACTCAATTCACTATATTTTCTGAAATGTTGATATGAAAATTCATCTCCATAAATCCTCTATAAGATCCATATTAAAAAAACTTATAAATACTCCTCGATATAAAGAAAGAACCCTGCATTGTGAATATTGGCACTAAGATGAATGCCCATGAATAGATCAAGAGGCATAGAACCAAGTTATGGAAATCCAAATAAAACCACCCAAAAAGTTTCAATGGAGTCTGCCTCATGAAAATAGATTTAGCATCTCTCTAGCCCCATGACCATGCGAGGAATTGATGATAGGATCTATGAGTCTGAAAACCCCCAAGACCCCATGAGGCTATGACAGAATCCTCCACCAGTATGTTACTCCCCATGAATATTTTGATTCCAGTTGATAGTTTCCTTTTGTAAGTTAGATAATCCATTCACCTCTTCATGGAGATCCATATTGTTTTACAGCACACATCCAAGACTCATGAGATCCCTTTGCATATAAATAGTCACCTCACCCTCTCTAAACTATTACTACATCAACATGTCACCTTCCTACTCCATTTTTTAGAATCTCTAGAGGATCATGAACTCAAGAGAAAATAGAATCCCACAGGTACGAGAGAACCATGATTTCCCCTTTCCTTTGATATGATTTACCACTTCGTATGGTATGGATTCCCTTAACAGAGGCATATTCCCCTTGATAAAGAGTATGCACCTACAAGATAATTTAGGATTCGTGAATCATTAAGACTTAATAAATAACTCCTCTTATAATTCATACTTACAGGACAAGGAAGGGTCACCCTCCTTTACTGAGATCCAACCTTCATGAATCCACTGACGTCCGCGAAGTAGTTGAAATCACATAGCACCTATCTGTGATAACCCATTCTTTACAAGACTCTATTCCATGTCACCCTTCAGGTGTTTACACAATGATGTATTGGTCCCCTATGTAGAATTCCTTATTACATTGCTCCACCTAATTCTTCTTTACATAGGTATGATAACTGAAATTTCATCATTCTATAGAAACACTAGTGTGGACCCCTTGATTGAACAATCCTCCACCACACTCCCGTAAGACATTTCTGGTGTCTTCCCTTCCCCATGTGTTGGTTGGTATAATTCAAGTAGTTCCATGAGGTCATGAGTGACTCCTCGACATCTGAGATATACAACATTGAACTTCCTATAATTATACATCCTTTACACATGATGTTAAATTTTCATTTATGAATGTATGGTCGGATTGAGTGGATCAAAGAGAGTATGGGACTCAGAACCCCTTACTTCCCTACTTTTAAATTAACCTTCTCTTTCCCTCTACATTTGTCGTCATGTGTGCCTCATGAAGTCTCTATGTAATAATTGAACAGCCTCACCGGCCTCCCTTATGGAGTAAGTCCCAATATCCGTCTTCTTGGGCCGATTCAATGTGTAATCCCAACTACATCCCTCAATGACACATCTTTTTGGATGTGACCATCTATTATACTGCTTCTTATTTTATCTACACCAAGCATGACTCATGTTGGCATAAATTTGGTAGTGACTGTGACATTTTTTTGGGAATACATCATTGACTAAACCCTATCTTCAATACCCACCTAGGCTGCCTCAACATGAAAGCCCCATGACCCCCCCCCACAACTTAACTATCAAGGTTTTTATCATTGGATTCTAAACTGGTTATGTAGGAAGCATCAACGAGGTTCAATCCTAACCAAAGGTAAACCTTAGTTTCCCCCTTATTGGGGTTCACCTCTCTAATATGCCCTCAATGGTGTTTATATCAGCATTCATATGGGCTGCTAATCATGCATAACCCCCATTATGTATCTATGTCACTAGCCATGTGTGGACCCTAATTTTGTGTCCCACATTCTAAACAATGTGCATATTCACTCTCAGTTACTAGGATACATAATAAGCCTTCATGAAGTTAAATACCATCACTCACTTCCATCTTAGTCATTCCCTCAAACTATTATATCTCTAGAGTACCATGCCCCAACATGGAGGTTCCATTTCCTTCACGTACCCAACCATGTGATCCATTCCCGCATTTATCCTCTTTAGGTGTCTCAACGTCCCATAAAAACTATTTAGAAATTGATTCTCATCTACTAGGATACGTAGGAAATTTATTTGAGGGTCAATACCAACATCTTCGTCTTCACATCGGCCCCATATCATTCATCGCATTAACTCCATCTAATCATCCATCGGCCATCATGATTCTTACCCAGGCTACCACATCATGGTGGGATCAAGCCATCTAGCTGGGATTCCTTAGTGTGTAAAATATGTTCATTCCACTACTTATCATAGTATCACATTGCACATCATCAATCCATAATCCCCAAACCATCCAATAAACTATGTGGGGTTTGATCCTTGTTTTCTACATATAGTACATAGAAATTATCCAAGTGGCTCACTCCCATCTAATGGTAAACCATGGTGTCCCATCATTGGGGTCCACCATTCCAAATCCACCCTCAGCATTTCCTAGATAAGCCTTTACGTTGTGAAAACTTTCTTTTATAGGATACAAAACTCATAGATCCACCCTCACTGGTTGTTCTGATTCATCAATCTAGTAAACCTTCCAGGTGATCTCTCCTAGGGATGTGCATATCAGATCCACATTCATAAGTGTTTTTATAAGTCTAATCTATTTATGAATGTTGTTAAACTCATGGAATACCCCATGTTAAACATGGGAAGTCGAGGAAATCCTAAAATACATTCATTTGTTATAAGATACCACATGATTGTAGTGGGAAGCCTCGGGTTTTGGTTCCCTTTAGAATCCCTCTAAAGAGGAAGAATATAGATGTTACAGTGTTTTCTCTTCAAAACATGTTGTTGATGCCCAGCGTGACTATGCTACTGTCCAAATTTTTCTACCTTAACATGACCCTTTAAAATATTCTAATAGAATAAGTGGAATTAACTATCATCCAAAACGATATGGCAATGGGATTGAATTTAATGAAAACCCACGTAATCTCTAAGGGAGACATGGACTCTAAGAATAAGTTAAATGATGAATCCAAGGAATGATAAACTAACATCCCATAATCTCATTTTTATAATGATAAAACATCAATGTAGAAGTAATGAATGCCTCCCACCTTTGGAAACTCAGAATGTGTGGTATAGTGTACCATCAGTGACCATTGACACCAACACGAGATAGTGAGCCTTGGCAGAAATCATAAAAAAATAAAGTGGTGAAAATGACATAAAATACTTCTCCTCTAAATATGGGGATTAGTAGCCCTTGATACAAGGATAGATGAGAATGTCACTAGATCCAGCTATCCGACACCAGGTCCCGCAAATCAAATATTGGTCATGGTGTGAAACTCTGTAGAATTTTGTGTGGTTTATAGCTGGGAATTCCAGTCTATCGAACTGTCAGCGTGGATCTTCTCTGCAATAGTGTAATAGTTAATGAAGATGTGTAATTAGGAAATTCTTTCCAAATATCGGTACCGATGGATGAATATTATTTTCTTAAATGACCTAATATACAACTATAGGAAACTAATAACCACCTTCCTGTAGGCATGGGGTGAGGGAGAATAACAATGAGGCATTTGTGCATGACTCCACCTTTACCACTACAACATCCCTGGATAAAGATTTCGGGTGCCAACACCCCATCTCACCATAAGATGTTTTTCAATGGAGGGTGATGAAAATTCTTATTAATTGATAAAAGTGGTAGGGGTAAGTCCTACAAGGGATATGGCATTAACAGACCTTTATTATTTTGTTCCTCATCGTCACCGCCGTCCTCAAGTGTAACATATAGAGCTGCTACTCCCCACTCCAACATCCAACCATTTTTTGAGCCTCCCCTGGAATTCTCCTATGACTAATTTCCCTACTCTGATGAGCTATGTGAAGTCAAATTATCCTCTAAAACAACATCTTCCCTTGAGCTAGCATGGACAGATCCCCCTAGGCCTCATCAGTGCCACTAATTACTGGCCCTTACAGTTGAAGAATTGGTTTTCTACCCCACTACACTGCCAGACCCAGTCTAGTTGACCCAAAATCAATATCAAGATCATGTTCATGAAGTCTCTAGTTTGGGGGAATCGTCTTTTACAAAATAGGTGGTCCATTCCACAACATATTAATACAAATTTTTCCCTATTATTACAATGCATGGCCATTCTATTCCCAATCAAGATTGATACCTTAGCTACCCCATGTGTAGGTTGCACTGTCTCTCCTAGTTTCCAGTTTGAACAGTAGTCATTGCAGTCTAACTCGCGAGGATGAGATTCAATATAGTGGTCCTACTAGTACCTTTGTCATCCATAGAGTAGGTCCTACATGTTATCGGTCTCAAAATGGAGGTCCTTCACGTTTTACCAACTTTAGTCCAAGCAGAGTCCCTCCTAATCTTTTTGATACCCCGGAAGAAGGACCTCCCCATTCCCATCATCCAAGACATGGTGTGTTTACCAATACATCTTGTTATCAATGCAGTGGTCATCCTCACATCGTCACGAGTTCCAGTGGAGGTTAGCCCCATAATAGCATCGTCTAGGTAAGAGGTTCTCCTCGCCCCATCACCCACCAACATGGAGGTCTTCCCCATGTTCTCACCAACTCATGTGGAGGTCCTCCACACTCTAGAACTCTCTACTACATAGGTCCTCCCCACACATCTCACAACACAAATAGAGGTCCTACCCATGTTCCATTATACCTATGTCCAGGTACCCCTCTAACCTAAGCTCACTAATTCGGAGTTCCACCTCACTCAAATGACAATAAATGTGATGTTCCTCTTCATATCACAACCATCCCAAGCAGAGATACTCCCCACTTTTTTTTGAACATGAACATAGAACCTCCATATGATAAATATATACCATGCCCTAAAGATTCTTCCCAGTGCAGAAGGACAGATCATCTCAACTGGAAGAAGAACTCTAAGATACACCACATCATCATTAAGCCATCCCAATTTTCATATTATGAAGTAGATTATGGTTCGTTGATGGATCATTCACCCTGTTCCACTATAGGGGGGTCTGGGGTTGGAACCCAGTTTGTGAGCATCGTCCTCCTAGAATGCGATATGTAGTAGATACTCAAATAACTCCATTGATACATGTATAATAGGAATATTCGGATTCCTTTAAGGGTCTTGTCATTCAATCTTAGCAACCATAACCATATTCACTCTCTTCCTCAACACAAGATCACAAAGAGGTGTTCTTTAGTTTGGTATATGATGAGGACCATCCTGATACACCACCATCAGTCTTTGTACACAATTAGGAAGTAGGGGTCAAAACAATATCCTATATGGACATGATGATGTGTTCAGTACTATCCCCAAGAGATGACCTAGTATGCCACAGATTCGTAGTTGATACAAAGTTCTCTCCACCACCATGTACTCTTCCAAAATAGTCCACATAAGTGAAATTAGCAGTCCCTCAGTTTTCCCTAGTCGAGGAATGTGGAAATCAGATGTGGGTTCCCACTTTTAAATGGAGAATCTTGTGGTAAATTCACATGGCGGAAAATTTTCCCGAGATTTTGTGGCCTATTAAGACTCCAAAACATAAATGTTATTGAGTCCCTCACCTAGGATGAAGTCATTTTTTTCTAGTAAACTCTATAGTTGATGAATTTCCTCCTTCATAATTGATTGTTGGTGTACCCAATGAACCATGATAATTAGGATGGTATCATCTAGTAGTGTCACATGGTTGACCAGGATGCACATCCCATCGCTTAGGACCCTGCATCACCTAGTTATCAATATACCCTCAGGAATTGATGTGTCTAGAGATTTATTATCCTCCATAGGATTATTGATGAGGTTACCCACACAACTAGATCCATTTTTTGGTGTAGTATGTTAGTATTCACTTTAGTATAATCCTTCGTAAACCCAAAATTTCATGTGATATTAAGGATGTTCCCAAGGGTGTGGTCATAATGAACATATATTACCTTCATCAACTCATGTATAAGGGTGATAAGGTAGGGATTGATTAATAATATCCACCTACTAGGGTAATTTAGTAATAACATGACACTCCTACATGCATTATAAATTACCAAAAATGACAATTTCTTGGCCTTGTAGAACCATGGGAGTCATTTCCTCTCACTTGAGACCTCTACAAGGGTAAATGGCATGTTGGGGCCATCAAACCCTCTCACCCTTCTAGTTAAACATAGATGACACAGGATGATCCTGAAATGTCTGAGTTTCTCAAACCACTCACATAATAAATTAAGCTCATTGATGGGATCCTCATTGGGAAACTTGTAGATAGACATCTAGATTATAGTGATCCTTAGTAAGACCTATTTCATTCTCCATTGGGGTTGTAGCGGAATCCATACATTCTTCTCGGTGAAATTACTATAATTTATCCTAATGACCATTCCCTTCACGAAATGGCAGGGGATATATTTTATGAAAAATGTAAATTGTATACATCGCCAAATCCAGGTGAACTATGTATGAATTCTCCTCGAGACCCAACTCATGTTGTTCTCCTAGCCGTTCTTCAGGTTGTTCCTCCAGTCTCTCCTTAAGAAACCACATCACAAGTCATCACATTCACTCCACGATTCAATGGGACTACCTATCATGTTAAAGTTACTTCCAATACACCAGTGGTTAGGAATCCTCATGATGATAGAAATCCTCACCAAGGAGATATGATGGCATCTCCCATTTCCCACACAAAGGCCCTTGAAACGTGATAGGTTGAAATCCTTCTTGATGGAAAGCTGTATCGAGTAAGGGTATATGATATGATGGAACCCACTGGATTTTTTGGAATCCCACATTCTTCCCATTAAATTTTATGGGAGACTAGTTGTAGCATCTATATGACATTTTTTGAAAGTTTAGACCAACGATGGAATCTTTAATGCAATAGGAAGCTGCTAAGCATTATTGATTCGTACAGACACTTGAAGGTCATGCATTCATCTGGTCCATCTAGTTACCCATTGGGTCTATAAATTGTTAAGAAGATATATATTGGTAGTTTCTATATTAGTTCCTCTCCACAATGAAAAAGACTCATATTTACAAACTCTTCACGTGAAATCAATGTACAGATGAGTGAGATGATGACTTTTTCGGCGGGAGGAAAAGACTCACATATTCTCTCGACATGCCACTAACATAGATAATGTTGATGAAGATGTGTGTTTGTAATGTTATGACCTAATTGGTTCCCTCTATTATCACATAGAATATTCCAAGTGGATTCCAAGATTTCATGGACATGGATAAGTTCCTAGAGGAATCCATGCAGCATGACAAGATGTCTTGCCCAATGTTTCCCACATGTACTGCAAGGAGAGCCACCAAGGCCAAAACTATTGTTTCTTCATAGGTAGAGGCCCCCCAAAAAATACAATTTTTACAACAAGAGTTACATCCATATCCTCTTCAAGGAAAATATCCTTAGGACCATCATTTCCCACCACAAAATTGGATTGTGACACCTCATCATGCAATGCATCTTAAGATAGGAAATCTGGTTATAGCCTCTTGTTAGGGCCCGCACCATCATTAGGGAAAGGTTAGCAGATCCCTTTAATAAAATAGGGTAACTAGACCATTGTTTTATAAGGCTCTATTCCCCAGATATTTTTGATGAACCTTGGATCATGGAACCATGATGTTTCCCATGTTTATGAAAATCCTAACAAAGATTGTGAATGTGAAGTGTAGGAAGTCACCAGCTATGGGTCTCAGAAGTATGATGATTAGTTATACTGCAAACCAGTTTCTCACACCCATGGTGTCATTTGTGCCTTAATGGATCATTATAATCCTATCGATGTAGTCATGCCTCCACCCACTACCACTTCAGCATCCATTTATTAGCTTTCTTCTTCTCATAAGAGAAAGGGATGACAGTGCAAGGGAAAGAAAATACCCATGTCAATTATAAAGCCATCCCATACTCTTGGAGGATTTTTCCCCTACATATGGGGATCACCAATAGATATAAACTTTTTTTATAGGATTACTCATTTGATGATTAAGAGTATTACTCAATGAATACCACTGAACTGTTGGACCCATACAGGGATCCCAATGTTGAGGAAGGTTAAGAACGACCTCCCAATGTTCATGGACCATGCCATCATCAATAATGTCATACTTATTTGAGTCATTTGAATGATCAAGCCAACATTTCTAGACAAATTGTACTTTTCACTGAGACATGAAATCATACTCACTGTAGATTTTGGAATGTTCTTTCCCCTCATCATGTATCGTCATATTCTCTATAACTAAAATTATTATTTATAAATCATGTAGAACCGCCACAAACACACAATGATCAATCGCATACAATTGTGTCTAGACCTCAATCATCAGATGGTCAGACATGGGTTGTTTTACATGGTTCATCTAATGAGTAATGGGATATCCCCATCACCACCCATAATCCTTCCGCTCGATCAGCAACACCCATTATACCATCATCTACATAGAAACTTCCTAGCAGAATAAATGTGTTCCTCACATGGAATTATAATGTTCTTAATCACCTTGAAAATATTCCAGAAAATCTATCTATCCTAGAGGATATATTCCTATACAAATACATGGTTGAATTGAGTGTGGGGAATGAAAAGACATTGTCTCATTCTCAAGAAAAGATGAATGCTCTCATGTGTATAGGAACATCCAACCATAGTACATAACAAGATAGTATAATGTCATAGAAGTATGTTTCAATATTTTTAACACATGTCATGGGATCTATCATATCCCGACCCAGATGGTCTATAATCTTGGACAGTTTGAAGCATATCTGAGTCCCTTTGACATGAAAATTCAATGTTACGATAGAACTTTGAAGAGTTCATGTGGAATGATTCTCATGAAAGCCAAGTTTGTTGACCTTATTTCTAGAAGGGAATTCATGGCCATCTTATAGGATACTTCCTACAATGTGCTTAGGGCTAGGCACTAGCTCTATCAGAATGAAGTAGTTCCCTCCTCATTTCACCAATTTCTCAAGTACTCCCTTGAAGGTAGAATGAGAATACACTATGGTGATGCATATCCATTTACCTCTATTTAATCCCTCTATTTATACATTGACTATTACAAGATAAATTAAAAGATAGTTTAAACCAATGAGTTTGAAAAGACAAATCATGCAGCTGGCCCATTGATAGTTGTGGACGATGCATTCATCCTCTAGATTCAATAGTTGGATGAAACAACCCCATACTTGGGACACTGCTTTTTGATTTCTATGATGAAGGTAATACATGTTCCTAGGTAAAAGGGACTTTGGAATATTACCTCATATTCTTAAATAAACCAGGCTCAGGTGATGCCGATACCCCTAACCCCTGTTACGTATCAAATTGTTTTCCCCATGGAAATAGATGAACACCATACCTACTTGTTCTTCCAAGTTAGTTTTAGTCTATACAGACCGAATCACACCATTTCATTGATATCATCAATCATGGGCCTCTCAGTCAATGGCCTGATGGAATTCAATCAAAATTATATGTCACCATGATTTGAATAGTGTGAGATTCTCCCATCGATGGTTCCACTACTGCTCAAGTAGGCATGAGTGTTTAGGATACATCCATTATATTGGATTAACTATCTCCTCCCATCGATCATCTAATATTAGATTATGTGAAAGACTAGGGATACGACCATCCTACAGATGAAGAAGGATTTTTTACTACTATCCATGATTTGGTACATGTAAATATCAATACCAAGTCATACCTGAGGCCAACACTGAACATCATACCTACGCCACCTAAAGAACAATAGTTGTATGTGGATTCCTTGAAGCATTATCATGATGTATTCTCCAGGAGTGATGATGAGATGTTAGGACTAGACCATCAGGTATCTATCCACCTCATTGGTCTCCATGTACTTCTTCATAGTTTCAAACAACCTCCAAGAAAAAATACCCTCTCATGGTGTCATGGTTGAGGTTCATGTTGATACGATCCTCAAATATTGCATAGTCAAGGAAGAATAGTACACAAAAGGGGTTTCCATCATCATTAACTTTATGAAAAATAAATGATAGATCATAGTATACATCGAATTCCGAGATCTTAACCATCATAGTCCAAAGGAAAATCGTACCCTTCCTATGAAAGAGATGTTTATTGATGCTGTTATTCGATTTAAATCCCTATTCTTCATGGATGGATATTCTGAGTATAATCAGATCTCGATGTCCCCTAAATATGAATATTCCACTACCTTCCATACACCATAGGGAAGTTTCATCTATCATGTTGTTCCCTTCGAGTTAATGAATGTGAGAGATACCTATCAGTGTGATATGGATTGTATATTCAAGAAGATCATCAAGATTCTACTAGAATGCAATGTGGATGATCTGGTGGTAAAATCTCATGAGTTTCAGGACCATCTTAGATATCTTGAGAAGGTGTTCAATTTACTACAATCCCTCCATCTAATGATGAAGCCCTTGAAGTGCACATTCAGTGTTACCTGTTGGATGTTTCTTGGAATCATCATTAGATATAGAGGTATAAATATACCCTTAGAGAAGATCAAGTCTATATGTCAGATGCCCCATCCTAGAAACCATGTAAATCTCCATGTCATTAAATACCACTTCACCCATATACACTTATTCATTACAAATATGGTTGGTAAGTGTATTCCCTTTTCTAGGCTCAAGAAGAATGGTTTTTTATACCAATGGAATATTAAGTTCTAGGACACTTTCAAAGATCATGTTATATCTACTCCAGCCATTGGTTCTGATTCGACCAATATAAGGGAGGCCACTAGTTTTCCATGTGACCTCCCTAGAATGATCCCTTTACATCCTTATCTCTTAAAAGAATAATGAATGGACAAATATTGATTTATAATATCTCAGTTGCATGCTCCTTGAAGAAGATGCAAGATATTCCTCAATCAAGAAGAACTACCACATGCTAGTTTTTGTATTGTAGAAGTTGCAGCATTATTTTTATTATCATACGATACAGCTTGTGTCCCGCATGGATCCGCTAAAGTATATAATGAACGACCCTATGTTGAAAATACATCTAACTTCATGGGAAATGATCATTCATAAGTTTGACATCATATTTGTTCTATATATGTTTTTCATGATTCAGGAACTGGTATACTTTCTTGGTTATCATCCATCCAGCGTAGAGAATTACATGGATATTTCATTTCCAAATGAGTCCATCCTCTCATTGGATTAGATGATGTCATGTTGGCTGATGCATTTTGATGGTGCATTTCTAATCTCAACAGGATGAAGACTCAATAACCCTAGACTCAATAGAGTAGTCCTGGGTATTTTCTTCACAATGAATATAGAGGATGTCATACACTTTTCATTCCTGTTATACGATGGATGCACCAACAAAAATATGGGGTATCAAACCCTCCTCACTATTCTAGATCTAGCCCTCGAGTTTGATGTTACCAATAAACATGAGAAGGGGGACTCTGAGCTAGTAATCAAGTAGTTCAATTGTGACTACGTCATTAGGAAGCTAGAGCTTGTACCACTGTTAGAGCGCACTCTCCAACTGATGGTCGTGTTCTCTTCTCGACCATAGGTCAGCAAATTCCATGGTCCCAGAATTATGAAGATGAAGACTTGGTCATTATTGACACATATATTACAGATCCCAACCAAGGAGACATGTTTATCGATGTGGTTTATCGAAGTCTCATCGCTCCTGTCACCTTTAATGATGATGAAAACCCGCAGGTAATCCAACTTATCACTGATGCTTAAAAATCTGGATAATAAAATCCTACTACAATGAGGGAAAACACCTATGATTGGAAAAATCCTTTTTTCTGTTCTTATAGCATGAAGATCTTCCAAAATAAAAATCCGAGCATGAGTGAATCAGTCGGCGTGCAGTATACTTTACCCTCTAGAGTGGTCCCATCCTTGAATAGATCCACTAAAAATGTGGGATTTATTGAATTATAAACAATTGGATTCAACTAGGAGAGGTTTTATATGTTATATAGGATGTTCATGCCTACTATTGTGTGGCTTATCAGGCCTAATTATTACACTGTCACCATATTTGGAGTTTTAGATACTTTTGGGCCACTAGTTTGTGAATGCATCGGGTTTTCCAAGAAGTTCCATACATGTCAGATTTCTTCCAACGTTGTGCATCGTCTCTCAGAGCCCCTTCATACCATAATGTATTCTTGGGCCTCTTTGGTCTACAGACTCGATTTCATGGGACCATATCTACTAGTTACAGATCATGAATGTTGGTTTATTCTAACCCCGACATATTTTTTCTCAATGCGGGAAGATGAAATTACACTCATGGAAGTTAAACCATTTTCAATTGTCGAGTTCATGAGTTCAAATATCATCCATATATTTGGATTCCTTCAATCTATTTTCTCCAAAAACAAATCCAAATTCTGAGAAGCTGAGATGAAGCAATTGTACAACAAGTAAATCTTCTGGACTAACCACACTTCACTCAACTATGTACTTTAAAATGGAATGATCAAGGAACTAAAAAATAACCTCTCTAATATAATGTTGAATATGGTAGGCCAAAATAAGAAAATGTAGCTATAAAAACTCTCTATTTTTCTCTCGTATTATCAGATGAAAAATCCAAATTCCACCCAAGTGATTCCATATTCCATGTTGTATGAAATAGAGGCAGTTGTACCCATCAAGATTCAGTTTCCATCTCTCCTCATGGATATCTATGATTATAAGACATCAGATGATGTAGTATATGATTGTTTGGATAACTTGAATCCCATAGCAATAATAAGCTCCGGGGTTTAAATAATCTATAGAGGCACCATAATATGATACCTAGTTCTATTACCAAAAAAAATCATCACCACTCCTTCCTTCAAGGTGATACTATATTGGATATATGGATATTGATAATACCTACCAAGAATCCATATATGTTTTATCCCAAATGGAAAGATCCCTATATCATTCACAATGTTTACTACAATGATTTATATTCCTCGTCTACCATGGATGGTGAGCGAGTCACTCCTCCTACAAATTCTATGTTCCTCAAGTAGTACATTGAATAATATTCTTTTTTTAATCCAAATTACAGTATGTAAAACTACCAAACACCACCATACCACATGGCGTTAAACATCACACAACTCTCCTACATGATGTTAATCTGCTAGTGTGTCCTACATGATGATAAACTATACAATCACCTAATGGTCTGAGCTCGACGACCTTAAACTATGATCTTATTCATCCCAAATGACATTAAACTGCATGATCTTCATGAATGGTGTTTTTCTTGATTCCATCCCTATCAAGATAAATAATGATTCTTGCCCATTTATTCTCTAAGCCCGACCATAGAACCGCGATTTCAAATTTTCATCCCCATGCCGTAAGTTTTATCTTGGGATTGTGTCGTGCTATGTTGAGACCTCCTCAGTCCTAATTCCCATTGGGTTGTATTTATGGAACCACCCTACACACCCATATATTGGTTGTTTCCACCTTACGGAAAAAAATAATGACCTTAAACTAATATGTTCTTCGTCCTCCCAACATGATGTTAAACTACAGTGAATTCCAGTACTATGTAGGGATTCACTCCCATCCTAGTGGGATACAAAAGAATACTCAGACACTTTTTCTTCGAGGCCATCCTAGGTTCATCACCCCTTTCCTATTTAGGATATTATGTACGATGATGAATTGACTTTCTATCATTCATGTATGGCTTGTCACCACATATTTATATATAGATCCATTAGAATAACACTTTATGGCCTGAGTTCTAGGATCTTAATCTAATATATATTTCATCCTTCCAGATGGCATAAAATTTCTTGGAATTGTCTTGAGTGACATTAAACTACATTAACATTATGGTCATTTTTTCATTATCTTAAAAGTAAAATGACCATTTCTCCTACTTGATGTTAAACTACCATGTTCCACATCATGATAAACTATTGTTTCACCCTGTTTTTTGGAATATAATCTTCATAGTGACTTGATGTCCCCATCTAATAGGGAATCCAATTTTTTGCTACTTGGACCTGGTTTATATTTGGACTACTTGCATTAGTTGAGCATTCATGGTCCCCATAAATGACTGGTTTATAATTGATGCACCATGATCCTACTGCAGGATCCTCTTATCATGTCCTTAGTCGTATCCTCATCACAATAAACTACATACGAATCAACCACTACATGTGACTTGATTCCCATCCTTATGAGTTGCGTAGGAATTCCCTGGAATTTTGTCTTCGGCTCTATCACACAGTTTATTAACCCTATTATATCCATCATCCTTTTAATTTGGAATTTTATCATTTAAATTCCATTTCTAGGATCCCTATTGATTCTTTTTCCCATGATAAGTTTTTGGGATCCTTCTATTTGGAATACCATAATAACATTCTCAAATGCGTTGTAGAGCAGGACCTAGAGTGTGGGGTTCTTCACGGCCATTCTTCATTCCATCTCCAGGCTTTACATTCTTGTTCAATTCGGTATCCATCATATTTGATATCATATGGGACACCTTAATGGGATGGATACTGATCCTTATGGCTAACCTACCGGCCCAAGACAACACCCTAGAAGATTTCGATTGAAATTTTTAGATATGTCCTATTTTTCGAAAAAGTTCTGCATCTAAACATAATTTTTCTATTCCCATTCCAGGTTATATGATATGAATAATGTGTGTATACATGGTCAAAAATTATACTCCATCATTATACCACCCTCATTATGTCCCAAATATCAAACACAATGATTCACATCTCCTTCCACATACTTATGTCCAAGAGGAACTTCAACACTCTCCTTGTTACCTCTTCATGCACCATTATGTGATGATAATTCATATTAGATTCATTGGGATGTACTTAACCCAACTTCTCTTTTCCATCATATGTGTTTCCTAGGGTTGTGAGGATCCTCTCCACCCCTTGTATCTCACACAATGCATGGCACTCATGGGCTTAAGGGCCTTGGATGGGTTTTTACCCACATAGAAGAATCACACCATTTTATTGCACAATCTATATGACATTAAAATAATATCCATTATCAGTATATCGTGAAATTTATCTAAGTATTTGATTCAAACCATCATGACATTAAATTGTATGTGTGTTCTCCCAAGAACCATTTGTTTGGGGTGGAGCTCCTTTTACTTCACTCACATTGGGTAACTTCATGGAACCACAATACACTGTAATAATTTGTAATGGTACAATAATTATTACATTAACCTTGTATAATATTTTCAAAGACCAATAATTTAAACTAAGCATCCATTTCCAAGCCTTACAGCTTCAAATTGTGTGTTAGTTTTTCATTGGGAGTGTGCGGTGTGTCGTAGATCTTCTCAGTACTCATTCACGTCGGGTTACTTCATGGTACTATGAAAAAAATTTCCCATTGTAGGTCCTCGTTATATTGTCCAAGATCTACCACCATAAACTAAGAAACCCAATGTCTTTATTTCATGATGATAAACTGTGTAACAACCCTATTCCTTACCATATAATGGTAAACTATGTGTTTTGAATCCTGGGTCTCTAATGGTGAACTACATAACACTACAATGACATCACATTAGAAGGTGTTTCCCCTTTGAACTAGCCATCAGCCATTCCATTTTAAATAACTATATGGGGCTTGATTCCATCCCTAACATGATACATAGTGACACCTGGACATCTTTTCGTTGGACCTAGTCATAGAATCATGAGCCATTTCCCCTGTTGGATGGTGTTTCATCCCTAGTAATGTGTGTTTTTTATATAGGTCTCTCATGGTAATGATTCAACTTATGTTACCATATGGAACCACCCTGCACATATCTACACCTTTGCAGTCCAAACTCTATGACCATTAACTATGAATTTTGGCATCCAAGTTCAAATGATGGTAAGATGCGTAAAAATCCTGATTTTATCTCTTGAGATGATATCATCCTTTTATCATTTGAAATCTACCATTCCATTTCCTATATATATGTGTGTCCCGAGTCCTTCCATCATAGGATATGTAGAAATGCCCAGAAATAATTTCATAAGGCCCAGCCAAAGAATCATTCACCATTTTTTCCAAGGCCCCCCTCTAAGAATGTATGGTGTGTCTTGGATCTCTATGGTTCTCATTCAAAATGGTTTATTTACCACACCATGAATTTACCCATTGGGACAGACATGTCGCGACATGAACATAACATGTTAAGAATTTTCACCCTTATCACATGCCGTTAAAATGAATGGGTATATCCCATGAAAAAGATATTAAATTGGGAACCTATTGTCCATACTCTATGACCCTAAACTGAGAACATTTGGTCCAAGAAATATGACCATTAAACTATTCACAATGCCTCTATGGAACATTATATGGGGGTATAGGATTCATCCTTCATAAAGATGATCCACAACAGTATGATTGAGTGTGTGGTGGTATGTGATGTGAGTAATTGGATTACATAGGGTCATTTACCCAACTTCTATATCCATGTTTCATGTGTCCCTTTATTTGGGTCTCTAGAAAATTTCATGTCGGAAGGGTCCCTCTATCAGTATGGATTCATGGACTTATGGATTACCTACCATTTGAGAGAAATTCCATGGAGGACATTAGAATGACATATTTAGATATGTAATTATTTTTTAACATGGTAAGTGGCCAAACATCCTTTGCGTGTACCCATTACAGGATTCATGATGTGGATTCTATATTTCAGAAAAGTTCAGTAGTTATCCTCCATCATTACACCACTGTCGCTTTCCCCCTAATATTTTATGTCATGACTCAATTTATCCTTCCCACTATTCTTCTTTAAGATCTCTAATTTCCCCAGTGTTGTCCCTCCGTGCATCTGTGCATGTTGAGTAGGAAGGTTGAAATTATTGGATTTTACCACAAATTGTATCCTTTACATTTTTTACACTCTCATATGATTGGGAAATCCTTACATCCCTCCATGTTTCCCACACGTGAGTATGGATCATGTGGTCTTAGGATTCTTGGATGGGTCACACCCACATAGAGGTGTTTCACAACCTTAAAGTCAGAGGTCTACGATCGTAAACCATGACATCTTTTGTCTGAGTAGTATGACATTGAGCTACTATAACACATCCCACACGACATTAAATTTTAGTGTCCTTAACACATGATTCTAAAATTCAGGGATCTGTCCTCTCATATGACCTTAAAATATGGCATCATCATCCTTCCACCATAATGAAAAATGACACAACATTGTGGTGTTCTCACATTAGAGGGAATCCCCCTTGGCATTGGTCATCCACCTTTCCAGTTTTCATTACTAGAACACTAATTCATTCTTATAGGGAGATCCGACCTTTTCTTCCTGGTCTATTCACTCAATAAAAACATAATAAATAAACAAACAATAAATATCTAATACATCTTCTCTATCTGCATGGGACAAACTCGCATGGAAAAATTTTCCTTAAAGAACTACATCTGTCTATAATCCCATCCTTATGGAATATGTATTGCTTCCAAGATCATATATATTAAGTCCAAAAGCAATATTACTGCACCTTTTCAAGTTAAACCATCAGTGTCCCTACACCATGATGTTAAACTTCACATAATTGAAGAAATATGTGAGGCTTGATTCTTTCTCTTGTAGGATAGGTTGTGATGCCCAGTAATGTTATGTTGGCCCTAAAAATAGGTTCATTTACCCTTTAGACTCTATTCATCTTAATGTGTGCATGAATCATGTGATCCTCATTTTTAATAATTCATGTGGGGTTTTTCTTCCTACATGCTTTATATTCCCTAATATTGAGTGTTTTATGGTAGTCCATGATGTATGAATTTAAACTATTTACCTTATTTCGAGCATCATGACATTAAAATATTCTCCATGATCCATGTACCACGACATTGATCTATTCAGAAAACATGAACTAAATCTATCTCTCTGATGGTATATTCATTCATCTTCTTGTCCTTTATAGTTTCTGTCTTCCATTATCCTTCACATCTAGACGGATCCCCTAACGGTGATGGTATCATACTGTTTTGTCTCACCTCCAATCCTGGGCCAACAACCAAATGAATCGTTGTAAGTAAGTTGTGAGAACTATGTCTCCAACATGTTCAAAAGATGATCCCAAAAATTATCACCCCATACTTCCCTGGATTAGTAATTGTCCCTTGGATTTGAGTACGGTCAACAGTTCACCCGAACTCTCTAGTCATCCTTTAATCCAAACCCTAAAATACTTGACTTACCTGCTACCCATGTTCCTATATCTCAGTTGGATTCCATCTTTGGGTTGACCTTATATGTGAGCTACAACATGTCTGGTTAACCCCTATACGACTCCATGTTTCCCACACCTATCATGGCTCACATGGGATTAGGAGTTCTACTAGGGTGGGTACTTATTTGGTTGAGTCATATGAGGGACTCTCAGTCTGAACCCTATAAATTTAATTGTAGAGTCTCATAGGGATATTAGGTGTGGTAGTGGGACTCCATGGCCATTGTTGTTTTCATGTTCTTTCCATCACCACATCACATATACCTTCTTTCCGTCTTTTTATTCATTTGTTTATAGTGTCAAATCCTCTTTTGGATTATTCAAGTCAGTTTTATCTACTCCGTTCCAAGAAAACATCAGGTGAATATACATTATAATACACGTAACATGAAATTAAAATTATTTATAGGGTTCAAGAAGTATGAAATTCAACTATGTGAAACATACTAGAAACATGGTGGTAAACTATTCTTTCTATTATCCTCATTGTACATTGTTTAACTACATGTTCACATCCCCATGTGCATGATGGAAAACTGTGAAGCATACCAGTCCCTAATATTGAGTGGTCCTCTCTCATAGTGTAGGTCATTAACTAAATTGTTCATATATTCAATTAAAACTTGGTATCTGACATGATGCATCTATAGAAGGTAGTTTTGATGATTATTTATACAATCCTGCATAAAACAATATGCCCCAATCCACAGTGGTGTAAATTTTAAATTGTTGGAATCCTTTAGAACATCCCATCACACCAACCCACATTTTCCATACCCATTTTTTGGATCCTCATCCTCCATCACGTCTGTAGAAACCCCTAATGGCTTCCTACTATTCTATTTCTCCTCACCAACCATTATAGGTCAATGTTACGAAAGGCATAAAATAGAAATTCTAGAAAGCACTCATGTGTTGATCATGGTTATTAGGCGACCCTCACGGATTTTTCCCCATCATAGTCTAATTGATACAGAAGATCAATTTTTAAATATTCTATTATGTTAATCCTATATTACAATTTCTCTCTCTTTATGTTTCAACTTTCAGGTATTTTGATTCAAAATTTTCATTCCCCTTTGTTCAGATTGTTTCCCACACCCTTGGTATTATCAGATTCATGCACTAAGCACATTTGGAAAGGAAAATTGGATGGTTTTATAGACCTTTCTTATAGGCACAACATCTCTCATCATGAATACTCTAAGTGGTTGGTGTAAAATATAATACCGTAAACATTCAATGATTTTCTAGTACTGTCATACAAAATGAACTATTATATGGTCGTCCCTTATTTCTCACATTGGGAATGACCCATATGTGCTAAGGGGTTAATCATTAGTTTCTTCATGTATATTATTGAGGTGTATTAATTTAAATAATAAAAGCGTATTTCCATTCCCATAGTTTAAATAAGACATGATAGTTTTAGGAGATTGAAAAAACAGGGGCCCTATAGACTCGCCATGTCAATGGAGTGACTCAACTCCACTACCTTATGATGTGTTCCTTCTAAGGTTCTCATTAATCATATGAGATCCCTTTATTATTTTATTCCATAGGGTTAATTTTATCTGCCATAATTAGTGCTCGATCATGTTCTTCATGAAAATCAAACACTTGGCCACTTTTTACCTCAACTGCTTTCAGGACTCCGACAACTAGACCTGAAGTCGCACAACAAGTTCTGATTGATTGGTAACAATGGTTGAGTTATTGGTCTCCTAAACATGAAGGTTCTGTATATCATGATTGACATACTAAATCGTCAAGATGTTTTCAAAATATTCATGACATAAGCTCAAGTCCTGATGTAGTCTTATTTATCATATATTCATACCAAGGTAGTCTCAGATAAGCATGTACATATGTTGAGCGTATACCCCTCCACCTCATAGGATGTATAGCTAGTGATGAAGTAGTATCATCCAAATTATCCTATAATTTTTTGTATTATTGTAAATTAAGTGATTGATCAAATAATATGATCGACTTCTGGTATCCTTTATGTCTGTAGCTTCCTTAGAATTAGACTCAACCATTTCTTCTGGGTCTGCAGGTACATATGCTAGGAATGCAGCTAGGAATTCTGTGGCATATTCTTCCCCTAGCCTCATGCCATCTGTATGGTGATCCATATAATAATGTTGAACATTATAACTTTATACCACATTGATATGCTGGTCCCTTTTGGCCCTACATGTAGATTCACCACCAGCCTCGATTGATTGATCACCAGAAGTCGTGGCATAGTTATATTAGACACTCAACTCCATGAGATCTGGAACCCCTATAAAGAAAGGTTCATTGGGTCTTTTAGACATCCTCACCTGTATAAAACCCACCATGTCGTGTAATCTTAAGATGAAGGACATGTTAGTCAACCTGATAAAGTAAACAAAAAGTACGACACTATGAAACAAGAGACTTATAGCGGTCACGTGATGGATGGTCACCCTTTCTGCATTGTCTCATCATCCTTGGGATTCTAGTACATGGACCCCATATTATATTACCAGTTTGGAAGGGTCCCTAGAGGCCACCATAGCCTCCCAAACACTACTGGACCCTGCAGACACTATTGCCTTAGACGCGGGTCCCGGGGCTTTTTTCTCTGCCTGATGCCACCCCTCATACCTGCCTATATGGATCTCTTTTGCAAGGTTCTTCAATACAAGGAAAATTTCTCTCATGTAACCTATATAGAAATGAAATAGGTCGTTGAACAAGGTAAGGAGTTATATTTTACCTCAATAGAATCATCAAATCCTCCCAAAGAAGTTTATTATGGGTTCCCAACCACACCATTCTCTAGGGGGCTACCCTCATAACAATCTTCCCTCCATGATCCATCTGATTCCTCAGGAAAATTAAATCACACCTCTAGCTGAACAAATAATAGTTCTAATGAGGTTTTTATATTGAGTAGTAGTTTTATCCGAGTCATTATTAGATATGTAGTGTCTCAATATTTCACTAATGCCACCATATCTTCCAAATATTTCTCCCCCTCTACTTGGGATGAAACAAAGTCATATTTGAAATGACCACTTCTTAGAGGATTCATCCCAAACATGTTGATATGGTCCATCATTTTGGAATAATTGAGAAATTTCTTTTTTACATCCCAAGCTTCCTGAACATAAGGCTAGATTACATATTCTTGCATATCAACGCAGTGAAACCACTTTAGGGGAGCTTGGGTGGGTATTCAATGGAGTCCTGTAGATGTTTCCCTATCACTTTGAGTCTGCCCAATGGGAACAGTTGGGCTTGCTACCATTTATCATCTTCCACTCCCCACTGCGATAGACCTTGGAGCTATTGGTCCAGTTGTTGCTGCTCCACCACCTTGATATGAACTGTCCCTAATTTCAAAGTGTGTTCTCAACACTATTCGCCCTCAACCTAGAGGAGGTAGGGCCATTCCCTTGTTGTATTGGATGGTCCATTGTATCTACATTTTCTTAGGATAGGTTGTCTCCCAAATCAGAACATACTCCTCGACTATCCTGTCAGAGGTAGTGGTATTGGGTTACATGTTATTCATCATCCCATCCTACGGAATGAACATGATCCATAACTAATTCATCATGCATGGGTGATATTTTTTATGTAACCCTATGTACACCTTCAGGGATAGTATATTATGGAATATGAACAGCCATTCAGATATGTTTGGGGTGTACGGTTTACAAATTGGTTCACATTCCACCTGTGCCACCATTACATCACCTAGGATGGTCGGGTGATATGATTTATTTTCTTCTGTTACCTTAACAACGCCAATGTAACCTCTCATTAGAAGAGGAAATGGATGGATGTTGAATTCATTTGTCCTCCATATTTAGTTCAGCACTGTCATCGAGTTCAGCTTGGGCAAGAAGCTTCATGCATCATATATAATATCTAGTTGAATGTTCGTATCCAGAGGGGAAATGGGGATCAAGATTATCCCCCACCCACCATGTGTGATTCCACTCATCAATAAAATAAGTGGATTGATTCAAATATTCACAATATCATCTTCCCCTCACTAATGTTCGAAAGCACCTTGAATAGTTTTTCCTAAACAAGAACATCGAGGTTTAGCTGCTACACCATTTCCATTGTTGTTTCATGATGAATGTGCTCGGTCAGGCTCCCATATGTACATCTCTCGCATACAGAATCTATCCATAGATAAGAGAAGATATAAATACAACCAACAATACTATTGGTTGATGCTCGATGTTGATGTTGACCCCCACAACTGCCATTGGTTTTCCCCAAATATTGTCCCAAAGGAACCTTACCTACCTTATTGAACACTCTTGGGAAGGTACAAGGCAAAATTGCCATCTTCAGGGGATCCTTCTCTACCTCAGAAGGCTTCTTAGTAGGAAATTTCTAGAAATGACCAATCCACTACTGGAATTGGACATCCCTGGTAGTCTACTTATCTTTATCCACATCCATAATAGTTCTATCCTCATCTTTTCCAATCATGGAATTATCTCTAGATCCTAATATGTATTCTCAGTGTTGATTAATTTTTCATACACTAACCCTACAATGGGAATCAGATAAATATGGTGAAGGTCCCAATGGCTGATGTCGACCCCCCATGATGAAGATGCAAGATGTTGGTCCCCAATGACCACATACTCAGTATCCCGAGCATGATGTCTTTCAGTTGTTAAATATGGAATTGAGTAGTCCAAATTGCTTCATATAGGCATATCCGCCACAACTCTTCCTAAAATTATACATAGGATGCACATACCAAGTAGACAGAAGCCCACACATCCATGAAATTTCACCCCAAGCATAGGTCCCAATCATCGATCAAAAAATTCAATGGATTCCTTAAACCTTCCTTTAATAGGTTATTAGTTTGTGGGGGATATGTCTCTTTCCATATTGGAGTTTCGTCAATGTTATTATGATGATTGTATAAGTGGTCTTTAGTGATGGGGGAATGATCCTTCTTGGGATTGTGGTCTGTAGCCCTGAACAACTAGTACTAACCAAATGTTCCCCTGGACTAGTACGTCGGATCAATAAAACTTTCCTCCGGGATGAATACTTACTCCCTAAGAATCAATATATTAGCATTATCTTGAAAAGATAATAGTATTTCATCACTTCAGTAAGAAACTCCATCCTTGATTCGTGATCATAATGGATCCCAACATACTCACCAATCAGGATGTTGTTTATTAGATCATCTATTTAGGTATATTTCTTGAGGATATCTTAATATGCTTCTTGGATGACCATCCGTTTTGGGACATTGAATATTTTCTTCAGTTTTTTCATGAGTAGTGTTCATGAATATGGATCACAAAACACCAAATCAGGAATCCCTAGAGGACTCAAGACAGATCACGATGTAATATAGGATCACAATGAATTGCTTATTTATAAATAATTCAAAGAGAAATGATATGATTGTCTTAGATTGCAAAGAAAAATTTATATAGTACATATCCTCCTTAGAAGGGGTCCTAGGAACACATGATCATGGAGATCCAGTATAGATCATGGGACCTAAAGAAATATTTATATTGATGGCCAACTAATATTATCAGTGGATTTTACACATAAGATATTTTCTAGAGGCCATTAACCATCATTTATTGTGATCTAGCTTCACACCCACTAATTATTTGTGCCTTTCCCTTCGAATCCAAATGTCCTTTTTTATTTTGGCTCCCATTATTATGAGAGGGGGTGATTTTTTTGTGGTGAAGTTAATTATATTAAATGGATCAATAATTTTTGAAGCTATTTATGGAAATCCAAGATCTAACTTCCCGAAAAGTATCAATATAGTCTACCTCATGAAGAGTTATTGCACAACTCCCATACCCCACGACTATGTGAGGTATTCAAACACGGCTCAATGAGCCTGATGAGACCTGCAACTTCTAAAGTTCCAGTTAACAGTGTCATCTAAGAGTTCAAAAATCCCCAATCCTTTTCATGGTAACCCATTTTTCTCCATGGAGCACCAATGAGCCATATGAGATCCCTTTGCCAATAAATATTTGGTTCACCCATCCCCCCATCTAATTTTCACTTTTACCTTTCTCCTTCATGCTCCCTTTTCATGAATATCTCAAGCCCCATGAACCTGAGAAAGAAATCAATCCCCCAATATACTTGATCACCATGAATTCCCCTTTACATGTTTTCAATTTTCCCTTACCTATGGAAGGGAATCCTTTTACAAATACCTACGCCCTTCGAGAAGGAGGAAGTCCCTCTATGGTACTTTCTGATTCATCAATCATTAAGCCTTCATGAAGCATTCCTCTTACAATTAATGATTACATGATAAAGGAGGTTCACACTAATTCATTGAGCTCCGACCTTAATTTATACCCTGATCACCATGAAGAACATGAGCTTTCCAAAACAACTCTCAACGATTCCCCCTTCATTGTGAGACCCTCTTATGTGTGGTCATTCATGTGTGTACGCAGTGATTTCTTGGTCCCCTCTGTAACATACTTGTGGCAATGAACAACCTAATTATTCATCGAATAAGTAATATAACAGTTAATTCTTCTACACATAGCTACACAAAAATGGACCAACTTATTTAAACCTACTCCACCATGATCCTGAATGGAATTATTGGTGCCTTCCCTTAAACAATTTACTGTTGGTACCAGTAAGTACATAGAAAAGGTGAGTAGTGAGTCCTCATCATCCGAGTTGCAGTATGTTTAACTACCTAAAATCCTATGTCCACAATACATGAAATGCAATTTCTTTTTCTCATATGTGTAATAGGACCAAGAGGATTAGAGAGTGGATGGGACTGGAAACCCTTTACCCCATGCCTTTTCAATCGTCCTTCTCTTTGTTTTTGTTCATTATCTCCATGTGTGCCTCAGAAAGTCTCCACCTAATCCCAAAACCACCTCTTTGGGACTCCGTTATATAGTAAGAATAAATCATCATATCCTGGGGATAATTCAATTAATAATCCCTTCTTCAACCCTTTCTAACACATCATTCATGACACGATTGTCTATTCTACTACATATTATTATTTCTCACACCGAACATGAATCACGTTGAATTGGATGTTAGTAGTGAACATGAAATTTATTTGTGAATCTGTATTGGATTAATCCCCATATTCCTTCTCCACTCAGGCCTCCGTAGAGAATAAGCCCCATTCCACCTCCACAACTGAACTATGTGGGGTTTATCCCTGTGTTCTAAATAGGGTATGTAGGCATCCTCCATGAGGTTCTATCACAACCAACGGTAAACCTTTTTGTCCCCCACTTTAGGGTCCACCTTTCTTATATTCCCTATATGGTGTCTATTTTAGCACTCCTATGGGCGGCTAATCACGCATAAGCCCCATTATGTCTCTAGGTTGCTGGCCATGTGTTCACCCTGATTCTATGATGCACATTCTAAACAATTTGGACATTGAATCTCAGACACTGGGATACATAGTTAGCCTACCTAAGTTTCATGACCATTGCAAACTTCAATCCTAGTCTTTCCCTCAAGACACTGTATCTTAGGAGGATCATAACTCAACATGGAGGTTCCATTTCCTTCAGCTCCCCATACATGTGTTTCATCCTCATGAGTCATATACTTAGGTTCCTCACCACACCATCAGAAAAACATGGTATTTGATTCATATCCACTAGAATACATAGGAAACTCCAATAGTTTTTATCCCAACACTAACGTCATCACATCTACCTCATCCCATTCATCCCTTCCACTCCATCAATTCCACCATTATCTAACCAAATTCTTACCCATGTGAGCACATCCTAGTGGGATCATTCAATCCATCTGGTCTGCATCAGCACATAATCCCCATTAATTCCATTTCATCTCCTTCTAGAATGGTATAATCTAACAAAGCCTAATCCCCAAACCATCTAACAAACTATGAAGTTTTTGACACATATTTTATACATAGGGTACGTAGGAAGTCCCCATGATATTTAATCCCAGCAAATGGTAAACCATGGTGTCCCCTACATTTGGGGTAATCCTTTCCTAATATATGCTCGTCAGTGTAAAAATTTGCCTTTACTATGTGAACCCATCCATTTATGGTACACACAAATCTCAGATCTGACATTAGTAGGTATTTAGATCCACCCATCTAGTAAACCTTCTAGGACCTACCTTAAAGGAATGTTCCTAACAGATCCACTTTCATTAGTGTTCTAATCAGTATAGTCAATCTCTCCTAATAATTAAACTCTCAGCACACCCCATGTAAAACATGGGAAGCTAATAATAATATTAGAGACATGTTGTTTTCATAATATACCCCACTATAAATGTGGTAATCCTCGAGTTAATGTGCCATATAGAATCCCTACAGACAGGTAGAATATAGGTGTTTTAGGGTTTCTATTTCCAAACATGTCATCGATGCCCAGTGCGACAACTCTCTTGACTGAAGGTTTCTTACAAGACATGAAACTTTGGAATGTCTTAGAAGAAGAAGCACAATTAACTAGAATCCAAATGATATATGGCACTAGGAATGACTTTCACAAACAATGTCTTAATCTATAAGGGATACCCATACTAGGCGATGAGTTCTGAGGAAGAATGAAGGGAAAGAGAGACTAACATCCAATAATCCCATTTAGATCACGGAGAAAACACCTATGAATAAATGATGAATGATACCCTCCTTTAAAAAGTGGGAATTCATGGTAAAATCCACTATCAGAGAACGTTAACATGCACACGATGCGGTGTGCCCTGAAGGAAAGCATCATAAACATTTAAGTTATAAACATTTCATATTATAATATTATATACATTAATCATCTATCATAAATTATGATTGATTATTAAATAATATATAATGATATGTAATTATCTTGCATTTTTAAACATGATTTTATTGACCGACAAAAATTACTAATTTATTTGTTTAAAAAAATATTAATCAGTGAAACTTAAATGATTCACTGAAGATAACTTTTAAATCTATAAAACATAAAATATAAATTCCTTTCTAATGATATCAAAATCCCAATGAATTACTATAAATATGTAAGAGTATAATCTTTCTTCATCAGAATATTTGATCAAATATGAAAAAGTCATAAAAAATGCATTTTCTGTGATGATATTTTTTAGAATAAAATTATGAAAATTTGAAATATTTTCAAAATAATACTATAAATTAGATTCTAGATTCTATAGAATAAAAAATATTAGTTAAACAATAAAATTTATTAAATAAAATATATGAAAAATAATTATATTACAAAAATTGTAATAATGAAATAAAAATAAATAATTTTATTTATCAATGATTTTGTAAAACTAATTTTTAAGGTAATATAAAATTAAATTAAAATAATATAAGAGGTAATATATAATTATCCTCAATGAGATAATGAGCTAGTAAATAATATCAACCTCATAATCTTCAATTATTTTTATAGAACCTATTTTTTAATTTTTTTATTTCTCCATATAAAAGGGTTACTATATAATTTATCACAATGATGTGGTTTTTATATTTTCCACCTACTATGTTTAAAAAAATTATAATTCAATAAACTTATTTTTCCATCCATTAGTCGAGATTAATATGATATAACAACCCTTTCATTTTAATCATTTAAAAACATCTTAAATTACAATATTTTACCTATTTTCCTTTCATATTTTGTTTGTTTCATGATTTGAATGTGAATTTGTTAAAATTTACCAAATATACCACGCATTCTCAATTGGTTAAGTTACATGTTTTGTGATTAGAGGTTTTTATAAGAGGCAATAGGAGGGCATAATAGAGTTTGTGATGCAATTTTTTTATAGAACATGGCTTATGGTGTGAGTATATATTCATGTTGTGAGGGTTTAATTCAATTAATGTATTTTTAAAATTTATTGATAGAGTTTTAGATGTGGTTTTTTGTTTAATGATATAAATATTTGCAGAAATATTCAATGAAGAAAATCTATTCCATCTTGAGGAACCATGAATATCATTGGATGGTTTTTATGTTTGGTTTTTGGGATGTTTAGGACATGAACTGGATTCCCATATTGAATTGGATGGAGACATGAAAAGACATTGTTGGACCAATGATTTAAGACATGAATGTGTAAAATCCCATATTGTTTATAAATATTGGTGATCAAATTAATTAATTAATTCAACTCAGTTTTGGAAAATACCTAGGTGATTATAGAAGTATTTCTATCGATACTTTATCACAATCAATCCATAGACTTTTGTGGTTGATCATTTTCAATACAAGGTGAATATATATCATTTTATCCATCATATACTTAAGATAATATTTTATGGATTAATAGTTGTGAATATTTTTTTATTTGTGTGTTTTGGGATGCAATTATTAATGATTCAAAAATGTTATCTCATTATAAATGAAATTTTATTTTGTAGTGGGGTTTTTTGGTTGTTTCTTCTTTTTCATATTATATATATTCAATTATGAAGCTTCTAGGAGGTAGTGGATCCTCATTCTATCACTATATCTCTGCATGTGTGGGGATAACATGAATTTTCACATAATTTGATGGATACTAATGTTTATATTAATATAAAAATAATTTTCTTGATTTCAAATTGATGGTAAAGTGGTGAAATAAATTTTTTTATTATGTTAAATTTTTTTATTGATGATATTATGCATGAGTTTTTAAATTTATGAAATTCATGGATATTAGGAGCAATCCTAGAAGTGTAGTTGACACATCTATTATATGCTACATGGGTTTATTTTTGGTCATACCCTTAATAAATGTAAAATAATGTATATATGAAAAATTAAATGTTTAATCATGTATATATGCGGTTTCTGAGAATTTACATGAAAATTAATTATGTAAATAAATATAACCCCATCAACCTATATTTTTTTATCTATGCTGTGACATTATTTATGGGTCTAATTGAATTGTTTCTTTTTGTGATGTGTGATTTGTCCCATTGAAGTTGGTGATAGACTGGGTTGTTAAATATGTGGGGTTAGTGATGAAATGGGGCATTTTAATGGGATATGATGTGTATAGTTGTGTCATGGTAGAGATCTATTTTGTATGTGTCGTGATGTTATTTTGATGTATAATGATTGTAATGTGTGATTCTTGATAAATGTTGTTTTTGTGGTGAGGGGGCTTGAATGATTTGGTGTTCCAGCACTAGTTCGAGTGATATGGGTGAGCTTTTTTAGTTGTGTGGATTTGTTATTTGATTGGTTATCCATGGAATAAATCATTATTTTTTGAATGAAAATACATGGGTATGTAAGATAATGAAAATGGGATTGAATTAATTTATATTAATTGGATCAAATGAACTGAATTAGAAATGAAGGATATATTTAAATCTTAGTGAAATATCATAGTAAATGATAGTTATTAGAAGATTAATAAAATATATAAAATGGAGAAACCAATAATTGAAAGTGGAAATGTGTGGCTATGATGGGTGGTTATGTTTGGAGATGGATTTATATGTAGTAGTGGTCACAGATTATGGTTTATGGTATTTTTCTAGTGATGTGTTATATGCATGTGTACTTTATGTTAACCCATTTTGGGTAATGTTTGTATTTTATCTATAATTTATTTTAAGGTATTTCTATATGTCCTCCACCTGAGTTATATAGACATAAATATTCCCAAATATTTTGAGTTTTGGTTTTATCCCCAACATCTAGGATGGGGGTGATACAATAGCCTAGCTATCCATTATTCCCCATTATTACTTTATTAGTAATGATAAAGGATGGAATTAGAGAATACATAGTCATAATATGTATTGGTTTTACAGATTACCTACTGGTGATGAGTATGTAGAATGTGGTGTGTTTCATGTATCATTTTAGGTGTGCATGAACTCAATATCCATCATGTTCATGTTATCATACATCCCTATATATGTGATGTGGTTTTTTTGTTTTATTAGTTTTTTATGTGATGATAACTAAGGATGGAAACATATTCTAGACATTGTGAGGAGACGTAATATGTAAGGTTGCATCATTACCCACATTAGTGATGTATGGTAATGTGTGGTATTTTTTATAAAAGATATGGGATTTGAAGACCTTTGACTTATGACCATTACAGAAGAAAATCATTTAGGTAATTGCTTTAGGGTATTTTCAAATTGTATTCCTTTGATATTAGTGTACTATATTAGATATATTATTTTATTATCATTCCATAGTGAGGCTAGGATTGGTTACTCAACAATATTAGGGTATATTGTTTTAGTTGTTAGTTCACTAGGGCATTAGTACAGTCATTTCATATGTGATCATTTTTACTGTGGGTATGATCCCACCTAATATATATTTATTAATCAACAAATGAATATAAACTATATTTTATGTATGTCTGAGCATTTTTTAGACTAAGATGGAAATTGTTATCCTGAGTTTGATAATAGTTGTTGAGTTGTTGTCAAAGGACATGTCTTTTGGTATTTTCCTGTAGCACAATTATTTTTAGTTCCAGATATTTTTATTGAATATTTATATGGTATTGGATTTCATTATAAATTACATTCACTAGTTTCATGGTGGTTTTACCCTATATTATATTCTAATATTATTATAAATGATAATGCACACCAATTGTGATATTTTTAATCCATCCACGATTGTCTCCAACTGAGGTCCTAGGTGAGGTGACACTCGAGGGTTATTATCTCTCTTCTGTATTTTCTGACATGACAGGGGTCCCTTTGGTTGGAGGGGACAATGATAATTATGAACTAAAAATTTTAGTGAATCAAAATCACATTTATGTGGTAATATATAAACTATTTCCTTTTTCAAGATTGAATCGTGGTTTTGAATTTTTTTTATGAAAAAATTAGTAGATGAGGTTTTTCTAATTGAATAACTGATCCCATAATAATCTTCCTATTATTTATTATAAATCCTTTAGAAATTAGATCTCACATAATTCTAGGAATTCACTCCTAACACTAAAACAAAAACAATAAACTATAACTAAAATCATATATTTTCTAATTTAGTATTTCAAATTAGATATGATTTTAAAAACAATATCTAAAATTTTGGAAATTACAATCCACTGATATATATTATAATATCCCCAAACGTACACTCCTATATCTGATGCTAATATAATCAAATTTACATTTATTGATTTGATAAATACGGAGACGACCCCATTTTCACCATCCAAAACAAAAAAAATCAAAAGTAAATAATATATCACATACTTAATCAAGGATCATTTAGGATTATAGTTTTACAAAACATTGAAAATCCCTAACATAAACAACACTCATTACATCTAGAGAGTATTTATTCTAATGTAACCAACTTTTAATTCTTCAAATTAATTCCTCAAAATAATCAATATGAAACACATGTATACATAATTCATTCATTCATGATAATCTGTGGAAGAGAAACAATAATAATGAAGATATTAAATTGTAACATCCCAGGTAATTATAAAATCATTTTTTAACATACTGAAATTAAAAAACTAATTTCACTAATAATGTATAATGAAATAAGGGGTATTAACTAAAATTATGTAATATTTACGAATATAATTTTATTCTCATATATGAATGTATAAAAAAACTATGTATATTTTAGGTGAAAATATGAAAAAATTGAATCATGGAATATGTAAATAAATGTTTTGGAAATGATAAATTATGTGTTGGTATTTTGGTTAAATGAAAATGACAATTTACAGCATTATAGTTAATATAAATTTTTAATATAAATTATACCGTCAAAAAATACATTAATAATTTAATACATTGTTTTTTTATGATTATATGACAACTTAAGGACACCTTATTTAATTTTTTCAAAGGGTTACAAAATCATTTATAATATTAAAATTAGTATTTTTCCAATAAATGATAATTTTAATGAAAAATTAAATTTCCAATATTTAGAAAAAAAAGAAAAAAAATGGATTCCATTTTTTAATTCTTCATGTTGATAAATAGTTAGGGTGAGATTTTGGGATTTTTCTAATATACATGAGTTTTTGGTGAATATTGAAATATGATAAATTACTGTATATATACATTTTTAGTTAAATAAACTTATACATGATTCATTATTGATGTAATCACCATAATATATAAATCCACATAATTATATTTATATATTTATTGATAATTCTAAATACTTTCTTATTCTAGTTCCAAAATAGAAAAATAATGAGTAAAATAATCAAAAAATACACCCCAACCACTGTAAATAACGCCCAACACCACCTATTCTCCCCACACCTCAAAGTCTGGTATATTATGTAATAAATAACCAATTCCATACTCCATAAAATTCCATATATCAAATACCTTCTAGTCTCACCAAATGACCGAAACTAAGTACCATTAGGAAGTTCTAAAGGAGAAGCCCAAGAGGAAAAATATTCTTTCATTTTTTTCATTTTCATTTTAAATTATATTATTTTATTATTATCCTCACAAATCCCCCCATAAAAATGAAATTATTTTCCAATATATTAAATATTATAGAATGATAATTTTTTATTGTAATATCCAATAACAAAATTCTCCAATTCTATTCTTAATCTAAAAAATTGAATGCATCTTCTATGATGTGTTGATTACCCACCTTTGTGGATAAATTATTTTTATTTACCATTAATGAAATAAATGTTGTTCACAAAAAAAATATTGTGGATAAATAATATTTTAATATGTATATAATATCTTTCTAATGTTTTGTAACAAATTTATATTCATAACAATAAATAAAACAAAACTAGTTTGTGGTGGTCGGAGAAACCTTCCAAAAAAGAACAACACTTTTATTATTAATTTTTTATCTACTGAATCATACACATATCCAATTACATATATCATATCATTGAAAATTATGGAATAATATTTATAACATTTCATTCCACTTCATTAGTTTCCCTTCCATTGAACAAAAAATACACAATGATAGAAAATAAAAATAAATGCACCTAAAATAATGAAAATAACAAAATATTATCCATAAATGGGTGAAAATATGTTATAAAAAGATCATATAAGGTATTATAAATATAAATATAGTTCACTAATATATTAATAACACTCATAAAACCATTATTCACGTTGTTTTAACATGTTTTATTTAAGACAAACCCAATGTAAATAGACTTTTATTTAAAAATCCCATTTTGAATTTCTATTTTTAATAAATTCTAAATGAATGTTTTTATGATGAAAGTTTTAATGTTTTAAAATTTTGTTATGAATTACTGGACCTATTCTTGATGAATTTTGGGAACTATTTCTCTCTCACATGCATTGCGTCTGTTTATGTTGGAGGATGATCATAATGTTTACTCTAAGTGTAACTGCGATGCTTACACCATAAGGTAACCGTGAGGGTCAAATTGTAATGTAGTCATGAGGGTTATAAAGGATATGATAGCCATATGGGTTATAATAATAAGGATTAAATTATCCATATCACACATATGTTTTAATATATGTATTCTATGTTTTATTGGAATTTCATGTGTTTCACAAGGTGTGTTTATCATACATTAAGGGGGTGAAGTGTATCTTGTGAAAATGATTTTATAGGTTCATAAAAATTCATATACTAATGGTTCCTTTCACATTAATTTACCTTAATGATATTTTTTACACATCACATATTTTAACTTATTTCTCATAGGGTTAAATGATGGGTAATGGAAAAAATATAAGATAAATTTTGTTAATTTTTTTCTTGCAAATAATTCATGTTTTACTAAAAAAATATGAATTATTAGAGAAATATATAATATTTTAGTGGTACCTATTTATTATGATTTGGGATTTATAGGTATGAATTTTGTTCTATTTCTCTAAAACTGTAAACTAAAATGATCTTTCAGACTGTAAAATCTTATTCTAGTATAATTAACTAGATTATGTAATGTTAAAGGATAGATCCTTAAAGTTGGTATCTAAGCACAGTATAGATAACTTTAGCTGTTAGTATGATATTAACAGAATACCATAAATTATATTTACCATATTTTTTTGTGAAATGATATTTAATTTGAATATTATCATGTTTCATCATCTAATCTTTGTTTGTTCATATTGGTTTTCTGGAGAAGAACAATTGAAGATGATGTAGGATGGAAAAAAGAGGATGATGTCATTTTGAATCAGCAACTGACAATGAAGGGAATTGTGTTTGATCAGTTTTTTTAATAATTCTTTAGTTTATTCATTCTATAAAAGGATGCATCATCTATTAAATTGTACATCAAGAGCTATGAAAAAGGAACATGAATATAGTGGAACATTTTATGAGGAAACACCCTACTACTTCCAGTGGATCTTCTAACATAGTATTGGAATAATGGTTGCTTAAGGCCCCTCAAAATATATTTTATATCATTGGGTGTTTAGATAATCAAAATTCTAGTATTTATTTTTACCATTTTAAATATTACGTCAACGATTTCTGGTCAATGTTCATGAATATCAGAGATATCATGGAGATTTATTCCTTTGAAATGGATGAATTTATGAATCTTTTCATTGAAAACTATTTTCTTAAGGGTGTCCAAAATAGGATGGATAATAAATTCCTTGAATTAAAAAAAGGAGGAACATTGGGTTGTCGTGTATGAAGTAACTTCACTTGATAAGTAATGTATTCTCCAAATATTATTCAGGATCTTGATTGTAAAATCAATCAATTTTACTCAGGATTGATTCCAATATACATAAAAGATTTTTCCTCCATTAAATTCAAGAGTTATAAGAATATTTTTAAATTATTTTAGAGGGTATAAATATAGTTTACAAATGATCACATGTACTTTTAAGAAAAAATGAAGAGAGAGAAGTTTAGATCAATAGTGATTGGTAACAATATACCCATGAAATCAGATTGTAATAAAATCTAGATTTCAGTTTGTCAAATATGAGGTAAAAATAACCCTAGAGAATGATTTAAAAACTATAGGATGTGTTAAATATGTGGTAATTTTATAAATATGGCCTAATATTTCAATTAAAAATATCAAAGTGATGGTTTGTTCTATTCTAAACAAAATATGATAATTGTTTTAAATTTGGTGTGATAGTTCATTATGAATATACATTCCCAATGAAATATCAGAGTGATGGGAAGAAGTAATATTATAGTAAAAAGGTGAAATAAAATAATTTTCCACTATTTTTTATTGTTTAGGGCTATACAAAAAAGTGGAATCACGTACTTTATCAATTTAATCTTAATTTTTAATTTTTTTTATGATAAAGGATCAACACATTCCTTTTTTTCGGAGAACGTTTCTAGTAAATTTGAAATTCAACTCAATAAATCAAATAAGAGTTTAAGGTTGGAATATAATGGGAACTAATTACTACCAAAAATGCATTATAATAATCTTTCTATTGTTTTTTTTTGAATTAAATTTCATGAAAATCTTGTTTTTTCAATATTATAGTTTGGTGATATTTTTATTATGGATTGGATTTCTGTTTATCATGATATGAAATATTTTAAAGTTAAATAAATTATTTTCATGAAAGTGCTTCAGTTTGTATACATCACTAAAACCATTCCATTTATTATATGTCAAGAATATAATAAATTGGTTAATTATGGAAACGAATGTTATCATATACAATTAAACGAAAACAAGTTAGATGTTCAAATTAATGATGTTCCGGTGGTAAATGAAAACATGAATGTCTTTCATGATGAGTTTATAGGTTTTATACCTTATTGAGAAGTATAAGTTAATATTTACATAGTTATTAAGGATAATATAATTTCAATTCAACCTTATTAAATTTCTCAAGTTGAACTTCAACAATTGAAAAAATAGTTGCAAGTGTTTCTTGATAAAGGATTCATTTGACAGAGCACTTCACCATGGGGTGCTCCAATTTTTTTTAAAAAAATATAAATAAGGTTCCATGAGGATTTTCATTGATTATATATCTTTTAAAACATTATATTAATGAATAAGTATCCATTTCCTCACATCTATGACTTGTTTTATCAGCTCTAGAAAGATCAGTATTTTTTTAAGATTGAATGTGATAGAGGTACAATTATTTGAATTTAAATTAGAATGAAATCACAAAAATAGTGTTCTGAAACTAGATATGGAAATTATGAGATTTTTATTCCCTTTGGTATAAAAAAATACCCATTCTGTATTTTTGGATCATATGAATCAAATCTTCCATGAATATTTTGAATATATTTTTATTGCTGATATTATTTTTTTTTAAAAAATTATGAGGATCATGAAAAACATCTATGAATTATTTTTCAAACAATTAATGAAATTAAGTTAAATAGGAAATTTAGAATGTCCTAGTTTTAGTTAGAAAATATTTCATTTCTTATTCACATTATAATTCAGGATGACCTAATAGTTCATCCAGCCAAAAAGAATTGGTTTTTGAATGTCCAAGTCCATTAAATGATTCTAGGATTCATATTTTTCTTAGAATAGTAGGCCAATAGAAATTATTTTTTTTCACTTTTTATGGTAATATATCCCTCTAACTCTGTTAATATGAAAATGTGTTAAATTTATTTGGGGAAATTATTGTAGGTTTTTTAGTAACTGAAAAGGAGATTAGTGAATGGTCTAGTTTTGGCCATTCCTTCTAGAAATAGTGAATTTGTTATCTACATTTATGCTTATTTGAATGGAATTGGTTGTGTCCCGAATAAAATTGATTAGGTAATTTATTATGATTTATGAAAAATAATCCCAAATGAATTAAAATATCGTACACATTATTTGGAATTAGCATATATGATTTTTTATTTTGAAATTTGGAGGGATCCTTTATGTGTTGAAAAATGAGTAATATATACTGACCATAAAATCTTGAATAATATATTCACTTAGACAGAATTGAACATGATGAAATGGTGATGTATTGAACTTTTAAAATATTGTGATTTCATGATCAATTTCAATCCTAGAAATTAAAACAATGTGGTGGATTCCATGATTTGAAAAGATCATGAATCATTGACAATGATAATTTTTGAACATGACCCCTTAGTTAATGATTTGATAATTGTTGGCTTCAAAGTTGTTTATTTCGGAAATTCCAATATTTTGTTTCAGGTTTCAGTCCATTCATCTCTATCACACTGAATCATTAAAGAGCATAAGGAATATATTGAGGAAAAGAAAATGTATAATTGGTTAAAGTGGGTAAGATTCAAGAATCAAATGTTGATAAAGATTGTATTTTGTGTTTTGGTAAGAGATTAGGTTTTTCTCATGATTCATAGTTGAAGAAACATTTGTTATGTGAAGATCAAAGTTGTAAATATTTCAGTTCATCATTGAATAAATTGGATGTGTGGAGACATTTAGGACTCTTACTAGTGGGTTGGAATGAAAATAAATATTACTGAATTTACAATTATTTTTTGTCCTGTGAACAAGTTAAAGTATAGTGACAACTAAAAAATAGGATTCTTAATTTTTATTGAGTTCTTGACGGGAAATAAAACAATATATCTATAGAATTTGATATAGTACTACCAAATAAATCCTGATATAATAATGTGATTTGTCTAATTGTTGATTGATTGACAAAATATTTATATTTTCTTTCTATTTAATAAAAAAATTCTTTATATCACCTTTATTGAATGTACCTCAATGACATAGTCAATTCACATGGAGTTAGTCACTCCAATATATCTGATCGTGATCCTAGGTTTTCTTATCACTTTTGGAATGGCCATCATATGTCATTGGGAGTAGAATTAAATTTCAGAACAACCTCCAACATTAATTTTATGGATATTTAGAGGGAATTATTTAAAAATGAGAGGATATATTTCACTATTATTCTATAGATTAACTAGGAATTTACATATTGATATTTCTTTAGTTGAGTATTCATATTATAAATTTTTTTATTATAGTAAATTCATGAGACATTTTAAGTCATTATATCGAAGAAAGTATCAATATCCATCATTTTGGGTTGAAGATAGGGTAATGATGATAATTTTAATTCAATTAGTAGTGGATGCGAATGTGAGATTATATATGATCTAGTCACATATAAGGATAGCTCGGATGGGGAATAAATTATTTCAGATAACCAGAGGAAAGATATTTCATTCGAGGTTGGTGATCATGTCTTTAACAATGTTTCTCTAAGGAGATGTGTGATTCATTTTTGGAATAAATGTAGTATTGAATCCATGGTTTATTAGACCCTATTAAATCCTATATAAAGTTGGATGATTTTTCTACTGAGTAGATATTCCTTTTATTTTATCTCAGGTACACAATGTTTTTCATATTTCAATGTTGAGATATTACGTTCAATATTAATCTCATGTTTTTATGACATATGTAGTTCATCTATAAGTGAAACATTCTTATGAAAAAAATCATGTTCATATTCTTGATCATTGATATAAAATATTGTAGAAAAATGCAATTCAATAGGAAACAGTTTTTTTGAGAAACGATAAGGTTTATGAAGAAATGTGTCTATCTAAAAATTCTATGAGGGGTAGGTATCTCACTTTTTTAATAATAAAATAAACATTTTATAGAAAAAATTTATAATTTGTGGGGAGAATCTAACAACCCATGTTATTATAAATTAATTTGTTTTAATTTTGGAATTATATAGTTAAATTAATTATAAATGAATTATTAAATAAGTGTTATTTACAAAATTTATGAATATATAACAATATAATTTTAACCACACCGGTGAAAGTTTAAATAAAATTAAGCATCTTGATAGTGAAAATATGATATAATTATATCATTTTATAAGTTAATAAATTTTTGCGAAATGATAAATTAAGCCTGTGTATTTTTGTCAAACGTAAATGATTATTTATTATTTAATAAATAATAAAATCATTTAAATGAATATATATTTTCATAAAATAGATTAATAATTTACTAATTTTTACTCTAATTATTATATAATAATTTTATGATACCTTATTCACTTTTTCCAAAGGGTCATAAAATTAGTTATAATATTAAAATCAGTATTTTTTCAATAAATGGTGATTCTAAGTAAAAAAATATCTTATTTAGAATTTTTTTTCAAAAAAATCATCTTCATTTTTAATTTATACTCTTCTAAAAATGGTGAAGATGAAATTTTGGGATAGTCCTAAAATACATGAATTTTTGGTGAATATTGAAATAAATTAATTTACGAAATATATAAATTATATTTTAAATACAGTATTACAGTAGTAATTAATGATGTAATAAGCATATTATACAAATAATATTAATTATGTTAATTTATTTAGGGATTATTTTCAATATATTAATATTCTTGTGAAAATAGAATAAAATAATGAATAAAATAATCAAAAAACAACCAACTCCACTATAAATTAGACCACTCAACACTTATTCTATTAACTCCACAAAGCCATTAAGCATGTTCGATTTCTGATAAATTCCATTATCGATCCTCTTCCCCAGGCCTAATATCTTCTGGTCTCACTAATGTTCCAAAAACAATGTCCTTAAAGATGATCATGGAGATGAAGTTCAAGAGGTAAAATCTGCTTTCCTTTTCATCTATTTTCATTTCAATTTCTTTTATTTTCCTATTCCCCAATCAAATTCCCCTATACATGTAGCATGATAACTCCAATATCATAAATATAAAGGTGTTTTTTAATGGAATATACATAATTAATCCTCTCATCATCTCATATTCTTCATGAAAATGAAATATTTTTCCGTGATGTGTCGATTCACTGCCTTCGTGGATGTTATTTTTTAATTCCCTTTTACCACCTTCAATTATAGTCAAAAAACTGTTATTATTGTTAAAAAATATTTTTATGTGTATATTAAAATTTTTAAAAAAATTTGTAACTAATTTATACGCATAACATTAAATAAATAAAAACTAGTTTTTGATGGTCAAATAACCCACCAAATACGAACCAAGCATTTATCAATAGTATTTTTTCGAATGAATCATCCTAATATAAAAAAACAAAATAGTACATAGAATAATTTAGAATTTTGGAAACATACTGACATCTTTTTATTCCACTTCTAGATTGTTTCCTTCATTCGAAAAAGAAATCCATAATGATCCAACCATGGAAACCATGAAATAAATGAACCCAAAACAATGAAAATTACAAAATATTGATATTAAATTGGTTGAAAGTTGTTTTAAAAAGACCATATAAGGTATTAAAAATATTAATAAATGACTATAATATATAAAAAACTCTATAAACCCATATGCATTATGTTTTAACATATATTAAGTTAATCCAACTCTGGTTAAGGGACCTTTTCATTAAAAACCCTATTTTAAAGTTATATTTATAAAAAATTGAAACGAAACATTTTTTTAATGAATGTATTCATGTTTTATAAGTAGTTACTAGTTGTTGAATTTTTTTTCTATATAGGTTGGGACTAATATATCCCTCCAATTCATTATGTATATTTATGTTTGAGGTCAACTGTAATGGTTACCCCAAGGGTTACGTTGATAGTTACTCCATAAGGTATCCATGGTGGTTACATTTTGAGGTGGTTGCGAGTGTTAAAAAACACATGGTTTATAAGAGGGTTATAGTATCAAGACATTAATTGCCTATGTTACTAATAAGTTTTTATTTATATTTTCTATGTTTTATGAAAATCTCATATTTTCGTATTCATTATATATGATACATTAATGGGAATAAGTATATATTGTTATAATGAAATCATTTGTTTGTATGAATTGATAGAATAATGGTTCCTTTATATTTTTTCCCTTATTGAGACTTTTGTACTCATCCCAATGTTTAAATTATTATTCAAAGGTTCAAGGATGTGTAAGAAAATAGAAGAATCTATAACGAATGATATTATGATTTTTCATGAAAATATTCCATGTTTTATTTAAAACTATTGTATTATGTATAAAATGGATATTATTTTGGCAGTGAGGGTTTTTTTTATGATTTTGTAATGATATGCCTGAATTATGTATTATTTATCTAAAAATATAAACCTAAAAGATATTTGGGAATATTGTAATTGTATTCTATTTTAATTAACTATTTTGTTTAAATTTAAGGGTTGGGACATTATATAAATGCTCTGTAAGCGTAAACATAATAATTAACAACAAAATGACCTTGTGAGCATAAGAAAAGTAAAAGGGTATGTTGTTATAATTAGTGTGAATAATCATAATATAATAATATTCCTCCCTATCAATATATAGACCATCAATCATGAAACATTAAATAAGTCCATAACAATTAAAAGAGTAATGAGAATAAATAATCATAATACATATGATATCAATCATGATCTATGAAACATTTAAAAAATCATTTCTTGAATATTATAAAAAATTCATCGAGCATTTTCTCCATATCACTCTTACAAATAGAATAACCAATATCTTATACTTCCACATCTATAGTAGATAATACATTGGAGGTATATCATGGACCCACCCATACAAAGCTAATCACAAAACCATATATTCTTGATTAATAATGTTACTATTCATCCTTGGTTTAAAACAGGACCAACATTACCTGGATTATAAAGGAATCACCCACTAGTATAAACAATTTCCAAGAACCGTGTCACAGATAATGTACATATATCATTTATTTTAATATAAAATATTTAAAACAAACATTATTATTTTCAAAACATGAATAAATTGTGGAAAATAAATGGGATTCATATCAATTTTATAGAAACAATTTTAATCCATATAAATAACAAAATATTTTTTAATAATTAGAAAATATCATCATTATATAATAAGTAACAAAAATGTATATTTATCTTGATGAATAACATTGTCCTTAAAAGATCATTTATTTTTTTATTAAAAACATAATCATTTTTTAAATAAGTTTTAAAAACTATAAATTCACAAAATATATCCAAAATAATTTTCATTAAAAACAATGTTAGAATCATATAATAGAAACATCATGTCAAATAATTGACAGTATAATGAGAAAATATCTTCTTATTAGAAATTTTAAAAGTGGACATTATTTTTGAGACATTTTTGAAAAAAGGTGTAAAAAGTTACACATTTAAAATTATATGAACATCATTTTTAAATACTTTTAAAATAATTATTAGATTATATAATAAATTTTTATTAAATAATATATTTGTAGAAAAATTTATTTCTTAAAACATTTTAGATAACATGGATATATAAGGGAGAGATACTAGATAATAATGAAAATTAATGATTAGTATCACTTACGCTAGAATTTAATGACTTTTCATTAATAAATAAGAGAGGAAATATACATTATAAAAGTGAAACAAATTCATAACCTGAAATGAATATATGAAAAGTGGTCTGAGAAAATGAAATCATAATATTTCCTCCCAATGAACCTTGAACACAAACAAATCTGAATGAGGGGATATTTTATAGTAATATAATTTCAACATTAGAAACTCTTAAATCATAAGAGTCATGAAGGGATAACATAAAGTAATAATTTAAATGTTATAAATATCAATATATTAATTATGTAACATTTAAGAAGAATGTATTAACTTGTTATAAAATAATATAGGTTTATATCACAAACATATATCATTAAAAATACTTTCGAATTATTATCCCTTAAAAATATCATATAACTTGATTGAGAATTAATCAATGAATATATTATGTTTAAAAAACCTAAATCCATAAAAAGTGGAAATAATGAATAATAAAAATTAGAGATCAATAAGAACATAATCATATCATAATAGATCCAATAAAGAATGTTTATAACCCAACAAAAGGATATTACATCAAAAACCACTATACCTATTGGTAAGTATCATATCAAATTCCCTTGGATGAAATATTTAAATTGTTTGGTGTGAATGAAAATGTAGAAGACATGGGAGGAGATGAATTATGATCCTTTAAAAACATTTACATCGTCAGAGAGTCTATATTGATATATAGTAATTCTTTCTATCTATATTGGAGACTAGAGAGAAATGAATATAAGTACTGAAATGATCATGGTGATTTATAGTGGTTCGAGGGAACATTTCTTATAATCCACCCCACCAATAATCTCTCTATGATAATGGTTATTTAAAGTGTTAAGTAATTTTATGAGGGATTTCTAAAAATTAGTAATGGATTGTGACACCTTTTAAAAAATATTTTCTATGCCTTATAGTTCATTTACTATGAACCTATAATATCCAAAATTTATTCTTAGAACTTGACACTTCACCACCATCACGATAGAGTCTTAGTGTAAAATAATATAGTAAATCAACAGAGGTTGATTTAATTGAGATAACATATTTTCCATTTATTTAGAGTAACAATTAACAATTTTTTAATATTCATTAATGTTTTGAAGTAGCATAAGATATTTCAATCTCTCCTTGGATTCCTATAGAAATTGATATAGATAACAACTGTACAGAAAAATAAACATCTATCTATCCAAAGTGTATCTTTGAATGTTTTTCTTGTCAATATATAGTATATTATGTAATAATAATACAAAACAGAAGAATCAACAACATTAGTGAGTCAATCAACCAGAAAAAAACATATATATATCTCTAATTTGTAACTCTAAAGGAAAAAAACACAATTTATTTACTAGATCACAACTATTTTATTATAATTATATCTATTATTTATTAATATGAATATATTAGTATTTTTCTTAGAGGTCTCATAGATTTAGGGAAAACCAACCTAGAAATACATCTTAATAAATTGTGAATATTTGAATTCAAATCCATCAAATAGAGTCATCACATCTATTATAAATTGAATGGATTTTCCCATGGAATATGATCCTTTGAATTGATCGCAAAAAAGATTATGTGAAATATATAATTTTAGAGACACCATTATAGAAATCATGTGTATTATAATGAATTTAAGACTCCATTATTGATGAAGAAAATTTTTGGGTTTTATTGTACAGTGAAAAACATCACAATTATAGTTGAAAATATAAGATTGAAGACAAATGTATGGTTAAATATCCATATGATTTTTCCTCAAATGCAAGGATTCATCCAAATGTAAGGTTCTTGATCCATAAATTTCATATATCATAGGTTTTTTAATCCTTACATTTTATTCCAAACATATGTATCCTAAGTGATGATTTCTTATTGAATTTTTAGGGTATAAACAATATTTCAAAATTAGTATCAAACACATCTAGAATACATAATCAAATATCATCCCATAGTTTTAGATACTTTTGAATGCTTCCAATATGAAAATAAATATTCCAATAAATATCATATTTAAATGATCCTAAAATTCACATTATTATAAACATAAATGTGAGTGATTATGAGAATGAAAATTCTAAATAAATTAATGAAATTTTTGAGTCAACATATGATCAATAATATCCCCTTTGGGTGATAAAAACCCCATAAAAATTAAAATTAAAACATATAATATATGACACATTTAAAAAATGTTGGGATCATTTATTCCCATCAAAAATATAATTTTGATACATATGTGTCCCCATTTTAAAAATATATCTCCACAAAAATATATTAATATACGAAATTTCACATAAATTTCCAATTAATTTATCTTAAATTTTATGGTTTTTTTGAAGTCAAGAGGAAATGAAAAAATAATTTATCATTTTTTATATCAAACAAATAGACTTAAATAAAAAATAAACAAATAAAACAACATATAATATTGATTTTAAAGAAGTTATATAGATGAAGAATGTTAGTGTTTTTATTTTGGGTTAGATGGCTCATCTAGATTCCCAAAGAAGTGAACATTTTAAATTATATCAACTAAACCTCTGGAAAATTGTTTTATACTTGTCTGTAGATTGTAAGATCATTGAATCAATAAATAATATGAAACAATTTTAACCAAAAACACTCTTAACTCATCACGAACTGAATTAGTAATACATCCACTTCATAGTGTCTCTATCTGACTTCATATATATATATTAAATTCCTAAATGTAATCATTATAAAATGATATTTCTTTGGAATTATGATATTACCTTTTTATTTTATTGAAAATTATTTTAGAAATAGTTTATTTTTTATCTCTTTATATGACTACATATACGTGTTTTGATCATAATACACAATTAATAATTCATCATTTAAATGATTAACTTTGAATAGATTCTATTTAAAAAATATTTCTCCTTTATCCATTTGAGATGATGAAACATCTGTTTTTTAATGATGATTATCTTTATCTATTCAAGAAGATTATTTAAAATAATCCTTTACAAATGAAATTGACTTTTCTAGAAACAGATGAGAAGAATGATTGCATTTTAATTTCTATGTGGAAAGACTTTTCTCTAAACATGAAACTATTGATTTATTTTTTTCTGAGACATGTTTATTTAAACAAATATTATAATTATATAAGGAGGAATAAACATAAATAACATAATATGTTCTAAGAATAATATTCTAGGGTTCTAAAGAGTATGATTCTATGTTTCCTTCTAAATTTTTATCGAAGATTATTCATATTCTCGAGGAGAAAATATAGACTAATAATTCTATATCATTCATACTGGAATGAATAATTTTAAATAATTACATTATTCTAAAATAATATGTTATATAAAATAATAAAATTTATATAAAAAAATAAGAAAGATAATTTGAATGATTAAAATGATATAATATTTCATAAACCTCCTTTTTTATAAAAAACAATCAAACTCTACGTCTATGGTAATATTTTTTAGGGGGCATATATATCATTTTTACATATTTTTTAATATTTTATCAATCTTACAATAAATTTAATCATGCGGTTACCTAATATAAGCAATAACAACTTTCTTCTATGACTGAGAAAATAATTAATTAATTAGGAATTAATTATTTCTCCATTATATTAAATTGTTAATTCAATTAAAAACAAAATATAATATTTTTAATGGAATAATTATGGTATTTTCATCTCTAATTGTATTGTTTTATCCATGAATGATCTACTTTAGATATGAAAAGTCCTTAGATAAAATAAAATTTCCCATATTATTTTGAGACAAACAAATAATTTTTTAAAGATTCAGTTCATTGGTGTATACCTATAAAATGTAAAATATTGGTTCCTTTTGGTACCCATAAGATTTTGGTTCCATAATTTTTAGATATTAATGTCTTGGATATACAAATTGGTTTTTATTAGGGTTTCTACTAATATAGATAGATAATTCATTAAAATAGTAAAAATATCTAAAATGTGAAATTTTATGTTTTCTAAATTGATGGTCAGTAACATAATTTACCTTAATAACACAATAAAAATATTTAATAGTGGTAATCCTTTTACTATTTGAACCAAAAACAAAAAAAATTATTATATAATTTTTTTATCTCCATTACTACCAATTCTGAGTTTTCCATCATGAACTTTATTTTTACACATAATTTTACATAAACAATTTTATGCATTGTTAAAAAATTTATAGGCTTGTCTTAAAGAATATAATTCACAAAAAAAATTATTTAACAATATTTTTCTATATGCCATTATAAATTTGGGAAGAATAAGATCTTATGTCTATGAATTAATCAAAGAGAATCTTTCTATCAAATGTAATAAATTATAATATTATAATGTTTTTTTGTTCAATTGTTAGTGATTTATATCTATCTTAAATCATAATACGATATTTATTTTTTTCATTAGAGGAATGTTGTTTTAGAATTAGAGTTACGAGTATGTGAAGTTTTCACCTCTTCAAAAAGATTCATGACAGATAGAATCACCAAATGATTTGTATTCATAACCTCGGATTTTGTAGTAGATTCATATTTTGAATGAGAAGAGTAATTCTATATAGATTTCATGATTTTAATACCATTTCATTTGTAATTAGAATTACATTGACTTTTTAGAAATGGTTAGTTTTAAATTGTATGACCTTTCTATTTTTAGATATAACATCAATCTTCTTTAATAAATTTCAAACTTTTGTGCAATTTTTAAAACATTTAAGAATATTTGATAAATATTTAACCAAATAAGAAAAAATTGAATAAGGTGATTCAATAAATGTGTTTTTAAGAGTATATTATTCATATTTTATAGAAACGTGACTTTGACCTTCATCTTAAATCTCAACTTCATACTGCATCTGTGATCCAATCAGATAATTCAATAATAATTATGTAACTAGAGGTGATTGATGTATAGAAGCAGATATACTATTAAAAATAGATTGTAACACTCTATGCACATTTAATTCTTTATCTAATTGATTAAGAAGATCTTCAAAAGAAGTAATTTTATTTAAAAATAACTTCCATATCCCATTAATTTGAGTGATGTTCACATCTTCATACATTCTGAATATATTAAACATTAAATTTTTTGTATTATTTATCAGTTTTTAGATATTACTGATTCCTTCATAATAAATAGAAATAGTTTACACATCTCATATGGAGAGAAAATTTTAAAAATAAAATTTACTCCTCACTCACTAATCCACATAAATTATCATCCATTAAAATTGATTTAAGATCATACTATTTCTCTTTTGCATCATCCCATTTATAAATATATTCTATAGTAATTTGATAAATATTTACAACATTATAATTAACTCATATTATATGATATTCATGCAAATAGTAATTAAATATTTTGAACATCCATAATTCTTATCATTTATATAATGAAAACTGATCGTCAATATACCATCTATGTGATCAACCATTTGATATTTTACTTCATCTTGATCCATAAATTATACATGTTATATCTGTAAGAAAGTTATTATATTTATAAGAGTATGATATATTGATTCACTTGATTTTACTTGTTAGTATCATTCTTAAATAATATAATAATTAATTAATTGAAAAATTGAAATATCAAGATAGAGAAAAATAAATGATCCCACTTGTTAGGTCAGAATAAATATGATGAAGACACAAGAGGGGTGTGGGTGAATTGTTTTCTTCTAAAACATTGATGAATTAAATGAATCCCTCTTAATATGAAGTGATTATTTATTTTTATATTAAATATGAGATGGAATTGGAAAAATTAATGAAAAGAACTTGGTGATGTATAATAATACATGGAATAAAGATCCCCTAGTTCACTCCTCCAATGATCTCTCCATGATCTTAGTGATTTTCACTAGTAATTATATTCCTTGGGGATATATAAAACAAAATACAAATAGTTTATACCTTTAATAAAATAATTTATAAGTAATTTTTGTCCTTCTATATGGAACTACAAATATCCACAACTTAGATAAATATACAGACACTCCACCACCACCATGGATTAGTATGGGGATCCAACACTTTAATAAATCAATAATTATTGATATTTTTTAGATAATATTTTTTCTCAATGTCGTAGTATAAACTAATAGATTTTTTATCTTCAATAATGTACAGTTATAGAAAACTAAACTTCAATATCATAAATTCTTCATTTAAACAATGATAGTGAAATTACCTTTTTATATTAATAAAAATGTATATATGAAATGTGTAACTCTTAAAAGTTCGTTCTATCACTATAGAAGATTATTTAACAATAAGAAATAGTAGAAATTACAATAAACAATACTAAGTCAATCAATTAGAACAAAAACTGTTTGTCTCCAAGGTGTATCTATAAAAGAAAATACATACTATTATATTCAATAGCACAAATCAATCTTTTTAGAATAATATATATTATTATTGATTAATATCTCAGTATTTATCATGAAGATCAAAAAAATTAGGTCAAAATTATGTAAAAATACCTCATAATAAATCGTGGATATTTGGATTCAAATTAATCAAAGAGAGTGATAACAACAATTTGAAATAGAAACAATTAAATCAATTGAATAAAAGGCACTGAATTAGCCATAAAATATCATTAAAGATAAATTTACTTCTTTTTTTACTATTTAATGAAATTTGGATAATATCTTTAATTTAAAAAACTTTTTTTGATCAATCCAAATGTAGGATTTCTTCACATAGAGAAAAAATTTAGAAGTAAGGTTTACAAGATACAATTTTTTAAAACAGTACAGTGATGAAAGAAATGTTTGTTCCTAAAACATATGGTTTTATCCAAAAGTTTGTTTTTTGATCTATACATTTCCCAAAAACATATGATCGATTATCTAAAAAGATTATTCTAAATATACGGTTCTAAAATTGTATTTTTTTTTGATTACCAACGTAGGTTATAAAGAGAGTATCTAGATAACATTCGAACACATCATAAAAACTTAATCTAATATCATATAGTGGTTATAATTTTTTTTGAATACCTACAGACTAAAAAAAAATATTCTAATAAATATCATCATAGATATCAAAAAAACAAACATTGTTATTATCATAAATGTGGGTTGCTTAGTGAAAGTAAATGAAAAAGATAATAAAAAAATATTGAATCAAAACATGAGTAAAAGAAAAATGAGACACATAGCACCTTAAATTATAAATGAATCATGATATAAAAGAAAAATGGGGCATAAAATAAAAAACATATAAAATTAATTAGTTTCATAAAAAAATGTGTTCCTCAATGAAGGAAAATTTGAGATGAAGCCCTTATCATGAGTCCAGACTCTCCTTTTGTGTCCATTAACTCTCGTATAATAATATTATATAAATTACTAGATTTATAACCATTTACCTATTAAATAACTAATACTTATTTCATTTATTTAATTATTTATATAAAATAATATTTAAATACAAAAAATTTTAGGACTATGTTATGAGTTTTGAGGATGTTTATTTCTTTGTTTCAAAACTGCCTTGGTATGTTGACTATGGCAAAAAAAACTCATTATTTAAAAATATAAATAATATCAATAATTTTATTGTTATAACATTAAAACATAAATTATAATTTTTTAAAAAATAAATCATATAATATGATTATGAAAATTGATCTTGGTTGTGATCATGGAGACGGTAGTCCACACATATTCATGAGTAACATTTAAATTCTTCAATGAACATTATAGAAAGAATGATTGAAATGGTTTATATTTATAGAATGTTAATAAATTTATAAATACCATATTATTTCATAAATATACATATATATATATATCGTCCATGTTATTTATTGAAGAAAAATTATTCACATCACTTTTTGGATGTGGTAGTGGACACATACAAAAAACTGACATTATCGTTTTTCTGTGAAAGAAATAAAATGAAATATTATATTTTAATATTGATTAATATTAGATGAGTTTCCTTATTATTTCTGGTATATATAATATATTCCTTATTATTATCCTTTTTAACTTCTTGTAATCTGTTTTGAAAAACAAATCACATCACTTCACGAGGGGGTAGTCCTCTTTAAACATGGGAGACATTGTTTTATCCCCCCTAAATTGAAATTAAGTGTATATATATGAAATAATAACTAATAAATGATAAATATATTAAAAATATAATACATATAGTATAAATAAATCATTATATTATGTTGTGAGAGGTGATGATGGAAAAATAATGACATCAGTTCGTGAGATAGCAGTCCACTGCTCACACGAATGATACTTTTTTATCCCATTTAATAAAAGATGATATAGATTTTGATAATTCCATTTACATAATCGCATATCAATATATGTTAGGTAATGGTGATATTATATCATTATAATTGAATAATACTTTATCAAGGGTAATGAATATATAAAATAAAAATCTTTTTTTATGAAAAAAACATCTTATTTTGATAGCCTCATTTGGTTAGCAAAAAATCCATAATATGATGGATTTATGATAGAAAAGAGATCTATGTCATGGTATAAGAAGTATTGAAGGTATTTGGGAAGGTATTGGACGATGAAAATGTATTTTAAGGTGTGAAGTGGGTAGGAGAGTGGTTTCATTTTTATAGAGATTTTATTGGAACGCTTTAAATTTGTGAAATGAAAAATCCATACCCATAATTTTCCCATATTAATAGGATAAAATATTATCCATAATAATGAATCATATGTTATATGGTATAAACATGCATATAAAATATATTTAATACATTTTTTAGTATATTTTATCCCTTATTGTTTTAATTTATCCCATTTTAAAATGTATTTCACCTTGTCCACGATAACGAGTTTTTGTTTTTTCACTATTCATTATGGAAAAAAATTAATCGGAAATATTTGATAATAAAAATTATGATTAAAAAAATATTGAATAAATATTAGAAAATTAAATTCAAAAAATTGGTAAAAATTAATTTTCAACCAAACACAATGATGCACTATATATTGTGGCATTTATGAAGTTTATGTTTAAAGAAAAATATGATTTTAAATTAACACTATAAAAAACAATAAAAATATTATTAAAAAAATTAAATATAATATAATATATAAATTTAGTTTAAATATTTACACAAAATAGTTTTTTTAATTATTTTTAAATGATAAATAATAGTAATTTTAAACTAGTATTCATTGAAATCCTATCATTAACCCAAAAATGAACTTATAATAAAATCACATATTAAGATACATAAATGAGATAAATTTCATTAAATATAAATAAAAAATAATTTTTTACATTATATCGTATTAAAACATAAAGTTACTATTAAATTTATTTATTTATATAAAATATAATATAAATTTACAAAAAATAAATATTTGTCAATATTCACTGAAGAATAAATATTTTCCAAAATTTCACAAAATTTCACCATAAGTGAATTTTGATATTATTATTAAAAAAAGGAAGTTAATATTATCAAATAATATTTATAATCTATTCAAAAATATTATATAATATTTTTTCAAAGAAATAGTAAAAATAATTATTACAATGAAAATATTTTTCATAAATAAAAATAGCTTACTGATAATTGAATTATTATTTAATAATAATTTACCAGCAATTTATATTTTGTATGAAAAATAAATATATATAAATATATATATATATCTCATGTATTATTCAATACTATTCTTACCCACTAATTTAATGGAAAGGTAATGATAGTTATACATTTCATCAGTTGTTTATTTTTGGAGTTGGTTGTTGAATAGGCTATCGATCATAATTATCTTCTTTTAAAATGTAATCATATTATATAATTTCCACCACCCCCAAAAAACACTCTAATAAAGTCAGTCCTCAAAATTTTAGAATTATATCAGCAATCAATGGTTATATATTTGATTTTTTTTTTGAATCCCACTTCCAAAAAACAATTAATAAATATATCTTAAATAGAGCGAAAAGGAAACAAGAAGGTCAAAATGTATAACACATTGTAGATTTATAAATATGAGAACATAGATGGGATGTGAAGACTTGTCAATGGAATCTATTGTAATGGACAAATAATGATTGAAAATGATAGAGATTTTTTATAACAATAAATTGAATAGTCATTTTAAGGTCAACGACCACAAAACAATATACAAAATTTGTGTGGAAAACATATTTGTTTAATAAAAATATTGTCAGAGGGTAAAATAATGTTCCAAGATCCATATATTTAGGATTATTTTTTAGTGACACACATAAACATAAAATAAGGAAATTAACATTGTTGAAAATTTTAAATTCATTTTCTTAATTTAATTCGACTATAATGTAATATTTTTCTCTAAACAATGCATATTCTTGAAAGATTCTTCTTGTATGAATAACTAAATTCATCATTTAAAGGATCACATAACCAAGAAAGGGAAAAATATATATTAATATTATCTTCATAGATTATTTAATACGGTTTTCACATGGAAATATATTTTCCAAAATCATTAATCTTATATATGATGAAATTGTACATTAGTATCCCAAATTCAACCGTAATACCCAAAGACTAAACTATTTAATTCTACATAAAATTAATCCATATATAAAATAACTTCAATGTCCTAAAAAATAGTTTTTTAACATAAATATTTATATCACACCTTTCGAAAAACATGACCAAATATATAGTGCACTTACTTTGAAATAACATTAATCGCTTTTTCATCACGTATCTTTTCAACCACAATGATATCTATATGATATATCTTCCGTTCTTATAATGAATACAATAATTTATATCATATAATAAATTTATTTTATCCATACCATAAATCATACTTCCAAAAAAAATAATAGAATAGTTTATGTCAAACAAAAGATTCACAAATACCATGGCCAATTGATATGTCTCCAAATATGTCATTAATCACCTTAAGATATCATCACATTAATCTAGAAATTTGTGTGAATGAAATTGAATATATGATCATCAATACTATTATAGACCTATTATGATATTGATAACTCTTAATGTAACCTCACATGAAAGCATCCTAATATATAATTTTATCTAAAACTTTTACAATGATACCAACTATAACAACCCTAAACCCAAACTACCAAATCAGGTTCTAAATTCATAATAATTAGATATTTAGATTTCATGTCGATTAATTTGACCCAAATTTCAAAAATAAATAACATACAACATCAATGATAAATATTAGATCGCATAAATACCTATGGAATTTTCAGTTTAGAGATTTAGAGAACTATGAGAATCTCTTACACTAAAAATATACATGACTTTGAGAATGTATTTTCTCCATTATAACAGGATTTTTATATTCGATATTTTCTCATCAAAATTATCCATATCAAATCATTTTATAAATAATTAATGAAATCTTGATAAACTGGCGAATGTAAAAATATAGAATTGTAACGCCCCGACCCCAGAATCCTAGAGTCGGTGCATTAGTATGTATCATTGGCATGATCACAAATGATAATGTCTCAAAAGTCTGATTAGTTAAGTAGCCTTGGAGATACTAGATACATCCATAAGGTTTACATTAAAACATAAAATGTAAAACTACAACAACATTGTTTCCATATACAACACTAAGATCCCATAGATTATCCCTGCAGGTTAGTCATAATATACATTTTTGCATCCTGGAAAAAATATAATATAGAACGGAGTGAGATCATATGCTCAGTAAGGATAACAATATAGTGGAAAAATTTATAAATAAGAATAAACATTTAAGAAAATGCATAAAACTAAAACAAAAGCCTTTACAACATATACTTCATCATAATATGGAAAATAAAAATCAGAGTAATTCCAATTACATACTCACATGGAAATTTGACTATTCGAATAATCACATGCAATATTAATACCCACTCTCATAATAACAGAATTCATAATGCCAGAGTTTCATAATATCATAATCAAGGCCTTTCTCCAAGACTACAAATAAGATTTTGTAAAGGCCTTTTGCCAAGACACTAGTTTGTCTCATGAGACCCACTGATGCATCGAGAAGCTATAGAGTGCTCCACCTGTCACTTATAATGTCTAATGCATTCCTCATATGATAATTTTGAAACATAACATAAATATTCGTATTAAAACTAGCATACGAAATTTCAATACATTATCCATAAACCATGAATGGTATAAAAATAGCACATCCACCGTCAAATATAACTCATTCAATACAACATGGAAGATTGTATTGTAACATAATAACCTCAATCGATAATAATGAAGGATATTATCATAGATGAAAATAATCATAAAAACTATTTGATAGAAATATACCCCTTTTTCTTGAAATCATTTAAAAGTCGCACTATTTGACAAGAAGCCGTTTAAAAATATATTTTTGAATCAATGTTTCCCACACCACTTTGAAACTTTTAAAAGGAATTTAAATTTTAAACCATTATTTTCTATATAAATAAATCCATAAAACCATTTTTAAAACATGGATATTAATTAGAATGATTTAGAATAATAAATATTTAAAAAATTTAAAATGATATTTCAGTTAGAGTTCCTAACCAAAAGAGAGATGCTTGAATACAAATAATTGAGGTAATAAAAACCTTATAATATCTTGAGAATATTTTATTTCATTTTATACTATGTCAAAGGACAGTATATACACCATATAAAAGTGAAATGGTGCATAACAACAAATAAGTCTCAAAATATTATAAATTGAGATGAAATCCTTTATAAAGAAAGTATCATTAGGTAACAGAAAAATTAATGAAATAATTATGTGTGAAAAATATAAATACATTCAATATGATTGGATATTCAGTGTAAATCAATCATAGTATATTCACACATATTCTTGTAAAAAAACACCATTGACTTGGATGTTTAACTCAATGAATGGAAATTGAGATAATATCAAGTCTATATCAATGACTTGTGAAATTATCAATGGAGTAATTATGTGTATCAAAAGTATATCCACACAAAGGGGAGTGGAAATTACTAAATAAATAATAAATAGTCATTCCACAGATAATCTTGGAGTAAAATAATTAATTAAGTATTCGTAAATCCGAATGAGTGGAAATTGAAATTAGCAATTCCCTTACTAATTTGGTAACTTATGAAACATACAACCCATGATAGAAGGATAATAAAATGAAGATGTAAATACTAATAAATTAATTTATATTAAACCATGAATATAATCATTGATAGTACATCCAACACCCAAAAGGAAATAGTGGCCAATATAGCTTGAATTTCATGTGAATAGAAACTGAGATGGAAAACCCTTACTTCATTGTAATCAAACGAGTACTATGAAAAAAAATTATAACCACCAAATGGATCACAGAATAACATTATTATAAAGGGAATCGTGATAATATATATCAAATGGAAGTAAACAATACACCACATCCAATAAAAAAGTGGCGAACAATGAAAATCTCACAGAATTAAGGGTAAGATAAAAAACACATTACTTTGAAGTTTTCCTTGGTCGAGGGCAGGTTGAACTCCTATATAAGGGTTAAATAATTGTTATTAAATTATTAATGATTCATATAAATTAATATTATATCATATATGATCTTTTAATATTTCTTTGATAATAATATCTTAATATTATTGTCGTTTCAGGTGTTAATAGATTCATATTCATTTATATTAATTATTATGTGAGTCATATTTTTTTTATGAAATTTATATTATTCATATATATAATGATATCAAGTATATAAACATTATTTTTAATCATCAAATAAAAAATTAGTCTTGAATGGATACGATGGGGAATGAATCTCATCACGTCCGTGGTGACGGTAATCCATACGTACACAAAGGCGACAAAATCATTCTTTTAATATTAAAATAATATATAATTGGATAGAATATCATATATACAGAATCATTATCATATTATATTTATTATTTATATCAATTAAACATCATTATTATACACATACAAATAATAATGTATTGAATAACAATTACACCACGACGTGGAGATGGTATGCAGTACGTACGCACGTATGGTGACATGTCATTAAAAGGATGGATAAAAAATGAATTTGGTTGTACCCTATTTATAATAACATAATAGTATATATAAGATACTATATATAATATTATATAATGGAAACAACAAAGAAAAATGATTTTTAAGAAGAAAGGAACTTGAAAGATATGATGAAATATTTACCTCTTCTTTGGGTTCTTCCATTTGATTTGATCAAAGGGATCCTTATGATGGAATTATGACTAAATTAAGGCCTATATGATGAATTTAGGACAGTTAAGATGGTATTTTGGGAGTTTTTGGCTAGGCCAAATGGGTTTGAAGGTTTGATTTAGAGAGAAGTGGGGAGTGCCATTTTATCAGAGGGGTGAGGGGAACCTTAGGAAAAGGTTGAAATATTATTTTATAATAAAATCTTTCTCAGTATTTAATGGATACAAAGTGGATTATTTAATGGATTTTGTGGGATAGGTCGAAACACACTCAACCAAGAGGTTTTAAACAGGTTTGGGTCACTATATTATCTTTATCTTTTAGATTTAACTCTTAGTTAACTAGTTTGACATTTACCATGGCTCTTTATATTATTATATTATATGGTTAATAAACTTACTATATAATTCCAAGAGAAACTCATGGTGTTCATTAATGATACACATATCATTATATAAGTATTTTGGATGACCTTTAGATTTTTAGGAATAGAATATCAATTAATTATAAAATATTTGTTTTAAAATTTCAATTATGTCAATTTTGAAAGTATTTTGTATTTAGTTTTTTCTAAATTCATAACAGGATTATTACTTCAAATATAATTCATCTAACCAACCCTAATTTGTCATATTAACCTATGGAATTTGTGGAATTCATAAAAAGTCTCAAATTACTTTTATTTGGATATATATAATATCAATTATTTTATTATTTTATTATGTCGGTAATTACTGCATCATCATTGTGTCATAAATAAGATAAATTATTTAATGTCTAAAAAATATATATATAATACCATTATGTTGTAAATCGATTTAGATTAATAATTACTATTTATATTCGAATATATTTTTTGTGTATCTATATATTATAAATGTTTTAGTTATTAAACATTGATTTTAACTCTTTTAACTCTTCTTTGAATTAAATAATATTAAATGTCCTAATTTAATCCAAGGGGACCTAAAGGGTAATATTTTATTCCTAAGGTTGTTTTTTTCGAATTACACTTATCCAATTGAATTAGGGCATGTGTTAGGGTAATAATAATATCATTTTTACCCTCAATTACCCAATTTACTTTTAACCGTGGTAAATAAAAGGTAAAATTTACTATTCAAAAAATATTATTTTCATCGTATTGAAGCACATTTTACTTACAGATATCAACCATTTCTCTAAGATTTTTGAAAATCAACTCACAGAAGCGGTAATGTTACGTTTTATGTAAATTTTCAAATGCTCTTTGGAGGTGGGTAAAATACGGTAAAATGTTCAGTAAAATTTTTATATAACTAAAATTATTATAGACTGAGTCCAATGAATTACATTGTACTTATATAATAATAATGTATCTATTTTGAACTAAAATAAATTTAAATAAAATAATTAATTGTTTAAATAAAAAATCAATTTTAAACTATAACTTAGTGTTTTCACTGTTCATCAAAAATTGAATGTTTTCCGAAAAATACCAAAAATTCACAATAGGATAATTTCGATATTCCGAACCAAAAATGAAGCCCATATTTAAAGATAATATTTATTAAATTTCAAAAATTTGGAATTACTTTTCATAATGTTTAGTTTTATTAGTTTGTGGTGTGTTAGAACTCGTAGTTGTGTACAACATACACTATTGTATTATTCCAAGAGAAGAGTACAATGGAAGTTTGGAGTGTTACATTCTTCCCCCCTTTTGGAAGTTGTGTAATCGCAATTTTTAAAATCGTTCTTGGGAACATAATTGAAAGTCCCACATCGGAAAAAGAGTCAGTAAAACTATCACATTAATAGAATGAAAGAGAAGTACAAAGGTCACCCAAGATAACACATAGTAGGATTCCATGTAGGAAAACATGGTTATGGAAGATAAAATAAGTGTCATGTTTTGATGGAGAGGGATAGAAAACCTGATCAGGAGAATTCTAACAAAAATAAAACCACAAACTTGTGATGGGAAAAACGGTCATTAGTTTCCCAGTATGAAAAGTAAACAAACAATGTTTTTTTGTTTTAAGTAACATTTCATAAATATGAAGAATTTATTTATGAGATTTCCAAAGAACATAAAGAGATATAATTAATTTTATGTAGAGTTTCATTACTAAATAAATATCTACCATTAACTTAGTGTTTTTCAAACGATGAGTGTTCAAGATGTCTTGGTCACACCAGAAGAGCTAGAATCAACTTATTGAGAATCACATGATCCACAAAGGATAAACACTATATTTACCTTATATTTAGAGATTAATCAAAACCAAAAAGGTTATTACAGGATCAGATGATCCCCCAGAAGGATATTCTTTTAGAGAAAGAAACATTAATCTTACTTTCTTAAATTAAATGAACAACACCTCAAAGCTATAAAAATACTATTCAATAAACAATTGTCCTTAAAATCCTCCAATACGATCGAAACTAATATTGAAACCCAAAACATAGAATAATTTGGTTATGTAGTCTTCCGCATTAAATTGTATCTCCAAATGACATCGACTACTCTTAAAGTCACATACTTAAAAGTAATTAACCTAATCACATATTCTCTATTAAAGGTTAATAATTTTCCATAAATAACCTAAATCACTATAAATCCACAACAAAAACATAGATAAAAATCCTTCATTACTACTAAAATAAATTCTCATAGTATTCTATTTTCCTCAGGCATATAGTGCTCCCAATAGCATGAATGTCTTCAAAAATAACAGTTATCACTTAATCACCAAATCATTTTTCTATACAAAGGGTATTCATTTGATAAGACATACGATCCCAAATCAACTTATTATTGATCAATAAAATCATTTAACTATAAATAATTAGTCACACTAACCATGGTCTTCACGTAGTCCAGTGGTAGGCGATAAATCCCAATCGCACTTTAGTTGTGGGTTCGATTCCCACATCTTTTTCCGACACGACAGGTTCTCACACGACCTATGTGTTTTACTTTTTCAATAACTATATTTTATAACATTACCAAAATGAGATAAATTCCTAAAAAAAACCATAACATAATTTAACTACAAATGTTATCTCATACCTTACATTTTCTTTCCAAAATATAATAACATGTAATTGCTTCAAACCTAATGATCATATAAAACCAAATGGTTTTTATAACTATATCCACAAGAGAAAAGATAATTTTCATATGACAAACTGCAAGGTTTCAATTAAAATAGAAAATTATTCCAATTTAATCCCATCAACAAGGATCACTAATAATTTTAAACATTTCTCCAACCATTTATTTACATATGGCTTCTTATTTGACCATGAAAATATCTTATAGAATAGGGCATTCACTCGGGTAATGTCTATGTCCCCTACATTTACGGGAAATGACTGTAATTGGATTCATGGAAACATTTTTATTTTCATCCATAGAACTAATCGATTTTATTCGGAAAAAATTTACTTTATGTCATTCATTCCCACACATACAGTATTTTTTTGTTTCATTGAGACACATTCCTGGGTGTCTCCTTCCACATTTCCTACATGATGGAAATTGAGGATACTTTTCTACATGGTCTCCACTGATGGTGCTCTTATCATTCATTACCTTTCTCTACATTGTTGAGTCTGGGAGTTGGTTAATATATATGTTGTTGGTCATATTTTTGGAAAACTGATTTAGAAAGAACATAATATCTTTTACACCTTTAAATATTCTATTTTTTTCTCATTTCTACAACCATTACCACCTTGTACATCATTCTCAAATATACTTTGACTTCCTTGGAATCCAGCCATTGACTAAAACCATAAAGCACTGTGTGAGTAACAATATTCATAAAATCATTTAGATAATATCATGACACCATATATTCAATTTGAAACACCTTTGGATAATCCAAGGTCATTTATTGTCATCTTATATTAAAATCATTCTAACCAGTTTGTAACGAAAATTTAATTATCCTAAGCATATCCCTCGAGAGTGTCGTAACCTAGAGTGCAGTAAGGCCCATTTTCATGCACCAGTTCTCGTTTGAGTCTAGCTCAATGTAGTGTTTTTGGATTTTACCCCCAGTTACATATGTGCCCGAGACACCTCTATCTACTCGTATCCAAACATAGATGTATTTCTTGGAAAAATCAAATGATCTCTAAAATACCAAACTTTTTGTAAGATCTTCTATACTAATCCTCACAGTCTATCTTAGGGATATGTGCTCTAATCCTAGTTTATCTAAATCTAGTTTCCGTGGTTTGTACTGAACTTCCTATGATACCAACAGTAATGCCCCGACCCCAGAAGCCCATAGACGGTGCATTAGTACGCCTCATTGGCATGATCACAAAAGATCAAGTCTCAAAAGACTGATTATATTAGTTGCCCTGGAAGTACTAGATACATTCATAAGGATTACATTACAACATAAAATGGAAAACTACAACAACATTGTTTCCATAAGAAACACTGAGATCTCATAGACTATCCCTACAGGTCAGTCATTATATACTTATTGGCATCCTGGTAAAAATAAAACATAGAAAGTGGTGAGATCAGATTCTTAGTAATGATAAAAATATAGTAGAAACTTTCATAAATAAGCATAAACATTTAAGAAAATGTATATAACTAAAATAAAAGCCTTCACAACATATGCTTAATCATAATATATAAATTATAAATCAATTTAAGGCCATTTAATTACTCACATGAATATTCTACTAATCAAATAATCTCATGAAATATCAATAGCCACCATCATAATGATGGAATGCATAATGCCAGACTTTCATAACCACATAGTCAAGGCCTTCTGCCAAGACTACAAATAAGACTTTTTCAAGGCCTTGTGCCAAGACACTAGCTTGTCTCATTAGACCAACAGATTCATCGAGGATCTATAGTGGGATCAACCCGTCACTTACTAAGTCCAATGCATTCCTCATATGAAAAGTTTGAAACATTTCATAATCATTTGTACTAAAACTAGCATACGAAATATCAATACTTTATCCACAAACCATAAATGGTATAAAAATAACACATCCACATTCAAACATAACTCATTCAATACAACATGGATGATTGAATTGTAACATATTAACCTCAATCCAGAATAATGAAGGACATTTTCATAGATGAAAATAATCATCAAAACTATTTGAGGGAAATAACCCCATTTTTCTTAAAACCATATAAAAGTCACACTATTTGTTAAGAAGCTGTTTAAAAATAGATTTTTGAATCAAAGTGTCCCATACCACGTTGAATCATTTAAAAGTAATTTTAATTTTAAACCTTTAATGTCCATATAAATAAATCCTTATATCTTTTATTAAACATAGACATTATTGAGAAATATTTAGAATAAAAAATCATTAAAACATTTAAAATGATATTTTAGTTAGAGTTACAATACAAAAAAGAGATGCTTGAATAAAAATAATTGAGTTAATCAAAAAATTATAATATCTTGAGAATAAATGATTTCATTATATACTATGTCAAAGGACATTATATACACCGTATAAAAGTGAATTGGTGCGTAACAACAAAGAAGTCTCAATGGAATGTAAATTGAGATGAAATCCCTTATAAAGAAGGTATCATTAGGTAAAAAATAAATCACTAACATAATTATGTGTTACAAATATAAATACACTCAATATGATTGGAGTTAAAGTGTAAATCAATCATAGGACATTCACACATATTCTTGTAAAACAACTCCAATGACTTAGATGTTTAACTCAATGAATGGAAATGGAGTTAAGATCAAGTCTATATCAATGACATGAAAAACTATTAATGGAGTGATTATGTGTAACAAATGTATATCCACACAAAGTGGAGAGGAAATTATAAAATAAATAATAAATAGTTATTTCACACATAATCATGGAGTAAAATATCAATAAAGTATGTGTAAAGCCCACAGAGTGGAAATTGGAATTTGAAATTCTCTTACCGATTTGGTAACTTAAGGGACATAAAACCCATGAAAGAAGGATCATACAATGAATATTTAAATACTCATAAATTAATGTTTACTACACCAAGAATACAATCATGGATAATACATAGGCCACACAAAAGGAAATAGTGTCCAATATAGCATGAATCTCACGGGAATAAAAAGTGATATGAAAAACCCTTACTTCATTCTAATCAATAAAGTTGTATGAACAAAAGGTAATAACCACCATATTGATCATATAATACCATTAATATAAAAAGAATTATGATAATATATATCAAATGGAAGTAGACAATACACCACATCCAATAAATATGTGGAGAACAATGGAAATCTAATAGAATTCAATGTGAGAAAAGAAACCCCTTACTTTGTACTTTTCCTTGGTCAAGGGTAGGTTAACTGTAACGCCCCGACCCCAATTACCCAGATTCGGTGAATTATTACATAACATTGGAATGATAACAAGAATGATCATGTCGCTAAGGACTGATTAGTTTAGTAGCCTTGGAATAACTATATACATTCATAAAGTTTACATTAACTCATAAAATGAAAACTACAAAAAATATAGTCTCCATAGTCCACACTCTTATCCCCTCATACTATCCCTACAGGTCATTCATAAAATACTTCTTCACATCATGGGAAAAATAAAACATAGAAAGGGGTGAGCTCAGATGCCCAATAAGGATAACAATATAGCAGAAGCTTTCATAAATATGAATAAACATTGAAGGCATTGTATAACTAAAACAAAAGCTTTTTAAACTTTAACTACAACCTAGTATGGAAAAAATAAAATTAAATAATGCCATTTACTTATTCACATGGATATTCTACTAATTGAATAATCACATGAAATATCAGTATCCACTTTCATAATGATGGAATGCATAATTCCAGACTATCATAACCACATAGCCAAGGCCTCGTGCCAAGACTACAAATAAAATTTTGTCAAGGCCTTGTGCCAAGACACTAGTTTGCCTCATGGGACCTACCGATGCATCGAGGATCTATATCGGGCTCCCCCCGTCCCATATTAAGTCTATTGCATTCCCATATGAAAAGGTTTAAACATAACATAAACATTCGTATTAAAACTATCATATGAAATGTAAATACTTCATCCATAAATCATGAATGGTATAAAAATAACACATCCAAAGTCAAAAATATCACAAAACCTTCAATACAATATAGAAGTTTTGTATCATAATAAATCAACTTTAAATATGCGTAAGATCCATCAAAGGATGTTGACATAGATGAAATCAAAACTCTTTTTAAATAAATATCTCTTTCTATTTTGAAATAATTTAAGAGTCATATATTTATAAAATAAAACATTTTCTTTGAAAATATTTTTATAAGCTTGTAAGAAAATCTTCAACGATTTTATAATGGCGGAAAATAGCCGCACCCGCCATATAAGTTAAAAAAACATTCTGACCTTAATTCTGTCGAAAAGGTTAAAAAGGACCTTGAATGGAAAACGACGGAAAGATTCTGTTATAAACCACTTAAAAAAGTCAATGAGGGTATAAATTACTTTAACCCATATTCTAGTAAATCGTAAAAATGTTTTTAAATACATTATTAAAAAACATGGTTGTGGATGATAAAGAAGTCCCAGTAGATTATTACGTGTAAACAACCTCGGATAATGAAGAGATTGTGAAATAAACACTTACCTTGTACATTTCCTTGGATGGGGTAGGTTAACCTCCTGTATAATGGTGATATAATTGTTATTAAATTATACAAAAATCATATATATTAATATGATATCATATATGATCTTTTAACATTGATTTATTAATTATATTTTAGAATTATCGTCGTTTCGGGTGTTAACTTACTCATTTTATTTTATATGTTTTGTTCCATAAGCCGTGTTTGTTATGGATAGGTTGCATATTATTCATATACAGAATGATATTAAGTCCATAAACATTATTATTAATCTTCAAATGAGACTTAGACTTGAATGGATACGATGGAGAATGAATCTCATCGCGTTCGTGGAGACAGTAGTCCGTACGTACGCACGAGCGAAAATATCATTCGTTTCATATTAAAATATTATTTAATTGGGTGTTATATCATATATACAGAATAATTATCATGTTATATTTATTATTTACATGAATTACACATCATTATTATAACCATCCAAATAATAATGTTTTGAATAACAATTACACCACGACATGGAGACGGTAAGTCGTACGTACGCACGTATGGTGACATGTCATTCAAAGGATGGATAGAATACTGAAATATGGTTGTACCATATTTATAATAACATCAATGTATATATAATATAGTGGAGTTATTATTTAAGAATGGTAATAACAAAGATAGAATAAGTGGAAGAAGAAAGGAACTTGAAAAGGGGTGGTGAAATCATTTCCTCTTCTTCGGGTTCCTCCTTTTGATTTGATAAAAAGGGCTCCATAGGTTGGCTTTCTGACTAAAGGGAGGCCTTCTGGATTAAGTGAGGGAAGTTGAGAGAGTATTTGGGCAGGGTTTGGATGAACCAAAAGGCTTTTATGTTGTGACTTAATGAGAAGGGGGGTGCCCTTTTATAAGAGGGGTGAGGGGCACCTTTGGAAAAGCTAGAAATATTATTTTATAATAAATTCATATTCGGTTTCTAATGGCTCAAAAGTGGATTATTTATATTTTAAGGTGGGGATGGGTCGAAAACTACTCATCGAATAGATTTTATACAGGTTTGGGTCATTATATTAACCTTATCTTTTAGTTTTAACACTTAGTTAATTAGTTTGACACTTACCATGTCACTTTGTATTTTTATACTCTATAGTAAACATACTATATACCTCCAAGAGACCTCCAAGTGGTCCATTAATGATGCACCTATCATGATATAAGTCTCTTTACCGACCCTCAGATTTTTAGGAATTGAATATCAATTAATAATATAACATTTCTTTTAAAAACTCTTTTATGTCAATTTTGACACAATTTGGAAAATTGATTTTTGTGAAAATTATAACAGAATGATTACTTAGAAAAAAGTTAATTAAATCATTCCTAACATGTCATATTAACCTATAAAATTACTGTAATTCATAGAAAGACTCAAATTATATTTATTTGGGTATTTATAATATCAATTATTTTAATTTTTCACTATTATGGTAATTACTACATCATCATTGTGTCATAAATAAATTAAATTATTTAATGTATAAAAATTATAAATAAAATATCATTATGTATTAAATCTTCTTAGATTTCTAATGAATATTTATAATCGAATTTATCTTATGTGTATCCCTATATTAAATTTTTTTTAATAAATAAACTTTGATTTTAACTCTTTTAACTCTTCTTTGAATTAAATAATAATAAATGTCCTAATCTAATCCAAGTGGACCTAAATGATAAATTTTTTTCCCTAAGGTTGTTTTAAGTCGATATACACTTGTCCAACAGAATTAGGACATGTGTTAGGATAATTTTAATATCATTTTTACCCTTAATTACCCTATTTACTTTTAACCGTGGTAAAGAAAAGTAAAAAGTTACTATTCACCAAAAATTATTTTCATCTCATTGAACCACATTTTTCTCCTTGATATTAAATGTCTCTCGGATTTTCGAAATTCCACTCACAGAAGTGGTAATATTAGGTTTTATGAAAAATTCTGTTTTTTTAACTACCACTTAGTGGTTTCACTATTCATCAAAAAATGATGTTTTTCAGAAAAATTACAAAAACTCACCCAAGGCTAATTTCGATATTCCGAATCCAAAAACGAAGTCCATTTTGAAAAAAAAAATTATAAATTTCAAAAATTCGGTATTACTATTCATAACTGCTAGTTTGATTGGTTGTGGTGTGTTAGAACTTGATGTTGCGTACAACAAACGCTATTGCATTATTCAAAGAGAAGCATACCGTAGAAAATTGGGGTGTTACATTCTCCCCTCCTTCAAATAATTCCATCCTCGAAATTTCTAGAATACTACCGAATGAAAAGACTCAGGTGGTTCTTCATCATATGTTCCTCGATTTCCCACGTTTCCTCTTCCATCTTATGGTTTCTCCACAAGACTTTTAACAGACGAGTCGTCCGGTTTCTCAGTACTTGTTCTCTCATATCAAGAATCTTGACGGGATCATCGCAATAAGACAGATCGGGTCCCAGTTCTATTTCCTCATAGGAGAGTACATGCGTTCGGTCTGGCATGTATTTCCTCAACAGAGATATGTGGAACACATCGTGAACTTTGGAGAGACTTGGCGGCATTGCCAATCAGTAAGCTACAGCCCCAAGTCATTCTAGAATTTCAAAATGTCCGATGTACCTGGGACTCAATTTACCTTTCTTACCAAAACGTATGACTCCCTTCCATGGAGATACCTTCAGGAAAACATGATCACCGACTTGAAATTCCAAATCCTTCCTTTGATTATCAGCATAGATCTTCTGCCTACTTTGAGATGCTTTGATATGGTTTTGGATTACCTTCACCTTTTCAATCGTTTCCTCCACCAGTTCTGGGCCTACATGTTTTCTTTCAACAACCTCATCCCAAAAGGTAGGTGTGCGACATCTCCTTCCATATAATGATTCATATGGTTCCATCTGAATACTCGAATGGAAGCTATTGTTATAGGAAAATTCTACGAGAGGTAAATATTGATTCCACATTCCCTGAAAGTCAAGTGAGCAGGATCTCAACATGTCTTCTAAGGTTTGAATAGTTTGTTCTGATTGTCCATCTATTTGAGGGTGGTAGGCAGTGCTCAAATGAAGTTCATTATCCAAGGATTTCTGATGACTTTTCCAGAATCTTGAAGTAAAACGGGGATCACGATCAGAAACAATCGATAGAGGTACTCCATGAAGTCTCACATCTTCATCAATATATAGTTTTGTTGGACATTCTAGTGGTAGATCTTCTCTTATAGCAAGAAAATGTGCTGACTTGGTAAGATGATATACAATAACCCATATTGCATCGTTCCTTCATGGAGTCTTTGGTAGTACCATGACAAATTCCATCGTGATATTATCCCATTTCCACTCAGGTATGGGAAGAGGTTGCAATACTCCACCAGGTTGTTGCCTTCTAGCTTTCACTTGTTGACAAACCATACATCTGGACACAAAATAGGCAATCTCCATCTTCATGTTGTCCCACCAAAAATGTTCCTTCAAATCTCTATACATTTTGGTGCTCCCAGCGTGTATAGAGAAATTGCAACTATGAGCATCATCCAGCAATTCCCTTTCTAGATCAGGTATATCCGGAACACAAAGCCTCTTCCTAAATTTCAAAATTCCTTCTTCATACACAAGTGTCTCTCAATCTCCCATCATTCACAGCTTTAATCATCTTTTGAAATTCTTCATCATCGGTCTGAGAACTCTTAATCCATTCTAGTAAAGATGGTTTCGCAACCATTTGAAAAAGTATTGATGTTTCACCTTCCCTAGTTATTCCCATGTCCATCTTCACTAGATCCATGAAAATTGGATCCCTTTCAATTCTCATATTGTTAAAAACTCCATGATCTTTTCTTCTCAATGCATCTGCCACCTTGTTTGCTTTCCCCAAGTGGTATTGTATCGTACAATCATAATCCTTGAGTAATTCAAGCCATCTCCTTTGCCTCATGTTGAGTTCTTTTTGTGAGAAAATATACTTCAAACTCTTGTGATCAGTATAAATCTCACATTTTTCACCATAGAGGTAGTGCCTCCATATATTAAAAGAAAATATCACATCTGCTAACCCGGGATCATGAGTATGATAGTTTTGTTCATGAATTTTCAACTGTCGTGATGCATAGGCAATAACCCTATCATTTTACATAAGGACACAACCAAGTCCTTTCGTCGACGCATCACTATAAATAATGAATCCATCATTCCCCAATGGTAGAGTAAATGTAAGAGCATTGACAAATATTCTATTCAATTCTTCGAAACATTCTTCAAACTCTTCTATACAAACAAATTTAACCCCTTTACAAGTGATCTTTGTTAATGGGATATCCAACTAGGAAGAATTCTGGACGAAATGTCGATAATAACCTGCTAAACAAATAAAACAACGTAGCTCAGTTATAATCGTTGGTGCAGGCCATTCATGGATTGCCTTGGTCTTAGAAGCATCAATAGAGATTCCATCTTTAGAGAAAATATGGCCAAGAAAAGAAATCTCTTAAAGCCCTAAATCACACTTGCTAAACATCCCATATAATTCATGTCTTCTCAGAGCCTTCAGGATAATGCGCAAGTGATTTTCATGATCTTCGTATCATTTGGAGTATACCAAGATATCATCAATAAATACCACCAAAAATTAATCAAGATATTCCCTAAAAACTCTATTCATCAAATCCATGAATACAAAGGGTGCATTAGTCAATCCAAAAGGCATTACTGTAACCTCGTAATGCCCATACTTGGTTCAAAATTCTGTCTTCGAAATGTCTTCCTTCTTCACACACAACTAATGGTATCCAGATCGATGGTCAATCTTTGAAAAGTATTGAGCTCCATGCAGTTGGTCAAATAAATCATCAATGCGAGGTAGGGTATACTTTTTCTTTATTTTTATAGCATTGATCTCCCTATAGTCGATACATAACCTCATAGATCCATCTTTCTTTTTAAAAAAAGAACAGGGGCTCCCCATTGAGAAATACTAGGGAGAATAAATCCCTTATTAATCAATTCCTTTAGTTGTTTCCTTAGTTCAACTAAATCTACAGTGTCCATTCTAAAAGGGGTCTTCGACATAGGCCTTGATCCATGAATTAAATCAATGGAAAACTCAACTTCTCGTTCTGGAGGATGTCCAGGTAAATATTCCAGAAACACATCTATATATTCTTTCACAATAGGTACATCCTCTATTTGAACATTCCTTTCCTCACCCACTTTAATTTCAGCATCGTCCTCCCCAATAATTGAATTTAGTTGAGCTACTGGGGGTGGATCATGATAAGAATTAGGTGGTGATGATTCTGCTCTAAAGATAAGGTGTTCCTTATCATCATCATCAAAAATCGTTACCTCCATCTTCTTACAATAAATCTTCGCATCATGGTCCGTAATCCAATCCATACCATGGACTATATCAAACTCAATCATAGGTATGACGATGAGACCAGCGGATAAAGAACATTTATGTTCTCTAATGGGGACTGATTCGCAAAACTTTGTTGCAATGATACTTACCATAAGAGTTTTAACTGACAACTCCCTTGTTAAATCAAATTGGAAATATCTAATTTTCATAGCAAACTAGGAATATTTGAAAAAATGTGATGATCCAAAATCAAATAATGTATTTTCTAAAATTGAGGAATCTATTAAATTACTTGCCACCACATCTTTCAAAGCTTCTACCTCAGCAGTAGTGATAGGATAAGCTTGGCCTTAATACCTTGGCCTTTTCTGAGGTATGTTCCCCTGATGCTGAGGACATTCATTTTCATAATGTCCCATCTCCCTACAATTGTAGCATTGGACATCGGTAGCTTCCTTCATCCCCTTGGAATCACGAGCTTGGTGGCCTTTTTCACCACACTTGTAACAGACTCCCATTCCTTTTAAGTAAGTACCGGGGTGTTTCTTCCCACATTTACTATAGTATGGATATAGAAATTTTCCCTTCATTCCTTTATTTACATTCCCAGATTGATCAGCAGATTTCTTCCTCACTTTCTTTACTTTAAAGTCATATGACTCAGAGAATTCTTTCTCTGTCTTGATATCACATGAGACAATGTCTTCGTACAACGAGAAAGATTGTGAGACTAATGCTCGACGGAGAAATGGTTTTAACCAATCAAAGAAATGATCAATCTTACTTCATGGGTTATGTATATAATCTCCAGCATACCTTGCTAACCTTGTAAAGTTAGCCTTATACTTTGCGACATTCTCATCCTCCTTTTGTCTCAGACTCAAAAATTGTGTTTCAATATCTGCTCGATGGTCATGAGGAAAGTATTTTTCTAAAAACAGATATTTTAACTCCCTCCACTCCATATTTGATACTTCATCATCTTCCTTCGTGTTTTGAATCAATGACCACCATTGATTAGCATCTCCAGTGAGACGGTAAACTACCATGATAACTTTTTCCCTTTCACTACTCCCTAAAGCCTGAAATATTTCTTGTATGTAATTTATCCATTTCTCATCTACTAAGGTATTTGTACTCCCATTGAACGTCGGTGGTTGTTGCCTCAGGAAGCGATCTAACATTGATCCTCCACGCTGCGGATCAGGTTGCTCCATACAGGTAAGGTTATTATTAATAACCTGAGTGAGTTTCCCCAGTATGGTGATTAGTTGATCGACACTAGTTGCATCACCAGCTCCACTATAATAATCTTGAGCAGGAGGGAAATCTCTACATGGAGTGCGTTCATTGACACGGTTTCCATTTTTTCCACTAGGCACCATTTCTAAACAATGGCATAAACTAGATTCATTTATGAATCAAAATGCATAATTTCATACTTATAAAACACTTAACATAAATTGAACTTTTTATGGATATAATCCATAATCAAAAAAATGTTTTCTTTGAGGATGTATATACTCATAAACCCTTCATAATGATTTGTAAAGAAAATGAGATTTATCCTAAGCATATCCCCCGAGAGTGTCGTAACCAAGAGTGCAGCAAGGCCCGTTTTCATGCACCAGTTCCCGTTCGAGTCCAGCTCAAAGCAGCGTTTTTGGGTTTTACCCCTAGGTACATCTATTCTAGAGCTGCCTCTACCTGCTCATATCCAGACAGGGATTTATTGCTTGGAACACTCACAAAATATCTACAATACCAAAATTCTAGTAAGTCCTTCTATACTAATCCTCAACGTCCATCTTTGGTCTATGTGCTATAATCAGAGTTTATCTAAATCTAGCATCCAAGGATTTTACTAAAATTCCTCTGATACCAACAGTAACGCCCCGACCCCAGTTACCCATAGTCAGTGCATTATTACATAACATTGGCATGATCAAAAGAAAGATCAAGTCTCGAAACACCGATTAGTTTAGTAGCCTTGTAATAACTAGAAACATTCATAATGTTTACATTACATCATAAAATGAAAACTATAAAAATATAGTCTCCATAGTCCACACTCTTATCCCCTCATACTATCCCTGCAAGTCATTCATAAAATACTTCTTCACATCCTGGGAAAAATAAAACATATAAAGGGGTGATCTCAAATGCCCATTAAGGATAACAATATAGCGGAAACTTTCATAAATAAGAATAAACATTTAAGGCAATGTATAACTAAAAGAAAAGCCTTTTAAACGTAAACATCAACATAGTATGGAAAAAATAAAATGAAATAATGTCATTTACTTATTCACACAGATATTCTACTAATCGAATAATCACATGCAATATCAATACCCACATTCATAATGATGGAATGCATAATGCCAGACTATCATAACCACATATCCAAGGCCTCGTGCCAAGACTACAAAATTTTGTCATGGACTTGTTCCAAGACACTAGTTTGTCTCATGAGACCTACCGATGCATTGAGGAGCTATAGCGGGCTCCACCTGTCACATATTAAGTCCAATGAATTCCCATATGAAAAGTTTAGAACATAACATAAACATTCGTATTAAAACTAGCATACGAAATGTGTATAATTCATCCATAAACCATGAATGGTATAAAAATAACAAATCCACGGTCAAACATATCACAAAACCTTCAATACAATATAGATGTTTTGTATCATAATAAATCATCTTCAAATAAGCGTAAAATCCATCAAAGGATGTTGACATAGATGAAATCATTACTCTTTTTAGATAAATATCTCTTTCTATTTTGAAATAATTTAAGAGTAATATATTTATAAAATAAAACATTTTATTTGAAAATATTTTTATAAGCTTGTAAGGGAAGCTTTGACGATTTTATAATGGCAGAAAATAGCCGCACCCACCGTATAAGTTAAAAAAATATTCTTACCTTAATTCTGTCTAAATGGTTAAAAAGGAACATGTTTGGAAAATGACAGAAATATTCCTTTATAAACCACTTATAAAAGTCAAAAAGGGTATATATTACTTTAAATTATATTCTTGTAAATAGTAAAAATGTTTTGAAATACATTTTTATGAAACATGGATGTGGATGATAAAGAAGTCCCAGTAGATTATTACGTTTAAGCAACCTTGGATAATGATGATATTGCGAAATAAAACCATACCTTGTACTTTTCCTTGGTTTGGGTAGGTTAAACTCCTGTATAATGGTGAAATAATTGTTATTAAATTATACAAGAATAATATATATTAATATGATATCATATATGATCTTTTAACATTGATTTTTTAATAATATTTTAGAATTATCGTCGTTTCGGGTGGTAAATTTCTCATTTTCTTTTATATGTTTTGTTATGTAAGACATGTTTCTTATGGATAGGTTTTATATTATTCAGATCCAGAATGATGTTAAGTCCTTAAACATTATTATTAATCTTCAAATGAGAATTATACTTGAATGGATACGATGGAGAATGAATCTCATCGCATTCGTGGAGACGGTAGTCTGTACGTACGCACGAGCGACATTATCATTCTTTTTATACTAAAATAATATTTAATTGGATGGTATATCATATATAAAGAATAATTATCATGTTGTAATTATTATTTACATGAATTACACATCATTATTATAACCATCTAAATAATAATGTTTTGAATAACAATTACACCACGACGTGGAGACGGTAAGCCATATGTACGCACGTATGGTGACATGTCATTCAAAGGATGGATAAAATACTGAAATATGGTTGTACCATGTTTATAATAACATAAAAGTATATATAATATACTGGAGTTATTATTTTAGAATGGTAATAACAAAGACAGAATAAGTGGAAGAAGAAAGGAACTTAAAAAGGGGTGGTGAAATCATTACCTCTTCTTCGGGTTCTTCCTTTTGATTTGATCAAAAGGGCTCATTAGGTTAGCTTTATGACTAAAGTAAGGCCTGTAGGATGAAGTTAGGTATGTTTAGAGAGTATTGGGTCAGGGGTTGGTCGAACCGAAAGTCTTTGAAGGTGTGAATTAACGAGAAGGCGGAGTGCCCTTTTATAAGAGGGGTGAGGGGCACCTTTGGAAACGATAGAAATATTATTTTATAATAAATTAAAATTCGGTTTTTAATGGCACAAAAGTGAATTATTTAAAGGTTAAGTTGGGGATGGGTCTAAATATACTCAACCAATAGATGTTAGACAGGTTTGGGTCATTATATTAACCTTATCTTTTAGTTTTAACTCTTAGTTTATTAGTTTGACACATACCATGTCACTTTTTATTTTTATATTATATAGTTAATAAACCTACTATATACCTCTAATAGACCCCCACGTGGTCCATTAATGATTCACCTATCCTGAAATATGTTACTTGGCCGAACCTTAAACTTTTAGGAATTTGAATATTAATTAATAATATAATATTTGTTTTAAAAACTCTTTTATATCAATTATGACACTATTTGGAAAAATGATTTTTGTGAAACTCATAACAGAATAATTACTTCGAAAAAAGTTAATTAAATCATTCCTAACATGCCATATTAACCTAGAAAATTATTTTAATTCATAAAAAGTCTAAAATTATATTTATTTGGGTTTTTATAATATCAATTATTTTAATTTTTCACTATTATAGTAATTACTGCATCATCATTGTGTCACAAATAAATTAAATTATTTAATGTCTAAAATTTTTAAATAAACTATTGTTATGTAGGAAATCTCTTTATCTTTATTATAAATATTTATAATAGAATTTATCTTATGTTTAACCCTATATTAAAAATGTTTTAGTAAATAAACGTTGATTTTAACTCTTTTAACTCTTATTTGAATTAAACAATAATAAATGTCCTAATCTAATCCAAGTGGACATAAATGAAAATATTTTTTTCCTACGGTTGTTTTTGGTCGAGACACACTTTTCCAATAGAATTAGGACATGTGTTAGGGTAATATTAATATCACTTTTACCCTTAATTACCCTATTTACTTTTAACCGTGGTAAATAAAAGTAAAAAGTTACTATTCAGAAAAAATTATTTTCATCTCATTGAACCATATTTTACTCCTTGATATTAACCATGTCTCTTTGATTTTTGAAATTCCACTCACAGAAGTGGTAAAATTACGTTTTATGAAAAATTCAGTTTTTTAACTACCGCTTAGTGGTTTCACTATTCATCAAAAAATGAAGTTTTTCAGAAAAATACCAAAAATTCACCCTAGTATAATTTCGATATTTTGAATCCAAAAATGAAGTCCATTTTGAAAAATAAAATTTATAAATTTCAAAAATTGGGTATTACTATTCATAACGGCTAGTTTGATTGGTTGTGGTGTGTTAGAACTAGATGTTGCATACAACACACGGTATTGTATTATTCAAAGAGAAGTGTACCGTAGAAGATTGGGGTGTTACATTAACCTCATGTATAATGGTTAAATAATTGATATTATATTATAAAATAATATTATATAGTAATATGATAACATATATGGTCTTTTAATATTTCTTTGTTAATAATATCTTAGTATTATAGTCGTTTTGGGTGTTAAAGGATTTGTTTTCTTTTATATTCTTTGTTATGTGAGTCATATTTGTTAGGGATAGGATGTATCTTATTCATATACAGAATTATATCAAGTATCTAATCATTATTTTTAATCATCAAATAATAATTATTTCTGAATGGAAATGATGGGGAATGAATCTCATCGCGTTCGTGGAGATGATAATCCGTACGTACGGTCGAGCAACAATATCATTCTTTTGATATTAAAATAATATATAATTGGATGTAATATAATATATAAAAAATAATTATCATGTTATATTTATTATTTACATCAACAACACTTCATTATTATACCCATCGAAATTATAATTTATTGAATAACAATTACACTACGACGTGGAGATGGTAAGTTGTACGTATGCATGTATGGTGACATGTCATTCAAAGGATGGATAGAATAATGAATTTGGTTATATCATATTTATAATAATAACATCAATGTATATAGAATATACTATATTTATTATTTTATAATGGAAATCACAAAGAAAAAAGAAGTGGATGATGAAAGGAACTTGAAAGAGGTGATGAAATATTTACCTCTTCTTCGGGTTTTTCCTTTGGATTTGATCAAAGGGCTCCGTAGGATGGCTTTATGACTAACGGAAGGCCTCTAGACTGAAGGGAGGATATTTGATAGGGTATTTGGGTAGGGTTTGGGTGATCCAAATGGCTTTGAAGGTGTAATTTATAGATAAGGGGGAGTGACCTTTTATAAGAGGGGTGAGGGGCACCTTAGGAAAAGCTAGAAATATTATTTTATAATAACCCCATTTTCGTTTTATAATGGATCAAAAGTGGATTATTTAAATGAAATGGTGGGGATGGGTCTAAAACCACTCAACCAATAGTTTTTATACAGTCTTGGTTCACTATAGTAACCTTACCCTTTAGGTTTTACTCTTAGTTATATAGATTGACATTTACCATGTTTCTTTGTATTTTTTTATTGTATGGTTAATAAACATACTATATACTTCAAAATGAACCCCAAGTTGTTCATTAATGATACAAATATCATTATATATGTATTTTGTCCGATCCTTTTGTATTTAGGAATATAATATATATTAATAATATAATATTTGTTTTAAAAACTCTTTTTTGTCAATTTTGACACTATTTGGTATTTTGTTTTTTCTAAATTCTTAACAGCATTATTACTTCAAATAAAAATCATCCAACAAACCCTAATATGTCATATTAACATAGGAAATTATTGAAATTCATAAAAATTCTGATATTATATTTATTTTGATATTTATAATATCAATTATTTTAATATTTTATTAAATATGTAATTACTACATAAACATTGTGTCATAAATAAAAAAATTATTTAATGTGTAAAAAATATAAATAAAATAAAGTTATGTAGGAAATATGTTTTTATTTATAATTAATATTTATAGTTGAATTTATCTTATGTGTAACCATATATTAAAAAATTATTGGTAATTATAGTTTTTGATTTTAACTCGTTTAACTCTTCTTTGAAATAAATAATAATAAATGTCCTAATCTAATCCAAGTAGACCAAAATGATAATAGTTTATTCCTAAGGTTGTTTTTGGTCGAATTAAATTTACCCATAGAATTAGGACATGTGTTAGGGTAATAATTATATCATTTTTAACCTTAATTACCCTATTTACTTTTAACCGTGGTATATAAAAGAAAAAAGATACTATTCACGAAAAATTATTTTCACCTTATTAAACCACATTTAACTTACTAATATCAACCACCTCTCTTGGATTTTTTAAATTCAACTCACATAAGTGGTAAAATTAAATTTTATGTAAATTTTCAAATGCTCCTAGTAGGTGGGTAAAAGCCAGTAAAAAGTTCAATAAAATTTTTATATATCTCAAATTATTATAAACTGACTCCAATAAATTAAATTGAAATTATATAAGTATTATGTATCAATTTTTACCTAAATTAAATTTAAATGAAATAAATAATTATTTAAATAAAAATTCTGGTTTAAACTATAACTCAGTGTTTTTCACAATTCATCAAAAATTGAAATTGTTCAGATAAATACCAAAAATTTACTGTAGGCTAATTTCGATATGTCAAATCCAAAAATGAAGTCCATTTTGAAAGATGAAATTTATAAAATTTAAAAAATTGTGCATTACTATTCATAATGTCTAGTTTGATTCGTTGTGGTGTGTTAGAACTCGGACTTGTGTACAATATACACTATTGTATTATTTAAAGAGAAGCATACCGTGGAAGCTTGGGGTGTTACAAGAATGGTGAGATCAAATGATCAGTAAGGGTAAAAAAATTATCAAAAATTGTATTTAATAAATGAACAATACATTATAACTAAGAGTGTGATGAAATAAAAAAATATCTTAATCACAAAATTAAAATATTCATACAAATAAATACATTTATCAACCATAATGAATAATTTAAAAACTCATAAACAAAGATAATATTAATGATAATAAATAATCATGATCAATTTGATATCATTGTAGATCATATGAAATATTAATAACCCCATTTGAAAAAAGAATAAATCATATTAGAATCTTGGCACTTTAATTTCATATCCCTTTTACCAATTGAATACCTAGTAAAATAGAATTCAATATACAGAGTTCCCAACTCGTTAATGGGATTTAACAAAACTATCTATCATGGGATTATCATGGAACCTTCCTTGGTTAATAACATAACCATAAATAATTTCCTTATAATAGACAATCACATCCATTATTTATAATGGATCCATGCATCATTGTTAAAATTTATAAGTACCATATTAGATATAAATTTCCTTTAGAAATAATTTCATCATAAACTCATTGAAAAAAATATTCATTTTAGAACTAAATTAACTATTTTAAAGTAAATGGTTACCATGTCAATCTATTTGAAACATAAAATGTAACGCCTTTAGAATTTTATAGAATAATAAAATTATATTTGATAATGTAAACGAAAAAACATAGATTTTAAATTATGGAACACAAAATACTCATTTTATCTTGCTTTATACGTAACCCTGATATTTTTATGTTGGATAAGATATGCAACATAAAACATGAAACTTAAATAACCCATGGTATATATTACAGATTTAACATAGTGGTTAAATTGGTGGGTTCAAATAGTCATAATTAAATTATGATATATATATATATATATTACTAAAAATAAATTAGTCATAAATATTTAATAAATAATAAATATTTTTTTAATAAAATAATTTTATTATTCCATATTTGTTTTTTTCTAAAATGTTTTTCATTTTTTATCAAGAAAAAATATTATAATAGAATTTTGGAACATTAAGAAAATGTATTCGATAAAATGATTTTCAATTTTTGAATCAGAATATCTAACATTATAATTGGAAATTTTTTTGGATGTTTTATTAAAATTTTATTTTAATTTAAAAGTGAAAAAACTTATTTTCAGTAAATAGTTTTTTAATTTCTATAAATTACGCAAAATAAATTTAACTACGTATTTTCAAATATAAAATTAATGTAAAAAAAAATTTATTTCGTTAATTTTTTTATACTTAATTACATTGAATCATCTTTATATTTTATTTTTGAATATGGATTATTGTTTTAAAACCAGGTTAACTAAAAATTGTAAAAATATGAATACTGTTTCCAATTTTGAATTAATTTAAAAAAATTAATAATGGGATCATTTTAAATGAAATATATCTATGACATATTATTGAATATTAATTTATTTTCATATAAAAATTAATATCTTTTAGAGAGCTTATAAAAAATAATATTTTACCGAAATATAATCTTCATAAAACCACCTTTCATGACAAATAATTTGGATTAATATTAAATAAAAAATAACACATATATTAATAGAGTTTTGAAATAGATATTATATAATTTAAATCAATGAAATTTAAAATTTAAAATATTTAAAACTAAATTTTTTACCATTTAGAATATTGGAATCTGTTAAAATTAATAAATTTGATTAAGGAAAAAAGTTTACCAAAGGATTATACATAAAACATAATGGTAAAAATTGCCTATAAAAGTTCAAACTACCAATTTTATGGCCATATTAGTACCCTATATCTCATATTAATGAGAATTTAAAGTTATTTTTTCTTGGTTATAATGAGTTATTTTGGGTGGATTCCACACATTCAATAAATTACATGTGTTGCACTAACCTCACTTATAAATGGCCTCCCGCTCTACTCCACTCTTCAAAATTTAAAAACAATTGTTTTTGGAAAAAACTACACATATCACTTAAATAATTACCTCATATTTTCATAAGATCATTATTTTGGTTATAATTCCATCCTTGGATGGTCTTTGCTGTAAACCAAAAGTAGTTTCCCTAAGAAGTGGTCACATTCTCTAACGAGCACTTTAATTTCATTATATCCACCAAAAAAATAAATTTATTTTATGCCATGATGATATAGTAATAAAATTATATTACAAAAACTTATGTGATGTAATTTTATGGTTGCGACCGACAAACACACACAATTCCATCAAATGGGTTACGAAATCATCTTTCGTGTGTACCGGAGGCTACCACCTCACAAAGTGAAGTCTTTTGTTTTACTATTTCCACCTCTCATGGTTGGTTAATATGATGAATTTAATTTTTATGTCTCATATATATAACATAATTATTCATTTGTATTAATAATATCATATAAAAATATTCACAATCGATGCCTTAGGGGGTACAATAATGTTTCTCTTATGTACGATGAACTACTACATTGCAAAGTGATGAGATTTGTTTTTCACTAACCTATTACATGAAAGGTGATAATTAAAAATATAATAAATATATTTTTTATACATGAAATATGAATGATATTCATGAAATAATTAACAATTTGGAGTTATAATATATCATATTATTTTCACCCATGAAATTACTGAAAAAATGATAATGTTGTCTTTGGACATGTGGACTACCCCCTCCTCAAATTGACGTGATTCCTTTTTTCATCCAAAAATAACAAAAAGTATATATAAATATATATAATGTGTTATTTATTATATTATTAAAATTCTAGAAAGATAATTGTTAATTAAATTTTCCCACAATGTGAATTGAAAAATCGAAACGTTACTCTATCGTACGTTTGACCTGCCATCTCCTTAATAATAACATTAATCAATTTCATATCAAAATATTTCATGATTTATTTGCAAATTATTACTGATCAATTAATATGATAATTTATTCATTATTATTATTCTCTATGTGTCTAAATAATTACACCTCTCACCATAGTCAATCTACATAATTCATTTTTCACACGTAAGAAGAATATGGTCAAAACATATGACAAAAACATAAATGATTATGTATTTGAATATAACATTATAATATTTGAAATAAAATAAATAATAAACCTGAAAAAAATTTCTTGAAATTAAATAAAGAAAAAAATACTGTTATGGATGATAGTGACACATGTGACATGTCGGACACACTTTGAGGCTTTCTATCGTCTCACTTTTATTTTTCTGAGATATATGTCATATTCAACATTTATTTTTTATGTGGTGTGTATATATAACATTAATGTGTTTTATGATTCTTATAATTATATTTATTTATATATTGATATCTATTTTTAAAACTCTATTCCATGGGGTTTACTATTTTAATGTTACCAATGGGGTTTAATGTTTTTATCTCAATTTTCTTTATTCGATATGTATGTTATATTATAAACCTATGTTCTTCTATAATATTTATATAATTCCCATTTTAAAAGTTATATAATGAATATACTAATATTAATCAAATTTTATGTCTCATTATATGATATTTCTTTGTTAAGATGTCCTTTCAATGTTACCATAGTGGTAAGCGATTAATGTTACAAATTCGTAGTTTATCATGTTTTTTTGGTTAATTCTCCATGGTTGAAATATTATAATATGACTATAAATATATTAATATAATTTTCTTATCTAATGGTTATTTCATGTTATTACATGTTTTCTATAAATTTTTCAATCTTTATGTACTCAGTATTTCTATATAAGTTTTTTTATGAAAAATCATGTTTTCAATAAAAAATTATTTTTTCCAAACCCTTCTTTTCAAAAAATGTTTCAATAGTTTTTTTCAAAGGTAGAAATAAATATTCCAGAAGTAATTTTTTAAATTAATTTGAAAATGTTTCATGGTAATATATCATGGTTATTTTCAATAAAAAAGGGATTTTCAATATTATTTATGTTATTATTGGGGATTTCCAAAATGAAGAGTGTATTTTCCTCAAAATGTATTTAATGGCCCTTCATTTGTATTTACATTAATCAATTTCAAGAAACCATGATATAATATATGATTGAATGGGAATACTTTATAATGATAACATCCTATTTATTTCTTTGGATGGATAAATATTATTTCGATGAGATTATTATGGAACCCATTTATTTTCCATGGGCAATCATGTTTCATATATATTGTTATGAAACACAGTTCTTTTCCTCTTCTTAATTATTTTTCAATGATATTTTAATGCAATAATTTATATTTAATTAGTTAATCATTTTCAAATGATGTTGTTATTGGAAATATTATATTCTTGGGTTGGACCAAGATGAACATAGTGATCCCGTTAACTATAATTTGATGGGGAGCTCTACATCGCACTAGGTGATCCCATTATAGCTTATACAATGTTGTGGTCAAGAGAACACATTGTGAGCTGGTTATATACTAAATGATGGGTGTACCCAAATAACTCTCTAATACATTGGACAATATACCTTGTCTTGAGAGAATATCATGAAGTCATTACATAAGGTTTTCTACTATTGATTCATTTGGGCTGCATTTGATTATTACATGGGTTTGACATGTGTTATAATGTAAAATTTTCCATGATACGAATTTTTTTTGTAATTCATGTTAGTGTTTATAATTTTTTTTAGTTTACTTATTAATATCACATGGCTCATGAATATTCTTATAATGACTCTTACCTTTTCAATGTTTTCATATTTGATAATCTAAGGGTTTATGGGAATGAGTATTTTATTTTTCAATCATTCACTATGATTATATCATCATGCACTTATGAAATTATTATACTCATTTATGACATTAAATTTCTAATGCGTATGTTTACCCATATTGAAGATTTACGATCACTTTTTTAGTGTTTGTTCCCTTGGGTTATAAATTTTTTTTGAATGAATTACATTTATAAGTGGTTTAATATGGATGATGACGATAAAATACATTGAAATAAAAAATATGATATATGTAGGAGTAATACACATTTAATGGAAAGGGAAATGATTATTTAGGATTTGGTCCTAATTCCGTAAAATTGTTAACCTAAAAGGTCCTTGATAATTTATTTTCTCCTATTTTTCCATTTGATGTTATAGGATTTGGCTGGGAAACTATTATGGAAAAAATTATCCGTATCTTATATAAAAAATTGAAGATAATTTTTTTATAATTGGATCATTGATTATGGGTTATGGTTTGACAAAGTGGGGTTTAATGGTCGGTTATGAAAAAATTCAAAATTAGGATGTTATAATGTGAGGTTTTATTAATAGTTATGGACACTCTCATATGTCTATATGATTTACTGTGATCATATTTTCAAAGTTATATGAACAAATTTTAGGTATTAAGAGATTAGATAATAATGTGATTAATTACTCTTTAGGAGATGACATTCTAGGTTTAATTGTATGTAAATATTTAGTTTAATGTGAAGTGTTAATTTACATTTTTGTAGAATATTTTTTATGGTATTAATAAAAATTAGGGTTTATTTGATCATGGATATGGAGAATTCATGTTTAATCATATATATATAAACATGATTAAAATTTTATTTGGTGACTATGTTATTAATGTTGCTTTAATAGAAGATCAATGGATTTTGGGCAATGAAATATAAAAGGTATGAGATAGCTATTGCTGCTAAAATACTAATAAAATTTATGTTTATTTTAGTCATTTGGGATACATGGTTATGGAATGATTTAGTTTCATATTTTTGAATTACTATTTAAATTTTTATTATTATTGTATCATAAGAAGGTATATTCATTTCAGGAAATATCATTCCATCTGCAAACCATTTTTTACATTGGTTAAGGATTAATGAAAGGAATAGTAACTTGTGATCTCATTAATGGTTATATGGTATATAAAATATTATTTTAGAGTTTCATGCATGGTGAATTCATAGTGTATAAACAACAATAGAGAAAAGGATGATATTGTTGTGGAAATTGATTAAATATGTATATTATACTCATCATGTACGTATATATCCATATTCTCATAGTCTAGATGTTAGGAGTATTCCTCAACTCATAAAGAAGTATCATCATTTTTTTATCCTTGTACATTTTTTTGAGGAACTTGTCTCTTATCAATAATTATAGATTTATGGTTTCGATTCTCACAATTTTTCCTTAATCATTCACAATCTTGTGATCAATGTACTCAATGATTTTTTTTATAATTGTTTACCATTTTCTAATATTCACACCTATGATTTTTGGTTTGGAAATATAATTGTGTGTAATCACCTAATAACTTTCTACTTCATTTTATTTATTATTAGAATGATCTTTTATTAACCTTTTTTAATATGTGGGTTAATAGAAAATTATTTAAACTTCTCATTCATTGAGTATCAAGATAAAGTTAAAATTATAGGGAAAAAATTTATTAAAGGGGGGAGGATGTAACACAGTGAGATTTTTTAGAAGAATAAAATTAAAAAAATTAGATTAGTGTAAATAAACAACTAATTTTATATTATGTAACACCCAAAACTCAATTTATATTATATTACACGCTACCATGTGATTTTTATGTTCGATAGCATATTCAACTCAGAACATCGAATGCAAACACCCCACGATATATATTTTTATTATAAACAAGTAATTAAATTATTAGTTATTAATAGTATTAAACAAATTATGATATATATATAAATAAAAATATCTTACTCATTATAAATTATTGAAAAAAAATTATTAAATAACTAATCAATATATTAGTTTAGTGACATTATTCTTAAAATTTATGCGTTCTTGAAATAATGTTTATATTTTTTATGGAAACCATTATTTAGATAACTTTTTGGAAGAATTATCTCATTTATTTGGTTAAATGATCATTAATTTAGGAATAATGGTATCATAATTAACTTTGGGTGAAATTTTGGAACATTATTGAAAATATCTATTTTTCAGTAAATAGTGAAATATAAATATTTTTATAAATATTATTTCCTTTTAATTTAATTATGTAATTTAAAATTCTTGATATATTTTAAATTTTCTTTTCATTTACCCTATGTATTATTTATTTATATTTAATCCACTAAATTTGAACCAACTTTATATTATTTAATTTAAAACATGGGAAAAAAGATACTCTCTGGGAATTGTTAAACAATGATAGGAATTTTATTTCAATAACCAATAAAGGAATCATTTTTTCATGTATGGATAGAAAGTATTTTTTTTATTAGTCTCCTTCGATAGACATGGATGATTGGGAATGTGGCTAATTATTTACACTATCGTGGTATCCATGTTGAATGAATGCAAGATCATTATCAAGTGGGATACCCACAATCTTCATCATTTCAGGACACCTGGAACTGAATTTATATTTCAATTTTGATTTGGGTATTTGTGTATTTAGATTCCTTATAAATAAGAAATTAATTTGTAGTACGACAATTTATGTCGGTTTTGGGTTTTAAAAAGCGTTTTTCATTAAAATTTCCCTACATGCATAATGTTTATCATTTTTATTTAATAAATATAGTCAAAAAGGGGAATGTAATAAATTAATTGTATATATTATATATCATTACATATTAATTTATTTTCATATAATTATTATTATTAATGATAGAGTTAACATAGAATAATATTTTTCCCAAAATATATATTATTCTTAAAAACCCTGTCTCTCGCCATGTTTGTGGGATTAATATTAAATTCAAAATTTCAAGTTCAGTTAATTGAATTTTCCAAAATTTATTACATAATTATATTCAAAATTATTTATAATTTCTAATAATATTAGAGTAAATTTTTATCATAATAATTAGTGGAAATAGTTAAATTAATCGCAATGATTTTGTTAAAAACGAGTTTATAGTGGCATTATACATTATTATTAAGGGGAAAGACCTAGAAAATTTTATAATATATATTTTATGGAAATATTTAATATTTTTAATTTTTATTATCTATAATGGATCATTATAGGGGCCTTCTGTAATGATAAAATATGGGTGGGATTGAATCATTTAAAAAAGTAAATGTGTGCCACTCACCACACTTACAAAGGCCACCCCAATCTGCTTATACTCACACCAAAAAAACCAATTGGGTAAGATAAAACCAACCCAAATAACATCCAAAATTCCATAATACCACCCTATAATCATTATATTATTATGAAATTCATCCATGGATGGCCTTTTTTGAAAACCAAAAGGACTTATCCGAAAGAGAGGTAATGTTCTCCAACAAGATTTTATTATTTCATCCTCCAACCCCTTAAATTATTCTCATTCTATAGTTATATAATAACCTAAGTATCTTAAATATACTAATATTTTTTATATTATTTTTAAATCCTAAAATCATACACACTTTCATGAAATGGTATTTAAAATAATCATTCATGTTTACGACAGACTACCGCCTTATGAAACTATGCCATTTAAATATCCAATACCACTAACCATGGGTAGGTTTGATGATTTATAAAAAGTTTATATATGATATTTAAAAATTAAATATTTCTCGGAGTCATTATATCATATAAACCTTTAAAATTCAATACCCTATGGGATAAAATAATGTAGCTCATATGTAGGGTGGACTACATCATCGTGATACGATGTGATTTGTTTTTCATTAATGTGATATATGAAATATAATAAGGGTAAATATAATAAATATATTTTATATAAATAAAAGATTTTCGAAATTTATACATATTTATGATTCATTATTTAATATATTTCATTTTATTTTATTAATTTTACTCACATAAAAAATAATAATATCGTTCGTGGATGTGTGGACTTCCACATTCTCAAACCAATGTGATTACTTTTTTCATCACCATATCACAAAAATGATTAATATAAGTATATAAAAATATATAAAATGGTATTTATGATATTATTATTATTATTTAATGGGATATTTTTTTTACTTATTTCTATAATGATCATTGAAAAATAAAAACATTACCAATGCATACGTATGACACACCTTCTATATGATTGTAAATTTAGCCAATTTTTCATAACCATCATTCATGATTGATTCTACAAGATTATTTGATGTAAAAAAATTATAATTATTTCCTAACTATTATTTTTATATGTTTAAATAATGACCTATTTGATTGTAGTAAACTTACAAATGTTATTTTAAATAGCCAAATCTGGTCAACGCATGTGACAAAAACGTAATAAATTAATTAATTGTGTATCACATTCTAATATGTGAAATAAAATTTTATTAATCATTAAAAGTTTCTATTTATATTATAAAAGGAGATAATCTTTATTATTCAAGAAATAGAATGACACAGAAGTCAATTCAAACTCATGGTTAGGGTTTTTTCCATCTCAATTTTATTTATTTAACATGTATTCCACATTCACAAATTATATTTTTCTATGGGGTATATAATTCACATGAATGAATATTATTATTATTATAATTAAATTTATCATGATTTAAAAATAAATTTTTGGATTTATCGTCCAAGGGGTTTACTATTTCACTGTTACCAAAGTAGTAAGTGATTTTGGTCTCATATTTTCTTGTATTGAGACATATGTTATATTATACACAAATATTCTTCTATTAGGTGTATATACATCCCCATTAACATGATATATCATGAAGATAATTATATTAATGACATTATACGATTAATTCATTGAAATTATTTCATAGGTATTATGATTAAATTTTCCCACTGCAGAAATCATTTTATATTACAAACTCATCATTTTCAAGATTGTTTGTGATTAAGTTGACAACGGTGAAATATTATGATATATAAAAAATTTATTCTTATGAATTTAATATCCTATGGTTATGTAATTTGAATAATTTTTTTCATTTCACATTAAACTTCTATTAACTCAGTATTTTAGAATATTATTTTAATGAAAATCATCTTTACAGACAAAAAATTCTTTTTATCCCAAAACCATGTTTTTTAAAAAAAAATTCAAAAACTTTTTTGAAATATGTAATCAATGATGTAAAGATATAATCTAGAATAAATGTTTCAAATTCTTATTTAGAGATTTCATTATAATCATTAACATTTACTTCTAATGAAAAGGATTTTCAAATGGTTTTCAGTTTTAGAACATCAATTTCAAAATTAAAAGGTTTTTTTTCTCAAATTTTTTTAATGGTCATTTAATGGTTTTTCAATAAGTATACTCAAATAAAATTATTTCATAAATATTATACAAATCGGATATTTTTTTAAGATACCATACTAATTAATTATAAGTTTTGATTAGTATTGATTCAAAAAAAAGTAATGAAACTCATTTATTTTCCACTACTTATTCATGTTTCAAATAGTTTGTTCTAAAACTCAGTTCTGTTCGTCAGGTTAATCGTGTCTCAAATATGTTTTTATGTATCCAATTTATTATTAATGGCATAATAATGTTTCAAATTGATTTATAAGAAACCCATTAATTTTCTATGGGTAAACCAGGTTATAAAAGAATAATTTCTGTTTCTATGAGTCTTGTAGTTAATGATCTATTTAGTTTATTCATTTTATTTTTTGTGGATATATTATATGATCTGGAAAAAAAATATAACTGATATAGTGTGTTATATCTTTTATGATGGTGATTCCTAGATAGTACCGGGTGAGACAATTATAGATGATATAATGGGGAAGCCCATATATAACAGGGGAACCCATTTTAGCGTAAATTTTAGGGAACCAAGATAATTATTAAATTAATTGGTTAATGTATGTTTTAATGACTGGAAATAAAGAGGGAGACAATGAAGGTTTCTACATTTGATTTAACTGGTCTCATATTTTTTCTGACATGGGTTTAACATGATTTATGGATAATAATTTTCTATGGTACAAACATATTTTTTTAATGTTTCAAATGGTTTATATTCTTTTATATCAAATATCTCATGATTATAATTTTTTTAAGTCTTGAAATTTCAATTTTTCATATTTTTTTATCCAGTTACTGATGGGTATGAGTATACTATAATTCACTCATACACTCTTCTTATGTCTTCATACCCTTTTTCACTTCATATTCTAGTTGATGAAATTTAATTATTAATGATTATGTTCAACTATACTAAAAATATTAGATTACCCTGATTATTTATCCTTTCCCACCATCATATAATGAATGATGTTAAATAAACAATGTCTATATGAGATTTCATATGGATAATGATGATAACTAAGTGGGAAATAACAAAAATCTGGGTAAATTTGGAGAAATTATTAGTTAACAACAATGCTATTAATTGTGTAGAATTTTTCATAATTCTATTGTACAGACAATAAAATTTCTTTGATAATGTTAGTGATAATTTTTTTAATTTTTTTATTGTAAAGTTTTGATTGGATAAAATCAGGTCATAATTATAAGGATCAAAGCTGAAAATGTAATGATTATGTTCTTAGAACTAGATCTAGGAGTGCGGCTTTGGATCTGATATATATAAATGTAAAATCAATTAAAATAATATTAATTATGGGGGGAAAACTATTTATGTAATTATTGATAAAAATTAACATTCGTTTCAAAACAAATTATGCAATATGCGGTCAAAAGTGAAATTTTTTGAAAATTATAATATATTTTTCATTAATCCCATTTAAATGAATGTAAAATATAATCTAAAATTTCTTTTACAAATACATTGTTATTACTGAATAATATTTTTGAATAAATTTTAGAAATCATTAATATTGAAGAGAAATATACTCAAACTAAGAGATAATATAAGATCAGTATCAAAAGCGAAAGAATTTATTGATGTTTCATCAATCAATATGTGAGGAAATGGAATGTAATTAAAAAACACCATGGATAGAAAAATAAATTTAAATTCATGAAACCTTTTTTTGAGAAGATATTTATAGATATCCTTTAAAAATAATTTTTCCGCATCTAGGTTTTAAATTTTGGAAAATAGTCATCAACAATTATGTTCAGAATGTTGTTTGGAGTATAATAAAGAAAACCTGATATTTGGTGAATAGTTATATACCATTATGAATAGTAATATGACCCTAATGAATAGTATGTTTGTATTATTAGTTTATATTCTTATAACATCAAGATAATGCCGACATGATTAATTTTTCAAGGTGTTATAAAATTAGTTACAGATTTAAATTTGTCATTTTTGAATAAATTATGATTTTATTTGAAAAATAAATTAACAATATTTAGAAATTTATTTCTAAAAAATAGAGTTCATTTTTTAATTATATGCATCAAACAATGGTTGTGGTATATTTATGGGATTTTTCTGAAATTCAGGAATTTTTGATAAATAGTGAAATACGGTAAAATACCCTATATTCAAATTATCAGTTAAATAAACTATTTATGTCATCATAACTAATGTAATACCACATTTTTCGAACTAAAAATTAATTATTAATATTTTGGGTTCCATTAATCAAGACTATTCATAGTCTTGAGAAACAATATTATAATAATGATTAAAATAATGAAAAATCCATCCTCTCCAACACGATAATTACACCCTTATTCCCCTCTTCCTCCGACACCTCTCAAGAGTTGACCCTTTCCTAAGTTCTCCCCAATAATCTTTACAAGACCCTTCCCCACATCCAAGACATTCTGGTCTCACCAAAAGTCCAAAACCAAGGGCCTTAAGAAGGATCTCAAAGAGAAGAGATCAAGATGTAAACATCCTCTTTTGTTTTGTTTATTTTTTTCATTTAATTTTCCATTCTTATAACACCCTACACACCCCTTATACAAGAGTAATTTATGATATATTATATTACATATTATTGATTTAATCATGTTTATTAAAGATTCACCATTATTCTTTATCTCCTCTATCACTTATTCATGAAATTAAAACATTTTCAGTGATGTGTCGATTTACCCACATCGTAGATCATGAGATTTAAATTTTATTTACATCCTTCAATATTAGTAAATAAACTATTTTTTTGGATGAAAAAAATTATATTTTATGTATTATATCTTATATAAGGTTCTGTAATCATTTTCTACTCATATAATCAATTTATAAAACAAAATAGTTCATTACGATCAAAGAATCACCAAAATGACATAAACAAATATCATTAATTTTTTAACTTACGATTCATCCTCATATAGTAATTATAAAAGCTAAATGGTATAATTTTTTATTTTGAAAAAATATAAATTCCATTCTATTCCAATTATTGAGTATCATTTACAATCAACAATAATATCCATCATTAACAGATCATGGAAATAATGTACGGAACACACAAAAAACAATATAATGAACAAAATATTAATAATTAAAGGGTGAAATGATGACATTAAATGGTCTTATAAGATTACATAAACATGAATATTTTTCATTAATATATTAATAATATTCTATTAATTGTTATATAGGAGGTATAATGTAGTTTGAAGTAAGATAAAATCGAGGTATGGGAATTCATAACCTGATTCCGATTATTTGGGTTAAAATTATACATCATTATTTATGTGGTATTATAATTGTTTTAGATGAATTTATTTATATTATGTTGATTTATGTGTATTCACAGTTTATATATATATCTACATATTACATCCTTTATAATAAATCACACTTCAATTATATGATAATTATAATGTACTTTCCTTTTAAAAACCTCATTCAAAATTATGTTTTAAAAAATTCAAAAGAAATGGATTTATTCAATTATTCATGTTTTAAGATTGTGTTATTGTATTTTTTCATTTTTTATGTTGAATTTTTCGACCTATATCCCCCTCCAATGCATTTTTTATTCGTATGATGGAGTTCGGTTGTATGGTTACTCCAAGTGTAACTGTGATGGTTACACAAATTGTAAGGTTTCCTTGAGGAGTAGAAATTATATGGTAGCCAAGAGGTTTAAAAGATTTTGTATGTAATTCCCTAAGATAACTTTATGGTTCTATTTTTGTTCTTTATTTTTTTTGGGAATCTTGTGTATATTTCATGTTTCTCAAAGTAGGTATATAGGGGTGAAAAAATATTTCTTTTTGAATATTATTTCATAGGTTACAAGTATTCATGGAAAAATGTGTTCTTTCCTTATTTTTGTATCCCTTACAGAGATTTCTTTCTCATCAAAATTTTTTAAATTATTTTCATAGTTTATAAGGATGTTTAAGAAAAATAAGGAATCCAAGCTAGATTTTATCAATATATGTCAAGGAAATCATGTTTTTTTGAAATGTATTATATTATAGAAGAAACTGATATTGTTTATATGGAATCTACTCTATATGAATACGAAATGTTATAAATGTATTATATCCCAATTCACTATAACTAAATATTTGAAAATATCCTCAATAAGAAAGGAAGTGAGTTCTTGACTAAAATTAAATATTATGTAATTTAATAAGGTCGGATCCTTGTAGATGGTATCTGAGGATGGTTGGGAAAACTTTACGGGATAGGATGATGTAAACAGAATACTACAAATTTTTTTATATATAGTTAATTTGAACTATTACAGAATTTAAATATTACCATGTTTCTTTAACTAGTATGTGTTTTTTTAGAATGGGTTTCCAAAAAAATATAGAATATTAAGAGGATAGGCACTGACAGAACGATATCCTCTTGAATATATAGCTTAATGGAAGGGAAAGGAACCGAGCAGTTTGTTATAGTAATGGATCAACTAACACAAGAAATAAATTGTGGTGTCATCCACTAAAGAAATCAACTGGGGGTACCACAACAGAACATGATGATAGTTGAACATTTTATGAGACAACACCCTCCTTCTTTCAATAGATCTTCTGAGCCAGTCATGTCTGAAGAATGAATTAAGGCCCTAAAAAATATAGTATATGTTATGGGATGTTCAGATAATCAAAATGTAATTCCTTCCATTTATCATTTTGAAGTTGAAGCTAATCATTGGTGGTAAAAAATAAAAAATAGCAGGGATAGAGAAGAGACCGATACCTTAGAGTGGGATGAACTTAAAAGTGTTTTCCTTGAAATATAATTCCCTAAAGTGGTGTGACATTGTATGGAGAAGTAATTTATTTAATAGAAGTAAAATGAGGAAGAATCAATGGTTTTTATGAAAAAAAACGTCAAATAACTAGGGAGGTATTCTCCAAATCTTATTCTGGATCCTAATAAAAATATCAGCCGCATTTACTCAGGATTGAATCCATTGTATCACAGGTCATTGGCCTCCCGTGAATTCAAAAGTTATGAGAAACATTTCAGATGTGCTGAGAGGGTAGATATGATTTTTTTAGATGATCACACAAAATTTTACAGCGAGGAAAATAAGAGGTAAATGTGGAAAGATATGGGTAAGAATCAACTTGAGAAGTCTGATGGTACGCAATTCCAATTTCCAGTTTGTGAAAAGTGTAAAAACAGAACGATGGGGAATGGCTTAACAAAATAGGGAAGCATTTTTTATGTTATAATTTTGGATATATGTCCTAGGATTCAATGAAAACGATCCTCAGACTAATATTGATAAGAAAACTATTAAGTGTATTAAATGTGTAGATATGGGTCATTGTGAAAATGAAATCCCAAAGAGAGATATGAATGATGATAAAACAGGACAATAAGTATAAATTTGTAGTGATATCCATTATGACTATGTCAGTAGAAATCGGGCCATCCAATGAAGTTTTATCAGGTACCTTTTTATTTACAAAGATTTTGGAAAAGTTTTATTTATATAGGGTTTACACATTCCTTTATTTCTGAGGAATATTCTGATAAATTGGAAATATCAACATGAAAAATGATACAGTAACCTATTGGTATAATAATAGGGGTAATAATATAATAAATATGAAATATAAGAATCCTTATCTTGAGGTCTCTGGAAAGAATTTACCAACAAACCTTGTTGTTTTTACCATAATAGAGTTTGATGTCTTCTTAAGAATGGATTGGATTTATATTTATCATGCTACGATTGACTGTAATGATAAAGAAGTTGTTTTCCAGAAATACTTTCAGTTTCTATACAATAATGATCCCATAAAATAGATAACATACCAGTAATCTGTGAAATTGTTGAAAGATGGAAATAAAATTTATCTTACTCAAATTTGTTAAAACAAAGAACTATTCTGATTAATTATGTGCATGTGGTATATAAATAACTTGATATTTTTTCTGATGAGTTACCATGTGTCATACCTGATCAATAATTTGAATTCCCAGTGGACTTAATTCCTAATGCTAATCCAATTTCAAAACCCCCATATCCTATAGATTAAATAGAACTTCTTTAATTTTAAATAAAAATGGAAGTATTTTCTTCATAAAGGCTTCATTCAACCTAGAACTTTATAATGGGGGGCTCCATTTTTCTTCATTAAAAATAAATATGGTTCAAAGAGAGTTTTTAGGATTTATAGAGAATTGATGAACATCACTGTTAAAAACATTTATCCTTTTCATCATATTGATGACTTGTTTGATTACCTCCTGGGAGCTCAGTACATTTCAAATATTGACTTGATATCTGGATACCATCAGCTGAAGGTGAAGGAGGATTATATCCCTAAGACAACTTTTTATACAATATATTGTCATTATAAATTTTTTGTTATTCCATTTGGGTTAACTAATGCACCAGTTTTATTCTATTATCTTTTTAATAGAATATTCCATAAGTGCTTCGATAATTTTTTGGTTATGTTTATTGATGACAATATGGTATTTTCTACGATGAAATAGGATCATGTAAAAAATATAAGGGTATTTTTGGAAACCATAATGGAATTGAAACTATATTAAAAATTTAGTAAGTGTGATTTCTTGTTGCAAAATCTTTCTTTTCTTGGTCACAATATAAATAAGGATGGAATAACAGTTGATCCTCCCAAAAAAAATTGTTGATGAATGTCCAAGAACTACAAATGTTATATAGATTCATTGTTTCACTGGATTAGTAGCTTATTACTAATAGTTTTTTAAACACATTGCAGAGTTATCTAGCTCGCTAACTATGTTAACACTAAAAGGGGTTATCTATATTTGGACAAAACAATGTGATCTTCATTTTTAGGAACTGTTGAATTGATTGGTGAATTATCTTTTTTTTGGCCTTGCCTTCATGAAATGGTGATTTATTCATATACATTGATGCTTAATTTAAAAGAATTGGTTGTGTTTTGATGCAGAATGATCAGATAATTTCTTATGATTCAAGACAACTAAAACCATAGGATTTAAATTCACCCACATTTTATTTGGAATTGGTAGTTGTGGTTTTTTCTATGAAAGTTTTGTGGAATAATTTTTACGGAGCTAAATGACATATATATACTAATAATAAAAGTCTGTAGTATATATTAAATCATAAGGAATTAGACATGAGGCATAGAAGATTGATTGAACAGATAAATGATTATGATTTCAAGATCAATTATCATCCTATAAAATAAAATAATGTGATATATGCCTTCAGTCAAAATCATCATATGTCATTAACCATGTAACATTTGTAACATGATCCATTTGTTAAGGATTTGATGAATTTTGGAATATATGGTATTGGTGTGGTAAATACCTCTATTTTGTTTTAGGTTTCAATACAATCATTGTTATTAGACAGAATTATGAAAAGCGCAAAAGGATGATCTGAGATATTGAAAAATGTAGAATTGGGTAAAATGGGTAAGTTTATTTAATTTAACCTTGATAAATATTTTGTATTAAGATTTGGTAATGGATTGTGTGTGCTTTTTGATTCCTAGTAGAGGAAATTATTTTTTTCTGAAACTCATAGTTCTCCATTTTCTTTTTATTTTAGATGCACTACGATGTAGAGAGACCTTAGAAAGTATTTTTGTCGGGATGGAATGAAAACTGATATTTCATATTTTACTATGAAATGTTTGACATGTAAATAGGTTATAGCAGATCGGGAGTTACTGAAGGGGATGCTTCAAGCCTTTCTAGTGCTACATTAGAAATGGGAGAATGCATCCATGTACATTTTGGTGGGACAACCAAAGAGCTCTTGAGGTAGCAATGTGATTTCTATTATTTTTTATCAGATTATTAAATCTGCAAATTTTCTTTCTAATCTAGATATAATGTCTTCGGATCATATTTATCGATTTTAACTCAAAGATATTATTAGGTTAAATGGAGTTCCTCTTTCCACTATATCTAACCGAGATCTCAATTTCACTTTTATTTTATAGAAGGTCCTTTAAAAGTCATTGGGCACATAATTAAATTTTAGTACATCTTTTCATCCTCAATCATATTGGCAGTCAGAATGAACGATTCATACATTGGAGGATTTGCTTCAAACTATTAAAATTGACTACCAGGGAAGTTGGTATAAACATATTTTTTTAATTGAGTTTTCTTATAATAACAGTTTTCATTCTAGTGTATAGAAAGCACCTTTTGAGGAATTGTATGGGAAGTGGTTTAGAAGTCCCACTTTTTGGGATGAATTCGAGGAAATAATGTTTATGGGACCATAATTAGTAGATTTTGTTGATAAGAATGTGAATATGATCCAACAATAGGTGATGATAGTGGAAAGTAGGCATAAAATTTAAAAATATAATAGGAGGAAAGACATTTCTTTCATGGTAGGTAATCATGTTTTTCATTGAATCTTACCATGGAAGAGTGTTATGTATTTTGGTAATGATATAAAGCTATCTCCACAGTTCATTAACCTATATTCAATCCTAGAGAATGTTGGACCAGTCGCCCAACAAGTATCTTTTTCTCCATGTTTTTCTCAGTTACATAATGTTTTTAATGCTTTGATGTTGAGAAAGTATGTGCCAAATTCATCTCATGTTTTGAGCCCAGGATTAGTTCACCTGGAAGAAAACCATTCATATAAAAAGAAACCAGTTCAGATTTTTGATCGAAGGTCACAAGTATTACAGAATATGTTAATCCACCATGTAAATGTTTTTCTGGAGAAACTAAATGGTTGAAGAAGGAAAATGGTTGTCTGAAAATGCAACGAGGGAAAGGTACCCTCAGTTTTTTAATATGTAAATAAAATTGTGAGGAATCAATTTCTAGAAGGTGTAGATTATGTAACAACACAAGGTTCTAAAAATAAATTTAAATTCATGAAACATTGTTTTAAGAATATATTTATAAATAGCATTTAAACATCACGTTTCTACTTCTATGTTTTGAATTTCAAAAAATGGTAATCTATAATTGTGTTCAGTAAGTTATTTGGTGTGTAATGGAACTAACATGATTTTTGGTGAATAGTAAAATAACCTTATGAATATTAATAAGAATAGTAATATGACCCTAATGAATAGTAAATTTTATTATTATTTTATTTTCTTGTGGATTTAAGATAATGTCATGCTGATTAATTTTTTATGGTGTTAAAAATAAGTTATAGATTTAAAATTGTTATTTTTTAGTAAATTATGATTTTATTTAAAAATTACATTAATAATATATAGAAAATTATTATCAAAAAAAGGAGAAAATTTTTGAATTCTAGACGTCCAAAAATGGTTAGCTGAAATTTGGGTATTTTTCTAAAATTCATGATTTTATTATGAATAGTGAAATACGGTAAAATACTGTATAATCCTATTATCAGTCAAATATAGTATTTATGACATCATAACTGATGTAATACCACTTGGTTAGATCCCACATGAAATTATTACTATTTGGTGTCACATTAATCATGAATATTAATAGTCTTGAGGATAAATATTGTAATAATGATTAAAATAATGTAAAATCCCTCCTCTCCTCCACTATAAATTCCAACCCCTTTCCCTTCTTCCTCCCATACCTCTCAAGATTTGATCCTTGCCTATCTTCTTACCCAATACTGCTCCCAAAACCCTTCCCTACTTCCATGACCTGTTGGTCTCACCAAAAGTCTAAAACTAAGGGCCTTAAGAAGGTACTCAAGGAGAATAGATCGAGAGGTAAACATCCTCTTTTGTTTTCTATCTTTTCATTTCATTTTATTTTCAATTATTCTAATTTAATCACCTACCATTATCCAAGAGGCATGAATTATCCATTATATTACATATTCAGGATATCATAATGTTTATCCATGATTAACCATTATACTTTTTCTCCTATCCCACTTATTCATTAAATTAAAACACCGTCCATGATTTGTAAATTTATCGACATCGTGGATGATGTGACTTCAATTTATTTTAAATACTTCAATACTGGTCATGAAACCAAATAAATGTTTGATTCAGATTATTATTTATTAATTATATCTTATATAAGGTTCTGGAATCATTTTCTACACATGTTATAATTTATAAAACAAAATGAGTTCATTACGATCGACGAGTCACCAAAATGAACTAAACAAATATCAATAATGTTTTAACTTATGAATTATCAACATGTTTGAATTAAAAATGATAAATGGGATAATTTATGGTTCTAGAAATATTTAAATACCATTATATTCCAATTCTAGAATTTCACTTCAAATTGAAACGAATATCCATCAGGAACCGATTATGGAAATCATGTACAGAATGCACCAAAATACAATATAAGGAACAAAATACTAACAATTAAAGGGTGAAATGATTTTATGAAATGATCATATAATGTGATATATATATATTAATATATTTTTATAAGAAATTAATAATACTATTTTAACAATTTCATAGGAGGTTAAAAGATTTTTATGTAAGACAAACCAGAGGTAATCGAATTCATAACACGATTTCTATTCTTTGGAATAACAATATACTTCATTATTTATGTGGTATTAAAAATGTTTGTGTGATGAATTTTTTTTATATAAAGTTTAATTATTAGTATTTATAGTTTATATACAAGTTCTATCAACTCTATTATGTATAACATCAAAGATATGAAAATTATAATCAACTTCACTTTTAAAATCCTCTTAAAATTATATTTTACAAAATTAAAAAGCATTGAGTTTTACACAATTATTCATATTGTATGGTTGTCTTCTGGTTCTTTGGATTTGTTTATTATTACGGGTGGGAAATATATCACCCTCTAATTCATTTTTTATGTGAATGTTGGAGTTCACCCATATGGTTACTGAATGAATAACTATGATGGATATACAAACTCTAGGGTAACATTGAGGGTTACAAATTATATGGTAGATAAGACGGTAACGATATTATTTATGTAATTCCCCAAGATACATTTTTGGTTCTATTTATTCTCTTTATGTTTTGTGGGAATCATTTAGAAATATCTTCTTTCACAAATTCACTATATATGGGTGAATGGTTTTCCATTTTTTAAAATGTATTCATAGGTTATAAGTATTCACAGACTAATGTGTTCTTTCGTTATTTTTATATCCCTTATTGAGATTATTGGGATCATTCCATGTTTTTAAATGATGTTCACAATTTATAAGGATGTGTAAGAAAAAAATGAATCACTGTTAAATTTTATGATGATTTGTCAAAAAAGTCATGTTTTATTTGAAACATAATAAATTTTGGTAAAAATATATATTTTTTATGTGGTATCTTCTCTATATGAATGTGGAATATTATGTGTATATTATAACCCAATTCTATAAATCTCTAAATTTGAAAATATCTGCAACAGGAAAGGATGTAAGTCCTTTGGTAAATTCAAGTATATGTAATGAAATAAGATCAGGTCTTTATAGTAATCATGTAACCCATATTTATAAACAATAGAGAATATAATATTATTGGTTCATGAAAAAAAATATTTAACTATTTATTCAAAAACAACATTCATAAGAAACAATACTGATAGGTGTTATATTATACCATATTCCATTTTCAACATTGGTAACACTTGAATCCTGAGACCCATGAAGGAATAAAATCAAATATTACTATAAATATGATGCAAATTAGGATATTTATGATAGAAATTTTCAAATGTAATTATATACACATCATAAATTGGTATAGGTTCATTTTATGAAAACTATTTCCCAAAAAAAGAAATTTTCTGTGACTAACCCTTACAAAAACATATCTCTTATTTGATAGTTAATCAATGGAGTGATTATTTGTAACAAATTTAAATCCACAAAAAATTTTAATTAGGATATAATTTTGAGATATATTCATACACTACCATATCATAATAGAAACAATGAAGAATATAATGACCTAATGAAAGGAAATTGAGTTAAGAAACCCTTTACCACTCAGAAACATTCAGGTCAAATTCTCTATGATGAAATATTTACATTTAAAATATTGAAATACATAACCTATTATTCATTTATGATATAACATTAACATTATTTTGTATATATACAACACATAAAAATAATTTATATTTATAAAATAAATTTTTCCTTTGAGAATGAATGTTTGAGTTGAAACCCTTACATCGAGTCCAAACTCTCAATATGTGTGATTTAATAATTATTTAAATGATTATGAAAATTATTTTATTTCGTAAAAACAATTTATATGATTTTTATGTTATACATAACTAATATATTTTATTTATTTTTAATTTTATAATTAAATACATAATCAATTAAGTATGTGTAATGTGTTTGAGGGCATTCCGTTCATTATTTCAAAATGAATGTTTTGTGTTGATCTTGGAAAGATAAAAAAATGTTTCAATATATCTATAATAATAATAATTAAATTAATATATAATTTATAAAATTATTTTAGTTTTTCAATGTGAATCGTATAATATGAATATTAAAATTAACTACATTATGATCCAGGAGATAGTGGGTCATATATACACATAAGTGACTCTTCTATATTATAATTATAATTATCAAAAAATAGTGTGTATTATTTTATCATTATAGAATCAAATTATTCCCATAAATAAAATATTATTTAATTAACTACACTTACTTATTTAATCCATGTGATTTTTTGATGAAAAAAGTGTCACATCGCTTCGCGGAGATATAAGATGACACGTACACCGAAACTAAGTTGTAACTTTTTAGTGTAGTAAATAATCTAAAATATATTATATTTTTATATTTGAAACTATGTCATGAATATAATTATAAATTTATTAATAAAACATAAATTCATTAAATGTAACATTATTATATTTTATGTAACACGTTTGTGAAAAATTAATCAGATGACATCGCGATGTTGTAGTACGTCGTACACATGAGTCTGGTTGTCATATATTGATCATGATACAATGTAAGAAAATAAATATGATATCATAAATAAAATTTAATTTATATGTTAAAAATATTATATATATATATATATATATATAATTAAAATACCAATTTATAACATGTTGTGAGAGGCAGCGATGGAAAACAAATAACATTAATTGGAAAGGTGGAAGTCTGCCATACACATGAATGATGATTAGATATAACATTTGACAGATTAAGATAGAGATTTAAGCTATTCCATTAATATTATAACATATAATTATATTTTAGGTAATTTTATTATTTTATCATAATAAATAATGTTTATGTTAAAGTCATAAAATAAGAAATAAAAGAAATATGATTTTATAAAAATATTTCCTCTTCTTTGGATAACCTCATTATATTGGCCCAAAAAATCTTATTAGTACGGATTTGTGATAAAAAATGTATATAGTTTATTTGAGGTATTTTAATAACTAATTATTTATGTTTTTGAAAAATTCAATGATATAAGAAGGTTTCAAGAGAAGGGTATAGGGGTGGGCTTATATAACTAGGGTGAGTAACACACTTATAATGTTTGAAATAAAAAAATATACACTTTTTCAAATAAAAAATTAATTAAAATATAAAATAATTGATAATTTAACAAGATAAGGTAGAAATATTTCTGTTAAGTAGATGTTAGAAATTTTATAGGTGATTTTGAACATTATTTATTTGGTTTAACCCATGGTAACTTGTTTTCACCTTAACTTGGATAGTTAATTTTTTACTATTTTCATTATCCATTATGGAAAAACAATTATGATTAAATTATTCGATCATATCAAATATTAATTTAAATACATTGAATAAATTTTATAAAATTAAATTAACATAATTGTATAACAAAAATTTGAAATTATACCCATACATTGGATGAAAATGATGTTTTTCAATAAGTGTATTTTTCTTGAAAAATGTGCATTTATATTAACTCCTAAATAATAAAATCATTTTATGAGTAAAAATTTATATTTATTGATATATAATATATAAATTTAAATTAATTAATTCATCATTATTGGATTTTTTCATTAAATAAAAATGTGAAACATTATATACAATAAAATATTTTTCATAAAATAACATATTCAGACCTAAAAATAAAATATAAAAAGTAAAAAAATTTGACTAATATTTAAATAATTGAATTTAATATAAAAAAATTAATTTCATTAATTTAAATAATATTAAAAACATAGTGATACTTTAAATTACTAAATTTATTGAAATGAAAGGTTTGTTTTTGAAAAAACTTATTTTCACTATTCAACAAAAACACAATATTTTTTTAAAAATCCCAACAATTCACAACTACTTAAATAATATATAAAAATTTAAATATTGAAGTTAATTTAAAAAAAATTTATAAAATATTTGTATATTTATTGTAATATGTCCCAAAAAATTGAAAATAAAAATCAATTTTTTTGTAAACATATTTTTGATTAAAACCATTTCTTTTCTAAAAATTGATTGATTATCTACTAAAATTAATACAAATTTATAATTAAGTCTGACATATATATATATATATATTTCATAAAATTGTTAATACTATTCTTACCATCAAATTTAATGTCGAGGTTATTGTGGTTACATATTTCCCAAGACGTTGATGCATGATGTTGTCTGTTGAATATGTTATGAATCATAATGACCATCTTTTAAAATAATTGTTTATTACATATAATGATTCTAACATTATTACAGACATCATGTAAGAGTTTCACTGTCACTTAATATTATATATCCATATAATATAATTTTTTTATTATCATTTTATATAATAAACATAAATTTTAATCTCACATACTAAATAAAAATATTATTTTAATTTTAAAAAAAAAAGTTAAAAAAATTGATTTAATTTGGTTTCTTGGTAATTATAATAAAATAATAAAAATTTAACAAATTGTATAAAATTTATCAAAATGTTGTAAAAATTTATAAAATCAATATTTTGACATAACATTTGTGAAAAACATATTCTTATGAGTCTTTTAACAATTAGATCATTGAAAACCACAAAAAATTATAAAATATTTTTCTTGTTTCTGTAATATATACCTCATAGTGAAATCTATTTTATCCACATAAAACATTCAAGAAAATGTTTCATAATATACATTAATGTGTGGAATAATTTAATATTTTTTCATCGACATTAATATAAATATAATGTTTCCCAACTTTTTCAATAAACAAGTTGTGTTATTAATTTAATCCATGAATCCTTATGTTAGTGTATTAAAGAATCTATTAAATAATAAATTTTAAAATTATATAAAAATTTAATAAATTTAAAATTTAAAAAATTATTTGATATATATTTATCAAACATTCTCTTTTCACTTAGTTTGTTATAATGACAAATATAATGCATTTTTTAATTATTATATTCCTCGTTAAACATATTATAAATATAATTATTGGAAAATATATTATTTATATTTTTTTATTTTATATATTCAAACCATTCAAAACAAATATTTACCACCACCCACCCCATTAAGATTTCTTGATCTAGTATGTATGAATCATGGAGGTGTAAAATCACATTTATTCATTAGTAATAATATGAATTATTAATCTTAAATAAATAATTCATTAATATGCACCACATAAATTTCATTTTTAATTAAATCATGAATAAAATGTGAATTATAAACTCCCTAATAATTATTAAATATTATTTTCTTTTACCATTATTCTAGAAAACTGTTATAGATATAATTACTAAATTTAATTTAAAAATATATTATTTTCATCATAACACACGAATGCAATTATTTTTTATTTAGGAATATTTTAAAATATTAATTTACAATATTAACCATTTCATATATAAATACTAATCAACATATAAATTTGATGGACTCAAAATAAAATTCATCATTTCATCAAAAAAATTCATGATGTTCATTAATAACTAAATCTAATTTCATGTTATGTTTAAATAATAATATTGAAATAATAAGTAAAATATATCTTGAATGTATAAATAAATAAAATCCATTTTTGTTTTATATAAAAATTATCCCCACACATAATAAAAAAAAATTTCTATTGGATTTATTATAGAGGCCAGAACTTTTATTATATAGATATTAAACATATTTAGATGAATATTTGTTACATAATATAAGTATCTACATTAGAATACTTTAGGTCTAGTATTTTTAGAATCATAAAAACATAAACAATCGGTTCAAAATACATCTATATCATATCCCACATACATCTTCATATGTAAAACCCCTTAGAGACATATCATACATTAAAATTTCTTCATAATATTGGAAATGAACATAATAATGGGTTAGATCTGATGCAAACCAACAGTAATTAATGGATATATCAACGATCATATAACAATAAAATGAGAAAAAGTTTTTGAGAACATGATAAGAACATTTTACAATAGTACCCTACATATCATAGATAACAATATTGAGCCATTTATTAAATCAGTATAGTTTATAAGACATGAATCTTAATTTTATCTAAAAACATGATCCACAGAAAAATAAACTATAAATAATACATAGAATTGTATTATACATGTAAAAAGAGAAAATCATTTCATCTTTATACAATTATCATTTTCATGAATATCATAAAGGATTGTTTCACTAACCAAATAATCTAGGTAGTAAATGTTCACTCCCAAGATAGTCATTGTAGAAATAGTTCGTAATCAACTGGGTTCTCACCACATTCCAATCCAGTTTATCTCATCATATATTAATCATTAAACAATATATTGGATAGATATTTTTCACATAAAACACATAATGAAAAAAAGTATTTTTAAAAAATATCATAAAATAAAACCACATATCATAACCCATGATAAAAAATGGTTTTCATGATAATTTCATTATAAAAAACCAATGTAAAAGAAACAATTTTAAAAAACATTTCATCATGGAATAACCCTTGTGAAGTTACAAGATTTTATTAATATCATATCCGCGTAAACATAGACCATCCATAAAAAAATTAAAATGGTATCCTTGATTAATATTCCTAGTAAATCATAAGTGTATAAACTGTTTTTGTGTTTGAGAAATATAAATATCAGTATAGTAACCTTAGATCATGATTGAGAAAAATAATATATCTACTATTTTAATATAAATTAAAAAAATAACAACTCAAAAAAACATTGTAAAATACATATATTTTAAAATACCCTTTGAAACATCCAAAGGATAAATTATAGTATTCAGTGGTCATGATTGTGGGAAATACCATTCCCCCAATATAATTTAAAACAAATCATTCCATTCACATTTATATGAAAATGTAAAATGTTTCTACTTAGAAAAAATTGAAGGAAGATTCATTTAAATATATTTCATATAAATTCCATCATGAGTAAAAATTAAATTAAAAATCATATTATAATATTCAAAACATTCTGTGAATAATTTAAAAAAGTTTATATGGAATAAAAATTATTTTTGATTGAAAAGAGAAATAAAGTTTCTTATCAATAAAAATTATTTTTGTTTTATTGAGTACCAAATTGAATATAAAATAAATGGAAGTAGTATATTTGTGGAAATAAATAGTGTAGTTGAAAAGTAATTAAATTGTTTAGAGTCATATCATAATAATTTTTCATTAAAAACATTGGGATAAATAATCCTGATAGAGAATAAGATATTAACAGAAAACCATTTACCATATTAGTAACAATTGAATAATAAAACCCTTGAATTCTAAAGACATATATGTAAATTATAATCAACATATAATTAATAATAATCATCATAATTTATATTCATGGTTAGAATAGAAATAATATAATGAAACCAATTAATGAATATGTCTTATCTCTCATAGAAATAAAATGAGGAAAAAATATCTTACCTATAGTCTATCATCATACATATGTTTTTTACCATTAGTATAATATAAATATGTTTATTATAAATCTTATAATAGGTCCATACTCATATATTTCAACAATATATAATTTATGTTTATCCTTTTATCATTTTATTATAAATAATTTCTCATTAAAATTACTATTATGAGTGATAATTTCTTCATTTTCATGCATGTTTTGGATTACTAATTTAATCCCTTTTACATTAATCATAGTACTATAATATAATTAATTTTAATCAATTTATAATTAATATATATATATATATATATATTAGATATAATTATTATTTTCTGTAAATGTTATTTATAGAAAAATTAATTACAATGTTCATCGAGAAGATTGGTAGTTTGTACGCATGAACACTAATTTCATTTTTTAATGAATGGAAAAAAAGAAAGGTAAATATAAATGAAAAAAAATGATAAATATAATATCATATATATCATATATGTTAATATAATTTTTTCTTAATTTACATCCATGAAATATATAATGGAATAAATAAAATGAAATCACTTCATGGAGGTGGCGGCCCACATATACACATAAGATAAATTATTATTTCCCAAAATATTAGATGGTATGAATTTAGAAATTATTTTATTTTCAGAAAAGTATAATTGGTTCATAGTTATCAAATATAATTATTAAACTCATCCTAATAACCATCCATACAATCTGGTGATGAAAATATATTGTATCACTATGTAGAGGTGATAAGGTGTACAAAAACACGATCAATAAATAACTACCCATTTGATGTAAAAGATGGTGATAATGGTTATTTTTCATAAATAAATAAATATTTAGTGTATTTATGGTAATTAAGTTTCATTTTAGTAAATAATATAATACATTCAATGTATGTGAAGGAATATTTTAAAAGATAGTGATAAATTAATGATATTACATATTCATTCAAATGACTGCTTTAGATATTGTTGACTGGGAAATAAGGTAGGTGCTTTGGGGGTAATAAAATACCTATGACAAGGATAGGAATGTTGAAAATATTAATTGTTCTATTTTGGTTGATCTATAAGACTCAATGTGGTGTGATGATGAGAAAATTTGTTTTGTCTATTATAATTTGGGGGGGGGGGTGAACCCATATAATATCATAAAATGTTAAATTAATGAAAATTAATGTTTATGAAAAAATTGCACCAAATTTATAAAGATTGAATCAATGATGTCATTTAATTAATGTTATCTCTTTAAATAAATATTGGACATGTTTGGATCACATTTAAACCAATATAATTTTATTATAATCCATTTTTAACCATTTTGACAATTAGAGTAATATTAGACTCTTCATATCATGAGGGGTTAATAATGTTAAAGTGAAATAAAAAATTACTAATAAAAGGATTAAGGATTATTTTTACAGAAATATATCGTGATGTTGTTTAAACCATTAATTTTAAAAAAAATTAATTCATTCTATAAAATATTATTTTTTATAAAATGTCATTACTATCATTTATAAAACAATTCATTTAATTGAACATTAAAAATATTAGAAAAACTTTTGAAGAAAAATATTTTTATTTATAAAATTCGTAATATGTAATATATATATAGATATTTGAATCATTAACTCAATAATATTATATCACTTTTAATAATTTTTAAATCCGTTATATTATACTGTAATTAAATGGGGAAAAACTACATTAGTGTTGCATACACATTTAATGAAATTATATAATAAATAAACTTAAAAGTTGAATTAAATTAGTAAAATAATTTCATTAAGATCAAAAATATGAACAGTGATTTACTCATAACATGAATTTGAACCTATATAGACACATAATGAATATTAAAACCAAAGAGACTGTCATTTTGTAATTTAGTTTTTTTAAATATTTCATAGGTCAATTTCTTGAAAAATGTTCTGTTGAAATAATATATTTTTATTTAATGTGGAAAAGGGTCAACTTATTTTCACTTATAATAAATTAAGATTCATTATTATTTCCATAAAACTTAGTATTAACCATAAATAACTGTATTTACACTTTACTTGGAGATGCATTTTACTATGATTATAATTCATATTAACCAATAAGGGTCATATTAACAAAATTTGAACTTAATGATTATAAATATTTAATTAAATATATTTAAATCAGTACATAAAATTAGAATACATTAATTTTAATTTATGTTTGAAAGATGAGACACAAATTTATTTTTAGATAAATACATTATTAATCATTAAATAGGATTTATAATTATCCAATAATTATTATAAATATTAGATTAATGATTGCAAATATATTTAAAATATAAATTTCATTAAAATTTTACAATAATAGTTATAAATTTAATTTATTCAGATAAAAATATCATGCAGCAAAAAATAATTTTTCCAAAAAATATCTAATTTATTTTAAAAAACATTAAATTTCCCTTATAGGTAATTGGTAACTAATTTGTTAATTTTCTAAATTTTTAGACCATAATTTTTCTTTATTTAGTTAGTTATATTCATTTCAATAGATCCAAAAACTATTTTATAATAATATTCGACAAGTATATCAAGGTTTATCTGAAATCATTATTGCATGTATTATAAAATATTTGAGAAATTAAAATTAACTATAAAAAATATTTAGTAATATATCATGTCATACATTCTACCCCACATAAAATAAATTTTCAATAGAAATTTTATTACTATGATACATACAAATGAGGAAATGTCTACCCTATTATATACTCAGTTTCCATTGTAGCTTCCTAAAATTGGTTATTCAACCAGAAAACATTGAAATAGTGAGTAGTCTTGTTTTGTATCACATTATATCTTTGATCTTAAATGTCCACTAGTTGTTCATCATACGAATGATTTTTCTCTAATGTTATTAACCAAAGAATATCATATAATCTACCTTGTTGGGTCCCAAAATAAAAACATGGGTTCATTAATGGCATATCCATCTATGGGTTATCAGTTTTTTCTCATTCGATGATTAGTTTCATCGATTGGAAGGATACTAGCTCAAATTATGTTATTAAAATCGATATAAATAAATCATATGAAAAATGGATTGTAACTTCATCCTTAAGTTTCTTACAGGAATCAAATTCTTGTCTTATATGTATGAGATTTTTTAAAAGTCTATTTGTTCTTCTTATATCGCCATCTACATCCTTGGGAAGAATTACGTCATCTTCATGTGTATTTGGGGCTGAAACTGGGAGATCCATTATATCCTAGACTCATTATAAGTAGTCATGAATCCCCTATCTGCTAATTTTATAAGAGAATCCTAACAGGAGCAGTCCTTCACTATTATCTTTAGAAGAATATAAACAACATTTCCCATAATATGTACTCTAATGACATAATCATTTTTTCAATGGAAATAAAATTTCTATCTATTATAATCATAATATTATTGTGGAATATTACTGTTGTCATGGTCAAATTATTATCAAAAGGATGTTTAGTTCTAATAACTCAATATAGTGTCCGTAATAGAGGTTTAATTATATTGGTAAATAATTAGGTTTTTATAGATGAAAATTCCTAATAGAGTACATTGGTCCCCTAATATAATTTAATACTGTTCATATACATCACGTCAATAGGGTGGATAAAAAGATCAATGGTAGAATTTTCACTTAGAAAAATTGGTACTTGTTTGTTGGTGGACACATTATTCTCATTAATAGAGTCTTCAAGTCAATTCACATAGAAATACTAGCCACACTCCAGGTCAAATTGTTTTTATCATACCTAATAAGATTATATTTTCCCTTTTATCCAGGACTCCCAATTAGCAAAAAAATTGGGTTTCATAGTGTAAAATAATGTAGGTGACAGAGGAAGGTGGCATGAATATCATGAACATTTAGGGAGAAATGCACGACATGTATCAAAATAACACATGGGAAGTGAATGAACATTAGAAAATGTGGGGAAGGCTCATTTCCCAAAAATTCAGAAACCACATGGATACACCAAAAATAAACTCTTCTCATTTATATCTCACTATTCACCCGCACATCTTGTCTCTTCAAATTAAAAATACATGGATCATTATTAGAGGAGACGCTAACTTGTGCTTTCAGAAATTGTCTTGTTCCACTACCAGTTTTCTATGATGCCTTTTGAAATTCCTGACATTCAGTTGAGAGAAATAGTATCCAGACAACTCACATACTATCTTGGATGAAGAACAATGTAATATCTTGAATAATATTGAATTTTCATCTGAGGAAAATAAGTGTGTTTTTAGGTACATTGATGTGTCCTATCTCTTGGAAGTAGTATCACTGACTGTAGATTACCCTTATTTAGTTGGATATGTGGGGAGAAATTATTTGGTTCAAGGAAATGTCGACCAAGAATAACATCCATGTTCATTATATTTGGAAATTGTATTTACCCATAAAAGATCTTATTTAGCGAACATTGATTTCTATCACATCTATGTGAACTTGTTAAGGGAGTCCTAATGAAGTTTTATATGTTCGTTTTTTGATAGACACTGTGTGTGCATAATTTTAAATAATTATGCAGATTTGATAGGTTTATATTCTTATGAGTTATAGGATTATCAATTTACTAACCTCTGGTTTCATGGTTCGGAGAGAAATATATTCAAATGGTTGTCTAGGTATTTTTTTATGATAGTAAGATTTAAGTGAATTTGATTGGAAATGAATAATTCCTGTTATGAATACCAACCTATGTCACGGATACAAGTTTTTTAAAGAATATGGAGATTAATGATTGATTATTCATTTCTTATAAATTAATTGAATGTGGAACCCTCCTAAAGGAACATACATCAAACTAGATCATGTTTCCCTTCAACCTCAAATTTCATCTCAACACACTCGGTTTGTTGTAGCGCTCATTAGAAAGGGCATAGCATAAATATGGATAGATAATGGCTTATAGAAATAATGAGGGGTGGTGTCTTTATTTGGGAGAGAAAGGGTTCCAGGATCCTTGGGTTCATTACATTAATTATTAGTGGATGTTATCATTATTTTGAATCCATGTTCATGATTACTGGATTCCATCTATGTATAGAGAGGAATATCAAACTTGTAGTAATTGGAAATGACTCCAAAATCCTTTACAACTCTTTTCTTGAAATTTGTGCCACTCTATGGACTATGTCCTATTATATTATAATGTTATGAAGGTTCATAATTTTTCCCATGGAGGTCCTTCACAAAATACTTGATGGTAGTAGAGATTGAAACATTTTGGTGTCCAATGATAATCAAGATGTTTCACAAATTTCCTCTCTATTTTCTTATTCTTTTCCACATTATGATTTTAAATTTTTTTAGAGGGAAAACATGGTTTCTATTATTTTTTCTTTGTTAGATACACCTCTTATGCATATTTTCCCCTTTCCTATAATTTCTTATTATTATAAATAAAAAATGATGATTAATATCGTATTACACCAACCGTACTACCTCTAAGTTCATTACATTTGGATGATCATGTTTGTACATCCTCCGAAGAGATACAAGGAATAAATAATGAACTATAGATAGAATTATTATTAGTGAAAATAGATAATATATCATACAGATATGATCATGAACATATTAAGGAACCATATACCTAGGCATTATATTTCCATTCATTTAAAACCTCATCTCCCTCATCCATTGAGATAATTAAATGAATACCTTGGCACCGACATCAAACTATATGTATTTTCTATGATTGTAATCATAACTTTATTATTGATAGTGAGATACTATGAAGTGTTAATGAATGTATCTAACCTTATTTTCGATTTCCTATGGTTAACCATGTCTCATCATCTTTCTATATCAATATTCATTCTAGAACATGTGAGTTCTACAGTTCCTACCACAGATTGTTTCATAATGATCCATATGAATAATGGATTGAAAGATATTTTTATAATAAAAATACACCAAATATGGTGTTGATATCAAATCTATTTGAAATATAAAGAGAAAGATCTTATTATGACTTACACTGATTAAATTGGCTACTTGGATTGAATATATATCTGAGCATTATAATCATTTTTAAAAAATAACTCTATATTTGTATCCTACTAAAGTCTATATAAAATAGAGATAAACATTAGATATCAATTATATACAATTAATGTGCCACACCATATAATATTACCACAATTTTAACTTATAACTATGTAAGTTGATGAAGTGAAAAATATTTTCTCATATAAATAAGGTGTGGTGACTTTATATGGTGATCAACTACAACCCATACATCATTATTCACTATATATTTTTTGGGGGTGTGAGATTCCAACAACATTAGATATTTTTTACAATTCCATTTTTGTACGGTTAATGGTTTTAACATTCAGTTAAATGGTTTTCTCTGTAGAATAACATTATAACATCCTAAGAACCAGGAAATTTACTTTCAATGTCAATAATTATACCATACAACAAAAATAATCTTTCAAATTTCTACAGGTATTCATACTTCTATAATGAATAGAGAATAAAAAATATCAGATTTTTGAAAAAATTAATTCCTCAAATTTCACACTCAAGGGTCCCATGCATTGTTAATAAACCACAATAATCAAAAAAATCAATGTTAAAATGAATAAAATTATCATCCTCAGTTGAAGGTATACATCTGCCTTCTATACAACATTAATATTCTATTCTGTAGCTTTTTAAACACTAATTTTTGAAAGATATTATTTAACCCCTTCATTTAAAATTTAATGATTCATACATTGCAAGGAAATAGATACTCTATCCTCTATAATCCTTATGATATAGGTATTTTTTCTCGCATATCATATATTTTTTTAGGAATAAGATATATGAATTTCGTTATGGATGAGGATGAAAAAAAATAAATTCATTTAATGCATCACTATATATTAAAAACCATTCACTAATGTAGGTTTTTGTAAGCACACGTTCACTAAATAATATTCTCATCAGTTCCCTAATAAATTCCCCATATTTTCCTGTCTGATGAAAATTTTAACAATTTCAAATTATCTTTGTATATTGATTCTATATCCAGGGGAAATTAACCATAATGCACCAATAAAATTATGATAATCCAATTAAGTATGGTTCTTAATCATCGTGGTTTATTTGAGGAGATGTTCAATAAATTATATCTTGGATGAGTCCACTTATATACCATCAAATTATATTATATGTTCCATGAATGAATCCTGGTGATGATAAAATTCACACATGATAAATTTTTCATAATTCATCTCCTTCATCATGTTCTTCCATAGAATCCTTAAGTGTTCTTAATTATCTACCTATATATTTGAATATAAAATAATTTCATCTATAAAGTGTTCCACAAAAAGATCACGTTATTCTATAGAGGATAAATTCTTTAAATAAATGAAGATAGTTTAAGAATTGGTATGAACAAATGGAATGACAATAAATTAAATGTTTTAATACATTTAATGAAATGTTTTATTGGGAATACCCACATTCTGGACAAAAAATCAATGATATCCAGGATGAAGATCAATCTATTAAACGTAATTTTATTAGAACGGTTTCTCAACCATGTCATCTATATGGGGAATAAGATAATTGTTACTGATATTGGCCCTTTTAGTTTATAAATATTCAATGTCGATTCATATTAATCCAACTTTCTTCATACAAAACAAAACGGGTTCACCCCATGGTTATTCATATGGCCGAATGAATCCCTTGTAAATATTCTGCATGATTTTCTTCTTCAAATCTTGAATGGTAGTTAGGTACAATCATTATGAAGTATTAGAAATAAATCTATCACCATGTATGCATTCTATTTTAAAATACATGTCATTATTCTATGGATGATTATAAAATTCATTTGTAAATTCTTCAAAAAATTCCTATAAAATATCATTACCATTTTTTATGAGTACTCCCAAATCTACATGAGATTAAAACCCCATTTGAAAAGGAATTATGACCCATATAATGGATTTATATTACACCTGGCATTTTTTCATGAAACTGATAAAAAATAATAGGCTGGTCTGGAATATCAAAAATTAGATCCCTTCCTCAATTACTAATGTGGGTTTTATATAAATAAATCCATTCCATGGATAGAAAACATCTAAAGAAAATAGTAGATGAATGAAAATATTTACTAGGAACATATTCTAACAAACATCAACCATATAAGAATCAATGAATTAAGATGTGATTATAATTACATTAGGGGTTCATACTAATTACTCAAAATATATTTTTTGGTACTGTTATTCCAATAGATAAATATTTATATATAAATTGGTGGTTAGATCTAAAATCAAATAAGAAACAATTAGTTTTTTTTTGGATTTTATGTGTAATTTTCACCACATTATTATCAAACCTTTCCACAATAATAAATATCACATCAGATTTTCATTTTTCTCTAGGATTAATAAAAACTTAAAATTTATCATTTTCCTTATCCATTGATTTTCTCATGGGATAGCATAATTCCAATAATCCTATAAATTTAATGACTTGGTTATGTGTGGTTCATTTTGGGGTTTTATCACTCTAATAATATCATCATGTTACTTCTTTCTATCACTTCATCATTTTATTTCCCACTATCCATTCTCTAAAAAATTGTAAATTTTACCAGCCACCATATAAATTTCCCCCATGATTCATTTCAAATTTTGATAATAATGTAAATCTCATCATATTCTCTATATGGTTTTTATATTTTCTATTAAATGAAAATTTTATATTATAATCAAAACCATAATATATATTGGTTACTCTATTCTCCATATCATCCATGATAACATATCAAATTATTTCATCTGAGTTAATGAAGTTACTTATTTATAACACCCTCCATTGTATTTTTTTTAAGGAAATGAAGAATATTTCCAGAAACATTAAGTTAGATGATATTAATAGATGTATAATTCACATTTAATATAAAATTTGACTCATAGGTACCAATAGATTCATTATATATACATATCTAAAAAATGATTTCTTTCCCCATTTTTTTCTGAATAATATGTAGAATATTCAAAATGACATATGAGAACTTAAATTCATCACAATCTGAAGATTCAATTACATTTCATTCCCTAACTATTTGATAGGAGTCTACCATTGATGTAATTAACCTTCCAAATGATAATTATCTTTAGTGACATTCTTTTGTTCTGAACATAGGGGAATCAAAAATATGATTATAGTTGTATTGATACATTTATCGGAGACCAGTGGGTCAGTGGACCCACAAAAAGAAAGTGATAATTCCATCATGAGAGAATTAAAAAATCATTCTTCTATTATTTTATCATTTTTAATCCCAATGTGGTTCATATCACGATAAATTTGAGTGGGAATATCAATGATAGTTTTTATTCTAGATCCCATAAAATTTAATTTCTCAAGGGGAATATAATTTCATTCTCTATTACATTAATGAAAAACATGATTCCCTAAAATTATATCAATTGAATAAAAAATTGAAACAGATTGAAAAAATATTCAAAGTGGAAAACCATATAATCATGAAATAATTATTAATATGATTTAAAAAGTGTGTCCTATTATTTTATAAAAATATATGTTTAACTTGGGTAATTCCTGATCATTACGAAAACCATAGGATTCTATCCAATACATAGACTTATCATTGGGTTCTCACTAATTTTTTCTCATCCTTGATTCCATTGGATAACCAAACCATGTTTTTATAACAACAATAATGACATTAACATTTCATACAAAGAAAATATTTCTTAGTAAATAAATATTCCTATATAACATAAAAATCCATGATAGAATAATATAGTTCCAATATCATTGAAAACATGGAAACCCAACCAAATAGTTCATGATATTTCTACATCATATAACACTTATATCTGTGTAACTATAAAAATCCCTAGACATATTATGTATAAAAAATTTCTTAATATCATAGGAAATGGACATAAGAAATGGCGATCTATGATGCTCATGAGTAAACAGGTGAGATATCATGGATACTATTAGAATAAAATGGGAAATATGGGAATAAGAGATTATAATTTTTAATCCATACCCTACATATCATATAACATAATAATTAGTCATGGAATAAATATTTCATTTTTAGAAGACACTAATCTAAAAATAATTAAAGGACACGAGTCATGGGAGCATAATATAGGAAATATAAATGAAATTTTTTTCATAAAAATTAGCATATAATACTATTAAAAATTATTAAAAGCTATTTTTCATGATAATAATATTGAAATGGGTTGACTCCCCAAACCACCGTAGTATTATAGGTTCATTACCAATACCTGTATAGTGTACAATTTTCCTTACTGATATGGGTTCACTCATGATTCGAACCATATTTATCTCATGATATATTAAACATTACCTAATCCAATGGAGAGATATATATGTACCTTCTATATGATAATGATAATAATACATATGTGTCCCATAATATCATAAAAAATTTATCCTATTGGAAACCATGAAATGAAAGTGCTTTCTTTTATATTTTATAATATCATAACTCATTGAAAATAAATATGATTCAAAAATATTTCATTATAAAATAAAATATGGAAATGGAAAGGGTTATATAAAAATATTTTCATCATAAAAATGATCGATATAATGATTAAATAATGAAGTTATCGATAGATCATATCCATATTAAATCATAAGTGAAATCAAGGAATGATTCCTCGATGAATATAAATACCATTATAATACCATTACAATATTCTAGAGGAAAAAACCCTTTAAATTTTAAAAATAACCTTAAAAATTTAGAAAATTATCACAAAATAGAAAATTAATTTCTATGAAAATATTCTTATTATCATATATAAAAATTATTTATAGAACTGTGCGGCCATGAGGGTGGGAAATTCCCTTCACGTTGCATAAGAGAAAAGTATGTATTATGTTCTAAATTTTTATAAAATTTTTAGAGGTACAAAATTTTGAAAATGGAATGAATATTTCTTTAATTTTTTATGAATAAATGTTTTTTTTAAATTTACCTTATAAATCATAGATTGATTTTTGGAAACCTGTTTAAATTGTTTTTGGAAAACATTGAGAAGGAGAAAAATTGTTTTTAGGCTAAAAAAGTGATATAATGTCGATCCCTTAGAAACAATTTTTTTTCTCTTTTTTACATAAGGTTAAGAAACTCTATATAAAATATATATCATCATGAAATTACTATAATTTAAGAAAATTCACGATATTTTTTAGAGTTGTACCATTATAATATATCATTGTAAACTTAATCATAAAAAATCATGATAGATAATGATATTATAACATAAAACTCACTACAGATTTGGTGACATTTTAATAGTAACAATAATTATTGAAGGATACATAATTGGATATGAAAATTGATATGAAATTATTAACAATAAACATTACATGCATTAATGTATTGAAAATACACAAAAAATTGATTCAAATGGTGAATATGTCATGTGTATAATAGAAATTAATGTGTCATGAAATTCTACTACCCTAAGCCCGACACCCTTCATCTCTTTTTTATCCTCATATAATGATAATATAGGTTTATTATACATATTATTCCAAGACCATGATAATTTATGTAACACCATATATGATATATTTTTAATGTTTTTATTTTTTTATTAAAAATCCCTTATCAAAATATCAATTAGAGGCGTTAATAACTTCATTTTCCATATATGGATGGATGAGGAGTTTCAATCCTTATATATTGATCACTGTTCCACCATCTATATAAAGATAATCATGGTATAAATATCCTATATATTATATATATATACATTAATACATTAATTATAGGGATAAAAAATGAATTACACCACTCCTGGAGATTATATGTTTTACATATGAACAAACACTATTTTCATTTACCAATGGATAGAACAAAATAAAAAATTTGGTAATTCACTTTAACAAGATATTTATTATGTCATAAATATCATTTATATTCAACAAATTAATAATCCTAAACATCTATGTGAAATATAAATTAAAAAAATTACAGTAATTTGTGTTGGTTGTAGTCCACATGTACACATGAGAAACATTATCATTTCTGAATGTATTAGATGGTAAAAATGTATAAATTATATTATAATTACATAAATTTAAATCATTGATAAATATAATATATAATTATTTAGCACATCATGACACCAATCCCTAAAATATGGTGATAAAAATGAATTGTATCCCTATGTTGAAATGGTAATGCACTCATACACATTACTGATACATTCAATTCCCATTTCATAAGAAGGAGGGTGTATAAGTTTTTTTCATAATAATAATAACATTGATGCATAATTAGTAGAATTGAGTTAATATTTCTTGAGCAATATATCTGATTTATATGATGTAATTGAAAATTTTAAATAAATGTGGTTAGTTTTATAGAATACCTATTTTAGTGAAATAACTCAATTAGACCTCTCTTAAATGGCTCCATGGTTATTATTTTTGGAATAAAAAACTCTATGAAATGTATTTATAAATATATTAGATTAATTGGAATATTTTTCATTAATATATATGTCTCAATGTTATCTGATGATGCGAAATGTGTGTTTCCTTTTTTAATTAGGGTAGGGGAACTCGTAGAATTTCATAAAATAGTAAATTATTACAAATTAATTTTGTTTCCAAAATGAATCAAAATTTATAAATGTTAAAATTAATATTATGAAGATTTCAAATACTCTCAAAAAAATCAAATTGGTCATGTTTGGATCGCATAATTAACTACAAATTTTAGTTTAAGCACCTCGTTAACCCTTTTGACAATTATGGTAATATTACTATTTTTTACATTGAAAGGTCTAAAATGTTACTATAAAATGAAAAATGTAAAAAAAATGGACCATGGTTGATATTTAAAACTGTTTCATATTAATATGGATGAATGTAGTATTTTCATCACTTTTATATCATTTAATAAAATATTATTTATAATAAAATAATAGTACTGTAATTCTTAACAAAATTCAGTTACATTAAAGTTAAATACATCAAAAAGGGGAGTAATTAACATATAATTCTCTAAAACAATCATAATATTTCATATATGACTATAAATTTCATGGGAAACATTAAATCATTTATATTATATAACCATTATTATTTTTAGAATGTTTAATTTTAATTTTTTAATAAATGAAGAAATATCGCATCGGTGTTATATATGAATTTAAGTTCATTAGATAATTAATAAAAACAAATCAATTATTAAAATAATTTAATTTATCTCACCATATAAACTTATATTATTTCATAACATTATTTTTTTTATATGTGTACATATAAGTGCTATTAAAAACATAAAGAGTGATATTTTCCAAATTTCATTGATTTAAATAATACGTAGGCCATTTTCATGTATAAGTTTCCATTTAATTAATACAATAAGTTCTGATAGTGATAAGTGTCGAAATAAAATCCTAAAATAATAATTAGGATGAGAAATTATGGCCTTGCCACTTAGTTTTGACCTAGATCATTCGTATTTACCCTTTACCAAGGTGATAAATTTTATCGTGGTTAATATTCATAACAACAAAAAAAATAAAAGGGACCAATTTAATAAATTAAAGAATCATGAATAATAATTTTTAATTAATTATATGTTATTATATTGAAATAAATGAATGAAATTATTTTTAATGTATGTGTGACAAATGTGATGAAAATCAATTTTAAGAAAAAAATTTAAGCATCAACTGTTATAATCCTATCAATAATGAATAATAATAGATAAATATAAATAAATTTGATTCAATATAAAAATTGAATAAATATAATTAAAAATAAATAACTTTTAAATTTATTATAATAGGGATACATTTTTAACATAAAAATAATTTTTTTTAAAATCAATTCTTTCATTTTTAATTGGGTTTTATTTTTATTTTTAATTAATTGAAAAGTAATGAAATAATATTAGACATGTGTGATGAATAAAGTTTCATAATTTATATAGTTCTATTAATTAACTACAGTCAAATGAATAAGTGTTAATTGTATTTTAATAGTTTATTATTCATTTTCTAAACTCACTATTATGTGTCGTCTAAGAAATCTATGAAATTAAAATTTATTTTGAAAAATGATTTGATAAATTAATAAGGTGTTATATTATACCCCCCCCCCTTAAAATAAATTTCCCTATAAAATTTGATTCACTAATTCAAAAAAATAAAGGTTACGTTGGCCTCATAATATCTTTCTATTCCCACATAGCAGCCTCAAATTGGCCATTTCAAAAAAAAACACAAACCGGGTGAGAGGTCTTATTTTTTTTAAATTTATCTTTATAATCTAAAATCTATACTATTTATTAGACAAAGTAAATAACTTTCTCTAATGTTATGTCCCTTGTGTGTTGTACATGTGTTGGATCAGATATATTCTTCATTAAGAGAGATGCATGTAACATAGAAAGAACATAAAAGGGATTTTATGGGAGAATAAATCGATAATCCACTATCATTGAACAATCAAAAAAATTAATAATAACTAATTTTACTATGTCATATATTCCCATTATTTCCAAATCTCATCACCCTCCTCCATATGGATATTTATCGGAATACATTACCATAAAACTCAAATCAATAATATTATAATTTTTGTTGAATAACAATTTGTTGACTCTGAGCCTATCTTATGTGTTGTTGAATATATTTATACATAATTCTCATTTCCATAGAGAAACCATTTCTCAATAGATTAATATATACAAATTTATTACAACCATTTGGATTTCTTCACTTATTACCTTAAAAGGCTTCATAAGGAGTCAGTTGATTGTTGGAGTCAAAGCAATTGTAGTGAGATATTTATTCCAATGTAATTTGTTGATATAAAACACATTTTATATCTAAATTAAAAGTTACAAACATATCATTTAGAGTTTTTATGGTTCTCTTATACTGGTCATCTTTTTGAGGATGATCAGAAGTTCATAAACTGTACTCTATATCACGATCCAATAGATGACTTCTCCAAATCATTAATTTTACAACTAATCTCAATAAGTTTTAGTTGAATGATGTATTACATGCAATTATAACAATTTGATAATTTATATGGAAATAATATAATCAACATATATATATTATTTAATCGAAATAATGTGTGATGACTTTATATGTCTCTTCGGTACAACATATATATTATTATACCCATTACATGTTTTGGGGAGCCTGATGACAAAACTCATAGTGATGTTTTACCGTTTACATTAATATATCAGTAATGGTTGTTGTATTGCATTAAAATTCTATCTCTCAACTGTAATATGTTGACATTCCAAACAAAGAGCAACATATATTGAAATATATATATTTATTCCATCCAACCAAAAATACTCTTTCAAATATTTTTACATTATCATACTACTTTGGTGAATAAAAAATGAAATTTCACATTCATGAAAAATCTACTTCTTTAAATATAATACGAAAAGAAAACCCACACGGTCTTAAAAATTTATTATTCCATCACAGTCAATGATGAACCCATGAACACTTTTCAACTTCTTTATATGATATATTTGTACCTTATGTTCCTTTTTAATCCTTATGTGAATATGTCACTACCAGAATTTCAGCTATTTGAGACGGGATATTTATGATGTGATCTTGTCTCAATAGAACTTTTTCAACAGGGACCCGTCGCAATTTTCCCGCTGTAGAAAATGACATCACAACTGGTACATTTTGCGACTGACCCATCCAAAAAAATATTACTTGCGATGGGAAGTAGTACCGTCACAAATAGCTCACTGATTAAATACATTATATATACAAGAAGTTGTTGTGATGGGCCTATCACAAATAATTTTTGCAACGGGCTCGTCGTCCCGTCACTAATAGCTTTATGGAATAAACCGGTTTCGACATGCCCATCACAAAAACATTATTTCGATGGTAAAGTCACTCATCGCAAAAACATTTACAATATATATATATAATCTATTTTCTATGGGACCCCATCACGAAATACCCCATCATAAATAATTAATAAAATAAAAAAATTATTATTATGATTAATAAAAAATAATATTATTATTATTAAAATAATAAAAATTAATTTAAAAATATTAAAATTCAAAATATTTTGAAAAAATATAAAAAATTCATAAAATATTATTAATATTATTATTAGTAAAATATACAAACATTAAAAAATATAATACAAATAATGAATAAAAAATATTAAAATATTAAAAATAATAAAAAATAAAATTATGTAACATTCGCAACAATATAAAAGACAAAAACTGTAAATCGTTTATATTACAATAATTTTTCAATTCAAAAGGTTTTAACAGACCAAAAAATCACTCAGGTATAGTTTTCTAGTGGAGTTTCAGGAGCTGGAGGAGATGGTGGAGGAAACATTGTCCCTAAACTTCGAGTCAGATGACACATGTTCTCCATATACTTCGGTTGCTGCTGCCATCGACGTATTTCCTCCTCGGGTTGCGGATGCATCTCTTCATGTTGCTTCTGAAAACTCTCTATAAGAAAAGTTTTAGCTCAAAACTGATCCTGATATTGTGAGCTAGAACATAATGCCTCTCCATGACCTCCTCTTTATTTGGACGCTAACATCACAACAGTACCTTAATAAGTCTTATGAGTCAAATTTGAGCTGATACCAACTACTCGGCCCTTCTTAAAGGAGTACCGGGTCACCTACATCCATGTCGCCTCATCGAAATGGTGGGTACTAGACTGATCAGCCATATAGTCCAAACTCTCAGCCTATGTCTCAGAGGTTGTGACCTCATATGACTACTTCGGTTTCAATTTGAAACAAAAAATAGTGAAGGTATTAAATACAAATACTAATTATTACTATTTAATAATATTAATTACTATTTGATACTATTTGATACTATTTATTATCATTTATTACTATTTATTAATATTTATTACTTATTAGTAGTAATTATTACTAATTATAACTGATTATTTCTAATTGTTACTAATTATGAATACTTATTAGTAATTATTACTAATTATTACTAATTATTACTTATTATTACTAATTATAACTATTTATTACTATTTATTAACAATTATTACTAATTATTACAATTTATTACTAATTATTACTTATTATTGCTCATTATTACTAATTACTATTAATTATTACTAATTATCATAGATTATTTCTAATTATTACTATTTATTTCTATTTAATACTAATTATTACTAATTATTTATTGTTATTAATAATTATTACTAATTATTAATTTTTATTACTATTTATTACTATTTATTACAATTTATTGCTATTTATTACTATTTATTACAATGAATAACTATTTATTTCTATTTATTACTATTTATTACTAATTATGACAAAATACTACTATATATTATTATTCATTGCAATTTATTTCTAATTATTGCTAATTATTATATTTATTACTATTTATTACTATTTATAACTAATTATTACCATTTATTAATATTTATTAGTATTTATTAGTATTTATTACTATTTATTAGTATTTATTAGTATTTATTAGTATTTATTACTAATTATTAGAATTTATTACAATTTATTAGCATTTATTACTATTTATTATCATTTATTACTATTTATTAGTATTTAATAAAATTTATTACTATTTATTACTATTTATTACTATTTATAACTATTTATTACTATTTATTAGTATTTATAACTAACTATTACAATTTCTTAGTATTTATTAATAATTATTAGAATATATTACTATTTATTGTTATTTATTAGTTTTTATTACTATTTATTATTGTATATTAATATTTATTAGTATTTATTTCTAATTATTAGTATTTATTACTAAATATTACTAATTAATACGATTTATTACTAATTGTAAATATTTATTACTATTTTTTTCTAATTATTGCAATTTATATCTAATTATTACTAATTAGTGTTAATTACTATTAATCACTGCAAAATACCGCTACTTGTCATGACCTGTCCCCTGGGGTCAGTGTTGTGACTACCCCAAGCCTACCTTCTATAGGCTAGGGGCTGACGACTAGCGCCAAAAGTGTATTCCCTAAAACTGGGAAGGCATTGCCTTTATAACCTATTAGCACACGCAACCAAGAACACGACAAGATACGTACTCAAATAAACTGAATAGAAATCAGACTGAGTACAGTAAGTAAAAGGGACAAGAATATACGCCCAATAGAAAAAATGTACAAGAAACTGAATGTACAAGTAAACCGGAACAACTCATGTGATCACCCACCAAGGATCCAAGCTGAAAGGTAGGTACAACCCTCAAACGGTCGTCTCTACGGTATGCCTCGTCTACGGTCCACCTCCAAGCTACCACCAGTCTTGGTACTCTCGTCTTCAGTCAGCGATGTTCATCGTCTGCACCAGACAAAATGAGGTGCAGGCATAGCTCATGCAGGTATTAGTATAACGATACTCAGTAGGGACCCCGAGACCGTCATGGTCTCAAACAATCCACCAAGGATAAACCACAAAGCAAGTAAACCAGAAACAACCCTACCTAGCTATATGCCCATACATATACCTATGTTATCAAGTATACCCATCTCAACCATGAGGAAACCAAATTCCCAACTAATTAGCCCTAAAGCTCAACTATTGCAGTGAAGATGGAAAAATACCACGAAGATAAGTACCACATAGGTACTCTACAATAAAGAATACCACAAAGGTATTATCACGAATGGATGTACCACACAGGTACAGACTGACCTCACACCAGGTATTTCTTAGGTACTGTAGTATAGATGATTAGATATAAATACAGAATCATCTTACATTGTTTAGAGGCTCTGCTACTGACCCACACAGGATCGCTCGGTGCTAACCCACACTATATCCCTCTATGCTGACCTACATAGGATCGCTATTCATTTTTCACGTCACAGCTAGCTTCTGGGTTCCCGCACTTGGCTTTCTCATCTACGGGAGGGTCCCCTCCTCCAGCCACTGGTCGATACTCCAACAACCACAAAGTCCCATGAAGAAGTATCCCAAAAAGATGCCCTATTATAGATGTCTCAACACAACATATTGTGCATCAATCGGACGCCCGATATATATGTTATTAGCCTTTTATTCTCGAGGCCCCAGCTGGATTTGTGCTCAATCCATTCCTACCGTATGCCATATTATCCCAAAATTCCAGTGGGGGTATACCAATGGGACAGTCTCGTTCCAAGGTTTACATCACCATTGAAGGTTTTTCAAAGAGACACCTGGTGTCAATGCTTTGCCCGATAGAGGGAAAATCCCATAGTTTGTCAGGGTTCTGTCCGACCCGGTCAGACCGACCCGACCCGCTTTGGGTCCGTCCATGCCAGCACTGGGCAGCACGGGGGGCCGCAGAGAGACACGATGCCACGGAGCAGTGCGGGGCCGCCGGGCGGCGCGAGGCCCCGAGGGACGTGTGGAGGCCGTGAGGGCTGCGCGGAGGACCCGAGGGCCGCGTGGCGTTGAGGCCACAAGATGACAGAGGTCATTAGGAGGCAGAGCGCCACGAGGCATGGAGGCTGCAGGACAGTGGAGGCTGTAGGCCGGCCGAGCGACGCGGGTCAAGGAGGATGAGGGATGGCGGAGGAGCGCTGAGGGGCACGGAGGCTGCGAGGGGGCCGAGCGTCGCGGGACGGCGGGACATCATGCCTTTGTCGTAGGCCGGCGTGACCGGATGCCCTTCGTTCATCGTCTTCTTCACGGTCGGTCGTGGTGACGACCGTGGTTCTCCACATGCACCATTCACAACCTCTAGCACCGGTTTCCATCACCATCGCGAAGAACACAATAATTAAACACAAGATTTACAGAGTGGTCTAGCCATGTTTGTTTGGCCTGCACTCTCCACGTTAGAGTGGTAGCAGGAGGCTATAATCTCTTCCTTATTTTACAATGAATTATCAATAACGGTTAAGGGGAAGAAATTAAAACAACCACCCTACCTCGAAGTTTTGTTGATTTAGGCATGAGAAATAATTTGAATATTTTGACGTTTGTCGCGCCTGCAACACGCCTCCAATCCTAGGCATGTTTGTCAGTTTTTCGTAGATGATGAAGTTCCTTGTTGGAGAGAGCATTCTTCGTTAAAGAATGAGATTCTACAGGATTCTCCAATGCTTCTCCCATTTCCAACAGTTTCCCCAATTCCACCAAAATGAGGAATAACCAACTTATTAATTTAAATTATGTAGATTAATAATGCTGGCACAATTAAAATGATGACACATATCATTAATAGTTGGTTGGCTCTATCAATTAAATGGGGTGTTGGCATATTTAATTGTATCAATTTAATTGAATCAAATTAATGGAATAAAATAATTAATTGGGAGTTGAGTTGTTTGTCCCCCTTAAGAGGGTTCAGGTGGTCCCCACCCTTAAATTCGAATGGGGGGTTTTAGTATTGGTTGTCCCCACCTCCATAACATCTCAGAGGAGGTTTACTTCTGGTGGTCCCCACCTCTTAACACTCATGTGGGAGTTTCAAATGAAAATAAAATGTTTCACAATTTTATTTTATTTTATTCCTTCTTGAATAAGTGGTAAACTAACATCCACCCTCGACCTACTGTGTTCGAGGTGAAGGTCTCCGTAAGCAAATATTGGCACTATGAGTCAACAGTGTCCTTGGATTTCAATTCCGAGCAACGGTTCACAAGTTAGAAAATCACGCTCGCATGATTACTGAACATAAACAAAAAAATGTTTAGAAATTCATTCTGGGCACACCAATCCTCGGAATCACGCGCCATCAATTTTTGCAGATGCTTAAAATTCCCAAAAATTTAGAAAAATAAATGTAAATTTTGGGTCTTTAATTTCTTCCAACCTCAGGGATTTACGTCCCCATAAGCCACAACTCATTCTAAAGAAACAAGTGGGGGTACTGAGCACGAATACGTGCATCCCCCTCTAATGTCCTCTCCTGGAGGTTCCCGTGCTGCCAACAAATGCGCACCATAGGTATTGACCACCCACAAAGAACTCGCTCCTATCAATCCTCAATCTCAACAAGAACCGCCGTAAAATTCACCTCATCGTCGATGTTTAGCTCTCCATAGTAGATGATGTGATAAGGGTCGTGCACATATCTCTTTAGATGGGATACACAGAACACATCGTGAACCTGGTGCAACTGAGGGGGAAGTGCTAGGTTGTAAGAAACCTCACCAACTCTGCTGAGGACCTAAAAGGGTCCAATGAACTCGGAGATAAATTTCTACCATGTCCAAATCTCTACAAACCTCATCGAGGTGAGACCCGTAGAAAGACGTGGCCTCCTTCCTCAGACTCCAGAGGTCTTCGTCTCCTATCGGCATACGACTAATGCCTGCTCTATTCAGTGATCATCCGCTTCAGGATGATCTATACCTTCTATGTGGTGGCCCATACCATCTCTAGACCCATGGGTGCTGACTCCCCTAGGTCAGTCCAGCATAAAGGTGGTCTGTAAGGTCTCCCATACAATGCCTCAAAAGGTGCCATCCCAATGGTGTAGTGATAGCTATTGTTGTATGAAAACTCCACCAAAGGCAAGTGATCCTCCCACCTACGACTAAATTCGAGGATTCAAGCACACAACATATCATCAAGGGCCTGAATGGTCCACTCAGTCTGACCATATATCTGAGGTTGGAAGGCGATGCTCAAATAAAGCTGCATCCCAAAATCCTACTACAACCCCTTCCATAGTTGGGAAATAAAACATGCATTGTGAACGAAGACAATTGTCGAGGGTAATCCATGTAGCCACCCAATCTCCTGCACAAAGAGACGTCCCACGCTCTCTACTGATCCCTACTCTCTAATCCATAAGAAGTGGGCCGACTTGGTGAGTCGGTCGATGATCACCCATAGAGATTCATGACCTACATATGTATGTGGAATTCATATCATGAAGTCCATGGATATTACATCCCACTTCCACACTGGGACCACTAAAGGTTGAACCAAGCCTTCTAGTACCTGATGATCTGCCTTCACTTGCTGGCATGTGAGGCACTGAGAGGCAAACTCTTATACTTCTTTCTTCATTCATGACAACTAGTGATTTCATAGGTGATCTTGGTATATCTTCTCCACTCTTAAATGTACCTCTAGAGTGGCAGTGTGAAACTCCCTAAACACATCCTCTTGAAGTGACAATGGTATAATGGTACCTCTTCTGAAATGGATGACATGCTCCCAATCTTCAGAAATTCCATCAGGTGCCTACTCTGTTGATTTCTAAGAAGACATGATTTGTAGTCAGTGTCCCCACCCTGTGCCTCCCAAAATCACTGATGAAGTGGGGGTGTGACTATAGAAGACTGAATAAACTATTCTCTTTCTCGATCCATAAAGGATATCTACAAAGCAGTCACCTGCTTTGTCGCCTCTCCTAGAAGCTGTATACCAGACCTCCTACTGACTGCATCCTCTACAACGTTCCCTTTACCAAGAGTATAGACTATCTCTAAGTCAAAATCCTAGAGGAACTCAAGCCAACTTCACTATCTCAGGTTCAGTTCCTTATTAGTGAAGATATACCTGAGACTCTTGAGATAAGATTACACTATAAAACTCTCTCCCATAAAGTATTGTCACCACATCATTATGGTGAAGACCACTACTGCTAACTCCCAGTTGTGGGAAGCATAGTTATGCTCATGTTATCTCAGCTATCAAGTACCATAAGTGATAACTGCCCGCTTCTGCCTTAGGACACATCTGAGTCTGGTCTGTGATGCGTCGCAGTAGACTATGTAACCTTCGTCCTCCTATAGAAGCCTCAATATGGGGGCACTAGTTAGCCTCTGCCTCAGCTCCTGAAATCATTGTTGGCATATTTCCGACCACACGAAGGGTTGTCCCTTATTTTTCAATACTGATAAAGGTGTTGTAACTCTAGAGAAATATGGTACAATTCCCTAGTAGTATCCAGCCAATCTCAGGAAACTCCATACCTCTGTCACACTCCGGGTTGGCTCCAAATCAAGTACCGCTTCAATATTCCCTGGATCCACTGCCACTCTAGAATCCGACATAACATGTGCTAGAAACTGATCCTATCATATACAGAACTAGAACTTTGAGATTTTAACATAATGATGGTGCTCTCGAAGTGTGTCTAGATCCATCTTCAAATGACAAGCATGCTCCTCCTCAGTAGTTGAGTAGATCAGAATGTCGTCCAAGAAGACTACTACAAAGTGATCATGGTATTGCTGAAAGATAATGTTAATGATTCCCATAAATATTGATGGGGTGTTGGTCAAGACAAAAGGCATAACCATGAACTCATAATGGATATAACTACATTTGAAAGTCGTCTTCTGCATATCCTCATCTCACACTTTGAGCTGGTGATATCCTGATCTGAGGTCTATCTTCGAGAACTATCGTGCTCCCTTCATCTGATCAAGTAGTTCGTCAATACTCGGGAGTGGGTACTTGTTCATCATAGTCATCCGGTTTAGGTTCTGATAGTCAACACAAAGTCTCAAGATCCCATCTACCTTATTGGCGAACAAAATTGGGGCTGCCGAAGGAGAAACACTCGGCCAAATGAATCTCTTCCCCTTTAAGTCCTCCAACTATACCCGCAGCTGGCGAAACTCTGTGGGAGCCATGCGATATGCTAGTGTAGATATCAGTGTCGTCTCGGGGTACAATATAATGTAAAATTCTACCTATATATGGGGAGGTAGACTTGAAATATCATCAGGGAATACATCCGTGTATTGTTCCAACACTATAGTATAACTCAGACTCTCCATATCAACTACTCCGAGGGTATATCTAGACAACTGATGAGTGATCGGCTGCACCCTCCTCTGATTAAGTCCATCATGCACTAAAAAGGCTCCCTTCTTACTGGGGAAGTTAGACATGGTCCCATCTATGCGTACACACCACACATTGCATCTAATACAGTCAATCTGAGCATAGAATGTAGATAACCAATCCATACCCAAGATGACATCGTAAGGGCTCGACGCTGCTACTATGAGAACTCAGCTGAAGCTCTCACCACCTAGAGTAAGCTCACACTGTCGGCACCAGTGTGTAATTTTCGAATCCACTCTTGTAGGGGCCTCTAGATGTAAGGATCGAGCCAACGGCTTCGTTGCAATCTTTGAGCATCGAACGAGGGTAGTGGCAATAAAAGAATGACTAGAACTAGTGTCTATAAGTACTACATCTAAGTTGGAATAGACACAGATCGTTCCTTGTATCATCTCTAGTGCGCCAGGGTCATAGGACTCATCTGACTGGAGCTGAGCTCACCCTTCTCCACCTCCTCTCTATGGTCAGGGTGGACCACCTTGTGGTAGTGGCGGTAACTTCTCAAATTGTCACCCACCTCGAGCTACAGGGTCAGATCCTCTATAAAGTCTTCCTGCTCCCTGAGGACCTCCTCCATCGAACCTATGTCTCTGCCTCTGTGGTCCTTCGACCGCCTTATGATCATCCATATGGCTGGTCGGATAGTCATGAGCCATGTGACCCTACACGCAGCATGAATAACATTGCCCTCTCCTAGAATGACTAGATCTGCCTCGGGTTCCCCACACAACTAACCCTAAATCATGAGGTTGTATACCTGTAGGTATGGTCCTTTTGGGCCTCTGTGACATCTGTCTGCTGGCAGCTACAGAAGACACCTCTATGTGATGACTGGTGGTGGGTCTCGCTTCTGGTGACTGCTCGGCAATAAAACTCTCCCCTAAGACCACTCACTCTAACACCCTCGCCTGCGTCGGGATACAAAGTGAGATAATCGATGCCTGAACCTCTCGCCTGAGCCCTTGCTCGAAGGTCTGGGCCCTGAAGAATGGGTCCCAGACCATATCTGTGGAGTAGAGTGAGAAGATAGTGAACCTAGACGAGTAATGAGCCCTAATGATGTTTCCTTCCTTCAGATGAAGAAGCTCTTGTATGCGCATAATGTGATGATTCTCTAGGACAAACTCTGCCAGAAACAGGCTCTTGAAGTCTTCCAAGAGAAGCATCACCTCGTCGTGAACATGGAGCATAATACTCCATCATCTTCATGTTTCTCCCCATAGTTGACTAGCAGTAAGGATTACCATGAGATCAGCCGGTGTCCCTACAAGTCATAAGACTCCCACTATGGCCTCTATCCAATCCTCAGCTGCCTATGGGTCTGTCTCTCCCCTGAACAGGGGTGGCCTCTGGCGCTGGAACTCAAGCAACACACTCAAGTGGTGTGCACTCTCTATTGCTAGGTCTAGTGACACTGGTGGCCCAATGGGTAATGGAACCGCTGGTGCCTCCACTGGTTCCTCTACTGGAAGGGGGAACTACACCGAGGCCTCGTCGCTCGGTGTAATATCAGTGCGTACTACTCTTGGAACCCTTTTTGGCTATCTGTATGGAGGAATTTTGAAAAAAATCAGGTGCACCACAGTCAATAAGTTATACCTGGTGATTTGAATCAAGATATCACAAAGAAAAATATTGGAAACGCGCACGTAATTAGTGTTTTCGTGCACTGATTCGGAAATCAGATGTCAGGGTCCTTGTCACGACCCGACTTCGGGGCCCGTGCCGTGACTACCCCAAGCCCGCCTTCCATAGGCCAGGGGCTGGCGACTAGCACCAAGGCGTAAAATCCCGGTAAACAGGGAAGGCATTGCCTTTATAAGTAACAACCACCACAGAGTCAGCAAGCGGAAAGTAACTACAATGTGCAGAAAAGTAAAGGGGGCCGGAATACAAGCCCAACTGAAAGTACAAATGAAAAAGTAAAGAACAGCAACTGAAGAAAAGACGGCGGCCTCGTGTCGTCCACTGGCAATCCCACCTGAAGGGTGGGTACAGATAGCCTCCAGGCTCCTCGGGTCCCACGTCCGCTCCGAGCACGTCCCGTCCAGTGGTCCACCTCCAGGTACCTTCCTGCTCCACGCCCCAACCGTGATCAGCGCTGTCCGTCGTCTGCATCCAACACAACAAGATGCGGGCATAGCCCATGCAGGGGTGAGTATAAGCTACTCAGTAAGGACCCCGAGACCCCCGAAGGACTCCCGAAATCCACAAAGGATATAGCACAAAAGAAAGATGCAATCACGAAGTAACATCTGACTCGACTTAGGTATATGCCCATACATATACCTAAGTCCCCAATTCTAGCTCTGCTCACGAGCTCAAGAACAACTCAATCCACGCAGGAAAGCAAGACTCAAATCCACAAGGAGAGTAAACAGTAAATCCACATAGGATAGTTCAACACAATCCACAAAGGAGAGTAACATAAGATTCAGCTCAACCAGGTATACTTTTTCAGATGACGTCAAAGATGATCACTGATCCATCTAAGTCGTCGGACCCACGAAGGATCGATAGGTACTAACCCCCGCAAAAGACCCACACAGGATCGGGCTCACACAGAACCTGTAGGCAGTGGCTCACACAGAACTGGTAGTAAGGACCCACATAGGATCAGGCTCACACAGAACCTGTAGCACTGATCCACGTAGGATCGCTGAGTGCAGTAGTCGACGCAGTCCACTGAGGATCTCTGCACAGTCGTCGCCGCAGTCCACGGAGGATCTCTGCTCTGCCGTCGTCGCAGTCCACGGAGGATCTCTGCTCTGTCGTCGAAGTCACAGCCAGCGCTAGGGTTCCCGCACACAGCGAGCTCGTTTAGGAGGGTCCGCTCCACGAGCCGAGAGGCTGATACATCAACTGACACGTAGTCCGAAGTTGATGTATCCAAAAGTTCCGTATCGACAACAGGATCTCAACGCAACAGACGGCGCGTCAATCGGACGCCCGGTCTGAGAGTTATTGGCATTTTCGTCCCAGGGGCCCGGTTGGTTTTTAGGGCAAAACCAACCCGACAGTACTCCGCCTGTGTCCGATCCTTTGGCGGAGTATGCCAAAAGTTCCGTCTCACTTAGAGGAAACTACCACAGCTGACGGTACGTCGATCGGACGTCCGTAGCTCAAGTTAGGAGCGTTTCCGCTCCGAGGACCCGGTTGGTTTCGTGTACGAACCAACCCGGCCGAACCCAAAGTCTTCCGAAACCTTGAATGTAATATACCGAAACGAATGTATCGATCCAAGGATCACGTAGCCGCTGACGGTTCGTCAATCGGAGGTCCCAGGCCCAAGATATGGGCAAAAGACCGAAGAAGGCCCGAAAACGGGGGTTCTGGGCCCGGGGCGACCCGGCCCGAACCCCCCCTGGGTTGGCCGGACCGGGTCGGCCCGAACCGGGTACGCCCGACCCGGCCGACCGGACCGGCCGGCTCGGCTTCGGCCGAGCGGCCGAAGGAACCGCCGCGGGTTTGACCCGCGGCTTGGAGGAAAGCGGCCCGCGCGGGCCGCGTGCTGGGTGGCCGGACCGCGGACGCGGTCCGGCGGTTCGCCGCCACCACGGCTCGGCCGCGGCGGAATTCCCGGCGGCGTGCCGGGCGCCGCCGCCGCCTTCCGCGGGCCGCCGGAGTTGCTCCGGTGGCCCGTTTTGCCTCCCGTCTGCGCCATTGCTCCTCCCGGGGGCCGATCTTCACTGCGAGATCAACGGATCGCCCTTGCCGCACGGTTCGTCGTCGTCCGCCAGATCCGCACAACAAAAGATCGGCGGAGGGTTGTCGGGTCTTGTTCGTTAGACACGCACCCTCCGCGTTAGTCATAAACAACGGGATAAAAAGAAAATAACCAATCAACAATTTTAAATAAATTAAAATTGTTCCGTGATCGGGTTCTTTATTTTAATAGAATAAACACGGGAAGTAAAATATTCCAACAACCCCTACCTTGTCGTCGTCGGACGTGAGGTCGTCGCGGAATCGCTCGTCGCGGAAGGGACGTTCGTCGCACCGCGGGAAAAACGTCGCGCCGAGGATCTCCGGATCTAGAACAAACGGATTTAATTAATTAAATCCGTTGTTATTGAAATTAAAAAGGGAGAATTAAACGATCCGATTCTCACCTTAGTTGCCGAACGAGGATCGGCCGCGGAAGAAGAGGCGTCGCCGAAGAATGTCGCGGGTAGAGCTCGTCGACGTCGCAGATCACGGTGTGCGTCATCGAATTCTGGTCGCCGGCGTTCTTCGCGTTCTTCGCGTTCTTCGCGGGGAGGGTGGAGGCTCAGAGAAATTGCACAACGATAGCAATCCTCCAAAATAGACAAGTTTGTCTATTTTATTATTTTGCCAACGAACGCAAACGCGTAAGTAACGACCCATTAAATTCGTTTGAATTAATTCAACGAATGAAACAGCCCATTTAATTCACGAAATAAACCGCCCAATTAAATGGTCTGTTAAGAAATTAAAGAAAACGCGTCGGTTGACTTTTCAGTTACTTTGACGGGTTTTCGCGGGTGCGTTACTTAGCGAAAGAAACGGCGGGGCTCGTGCGGGCCCCACCGCACAAATATCCTAACAAGGGGTAGGATATTTCCGGATAGCACCATATCCGCTTTAACTCAGTTCAAGTGGCTTCCAAGTGACTTCCAAGCAGCTTAAGTGAAATAAAATAAAGTTGTCGCACAACCTTTATTTTATTTCCGACTTAAAGCCCAAAATTTTAAAAACCACGTCTGAGCAAACGCAACTCCGGAAGAGGCGTTTCTAAGCAAATACCGGCGCTACGATTTCATCGGTGCCCTCCGAATTCGATTCCAGGCACCGGTTCAAAAGATAGAAAAACCCGCTCGTCCGTTCACTGAACGTACCCGAGCCAAACTTCGGAAATTGATTCCGGGCACACCGGGCCTCGGAATCAAGTGCCGTCTGAAGCTGCGCTCTTGTAAAATTCCAAAGAAAATTAAGAAAAAAAATTCCTTGAAATTTTCGGGTCTTTACATTACTCCCACCTCAGGGCTTTACGTCCCCGTAAAGATACATCAAAAACTAGGGGAGCAAATGGGGGTACTGAGCACGCATCTGAGCCTCCCGCTCCCAAGTGCTCTCCTGGAGGTTCCCGTGCTGCCATCTGACGCGCACAAGAGGAATCGACCGCCCACGTAGGACCCGCTCTTGTCGATCCTCGATCTCCACTGGGACCTCCGCAAAAGTCGCCCCATCGTCCACGTCCAGCTCCCCAAAGTCGATGATGTGCGTCGGGTCGTGCACGTATCTCCTCAGCTGAGACACGTGGAAGACGTCATGCACCCGGTGCAACTAAGGTGGTAGAGCCAGGCGATAAGCCACCTCTCCTATCCTGCTGAGGACCTGGAAAGGCCCGATGAAGCGTGGAGACAACTTGCCGCCTCGGCCAAATCTCCGTAAACCACGTCGAGGTGAGACACGCAAAAAGACGTGGTCGCCATCCTCGAACTCTAGTGGCCTCCGCCTCCTATCAGCATATGACTTCTGCCAGCTCTGAGCTGTCCTCATCCTCTCCTGGATGATCTGGACCTTCTCTGTCGTGGCTCGGACCATCTCTGGTCCCACGAGTGCTGACTCCCCAGGGTCTATCCAGCACAACGGTGATCTGCAGGGTCTGTCGTACAACACCTCGTATGGTGCCATCCCGATGGTGGAGTGGTAGCTGTTGTTGTACGCGAACTCCACCAAGCGTAGGTGGTCCTCCCAGCTGCGACCAAAGTCGAGAACACATGCACGGAGCATGTCCTCGAGTGTCTGTATGGTCCTCTCCGTCTGACCATCCGTCTGAGGGTGGAAGGCTATGCTCAGATGGAGCCGTGTCCCGAACGCCTCCTGCAACCCCTTCCAAAGCCGGGAAGTGAAACGAGCATCTCGATCGGAGACGATAGGCGATGGCACACCGTGAAGCCGTACGATCTCCTGGACGTAAAGACGTCCCAAGCTCTCCACTGAGCCCTGCTCTCTGATGGGTAAGAAGTGTGCCGACTTGGTGAGTCGGTCGACAATCACCCAAATGGAGTCGTGACCTCTGGAAGTGTGTGGAAGTCCAGTCACGAAGACCATAGATATGCCGTCCCACTTCCACTCCGGGACCTCCAAGGGTTGTACCAAGCCTGCTGGTACCTGATGCTCTGCCTTCACCTGCTGGCAGGTGAGGAATCGTGAAACGAACTCTGCCACAGCTTTCTTCATGCCCGGCCACCAGTGCAGTCGTCTAAGATCCTGGTACATCTTCGCCACTCCGGGATGCACCACCAAGGGAGAAGTGTGAAACTCTCTCAGCACCTCCTCTCGAAAAGCGACTGGTACGAAGGTACGTCCTCTAAAAAGGATGTCGTGCTCTGCCCCAAGGGAGAAGCCATGAGGCGCCTGACCTGAGGATATCAGTGCACGCCGGGTCTCACAGTCAGCGTCCCCACGCTGAGCCTCTCTGACCGGCTGTAGAAGTGGAGGAGAGACTGTGAGAGACTGAAGAAAGGCTGCTCCGTCTCTATCCACGAAGGATATCTGTAAGGAGGCTAGCTGCTCCGTCGCCTCCTCAAGTAGCTGAATGCCCGTCCTCCTGCTGAGGGCATCGGCTACCACGTTCCCCTTCCCAGGAGTATAGACTATCTCAAAGTCATAGTCCTGGAGGAACTCAAGCCATATCCGCTGTCTCAGGTTCAGGTCCTTTTGAGAGAAGATATACCTGAGACTCTGGTGGTCAGAAAAGACTGTGAAGCGCTCACCCATCAGATAGTGTCGCCAAGTCTTCAGAGCGAAGACCACTGCTGCTAACTCCAGGTCATGAGTGGCTTAGTTCTGCTCATGCAGCCTCAACTGACGTGATCCGTAGGCGATCACGGCCCGCTCTTGCATCAGGACGCACCTGAGTCCAGTCCCTGATGCATCGCAGTAAACTACGTATCCAACTCTCTCCTCAGGCAACCTCAAGATAGGTGCGCTGGTCAATCTCTGTCTCAGCTCCTGGAAGCTCTGCTGACATCTGTCTGACCACACAAATGGTTTCCCCTTCTTTGTCAAGGCTGAGAGTGGTTCCGCAACTCTGGAGAAGTCTGGCACGAATCTCCGATAGTATCCGGCTAGGCCCAAGAAACTCGACACCTCTATCACGCTCTTGGGTGGCTCCCAAGATAGCACTGCCTCGATCTTCGTGGGATCCACTGCAACTCCCGCCTCAGAGATGACGTGCCCCAAGAAATGGACCTCACGTAACCAAAACTGTCATTTTGAGAGCTTGCCATAAAGCTGGTGCTCTCAGAGCGTGTCTAGCACAACTCGCAGGTGGTAGGCATGCTCCTCCTCAGTCGTCGAGTATACCAAAATGTCGTCAATGAAGACCACGACAAATCGGTCGAGGTATGGCTGGAAGATCCTATTCATGAGGCTCATGAACACTGCTGGAGCATTGGTTACGCCGAACGGCATAACCAAGAACTCATAATGTCCATACCGACACCTGAAGGTCGTCTTCTGCACGTCCTCGTCTCGAACTCTGAGCTGATGATAGCCTGACCGGAGGTCTATCTTCAAGAACCACCGCACTCCCTTGAGCTGATCGAAGAGGTCATCAATCCGTGGCAGCGGATACTTGTTTCTCACTGTCACCCAGTTCAGGTGACGATAGTCGACACACAGTCGCAAGCTCCCGTCCGCCATCTTGGCGAACAAAATCGGGGAAGCCCAGGGTGAAACACTGGGTCGGATAAACCCCTCGCTCTGCAAGTCCTCCAACTGTACCCGCAGCTCTCGAAGCTCGGTGGGGGCCATCCGATATGCTGGAGTAGATATCGGGGCAGTCCCGGGGTACAAGTCGATGTAAAAGTCTACCTCTCTACGAGGAGGTTGCCCTGGAACGTCGTCGGGAAAGACATCCACGTACTGGTCCACCACTGCAGGAAAAGCTGGACTCCGCACGTCCACTGCTTCTAGGATGAGGCTAGCCAACTGATTAGAGATGGGCTGCACTCTCCTCCACGGAAGTCCATCCTGTGCTGCAAAGGTTCCCTTCTCGCCGGTGAAGGTAAACCTGCTCCCGTCGGTGCGAACACATCGCACCTTGCGCCTAAAACAGTCGATCTGGGCATGAACCGTGGATAGCCAATCCATGCCCAAGATGACGTCGTAAGGCCTCGACACCGCTACAAGGAGATCCCAGCCGAAGCTCTCGCCTCCTAGAGTAAGCTCACACTGCCGGCACCAGTGCGTAATCGTCGAGTCTGCTCCCGTAGGAGTCTCTAGCCGTAAGGATCGAGCCAACGGCTCAGTCGGAATCTCCGAGCTCCGAACAAGGGCAGAGGCTATGAAAGAGTGACTCGCTCCTGTGTCTATAAGTACTTCAGCAAGGGTGGAATAGACACAGATCGTACCTCGAATCATCTCTGGCATGTCGGGGTCGTAGGCCTCCACTGCCTGGAGCTGGGCCTGTCCCTACCCGCCAGCTCCCTGTGGTCGAGGTGGCCCTCCTGGTGGTGGTGGGGGTAGAGCCTGGAAGCGTCGCCCACCACCCGCTGCTCGGCCAGCTCCTCTGCCTCGTCCGCCTCCTCCCTGCGGACCGCCACGGTCGACCCTCTGCCTCTGCCTGGGTGGCCCTTCCACCGTCTGCTGCTCCTCTGGTCGGCGAGTCGGGCAGTCACGAGCCTTGTGACCCTGCCCGCCGCAGGAGTAGCACAGCCTGCCTCTCGGAAGGCTGGCACTCCGCTGTGTGCCCCGCACTGCTGAGCCGGTGTCCTGAGGCCGTCTGCGTGGGGGTCTGGTCTGCCTGGACCCGAGAGTCATCCGTCGGCTACCTGCTGCCGAAGACTCAGCTACCTGCCGCCCTGCGCTAGGTCTCGCCGCTGAAGAAGGCTCTGCCAGTAAGCTATCGATCAGGAGGGCTCGCTCCCGCACTCCCGCCTGGGTCGGAATGCTGAGGGAGATCAGCGATGCCCGAATCTCCTGCCGCAAGCCCTGCTCGAAGGTCCGGGCCCGGAAGAAGGGGTCCCGTACCATGTCGGTCGAGTAGCGAGATAGGTCAGTGAACCTCGCCGCGTACTGAGCGACCGTCATGCTGCCCTGGCGCAGCGGGACAAGCTCCTGGATGCGTACCGCTCGGAGGGTGGTCGGGACGAACTCAGAGCGGAAGAGGCTCTCGATGTCCGTCCAGAGCAAGGATGCCTCATCGTGAACCTGGAGCATCAAGCTCCACCATCGTCCTGTCGCCGCCTGCAGGAGACTCGCCGCGAGAATCACCATGAGATCCGCTGGTGTCCTCACTAGCCTAAAGATCCTTACCACCGCCTCTAGCCAGTCCTCGGCGGCCTGGGGGTCCGCCTCACCGCGAAACCTGGGCGGTCGCTGGCTCTGAAACTCATGAAGTGCCCTGAGGCGACATGCCTCATCAGCGTCTGGTACTGGTAGCATCGGTGGCTCGGCGGGTAAAGCTACCGCCGGTGCCACTGCTGGCAAAGGGCCCTGTACCGAGGCCTCGTCGCTCGGTGGGCTACCGTCGCGCCCTACACTCGGAACCCTAGCTGGCTGTCGTCACGGGGCCATCCTGAAAAGGAGAACAAGAGCACCACAATCAGAAAAGTATACCTGGTGAGCTGGCACAAGTAATCACAAGGAAAACTTGAGACTTTCATGAAGCAGATCAGTATTCCCGGTGAGCTGACACAAGTAATCACAAAGAAAACTTGAAACACACACGCAATCAATGTTTTCATGCATTAAGTTGGAAATCAGGAGTCAGGGTCCTGGTGTACGGATACGTCGGCCGCCGCACCAACACTGGGCTCCCTGAACTGATAACCACACTCAATACACTAAACACTATTGCTTCATAGAGAAAGAAAGGACGATCAGAGTCTGCGGTAGAACCGACCACCTCTGATACCAATTTGTCACGACCCGACTTCGGGGCCCATGCCGTGACTACCCCAAGCCCGCCTTCCATAGGCCAGGGGCTGGCGACTAGCACCAAGGCGTAAAATCCCAGTAAACAGGGAAGACATTGCCTTTATAAGTAACAACCACCACAGAGTCAGCAAGCGGAAAGTAACTACAAAGTGCAGAAAAGTAAAGGGGGCCGGAATACAAGCCCAACTGAAAGTACAACTGAAAAAGTAAAGAACAGCAACTGAAGAAAAGACGGCGGCCTCATGTCGTCCACTGGCAATCCCACCTGAAGGGTGGGTACAGATAGCCTCCAGGCTCCTCGGGTCCCACGTCCGCTCCGAGCACGTCCCGTCCAGTGGTCCACCTCCAGGTACCGTCCTGCTCCACGCCCCAACCGTGATCAGCGATGTCCGTCGTCTGCATCCAACACAACAAGGTGCGGGCATAGCCCGTGCAGGGGTGAGTATAAGCTACTCAGTAAGGACCCCGAGACCCCCTAAGGTCTCCCGAAATCCACAAAGGATATAGCACAAAAGAAAGATGCAATCACGAAGTAACATCTGAATCGACTTAGGTATATGCCCATACATATACCTAAGTCCCCAATTCTAGCTCTGCTCACGAGCTCAAGAACAACTCAATCCACGCAGGAAAGCAAGACTCAAATCCACAAGGAGAGTAAACAGTAAATCCACATAGGATAGTTCAACACAATCCACAAAGGAGAGTAACATAAGATTCAGCTCAACCAGGTATACTTTTTCAGATGACTTGAAAGATGATCATTGATCCATCTAAGTTTTCGGACCCACGAAGTATCGATAGGTACTAACCCCCGCAAAAGACCCACACAGGATCGGGCTCACACAGAACCTGTAGGCAGTGGCTCACACAGAACCGGTAGTAAGGACCCACATAGGATCGGGCTCACACAGAACCTGTAGCACTGATCCACGTAGGATCGCTGAGTGCAGTAGTCGACGCAGTCCACTGAGGATCTCTGCACAGTTGTCACCGCAGTCCACGGAGGATCTCTGCTCTACCGTCGTCGCAGTCCACGGAGGATCTCTGCTCTGTCGTCGAAGTCACAGCCAGCGCTAGGGTTCCCGCACACAGCGAGCTCATTTAGGAGGGTCCGCTCCACGAGCCGAGAGGCTGATACATCAACTGACACGTAGTCCGAAGTTGATGTATCCAAAAGTTCCATATCGACAACAGGATCTCAACGCAACAGACGGCGCGTCAATCGGACGCCCGGTCTGAGAGTTATTGGCATTTTCGTCCCAGGGGCCCGGTTGGTTTTTAGGGAAAAACCAACCCGACCGTACTCCGCCTGTGTCTGATCCTCGGGCGGAGTATGCCAAAAGTTCCGTCTCACTTAGAGGAAACTACCACAGCTGACGGTACGTCGATCGGACGTCCGTAGCTCAAGTTAGGAGCGTTTCTGCTCCGAGGGCCCGGTTGGTTTCGTGTACGAACCAACCCGGCCGAACCCAAAGTCTTCCGAAACCTTGACTGTAATATACCAAAACGACCGTATCGATCCAAGGATCGCGTAGCCACAGACGGTTCGTCAATCGGAAGTCCCAGGCCCAAGATATGGGCAAAAGACCGAAGAAGGCCCGAAAACGGGGGTTCTGGGCCCGGGGCGACCCGGCCCGAACCCCCCCCCCCCCCCCCGGGGTCGGCCGAACCAGGTCGGCCCGAACCGGGTCGGCCCGACCCGGCCCGACCCGGCTAGGCCGGGTCTGCTCCGGCCTGGGCGCGGCCCGGCCGACCGGACCGGCCGGCTCGGCTTCGGCCGAGCGGCCGAAGGAACCGCCGCGGGTTTGACCCGCGGCTTGGAGGAACGCGGCCCGCGCGGGCCGCGTGCTGGGTGGCCGGACCGCGGAGGCGGTCCGGCGGTTCGCCGCCGCCGCGGCTCAGCCGCGGAGGAATTCCCGGCGGCGCGCCGGGTGCCGCCGCCTCCGGTCGCCGGCGCCGCCGCGCCGGCGACCCTCGCCGCCGCCGCCTTCCGCGGGCCGCCGGAGTTGCTCCGGTGGCCCGTTTTGCCTCCCATCTGCGCCATTGCTCCTCCCGGGGGCCAATCTTCACTGCGGGATCAACGGATCGCCCTTGCTGCACGGTTCTTCGTCGTCCGCCAGATCCGCACAACAAAAGATCGGCGGAGGGTTGCCGGGTCTTGTTCGTTAGACCCGCACCCTCCGCGTTAGTCATAAACAACGGGAGAAAAAGAAAATAACCAATCAACAATTTTAAATAAATTAAAATTGTTCCGTGATCGGGTTCTTTATTTTAAAAGAATAAACACGGGAAGTAAAATATTCCAACAACCCCTACCTTGTCGTCGTCGGACGTGAGGTCGTCGCGGAATCGCTCGTCGCGGAAGGGACGTTCGTCGCACCGCGGGAAAAACATCGCGCCGACGATCTCCGGATCTAGAACAAATGGATTTAATTAATTAAATCCGTTGTTATTGAAATTAAAAAGGGAGAATTAAACGATCCGATTCTCACCATAGTTGCCGAACGAGGATCGGCCGCGGAAGAAGAGGCGTCGCCGAAGAACGTCGCGGGTAGAGCTCGTCGACGTCGCAGATCACGGTGTGCGTCGTCGAATTCCGGTCGCCGGCGTTCTTCGCGTTCTTCGCGTTCTTCGCGTTCTTCGCGGGGAGGGTGGATGCTCAGAGGAATTGCACAACGATAGCAATCCTCCAAAATAGACAAGTTTGTCTATTTTATTATTTTGCCAACGAACGCAAACGCGTAAGTAACGACCCATTAAATTCATTTGAATTAATTCAACGAATGAAACAGCCCATTTAATTCACGAAATAAACCGCCCAATTAAATGGTCTGTTAAGAAATTAAAGAAAACGCGTCGGTTGACTTTTCATTTACTTTGACGGGTTTTCGCGGGTGCATTACTTAGCGAAAGAAACGGCGGGGCTCGTGCGGGCCCCACCGCACAAATATCCTAACAAGGGGTAGGATATTTCCGGACATCACCCTATCCGCTTTAACTCAGTTCAAGTGGCTTCCAAGTGACTTCCAAGCAGCTTAAGTGAAATAAAATAAAGTTGTCGCACAACCTTTATTTTATTTCCGACTTAAAGCCCAAAATTTTAAAAACCACGTCTGAGCAAACGCAACTCCAAAAGAGGCGTTTCTAAGCAAATACCGGCGCTGCGATTTCATTGGTGCCCTCAGAATTCGATTCCGGGCACCGGTTCAAAAGATAGAAAAACTCGCTCGTCCGTTCACTGAACGTACCCGAGCCAAACTTTAGAAATTGATTCCGGGCACACCGGGCCTCGGAATCAGGTGCCGTCTGAAGCTGCGCTCTTGTAAAATTCCAAAGAAAATTAAGAAAAAAAATTCCTTGAAATTTTCGGGTCTTTACAGTCCTGGTGTATGGATACGTCAGCCGCCGCACCAGCACTAAATTCCCTACACTGATAACCACACTCACAATTCATAACACTATTACCGTAAAAAAGATCAGTGTCCTATGTTCAATGGTAGAACTGACTCCTCTAACGCCAATTTTTATGACCCGTCCCCCGGGGCCCATGCCGTGACTACCCCAAGACTTCCCTCTATAAGAATGTTGTTGGTGACTAGCACCGAAGGCGTATTCCCTAAAACTGGGAATGCATTGTATTTATAAACATTAAGCACTTGAAACCAAGAAAATAGCAAGATACGTACTCATGTAAACTAAAATAAAATCAGTGTGAGTATAGTATGAAAATGGTGCCAGAATACAAGCCCAACTAGAAAGTACAAGAAATTGAAAGTACAACTAAACGGGAAGAATTTATGTGATCACCTGCCAAGGATCCTACTTGAAGGGTAGGTACAGATCACGAATGATCGTCTATGCGGTACTCATCTTCAAAGGTCCACCTCTGAGCTACCTCCTATCCTGGTACTCTCATCCTTAGTCAGTGATGTCCATCGTCTGCACCAAACACAATGCGGTGTGGGAAAACCCCATGTAGGCATCAGTATAATGGTACTCAGTAGGGATCCCGAGACCCTCATGGTCTCAAAAAATCCACCAAGGATAAAACACAAAGAAAGTAAACTGTTAAATAACCTAATTAGGTATATGCCCATACATATACCTATGTTATCATGTATACCCATCTTAACCACGAGGAAACACAAGGGCCAACTCATTAGCCCGAATGATCAACTGTTCCATGATGGAATGAAAAATATCATGAAGGTAAGTAGCACACAGGTCCACCACACTGAAGAATACCACAGAGGTATTACCATAATGGGAAGTACCACACATGTGCAGACTTAGATCACACTAGGTATTTCCTAGGTACAGTAGTAGAGATGATTAGATGTAACTACAAGGTCATCATACTCTGTTAAGAGGCTTTACTGCTTACCCACATAGGATCACTCAGTGCTGACCCACACATGATAACTTGGTACTTACCCACACATGATCGCTCGGTGCTGACCCAAACAGGATATCTTGGTCCTAAACCACATAGGATCTCTAGGTGCTGACCCACATGGGATCTCTATTCATTCTTCACGTCACAGCCAGCGACTGGGTTCTCGCACTAGGCTTGCTCATCTCTAGGAGGGTCTGATGTTCATCCCACTAGCCAATACTTCAACTACCACGAAGTCCCATGAAGAATTATCCCAAAGGGCCACCATGTTATAGTGGTCTCAATGCAACAGACTATGCGATAATCGGACGCTCGGTCAGTAACTTATTTGCATTTTAGTCCCGAGGGCGTGGTTGGATTCGTGATCGATACAACCCAACCATACCCCAACCTAACCCAAAATTCTAGTGGGTGTATACCAAAGGTACCGTCTCGCTCCAAGGAGTACATCATCATTGATGGTTTTTCAAACAGACACCTGGTGCCCAAGATATGGCCGATAAGCCAAAACGCTCATAGCTGGTCCGGGTCCTGTCCGACCTAGCTAGGGCCGACCCGACCAGGTTTGGGTCGACCTGGCCAGATGTGTCTGGCCCAGCCTACGCTTGGCGGCATGGGGTCTGTGGAGCGACGCGAGGCTGTGAGGGAGGCGCGGAAGCCGTGAGGACCTTGTGGGGGCCCTGAGGGCCACACGGAGGCCGAGAGGGACGCGCGGAGACCGTGAGGGCCACAGATATCCATGGGACGGCGAGGCCATGGGACGGAGGAGGCTACGGTTCGACGGAGCTCCATGAGGCATGAAGGATGTGGGGGGGCGGAGCGCCGCAGGGCGAGGTGGCTGCGGGGTGGCGGAGAACTGTGGGGCATGGAGGCTGCTGAGGCTGCGGGGCGGCGGAGGCAGTTGGGTGTCGAAGGCTGCGTGGCGGCGGGGCACCGCAGGGCGTGCATGTTGTGGGACAGTGGTAACCATGGGACGACAGAGGGCCACGGTGCGGCGGGGCGTCGTGCCTGCGCTGGCGGCTGGCTTGACTAGAAGCCCTTCATTCATCGCCTTTGTCACGGCCGACCATGTTGTTGGCCATAGTTATCGACTTACACCAATTACAACTATCGTTATCGGTCACCGTCACCATCACGACATACACAAAAATAAAACACAATATTTATGGAGAGGTTGGGCCTTGTTCGTTAAGCCCGCACTCTCCGCATTAGTGCAGTATCTAGAGGTTACAATCTCTTCCGGATTTCATGATGAATTATCAAGAATGGTTATAGGTAAGAAATTCAAAAAACCACCCAACCTCGAAGGTTCTTTGATGTTGGTGATATAATGAATTCGAATTTGTCGACGTTCGTCACGCCCGCCACATGCCTTCGATCTTAGGCTCGTTCATCAGTTCATCATAGTTGTAGACATTACTCATTGGCAAGAGCATTCTCCATTGGAGGATGAGTTTATCCAAAATTCTCCAAAGCTTCTCCCTTTTCCAAGAGATTCCCCAATTCCACCAAATTGAGGAATAGCCAACTTATTAATTTAAATTAAGTAAATTATTAATGTTGTCACAATTAGAATGTAGACACATTTCATTAATTTTTGGTTGGATCTAATAATTAAATGGGGTGTTGGCATATTTAATTTTATCAATTTATTTGACTAAAATTAATGGAGGAAAATAATTAATGGGGAGTTGAGTGGTTTTCCCCCATTAAGAGGGTTCTGGTGGTCACCACCCTTAAATTCAAATTGGGGGCTTTAGGATCAGTGGTCCCTACCTCCATAACCTCCAAATGGAGGTTTAGTTATGGTGTTCCCCATCTCTTAACACTCAAATATGAGTTTCAAATGAAAATAAAATGTTACACAATTTTATTTTATTTTATTCATTCTCAAATAAGTGAAAAACTAACTTCCACCCTTGACCTACTACAGTCGAGGTGAAGGTCTCCTTAAGAGAATAACAGCGCTGCGAGTTCAACGGTGTCCTCAAATTTCAATTCTGAGCACCGGTTCAAAAGTTATAGAATATCGCTCACATGTTTACTTAACGTACAAGAAAAAAAAGTTCATAATTTCGTTCCGGGCACACTGGGCCTCGAAATCACGCGCCGTAAATTTTTGCGGACTCGTAAAATTCCCATATATTTAAAAATAATTAATTGGATATTCCAGATCTTTACACTAATAAATACTAATTACCACTAATTATTTACATACATTAATAATTATCGTTAATAATTATTAATTAATACTAATTACTAAGAATTAGTATTAATAATATTAATTTATTGTTACAAATTAATACTATTGATAATATAATTTAAATCCATCTTAATTAAAACTAATAAAAAATAATTAAAGTTATTATAAAAAATGAAACAAATAATAAATTAAATAATACATAAACACCATTAAACATGATCTCTTATAATTTTAGGTTCCTTCATAACATCTTTGTAAAAAACTAACTCTCAAAAAATTTCACTCTAGAATTAGTGTTTTATAGAAGCAGAGGAAGAAGGAATTCAAAAGGAGGGAAGAAAAAACAGAAGGGGTTATATGTAGTTTAGATTATGAGTGACTATACTATTTCTAATTGGATACCCATCCCAAATAGTACATTTAGCGATGAGGCCCGGTGCAAATAACATCAACCGCATTAATTACGGTCAGTGGTTAAAAGGTTATTTGCGACTGTTTAGTCACAAAAGGAAACCTACCAACACACTATTTGCGACGAGACAACATCACGTCGCAAATAGGTTATTACCTCCACCAGTTATTTGTGATGGTATTCATTACAAATACCCTCCAGGGGTAAAACTAGTTGCGACGGGGGTCCCTCGTCGCAATTAGTTCTTACCATCACCCGATATTTGCAATGGGTAGTGCATACCCATCTCAAATTCCCTTTCACATGTTTTGGTACACAAACTGCTCCAATCCGTGAGTATGTTATTCAACAGGGCGCTTATTCCCATTCAAAAATATGTGGTTATTTGCGGCAATTTGATTATACCATCGCAATAACCAGTTTTCCTATAGTGTATGGTTGAATACTAATTCAATAAAGTTAATACTTCTCATATTCCATTAATATTTCAATATCCATACATTACAAGTATATAAACATCAAATCATTTATGATCCTCATCATATATAAGCTAGCATGATCTATTTAACTCAGTGCATCTGTCATCATGTTCTCTTTCCCTTAGAGGTAATTTATTGACGATTCATAATCATTAACTATCTATAACAAAAATCATTGGTGTATGTTTGTAACATTTTGGGTGAAAAATATAAAAAATTGTTTATTTATTAATTTATATGCCACACATTTCTCCATTTACATAATTTGTCCAAATCATTACTGAAATAATTACCACAGATAACTCCAAAACATGAAGTGGGTAATTTATTCTCAAAATCCATCAATTTTAATGAGGAATAATACATACACATATCATTTTACAGGAGGAAAAATCAAAATCCATTATTTGATGCATCACCCTAGATTATAGATCCTTCTTCATAGAATGGTTTGGGATAATAAGTTAATAGATGGGGCATATATTATTCTATTTAAAACATTCCTTGGATTCATTTGTCTATAGAACCTTGCTTCACTTAAAAGATAACATGGTAAATAGGTTATATATACATGAAAAATATCTTAAAATTATTAATAAGATCCATAAAATCCAATAAAACAATGGATCACATTCACAATGGTATGTTTGGTCCAATGTTTAATTGATAATAGATTGAATTTTTTTACAATATGTCAATAAGTGTTGGTTTATAACATCGTGATTCTTAAAGAATTTAAACAGATTCATCTAACAAAATTGTATTTCACACATGGAAAATTATCCTTTTTATTCGAATTAATACTTCTACAGATATTATTTTCAAGGATATGTGTCAATTATATTAAGATATTCTACATTATCTTAATCATTTTAAATTAAATAATTTGTTCATGAAAACAATTACATGCATGATATGTTTAAAGATAATTCGAAATATAATTTTTCATCATGATAACAAAACTATAAACATTACCTACAACCATAGTCAAATACCATGGAAGTATGGGTAAAATACATTTCTATAGATTATATCCTAGGTTTAGCTATCCTTGTCTCATATTGGTGTGGGTATAGGGAAAATCAATTGCAATATTTTACAAGTCCTGTAGCCTTGAATTCCACCGTGACAACATATCCTATAGGTGTGTTTTTTAAAACCAATTTTATTTCCCTCTCGGTTTTCCATCATGGAAAGAGTTCTATTGACACAATTTAAACAATTAATATAGGTTCTATTACCCTTGTTGACAACCATGGATATATCATATATATATGTTGGCTATAGAATTAAAATAAAATTTTACCTCTTGGATTTGATCATCATACCTATATTATCTATATGTAAACACACAACACATACACTACATAAATAATATGGTATATATATATATATATTTATATATTTTTATAAAGCATGGAAATTTATATTAGACTATTTAAATAATCCATCCCACCATCATCCCATGGAAATTGTTTTTACCAACCTTGTTCAAAAACATATATCCACTGTTTAAAAGAACCTTATATACTGAGTACAATATATAATCATGTTTTAGATATCCATGGGGTTATGTAGAGTATTAGGCCTAATATCAATGAACATTGGGTATAGAATTTGAAAAATCAATTATAGTAATAGTTCCTTGAATATCATGCAAATATGCCTAGTATGTAGCCACAATTTTTAGAAAAAATGTGGCTATATATATATTCAAGTACTGTGAAACCAGACACAAGGTATTTGGATAGAAATAGATGTTTATAGGTACTCCATGTAAATTTATAATTTCATAACGAACATACTTGATGACCTCTATGATAAACATGCATAAATATTTGTAAAGAAAACAAATATTTTGGTTGGCGGTGCATATATTGTAGGTTTTTATATAGATATTTAATATGAATGAAAGGAATCAATTAAATATTACACATGGAATATTTAAAATTATAAATAATAGTGATATTTTAATGAATTGTAACCCATCAGAATCCCCTAAGGATATTTCTCAACAATATCTATGGTGACCCAAGGGTCAACCACTATGGGAGATACTGACATATGAGGCCACACATAGTTTCAAGTGTGAAATTCCCTTATCAGGCTCATGTGTGATACATACAAGATTACATGTTGGTAGGAACGACGTGGCCAATATATAATTCCCACATATTTTTTACTCCATAAGTGCACATATTTATGGGTGGTAGCCCACTGGGACAAATCACATGTTGTGTGCAATTGTAATAGTGTTAATCCTTGTTAGAATAAACTAACTATGTTTAAGAATGGACTTGATGATATTAAATTGCTCAGACCAACAATATTTTCAATGTGGGATATGTGATTCCATGTACTATTCGTGTTACCATTAACAAGACATAAATAATTTTTTCAATTCAATGGAGATAATTTGAGATGTCCATTGATATCCTGAGAGTTTCTTATTTCAAAAAGTTTTCCTTTATAACCTCTTGAAAAGGATACCTTCCACATGATGTAGAAACTAAGATAAACTGAAGAAAAGTTAGATGAGCATAATATGACTAATCATGTACATGAAATTTATGTCTTTCATGAATTTTATTTTCATAAATCCATCACGGCAAGTTTCCACAATATCAAGAATAATCGTATGATTAAATAAAATGAAAAAAATATCAAGAAACCCTAGTGAAACCATGTGATGTTTGATGACTCATGTGATAGTGCGGTGACATCTAATCAAGAATAAGAGATGTCACTCGATGCAATAATAAAATCATGGTGACATCACACGATGATCCTTGATCACATGACAATGGGAAGCCATTGTAAGAAGAAGAAAATTTAAAATATGTCCCTATCTATTACATCAAATATCATTTGGATTAATCAAATTATTGGGAGTATTCCCTCTAACCCATATAATGATCATCCTAGCAATAATGTTATGTATTATTGTAGTTAGCATGATCAATTCACCTATTCATAGTGAATCTGAGGCTTTCTACCACTCAAATTGAATGAGATCCTGAGATTATTTGATGTTTTTTAATGATCCATCATCAGATAATTAAAATCAAAGTGACTTTTTCTACTTAATTCAATGAAAGGGTATTTAATTTAGACTTTATCATTAAGATAATATAAGAGGGATATATCTCATAAATTATCATGAATCTACATCATCTATTCAAGTAAATAAGATCATACTTATGTGATTCAATCATTTGAGAGAGAATCCTATGAGTCATATGATATCGGGAAGGTATTTGACAAGTATAGTATGAGTAAAATTCATTTTCTTCCAAACATATATCATGTGGAAGAAGGAAGAAGAACTTGCATACACACTACTTTTTATAAACGGAAAATTGTGGACAACCATTATATTTTGAGGGTGTAACATAAGATACATCCAAGTCTTGCATTGAATTTTAAGAGAATATATGGAAAACACCACTTGTCATGTGAAGGAACTAGTGGCGAATAACACCCACAATTAAAGAATTTGAGAGTGAATCGTAGACACTACATATGTCTCGAGAATGGAAGGAGAGTTTGCCTGACACAATTGCAAAGTACTTATATAAATAATAATTTGACACAATAACTCAAAGATAATAATATTGTAAAGTGAAAAATATATGTGATGTATATCTTATCATGTAAATCAATTTGACAAGGAAACCGTAGAAAATAACTTTTATCACATGAAGTAATATACAGATCATGCATGGGTCACATGAAGAATATACCTAATGTTTAGTGGGATATCACGTGATATCATTACAAAAATGTGGAGCATCTGGAAGTCATTTCATATATTAAAATAAAAAATATGTTTTATAGTGTGTGATACACACATGTATCATGTTATGATAATTAAAAAACATATTCTTCTCATAACATTTGGTGGGAAATTCATTTTTCATGAATCAATGATGTGTTGTGTGATGGGGGAAAATGGTGAATACTATAAAGTAAATTCTGTGTTATAAAATATGTTCATAGAATCAAAAAACCACACCCTTATGTCAATGATTTTAATGGGCACTTGAATATTTAAACATTAAATGAATTGAATTGGAGTATTATCTAATATATGTATTAACACATGAAGTACATGCATATGATTATGAATAAACATGGACATTTAAATACACCCAAAAAAATTAAAAGAACATAATAAGAAATTTCAAAAAATAATTTGATAATTTTTCGGATGCCATGAAATCCATGCATGATGTGTTCTTAATTTGTTAATGAAGATGAGAAAATTATTAAAAGAACTTACATTTGAGATGACAATATTTGAGAATTAAGTAATATAGATTTATAGGATATTTCTCAAGATCTTACATGCATATAGTTTTATTGAGAAATTTGTGTTAACCAACTATAAACATAATTATGGGGTTAGGAAAATATCCCACAATGGAATCATATCTTGGGAATTGTTTCCATTTGGAAAATGATTAAATATTGGTGATCGAAGAATTATGGGAAATAAAATCCGTCTATTCAATGGTACAGAAAACACATTCATGCGAATGATGTATCTAACAATTTTATAGAGAAATATCAATAATTAAACCTAAAGTGTATATGGTAATGATAAAAAAGTATTTAACTAAAGTGAATTTGGTAGAAAAGGTCAGTTTTGTGACATTGATGAATAAGTCAATAGTGAATATTATAGAGAATGACAATGTGTATTCTAGTAACACTATGGGGTGTAGAATAAAGAAACACTAATGACAATTCAATAGATATAAATTGTTATTCGATATTTACGATTGTAATTTAAACTAATATTATAGTGTAAAATTATTAGTGGGGATAATAACCACAAAGGTAAGGATTTTGTTTTTTACTGATCCTTATAAATAACATGTGGTGTTATATCAATAATTAATTTGTCATATGATGTGGTGTTATGATATTCCACAGAGTAGACTCAAAAATTCAACCAGATTAAAAGGATTAATTAAAAATAATAAATTTGTAAAATGTATACTGTTAATTCACCCCCAATATAAAAGTTCAATCATGCATGGGGATGTACCATTTTTTAGAGAGGTAGATACCTCTAAAGATTCAATGGAGATTTTTTAAGGTAATGTGTTATAAAATGATTAATCCACCTAGAATGGAGAAAATGGATGGCATTCATGAGGAAACTAATATGGAAATTTCTACCAAGACCGATATTAATATAATGAATAGACAAGAAATAAATTTGATGAAAAATCAAATAAAAAAGATATATATTTTCCTTTCTAATGGTAATAAAATTGGTATATTATGTGGTTATTCATTTATTTGTGATTCATATAATGAATTATGATCTAGTTATTATTATGATTTATCACATGGTGATTTACTCCATGAATTCAAATGACATATGATGAATGTTCTTTAAAATATTTCTGGAATATGTTTTATGGTGTTAAGTGTCTTTATGAAGAAAAATTATAGATGTAAGAAGAGGTTAATACTATGAATGATTCATTGGCTAAAAGGTCATGGATATCCAACACACCCTAAAAACATGTGAAGGAAAAGGAAGATATATTTACTCTTTTCAAATAATGATATGCTGAAAATGATGATGAAATAAAATGAATAGTTTTTTAGAATAATGTTTTTTTTATTTTATTTGTAGAATATTTCTATGAATTTAGTAAAATAAAAAATGTATCTATAGTTGTCAATATTTCTCCACATGAGGTTACATATAAAAAGTTAAAGGATCACGAAAATTAATTTCAAGTATTTTAAAACATGCATAAATAAAATTTTAAAAAGCTAGAGGTGGATTTAGAATCTAAAATATAATCAGTTTAGGATGAGAATAACTACCTCAACATGTTGTTTTTAGAGTTATAGGTGAGAACAAAAAATAATGAATCACCATATGGTGGAACAACCCATATAAATGAAACAATAGATAATTTCACTCAAGAGTACATAAAGGATCATTGTTTCAATAAAAAAACTCAAGATCATCCTCCAATTAAATTTCATGATCCTTTAAGAATAATATATTCAATATCCTAGAAACTATATTATATACTAATGAACATTCATGTGATGGTAAAGTGCATGACATTTTTTTGGAAAATTATGAGTGGTGAAAAATTGTTTTTGATCCATCACATCAATGGAGTATTTGTAAATAATCAAGACTAACTGTTCCACTTGAGGGATCACAAACATTAGCTATGTCACTCAAAAGAAACAAAGATCACAATATATGAAAACTAATCCAATTATACCCAAAAAGAGTCGAGAAAGGTTCTTGGGATATTTTTGATTTCACAGAATAATAGGTATTTAGGTATTCAATTTATTTTATAATATTCCATGTCATGATAATAATATAATTCCTACATTTTATGGGGGAAGAGAAAAATAAATGAGAATACCTCTAATAGAGAAGAAAACATAAGGAAATTTTTTTCCTATAAATATAATATTTTATCACTTTGATGACTATTATGAGAGTTATTACAAAAGTGGTAAAAATTATCAAGAGTGGTGGAATTTACATATCATGAACTAATAATCCTAGGATGTGAAAATAAGATTAAAAAAGTGGAATGAATATAAGAAAATAGGCTGGTAATCCAGTCTTGTGATTTGAAAAGAAAACAAGAAAACATTTAGATCAGATTCCACCAATAAGAACTATAAGAGAACCTCTCATATATCAAAGGGAGAATTAAATGACTATAAAAAATAACGATCCCATAGGAAAAGGATGGGTAAATTTGAATAATCACAAAAAAACATGTGTCTTGAAATAAATCATATCATGGTTAACTATCTCTATTTAGTGGATTTTTCTGTTTTTCAATCATATACTAACTGTGCATTATTAGTCTAGTATAACATTCCATTTCCAAAAAATCAGTATGAATTAAGATGGATTCATTGTGAAAAAATGGGAACCAACTCTCATAGAAGGAATAATGGGAGAATAATTTCATCAAATCTGTCAAGTCGTATTAGATATAAAGGATAAGAATAAGTTGGAAGATGATGTAAATAGAAGGGGAAAAATTACAAAATTTCATGACAAGACAAAAAAGGGATATTCCATCCAGTTACAAAGGGAAAATTATAAAAAATATATATATTCATGAGTTATGGTATGATTCTATGAAGACATAGAATGTCATGAAAGAATGCCTAATTATCTTTCCAAAACAATTGAAATTTGATAAATAATTGGAGGTAACTAAAAATTTGACGATGAAAAAGGAAATCACTTGAATCCATAAATTGAATTTCAATATGAAATTCCAAAAAATGATGGTGACAAGTGTTTATTAATTGATACAGATATTGATGATCCAAAAAATCTATATGAAGAACCTCCATAATTAGTGGGATAATTTTAAAATTAAAATTACTGAACTAGAGGCCTCGTGTACTTATATTTAAACTAATATAAAGGTTAAATCCAATAAAATAAAATACTAGGTTTGTTAGATAATAATGGCCATGGTTGAGAGTCATCTCTCAGTCAAAATTTACTCCTAATGGAGAATAAGGTTCCTCCAAAGTCACATATATATAATTTATTTTGCACTAAATTGTATGGAATTCAAGTATATGAATGAATCATGTTAGGTGTATCATTGAATAGATGAAGCCATTAAATATACTATATATAGTGAATATGATGCAATCTAATAACACTTTTACCCCTTATTCTTAATTTTAATAACCACATCATTTATTGTGGGTTGTTTGGTTGATGAAAAATTTAAAAAAGGGATCACTTTAACATTTTAACTTCAACATTAAATGTTTCTACTATTGTATAAATAGGATTTATAATTTCATTGTTAAATATATTGATTTCAAATTTATTTATTTATTAATGAGAATTTTTTATCTTGGTTTCACATGCATATTATTTATGAATTTTATGGAAATAATTGGTTTTATCTATATTATTTCTATATTGGATTTGATCACATATAAATTTAGTTAACTTACTGAAGGCTATTTTGTAAGAGAACTATGTGATATTATTCCTCTCATAGAAGTGATACGGAAATTTTCAAATAAGGGGGATGATAATGTTTTTGGAAATTTGATGGCTTGAGATAAACCCATTTTACCTTTATATATTTATTTTAAATAAGATTGATAAATGATAGAACCACACATTGACTGATGATATGTATATTGAAACAAAATCAAAAGGGGTGATTATGGATCCTAGATATCACTTTTTAGTAAATGATTCAATATTTTTGGTTGATTAAGTGATTATTCTTTGAAAATTGTTATGGATTCATCTTATATAATTGTATATAAGGCTTGGATAATTATACATAAAATTTTGATGATTGTTTATCTGATATTATGTTCAATGAATTGTGACAATCACCTTATGAGAGTGAATATCTTCTTCAATATAGTAAAAAATGGAATAAGACTATGAAAATAACTACATGGATGAGATGTTTGATGTTAATAAAAAAAAATCATTCTCGATGATAATGAAACTGGATAAATATGGTTTGGAAATTATATGGTTTTTTAATTTAGTCCATGAAAATGAATAATTCAATTTTGAATGGACTAAATGGAATCCTTGTAAAATGTGATTATAAATTTTTAAAATAATATGTAGTGTTTGGTTGGAATGGAATATATGTAAGAATCATATTAAAAATAAGGTAACCCCATAGGACATCCCAAAGTCTATAACTAATCCACATATAGAGGGAAACGTTTTTTAAACTACACCAGAGATCCTATCATAGGAGGCCACAAATGGTGGAATTTAGGAAAACTATTTATCATGCCCATGTGTAAGGAGAATTGTAGTCTACAATAATTGGGGTAGTAGGGCCTTTAAATAAGTCCTAAAGAGTGTGCATGCCATATATGTGAATAGGATTGGATAATATCCCTCTAGGATGAATCCCATTGTGTGTTCAAGTGTAGTTGGGTTTGATCTATTGTAGATATATTATATAGTGTAGAAGTGTGTATTTAATGGTATAACGCCTCCAATACCAACTAGTTTTTTAATGTGGGATGCGAGCTTACATGTACTACGCTCACATTTATTAAAAATATGAAAATATGTCTAACCATGTGATGGAATTGATAAGATCCACCCATTGATATCCCACACTGTAGCTATCAGAATATGATTTCGTCATCAATCTCACAATGAGGCTAATTTCTATGTCACCTTAATACAACCATCCACCACAACACAAAAGGAACTCGAAAAAACATAGTAGATACATGTAATTGATGTATTTCATGGATGGGATTTCCCTGAAGCTAAACCTTGAAGCAATCAACAGATCAAGTAGCGCCACTAGTGTATGTTTCCTGAATTAATGAATAATCATAATGATATCATGTGATGTTCAATGGATAATGATAGAATAACATGAAAACCAATTGAGACTAAGAGACATAACTTGAGGCAAAAAAAATCATTATGACATCCCATGATTATGATGGGCCATGAAAAAGTAGGAATCCAACATAAGAAGAAGAACAATCATAATATTATACCATCTATTGCATGGATTTTTTTATAATTATGATTCTTAGTAGGATTTACATCGATCATTCTCATGATCAACGATGTGATCATTCACTTAATTCAAGATGTTCATTTGATAACTCAAGTGTTTCATGGGGAATACACATTTATTAGTTTATTCAAAATAAATGATATCTTGATATCCTCAGGTGCATTTGAATGAGCCCCAAAAATTCCTTAAATATCCAATAAACACTGCATATATAATTCTATGTTATGTAATTGTTTCAGATGAATACACATTAAGAGACTGATTGAGAGATAACTTGTATTAATAAAAGATAATTCACATGATCTCTCCGCACAAAGGAATATCATTATCAGGTGAATCAATCACATGATGGAGAATAATGTGAGTACTATGATCTTTCCATGCTATTTGAGAAGGATAGAAGGACTGTTTTTTATGATCCTACAAATATAAATTATGTTATGGAAGGAAGAATAATGTGTATAGAAAACTCTTTTTCTGTTTTGGATATTATGGAAACCATTGTTTTATAAAGGAGTAAACTCTGATATATATAGGTATTGGGAATAGTTTGAGGAGAACCCATGAAAACACCTCTTATGTAGCAATGAAACTCATGTAAAATACAACACATATGTGATTAATTTGAGATAGTCTTATCAACACAATCTTCTTCATGTGAAGGTATGTAGAGATCATGTTGCACTGTTAAAAATAAATTACTAATAGATGAGTTTTATAAAACAACTTTTGGATTATCATCATTTTAGGAGAATCAAATATAAGAAGAAACTTTTATCTCTTTAATAAATTTGAGAAGAGACGCACAGAAAGAATATTATGTCACTTGAAGGAAAACATTTATTTTACATTGGTAATGTGATGCCTATACTTATAGAAATTAGGATATCACACTATATATTCATGTGATGGAGTAGAATCACCCATAAATTATTCGTGTGTTTTTATGTGATTATTATTCTTTATGAGGGATTGTGAGCCACACATATATCATATAGAGGAAATGAATATATAATGTTCTTTTAATAACCATGTTTATGTCACATACATCACCATAATCAGTGAAGTGTTGTGTGATGTTGATAAATAGTATATATTGTACCTACTATTTTTTGTGATTATATAAGTGGAAAATATTTTCACACCATCATAGTTGTAGTAAATATTTTCGTAGGCTAATGCATACATGAATATAAATGGTATTTAGTGCATGTATTATCCCATATATGGATTCATACATTAATAAAATACTTGTTATCATCAATACACCATCAAATGAAATGGAACATAAAATATAATTAAGGACATAAAAACGGCCTTCAAAAATAAATGTGATAATGTTTTGAATAACTCAAAATCCATGCATAATGATTGTTTAATTTGAGACTAATTTTGGGAAGAATACTAGAAGAGATGATATACAGGTTGAAAATGTTTGAGAATTTATAATGATAGACTGAGATAATTTTATGAAATCTCATTCATGCATATAATATTCTTGAATAAGTTATGTGCAACATTTTGTGAATTACTATTGAGGATGGGAATTCATCATTATAAGGAATCATATATCTAGATTTTATTCACCAAGTAAGTTGATAAAAGAGAATTGATCTTATAATTTTGATCATGACCAACATTATTTAGCAAGTAGCTAAACAATTACATGTGAATGTGTGAACTTAAAATCTCATGGAGTAATATCATTAAAGCAACCTAAATTGGATCAATTCATGAGAAATAGAGGACGTATCTCATGTGGGTTCATGAGAAGAAGCCCATTTTTTAGCTTATGAGAGGATGTCTCTTATATGGATTGTGGAGAAGTCTAGTGTGAATTCTAGTAACGTTAAGGGATTTAATATAAAGATCCTCTTATGTGGATTCAGGAGAGATATAGTTTGACTCTATATCAAACATTATATTTGATAATACGATCATTTTGGTGAATCTCTATTGGTGAGAATAACCAACACAACCAGAAGTAGGTCTATGTAACGATTAATTTAAAATTAATGTGTTGGACTCTCTCTTGATATTTTTTTAAATGAATTTGGAAAATGAGATATCATGTACTGGATCAATAATATTAACATGTTAATGAAGTTCTATTAAAAATGACTTTGTAAAAAACAAACCACTGATTGAACCCCCTCCTATAACTGGTAAATAGTGTCCAGGGAACTACATCTTTAATAACATCATCCTTTAAAGTGTCCAATAATTTTCCCACACATGATATTATATACCCCATGAATGAGACATTATGATTCGAAATTTCAAACTTGGTAAAAAAATGAATGAATATTATCTTTCTACTCATTCTTCAGTAAAATATTTATGCCATATTAGTGGACCTGATATTTATTTTAAAATATTAAAATGTCATAAATATAAAATTACCATAAACTGATCAAGGTATTCTTTAAAGAATCTATTAATTTAAAACATGAATATAGTTGGTTCATTAATGTTATCAAATGAAATCAATACAAATTCATAGTGACTATAACATGTATTAAATGTTTTATTAGGTATATTAACCATACTGATCCCTAAAAAATGATATCCATAATGAAGATCATTCTTGGAAATGTATTTATCTATGAGATGTTGATCAAATATATCATCAAAACTAGTTATGGGATAATTGTTCATGACAGTGATCCTATTTTGTTATCAACAATCAATATTGAATCACATTGATGAATAAATATTATTATTATTATCAATAGCATCATCCCAAGGTGGTTGTAACACCTTGATATTTTTATAATACATATTTCTTTAAAAAAATTCATTGATGTCTTATGTTGTATTCTACCCCAAGATTAGCTTGCGCTATATGCAACATCGACGTAGATTGTGGTACATGCAACTCAATTCTTGGCTTGTGTTACTAAAAATTTCATGTTCTTTTGATAGAATTATTTTTATGAAAATCCTAGAATAAGTGATCAACTAAATATTATAACCAAGCCATTATAATGGCAGGAATGAATATAATTAACTTTCTACTAAAAAACTATTTAAATGAAAATAAGTGAATCCAAAAAATAATAAAATCAATATTGATGGATTTTATTAATATTAAATATATGTAATATATTCTGTCTATTGTTCCAAATTAATCTTGTATATTTTATAGACATGATATAAGAACAAATTCATTTTTTGGATAAATGAAGTATTTTACAAAAAATTGTTTTTCCACAATTAAATGGAACAACCATTTTAAATATAGTTTTTTACAATATTTAAAATTTAAAATGTCAAAATATACTTCGTATTTTAATGAAAATTTCAAAATTTACTTTGGTTGAAATTTTTTTATTTTTCTAATATGCAACATTTTTTGATTAATTGTAAAAATGACGATTTTAATTGAAAACATTGTTTAATTTTAATATAATTTTACAGTAAAATTATGTTTTGGATTACATTTAAATTTTTAAAAAGTTTTTTTACCCAATTATGGTTTTGGGAAATTATTTTATACATGAAATTATTATAAAAACATTTCCCATTTAAAAGTTTCATTTGTCCAAAAACCATGTTTTTTGTAATAATTTTTTTATTTTATATTAAATTTAATTCTAGTGCTTCTATGTTTTGAATTTGTAAAAATTGATGAAAATTTTGGATTCAAGAGGTCCAAATATGTTATGTATTTCCCCTTATGTTTTGACTAATAGGAATAATATTAATAGTAATCATTATTATACTGGATAAGGTTAAATTATGTAATTTATGTTAAAAATAAATTTATAATTACTATAAAATGATTAAAAACTAAAAAATATATTTTATTAATTTAATTAAACCCTATTAAACTTAATGATCAAAATTATGTTATTTAATAGACACTTATCCATGAAAATGACTTAAATAATATTTCGATCATAGAAATACATAAGTGTCACTTTCTCTATATTTAATTTCTATTATTTTTCCACATGAAAAAAGGAAAATATCAATGAATATTAGTAGTAATTTTTAACTAAATAAACATATTCCCATAATATAAAAGTATATTTGATGTTTTTGCAGAATTTGGGAGATATTATGGGATATGTTTTATTTTATTAAATGAAAATTTAAAGATGTCACATTCATGTTTTAAATAATATATAATTTTTTAAGTAAAGATATATGTAAGATATATTTAATTATAAATTTTAATTTGAAATATAAATAGGTTTTCAATATCAAGCTAAATTTTATTGAAATAAATAATTACTTTAAAGGTTTATAAATTGATGTTACAGAAATTATTTAATAGAAGAAAAATAAAAAATATCTTTTTATTAAAATTATAATTAATATTAATATACTAAAACACTTACCCCAATTTTATTAGTTGAGTATATATCGACCATAATCATCCAGGGTTCTAGTTAATGACCATTTTGAGCCTCATAGAAGTTATTTTGGCACTTCTATTATTTTATTTAAAGTAATTTTAATGATGTCACATTCATAATTTAATATGTTTAATAATTTAAATGTAGGATTTTTCAGAAGATAAATTCGACTAAATATATTAATTTTTAATATAGTATTTTTATCTTCATTATAATTTTTTTTTATGGTTACAAAAAAAAATATTAAATATTTATATTGTACCGATAAAATAATTATTTTATTAATGGAAATATGAAATTAATGTTAATAAATATTAAAGTAGATATAATTTGAACAAATTAGTATATCTAATGATTTTTATATATTACGTGGACCCCATATAAATATAATAAAATAATTTGGTTGATGATAACTTCTTATATTGATATTTTATAAAATCCCTGAAATGAATAATGTCAAAATTGACACAATTTTTTGTTTTGTCAAAAAAAATAGTTCTATTAAATTCATTACAAATAATTGAACATTTTTAGAAATAAATAAATTATTCAATGGAATGAATGATATAAATTATTTAATTATGATTTAATTTACATTAAATAAGAAAATTTTTCCCAATTTTAATATTGAACTATTTTTTACCCTAGTAAAAAATTAAATTAAATAACTATGTGATTATTAAAGAGATATAGATTAACTTGATTTAAATAATTGAAATAAAATTATTGGTTGATGAAATTGAAAAAATATATATTCTCATCTTTTTAATTTGGTCATTTTTAAAGTTTTTATGGGGATTTATTTTTTTAATAAACAATATTTTGAGGATTCCAAAACTTCCCCTCACAAAAAATATAAAAGGCACCTCCTCTCTCACCTATTCAATTCAAATTGATAATTCAAGCTCTTCCATCCCCTGCACAATTCCCTTCTCTAATTCCTTATTTACATTATAGAGGTTTTTTTCTTCTCAGAATACCTACTCAAGTGCCTTTAAGAGAAGATATAGAGGGATCTCGAGGAAGAAAACGCAATCTCATATACAAATTATTTAAAATTATCACTTCTACTATATATTATTCTTGAGTTGTTTGAATTATTAATTAATGAATTATTTCTTCTTCTACTTCATCTTCATGATTTGATTCCATTATTAATTATTTAATCCAATATCACTTTCATACTGAGATATTATTAATATTATGGAATAAACATATTCCAACTTTTATCTATCATAAAAAAACAAAATCATCATGCATGTGTACGCATAGCTTACCATCTTCACATTGTAGTGTAATATGTCTTTCACCGCTGCTTGATTAGGATGGGTAAAATGATAGAAATAATAACTATATATGAAATTCATAATAATTAATATATTTTTGTTATAATTTTTAATCCATCCACTTCGATACCATTTCATTATTAAAGAAATGATATTACCGCTCTTACGTACGTACGACCAACCCTCTACAAGATGTGATGTGATTAATTATATATGACATCCATTAAATAATGATTATAAAAATGGAAATAATATATAAATATGAAATTTATTTTTTTAATATAATTTTGGAATGATATATATATGTATATAACATCATAAGGATTACCAAATCTTATTTGGAAAAACATTCATAAGAAAACGAAGTACTTTATACCTGAAAAATGAGTAAAAATGAAATGTTATTACCAAATATATGATAACATGTTCATATATGATGAAAATGAAAATTACTTTTTAATAATTAAATCAAAGCATATAAATCATTATACAGTTGGTTTGGATATATACAAAGGATAGTTGAATATAGGTAAGGGATTATATTTCAATCTCATTATTATCCGAGATTGATTATTTGTAAGTATTTACTAGGGAATGATTATCAGTCATGTCCTTATTACCCAAATAAGTATTCCATAATATTATTTCTATCCTTTTATAATTTTTTAAATTCAATTTTTCCCATTGGTGAATTTTTATTAAACATTATGAAAATAAACTTTAATTGATTTGAATATGAGGTACTTTTTGAATTTTTTCAAAAATTACAAGAAGAATGTTTTTAAAACTAATATAGAATGAAATGATTTTTACACTTTCATAACACAATATTTCCATGAAAAAACCATTTAAAAGACTTGAATGTTATTTTCAATTATAAAATTTTCATATAAATTTCATAAAAACTTTAGAAAAGAAACTATTTTATAAAAACTAATGATATTTTCCTCAAAAGTAAATTTCATGTGATTTATCAAAATTAGTTTCAATCAAAGATGACATTCTCTAAATGGGATTATGATTCTATCGCCATTATTACTATCATTTTTTTTAAACAGAATTCAATTTATGAAATCAATTAGATTTATATATATTATGGTGGAATGACGTTAAAGAAACACATTTTGTTCATTGGGTTATACAATGATTAATAAATTATAAATCTGTGGCACACATATGAATGGTTTTCATTATGTGATGGGTGGGACCAATATATCCCTTCAATGCTTTCGGAACAGATTTATATCTCACGAGATATTAAATACTAGAATGACTAGTAAATCTTATTTGGTAATACACGTATGAAACAACATGTTAATACGGTTCAGTAATATTTGGCTAGAACGGTAGGTATAACATTGTTAGTAATGGACTTTGTCCACTATAAAGGACATAGAAATAAACTTGTATTATATGGAAATAATTTTTTAGGCTTACGTGTTTTCCAAAATTCTATATTTTATGCCCATGCTATCTTATCATGTTCATGTCCATTTATTATTTATGTCTTTATTACTGCCAAGATCTATTTAATGACTCTGGATTTTGATATTCAAAATATATGTTCATGTTTTTAAATTCTTATTTTTATGTTTTTATTTATGTTTACAATTTTTACCATTATAAAGAATATGATCTCACCCTTTTTATGTTTTCATTTCACCAAGATATATACAAATATTTTAGGTTGGAAAACTAAAGGGGAATATCTTTATGGAAGATGTCAGTGATCTTTCTCCACGTTATAAGAATGTATTCCATGTTTCCAAATACACTAATCCAATATGTTCATTTGGTGTGTCTTTGTAATGTATTAATTATTCCAAAAAAAAGTAAAGTAATGTTCATGTACATCAATTTTTCATCCATATTGTTGGTATTAGAGTGATGATTTAGTCAGCATTTAGAAACTAGTATTTTAAATCCTTAGTGTGATCCCAATAGATATTTCTAAGGTACGTCAAGAGATGTAACTAAGGATAATTCTAATTATAATTTACAATACTATAATTGTGGTAACAATCATGGATAACCTAGGATTTAACCTAATATGTTATATATTTAATATACCTTTAGATGAATATTTTATTTTCTATTATGACATGGCTCTCTCAACCCTGTGATTTCTGGTCATAGTTAATGGAGGAAACTAGATGTAATTGGGTAAAAAATCAGTTTGATAGACAATCTGGTGAATATGAGAAATGAAATTGGATAATGTCTGGAAAGAAATATATCATGATTATGAAAAACTAGTTATACAAATATATGATTAACACTACTAGAATTTATAGATATACCTACACTTTGATTCCAACGGTTTGTTAAAACCCTTGGCATAGGTGGACTACCCCAACAGTTTGAACAAACCATTCATAAACTCCCATTATTATCAACCTTTCCCAACGGTTTTCCAAAACCATTTGGAAATTCCTTCTTTTTCCCAACAGTTTCAATGAAATGATTAGTTAAATTCCCATTACAACAACCTTTCCCAATGGTTTTTAAAAAATGTAGGGAAAGGTTTCCCCAAAAATACAGCAGCCCCAATTCTCCTCTATCTGCACGACTACAGCCCCAAAAATAATGATCTGCTGAAGCTCTCTGGTTACCCAGGCTGGGAAAATCTTTCTATCCTTTTCAATCGACATCAAATATGTAAGTTCTAAATTAATTTCAAGGTTCTTAATCTGTTTTTTCATATTTGTTATGATTTGGCCTAAACTAGAGGGCTTTCTATTTACCTAGGCTGAGAAACTGCTTCCACCCGATAGATCCATCTTAAATAAAAATTAATTTGGTCTACACTCCAAATCTGTATGTACTACCTTAGTTTTAATGTTTCGCATCTAATATTTTTTATTTTAAATTTTGGTTTTTTCTAAATCATGTCGTGATGTCCTTAGCATGGAATAACCAATAATTGAACTTTGATTTGTTTTCTATTTTCTTCAACACTTAAGTGTCATTATTATATGGATCAACTTTATTTGAAGTCTTTATAGCAACTGCTTCTGTGTAGTCAGTGAACCATATTAACTAATGGAGATTTTGGTGAGATGTATCCACATTAAAATATGTTAAAGGATTTGTTTAGTCATATTGTGTCGATGTTGGTAACGGATATAAGGATGGTCCTTTTGAAGTGATTGGATACTGTTGGGGTAGTGGCATATGTGGTTTTCCATTTCTTTAGTGGGGTGATAAGGTAGTTTCAATGGTCTTTATTTTAGTTGAAAATTGGATTTGGATTCTGTTTTTATATATTTGATCAAGGAATAATGGAAAGGGTAGTGATATTTAGGATGAATTGGTTGTTGGATGGGTGATTGATTGGAATTTTAATGTTGGTTGGATTGGATATAGCTTATTTTCAAAGTATTATTGGGGGATTTCCTCCCATGAACACCACACAACCCCCTAGAGCCCCACCCACGGGACCCACTCACCCCTGGACCATGAAAAACCCCCATGATATAAACTATTTATTTAAAATGGATTGTTTTGATACTTTATAAAAATGATCCATGGGTGATTTTTGATGTCTACGAGTCAACCCTACTTCAATATGAGGCACAGTGTGGAAGGTATCACTCTAAGTGTCGCTCTTTTATTTGAAATGGACAACATTTTTATTGAAAACAATAAAATTCATACAGAGAACTAACCAAACACATTCAGAGTGTGTTGATACTTTATAAAAACCATTCATGAATCATTTTTGATGTGTACTAGTCATCCCTACCTCAATTCGAGGTACCTTCTGGTCAGTATCACTCAATGTGTCTCACTTTTATTTTAAAAGGACATGATTTTTAGTGAAAACAACAACTGAAATACGAAAATCTGACCAAACACATTAAGATAGTGTTGATACTTTAGGAAAGTGTTCGATGGGTCATTTGTGACGTGTACGAATAAAACGAACCTCAATCCTAGGCATGTTGTGTCCTATATCACTCTAAGTGTCTCTATTTTGTTTAAAATGGGAAACAGTTTATCTAAAAACAACTTGCATACAGAAAACATATCAAATACATTTGGATTATATTGATACCAGATCATAATGATACATGGGTAATTTTTGATTTGTACGACTCAACCTCACCTCAATCCAAGGCCCAGTGTGGCTGGTTTCACATAAAGTGTATCTCTTTTGTTTAAAATGGCCACTATTTTAAGAAAAAACAACAACTGACATACGAAAAACCAACCAAACACATTCATATTGTGTTAATAATTTAGAACAAGGATCCATCAGTCATTTTTGACATGTACGAGTCAACATCCCTTCAATCCAAGGCACAATGTGAACGGTATCAGTAAAAGTGTCTCACTTTTGTTTGAAATGGACAACAATTTAAGTAAAAACAACTACTGACATATGGAAAACCAAAAAAATATATTTTTATTGTGTTGATACAATAAGAAAATGATCAATGGGTCATTTGTGACCTGTAAGAGTCAAAAATGCCTCAATTTGAGTCATGGTATGGCTAGTATCACTCTATGTGTCTCTCTTTTATTAGAAATGGACAGGATTTTAAGTGAAAACAAGAACTGCATAGGAAAAACCAACCAAATGTATTCGTATTATGTTGATAATTTAGGAAATAAATACATGGGTCATTTTTGACATGTGCGAGTAAACCCCACCTCAATACAAGGTATGGTATGACCGATATCATTCAAATTGGCTCAATTTTGTTTGAAATGGACAACATTTTAAGTGAAAACAACAACGGACATACGAAAAAATGACCAAATGCATTAAGATTGTGTTGATAATTTTGGACAACAATACATGGGCCATTTTTTTGAGTGCGAGTCAACCCCCACTTCAATACAAGGAAAATTATAGCCGGTATCACTCAAAGTGTCTCTTTTTGTTTAAAATGGACGACATTTTATGTAAAAATAAATGGCATACGGAAAACTAGCCAAATAAATTCTGATTTTATTAATACATTAGAAAAATAATCTATGAGTCATTTTTGAAATGTACAAGTCAACCACGCCTATATCTATGGCATGGTGTGGCCGGTATCACTCAATGTGTCTCACTTTTATTTGAAATGGACATAATTTTAAGTTAAAACAACAACTGAAATACATAAATCCAAACAAACACATTAGGATTGTGTTGATAATTTATAATAATTATCCATGGGTCATTTGTGATGTGTACGAGTAAGCCACATCTCAATCTGAGGCACGGTGTGGCCAATATCACTCCAACTGTCTCTCCTTTGTTTAAAATGGACAACATTTTTTGTAAAAAAAACAAATGGCATACGAAAAACTTAACAAATGCATTAGGATTGTTTTGATGCTTTAGGAACATGATCCATGAGTCATTTGTGACATGTAAGAGTCAAACCCACATCAATCTGACACACGATGTAGCCAATATCACTCTAAGTGTCTCTCTTTTATTTAAAATGGAAAACATTTTATGTAACAACAACTGACATATGGAAAATCGACCAAACACATTCATATTGTGTTGATACTTTAGTAAAATGATCCATGAGTCATTTTTGACGTGTATTATTCAACCCCTCCTCAATACGAGGCATGGTGTGGCTGGAATCACTCTATGTCTCTCTTAATTAAAATGGACAACATTTTAAGTAAAAAACAACAACTGACTTAAGAAAAACTGAATAATGAATTCAGATTGTGTTTATAATTTATTAAAATGATACATGATTCCTTTTTGATGTGTATGACTCAACATCACATCAATATGAGGCACGGTGTTACCGGTATCACTCTAAGTGTCTCTCTTTTGTTTAAAATGGACAACATTTCAAGTAAAAAACAACAACTGACTTATGAAAAACTGTCCAAACGCATTCAGGATGTGATGATACATTAAAAAAATGATCCATGAGTCATTTGTGACTGGTATGAGTCAACCCCACCTCATTCTAAGGCTCTTTGTAGCCGTTATCACTCAAAATGTCACTTTTATTTGAAATGGACAAGATTTTAACTAAAAACAACTGGCATAAGGAAAAACAACAAAACACAGTAGTATTATATTGGTACTTTAGGATAACAAATTATGAGTCATTTTGGATGTGTAGGAGTCAACCTCTCCTCACTCTGAGGCATGGTGTGGCTGATATCACTCAAAATGTCAGTTTTATTTGAAATGGACATGATTTTAAATGAAAACGACAACTAGCATACAAAAAACTAATGAAATGCATTCGGGATGTGATGATACATTATGACAATAATACATGGGTCATTTGGGATGTGTGTGAGTCAAACTTGTTTCAATCCAAATCTTGGTGTGCCTAGAATCACTCAAAGTGTCTCACATCTATTTGAAATGGACAACATTTTAAGTGAAAACAACAACTGACATACGGAAAACTGAAAAAAAAAACGTATTTTTATTGTTTTGATACATTAGGAAAACAATCCATGGGTAATCTGTTACATGTACGAGTCAACCCTTCCTCAATATGAGGCACGGTGTGGCTGGTATCAGTCTAAGTGTCTCTCTTTTATATGAAATGGGTCAGATTTTAATTGAAAACGACAACTGGCATACGGAAAACTAACCATGCACATTTGGATTGTATTGATACGTTATGAAAACGATCCGTGGATCATTTTTTATGGGAACGAGTTAACAAAACCTCAATTTGAGGCACATTGTTCCTATTATCATTAAAATTGGATCACCTTTGTTTGAAATGGACATCATTTTAATTTAAAACAACAACTGACATACGGAAAACTAACCAAACGCATTAAGATTGTGTTGATAATTTAGGAACACAATACATGCGTCATTTTTTAAATTTTCACATCAACCCGACCTCAATCTGAGGCATGTTATGGCCCGTATCACTTTATGTATCTATCTTTTGTTTACAATGGACAAAATTTTATGTAAAAACAACTAGCATATGGAAAGCAGACTAAAGACATTCGGATTAGGATGATACTTTAGAAAAATGATACATGAGTCATTTTTAACGTGTACGAGTCAACCTCGCCTCAATTTTAGGTATGATATGTCAGGTATCACTCAAAATGTATGACTTTTATTTGAAATTGACATAATTTTAAGTGAAAAAAACAACTGACATATGTAAAACCAACCAAGAACATTAAGATTGTTTTGATACTTTAGCACAATGGTCCATGCGTCATTTTTGACGTGTATGAGTCAACCGCACCTCAATCTAAGGCACGGTGTGTCCAGTATCACTATAAGTGTCTCTATTTTGTGTAAAATGGAAAAAATTTTAAGTAAAAACAACTGGAATACAAAAAACCGACCAAATGCATTCAGATTGTGTTGATACATTAGCACAACGATCCATGTGTATGAGTCAACCCCGCCTAAATCAATGGCACAGTGTGACTAGTATCACTCAATGTGTCTTACTTTTATTTGAAATGGATAACAATTTACGTGAAAACAACAACAGACATATGGAAAACCGACCATACATATTTAGATTGTATTAATACTTTAGTACAATGATCCATGGGTGATTTTTTACGTGTATGACTCTAACTCGCCTCAATTTGAGGCATGGGTGATGATATTACTCAGTGTCTCACATTTGTTTGAAATGGACAGAATTTTAAGTGAAATAAACAATTTTCATACGAAAAATCGAACAAATGCATTCATATTGTGTTTAGACTTTAAAAAATGATCCAGGGGTCATTTTTTGATGTGTATGAGTCAACCCGTTCATTTTTGACCTTAATGAGTCAAGATTACCATGGATGAGTCTGTAAAAACATGGGTTTCTTATACCTTATTTTAGTTATTTTGATGTTGTTATATAGATAGCATTGGGTTGGGATCCCTATGACCATGAGTTACTTTTTGGTTATACTTATACAATTTTTAACATATAACAAGATTCCATAGAGCTAAGATCTGTAGAGGCCTTCACACCCCCTCACTCCCCAAACATCCCCTCACCATATATCTATCCACTTTCTAGACAATCCCCCCCCCTCCCTGGAGAGACCCCCCTCCCCTCTTCCAAGACAGCCCCCTCCCCTCTCCCCTCTCCCAGACATCCCCCTCCCCTCTCCCAAATCATATGTCTTTTTTTGTGCTATAAGGTATTTTTTGTGGTGCTTGATGTTTGTTTTTTTGTGTTTTTGTGGTGTTTTTATGCCAGTGTATGCAGTGGAGAGGTGTATGCAGTGGAGAGGTGTATGCATTGGAGGTATTATTCAGGCTAGGATGCATCTCTAAACATTGAGAAAGGTTTTACCAATGGTTTAATAAAACCGTTCGTAAAAACAATATACAAATGGTTCACAACCGTTGGTATAGTGTTGATCCCTTAATGTATACCAACAGATCTATTGAACCATTGGTAAAAAACCAATTCCAATAGTTTATAACCATTGGTATAGCCTAAAAACAAGTACTACCAATAGTTTTAGAACCATTGGGGTAAACATATACCAATGGTTTAATTGAAACCGCTAGTAATTTGAAAATCATTCTACCTGTACCAACGATTTTCATAAAACTGTTGGTATATGCCAATACTCACAGATTACATAGACATGGTTTGGGAAATAGTTGGTATACAATATACCAACAGTTTCCTAGTATTTACCAATGGTTCTGAACCATTGGTAATGGGTAAAATTCTAGTATGGTAATAATGCAATATTTTTGGACTTTACTGACACGTCTCATTAGAGAAAGGAAAAAATTTATAAATATTAAAACTTTAAGAATCATAGAGGAAAGAAGATTTGGATTCCCAAATGTTAATAGGAAAGAAATAATAACCTTTATGAATACGTCAAATAGAGGAGAAGTTGTTATCCCTTGTGGGAAAAAGAGTCATAAATTTACCAACTATTATAGACTTCAATGTCGAATATCTAGAAAGCATGGGCATTACACAAATAAATTCCCAAACATAAGAATCTACTTATAAAAAAATAAATTCATATTCCATTGCAACCATTATACTGGATAGATTTAAGAATATATGTATTTTTTATCCAAGAATAATGAATAATAAATTACATATGGAGTATTCAGTTTATATTTTTCACTACGGATATTCAATAGTATGTTGTATAGTGATAATGGACAGGAAAATTGATTTAAGGGTAAAATTATATATTTAGAGAACAGGTGATTAAAGAAAGATAACCCTTAATATTATTCTTATGTGAAGAGAATGATTTTTGGAAAAATATATGTTGGATACAAGTACGTAAATTAGTCTATACTAGTTTCTTGCAAGATAATTATGGGTTTTCTTGAAGAAGGTTATGCTATCATGGATAAAGTATACAAATTTTTTAGACATAAGGAATATATCTAATAAGCTTTGGAATATGAAAACTTATATTTTTTCAATAGGGATATAGGATAATTCATTTTATTATTGTGTGTCAAGAGAATAAATGATGCATGTGTTCACATTTTAGGACTACGACCAATAGAATATAACTTATGATATATGGTAGATACATGTTAATAAAAGCTATTGAACCTTTATCATTGGTTTTATATTTTCATCTTTTAGAAGAATTGAATGATTGTAAATATCTAGAAAGTTTATGTTAAACTTAAAACAACGTACGTTAAAATAAAGTCTTATCTCATAATTGATGGACTTATTCATATTTTATTACTTGTTATAACCATTTTTTTTAATAATTATAGATGGAATTACCTATAATTCCATTTATGGATTGCAAGATCTTCTAACACTTTAGGAATAACAAATTCATATTATTTTCGTTAAATAATATATTAAGTTGAAATTGTTCTAGGTAAAAACCAAAGGTTAGATAGTATTGAAATCAAGTAATTATATATTATCATATGAATTATTAGACATTAAGAAAAAGGGTAGTGATATTTATGAATGTCGTAGTAAAATCATTTCTTATTATGTCAATGACCTCTTTTACACCTCTATAGTTTATCGTTTTGTGATTTATAACATTATCTGGATCACCCCATTATTGTGATTAGGGGTATTTATCAATATCTATGGTTATTTGAACTTTTACTCTATTCCCAAATATTCTCCTATATTATTTTACATAGATACGTAGTTATGATTTACTCTGGGTACTATTATTTTCCAAATATTCTTTTTTAAAAGGGATCTTTAGACTTCATTATTATGTGGTGGTGTTGTTTGAAATAAAATCCCATGTATTAATCCTCATATAACCCTTAAAAATATTGATGGTGGAACGAATTTTATGTGTGGATTAATGTGAAACCCCATTATTTTTATAAGATATATTTTTTAAAAATTTATTTGAGGTCTTATGATGAACTCTACGCCAAAAAATCTTGTGATATACGTAATACCATCTTTGCATGTAGTATATGAAAAACTTTTCTTGACTTATGTTACACACAATTTTATTTCATTTGATAGAATTCACTTCACACATGGCTTAGTATAAGTGAAAAACTAAATATTATAACCTAGCCATTATAATGGAAGGTATGAATCGTATTAAATATTTCTGAATAACTATTTAAATGAAATTAATTGAGTCTAGAAAATAATAAAATCATTAGTGATGGATTTTTTTAATGAAAAATATATATAATATATTCAATATAATGTTTAAAATTCATCTTATCTGTTTTCTATACATTTTATAGGAATAAATTTTAAAAAAGTGGATAAAAGACGAATTTTTATAAAACATTTTTATTTTGCCACCTTTTCGTGGAACACCCATTTATAATATAGTTTTTTTTATAATTTTTAATTGAACAATTTTCAAAATATTAATCTTATTTTGAATGAAAATTTAAAATTTTAATTTGGTCAAACTTTTGGTATTTTTCTATAAAGTATGATTTTTTGATAAATAGTGAAAATACTGATTTTTATAGAAAAGTTTGTTTTATTTTGAAGTAATTACGTTGAAAATTTGTATTTCTTAATAGATTGAAATTTTAAATAGATAATTTAAATCAATTTGTGGTTTTTTAAAATTATTTGTTATGTAAAATTATTATTTGAAAATATTCTATTAAAAAAATGTGCATTGTTTTCATTAAAAAATAATTTTTTTGTTTCCATTTACCAATTTTATGATAAAATTAATTATGAAATTTGTGTGTTTTGAATATATAAAAATGTATGTCAAATTACGATTCATGAGGCTGAATTTTGTTAAGTAGGGCCCTTTAATTATTGACCAATATGAATATTAACCATGGTAAATTTTGTTACGACTATAATGGCTCAATTTAGTAATTTAGGTTAAATATAAAATTATAATGAATATGAAATGACCAAAACAAATGAAGCAATTTTATATTATGAATTTAATTTGACCCTTAACACTTATGTATCGAAATGTTATCATTTAATGGACATTTGTCGAGGAAAATGACTTAAATAATTTTTAAATCAAAGAAATACACAAGTGTCATTTTATTTGTTTTAATATATATTATGTGTCCCCAAATGGACAAATGGGTTGTATCAATGAATATAAGTGGTAATTGATACCTCACTAAACTTATTTCCCAAATACAACTTTATGTTATACGTTTTTGTGAAATTTGGGATATATTATTGTATTTATAATATTTTATTTAATGAAAATTTAAAGAAGTCACAATCATGTTTTATATAATATCTAATTCTTTAAATATGGTTATATCGAAGATATATTAAACTATAATTACTATTTTTAAATATAAAATTATTTTTTTATAAATATGAAATTTTTATTTTTTATGAAATAAATATTTACCTTAATGTCTTATAATTTGATGTTGCAGAAATTACTTGATTGATGAAAAATCCACAAAATAATTTTATAAAAATTATAATAAATATTAAAATAGAAAAAAAATACCCATTATTATTAGATGAGTATATATAGTCCATAATCATCTAAGGGGTGAGTTAATGACCATTTAGATCCTTATAAAAGGGATTTTTAATGTTATATTATTTTATTTAAGCTAATGTTAAAGTTTCCACATTCATTATTTAATATGTATAATATTTTAAATGTTGGATTTTATATAAGATAAATTAGACTTCATATATTCCAATGAAATCTAGAATATTCTAATTCAACGTTATATTTTATTTTTAATTTTTACCAGACAAATAATTATATCAATTAATTATACAATACAATTGTAATAATTATTTTATTAAAGGAAATATTAAATTAATGTTATTAAAAATACTAAAATAAATATATTTTTGTCTAATTAATGTTTCATATAATTTTTAAAGATGTATTATACCCTAAAGGGACATTGTGAAATAATTTCTTCGATGATAACATCTTATCTTGATAATTATAAAAATCCATGAATTAAATAGTGTCAAAATGGACACTATTATTGTTATGTCAAAACATTGTTTTATTAAATTGTTTTTAAATAATAAAACATTTAAGAAAATTTAAAAATTAGTATATGGTATAAAACGATTTAAATTATTTATTTACAATTTATTTTACAACAAAAAATAAAATATTTCACACATTTAATTTTTAATTATTTGCAAGCCTAGTTAAATATTAAATATAATGACTACGTGATAATTAAAATGACCAGGTTTAAATTGACCGAAATACTTTTCCAAAATTTACTAGTTTATGTGATTACAAAATTATATAATTTCATATTCTAAATTGGGTTTTTTTTTGTTTTTGGATTGGGACTTTTTTTATTATTAAGTAATATTTTTTAGGATTCCAAAAGTGTCCCTCACCTAAATTATAAAAAAAACATCCTACCTCACCTCTTCACATAAATTTGTGACTACAATATCATCTATATTTTCTCCATTTTCCTTATCAATTCAATATTTACATTTTTTAGGTTCTTTTTTTTCTCAAAATAACAACTCAAATTCCGTTAAGAGGATATATAGAAAGAGCTTGTCGAAGAAAAAGTAATATCCTCTACCAATTCATTAAAATTATTTATCCTTCTAATGCAACTTTTTTAGTTGTTTAAATTAAGAATTAATGAACCTAGTATGAAATTTATGCAGATAAATTATTAAGATTAAGTTACTACCATATTCCATCTTCTATCTATCCTATGCAAAATGAAATCCCCATTCTTGTGTACATACAACTTACTCTCTCCACATCATTGTGTGAAATTTTCTTCAACATCACTTCACATGGATGGGTATAATGATGGAAATTATTAATATATATGATTATTATAACAAGTTATTTATTTTGGAACAATATATATATACCATCCACTATGATACAAATTCTTTATTAGAGGAATGACATTATGGCTCTTGCGTATGTACGGCCTACTATCTCCACGATGCGATGTGATTCATTATACATGATATCCATTAAATAATGATTACATAAATGTAAATAAAAAATAAATATGATATTTATTATGTTGATATAATTTATTAATTACATAAATATGACATCATAGGGAAAACCTAAACTAAATCTACAAAACATGCATAATAAAATGAAGTAGTTTATACCTGAATAATGAATAATAATAAAATATTATTACCAAATGCATGATAACATATTCATATAAGAAAAAATGACTATGATACTATAATTACTCAATGAAATAGTTTAAATAATTATATGTGACGTTTTGATTCAAACAAATGATAGTGTACCTGTGGTAAGGGTTAACTTTGAAATCTCATTATTATCCATGAATTTAATTCGTAATTAATTACTAGGGAATATTTATCAACCACATCCATGTTTCCAAAATAGGTATTCCAAAATAATATTTATATCCTTATAGAACTGTTTAAATTCAATTTTATCAACTGAATAATTACTATTAAATGGTATTAAATAAATCATTTGTCATTTTTGGTATGAATTAATTTTTGAGTTTCTAATAAAAGTATGAGGGTAATGTTTTTTTAACTTATATGGAATGAACATAGTTTTTCAATTTTGTAACACCTTATTTATATGAAGCTTTTTTTACAATATTTCAAGATTATTTTCAATTAAAATAATTTCTTTTAGAATGGCATGGAATTTTTGGAAAAGATAATGTTTTTGAAGAATAAAGGACATGTTCCTCAAGAAATAATTTGGAGTGTTTTATCAAAATTATTTTCCATCTACGATGACATTCTCTAAACGGGATTATGTTTCTGTCCCCACTATTACTATGATTTGATTGTGTTTATAATATAATTTTATTTATTAAATCCATTTGTTCTATATGGATTACAATGTAATTATGTTTAAGAAACCAATTTTATTTATTGGGTTATGGTATGATGAATGAGTTATGTTTTTGTGGTGAACATATTTATGGTTTTTATTTTATGACGGTTGGGACCTATATCTCCCTCCAATGCATTGGATTAAGATTTATATATCATGGTATAGACATGATCATAACGACATTAAAATATGATCCAGTAATACAGGGTTAGAAAGGCATGTAAATCTTGGTGTGTAATACATGGATGTAATGAATTTTAAAACCGGTTTAGTAATGGGATTTTTATGCAATGATGGTCTTGAAAATGATCCTTGGATTGTATGGAAATTCTTTTCTTTCATTATGTGTTTTCCAAAATTCCATGTTTTATTCCAATTCTATTTTCTCATGATTCAAGTCCTACTATTATTTATTCCTTACGTACTTCCATGATTTTTTTAAGTCTTAATATTTTTCTATAAAAGATTTATGTCATACATTCATATATTTATGTTTTATTGGATTTTATTAATGTATACCCTTGATGAGAATTTTATCTCACCCTTTTTATGTTTTCTTTTCCCCATGATATGAAGAATTTGTTTAGGGAGGAAAAATAAAGGGGAACATATTTATGGGAGATGTTGAAGGTATTTCACCATGTTATATGAATGTGTCCATTCATCTAATGACACTAAACTAATATGGTCTTTAGGGATTTGTTTGTGTAATGTTGTAATTATTTCAAAAAATTAAGGTAATGTCAATGTACATCATCGTAGGGTTGTTATAGTGATTGAAAAGGATGAATGAATCCATTACCAATGTTATATTAGATTTGTTTCTTCCACTACTAAAACACAATCCAGGTAATTCTATATAGAATATTTGTAATAGGTTTAGAAAGTATGATATTTATTGAATATTCTAATTCATGATTCAGTGGAAGTCATAGAAATTATTCAGGAAGGTCATCTATAAACAACTATATTATTAACATATAATTTATTTTGAGTTTCTCCATAACCATATAATATTAATGACCCATCAGAATTGGAATCCTGGCCCATACCAAGGAATCAATTAACAAATGAAATTCAGTATTTTCATAACATTGATAGAATTTCAAAGGGTGGTTTGTAAAACAAATGTAACATCACATCCTTTAAAATTAATATGGGGATCATGTTGCTAAATCAAATCCGTCCCAAAATTTCATTAAATTTAACAAAATGATGAATAAAATGATTTTTGGGAACCACATTACCATAAAAATCATCTTAAAATGTATCAAAGTCTTGGGATTGGACCATCCTACCATTAGGGAGTAGTACTACATACAAAATAGTTATTTTTTTATGTGGTAACATGATACAGTTTGAAAAATATTTAGATATAAAATAGTTGTTATATCCAAAAATAATTTTATAAATTAAAATTCTTGAGTGGATGGTATGCATACCATTCTCCATGCTGTTATCGATCCTCTCCACACAAAAAAAACATATCACCTATGATTTCCATTTTCCTCTTGATTTAAGAGGTTATTGAAATTGATCATCATCATTAACCTTTGTAGTTAATAATTGGTTAGAATAATGACCATAATACTTGAAATTTAATCATTGGAGTTTATGTGCTAAATTGTGTAATGATTTCTCTCTATTCACATCTTTAGAAAACTTCTTCCATTGACTTCAGTATTGTATTTCCTAATGACCATCATTTCAATACTTGAAACATTTTCTAATTTCATAATCTCAATTCCCCCAACATTTCCTTCCACATTGTTAGCATAAAGGAAATATATTCTTATTTTATCTGTGGTTTTTATATTTCTGTAACCATAGTAAATCTAGTAAGCCAGATTTAGTTTCATAATTCATCACATTAGTATAAAATACAATAAATCACACCCAAACTGACTAAATAGTTTAGTAGTGTTTTTAAAATAGATTCATATATGATAACATTTTAAAATTTGAACACAATAATTAAAAAATTGTATTTAAAATAACGTTATTCACAATAGAATATACCTCCATATCAATAATAACTAACTTCATGGATTCTTGTGGTATGGAATCAAAATAAGGGTGATATGAAAAGATAAGTAAGTATTAATTAAATTGGATGTTATAATGAATTAATGATTATAAATATTATGAAAAGGTAAATAACTGAACACACTTTCAATCTAAAAAACATGATTACCATAATCAATATTGGAATGTCAGTAACATAAAAATATTCCTTTTAATAAATATTATTACTATCATAATAGGATATGGATTAATTATTGTTTAATGTTAATTAACTAAAAAGCATTCCATTTAATCAATAAACAAACAAAAAAATGAATCAATGGAGAAAAGCATAGCTAAATCATATGGACAATAATAAACAAACTCTAATTGAAGGAAATTATTAATTATTGAATTTGATGATATCTGGAATCAAGAAATATTATTTTGTTAATATGTTCCTCAATATATTTTTAAAATTGTTGGGATGGTATACACTAGAAACCCATTTAACTAAATATAAAAAATAATAATTCATCCCATGAGACTAAAATTCGTCAAGATTCTATCTATATAAGGGATTCATATGTGTCTTAATGTCCAAATAATTCCACATATGATGAAGAATTCATTTAATTTATCCACAATATTCCTTACCATTATAGATCCATTTTGAGGAGTGAATAGATATTTTTAACATTTTCCATCGGAATAAAATAGATTACAAATTAAAAAATATTTTGATGAAATGAGTTACAATTTATGAAATATGAAAATCCATGATGAATATTTTGGATATGTAGTGTAAATTTAATGAACAATGAACATTGGAAAGGAATTAATTGAAGGGCATGTTAATGATTAAAAAATAAAGAATGGATATGATTTAAAAACATATCTTTGTTAAAAATAATAATAAAACATTTAATGGATGAATATATATGGGATAAATACATCATATCTCTAAGGGAGAATATGTAAAACATATGTTTTTTATCATTTAAAACTAGAGATACCATAAAAATATAATTTAAAGAATTATTGAGAATAATATTTTTTTCATTTTGAATATAGAATTTTAAAACTAAGTGATCAGAAAAAAATTAAAATAATTTCTCATAAAAAAACCGTGGAAACATCTAAAGTAATTTAAGTACCAAACAATGAAAAATGTACCCATTATAATAAAAAATAATCTAGAACCATAAAATAATAGTATGAATGGTGTTTTTAATATATTGATAATATAATTTCCTTTAGTTGAAATGAAATATAAAAAAATCGATTAAAATGAGAGAGGGAAATAAACCCTTATAGTGATTGAAATAATGATTTCAGGATTAATCAATGAATGTTTTATTCTATCAAATGTAAATACACATAATCCATCACATAAAAAACATAATATAGTAAAAAAATTAAAAACATAATCTTAAAATGAAAAATATTATGGAGAAGTAATAGAACAATATCAAAATTAATCGAGCTATGAAACTCGATACCATTAGGAATATTTTATGTCACAATTCATTTTGATGAAATAATTAAAATTTAGACAAAAAATAGAACTAATTATTAAGGAATCATTTTATTACATTTTAAAGGGTAATTAAATTCAATATATCAAATAAAATAAGTTCATATAATTACAATACACCTTACTGAAGAGAAATTGAGGCAATGCCACTTAACTAATGCTTCCTTTTGGTAAAATGTGATCTAGAAATTTACTAACATATAAAAAAACTACATTAATATTTATAATATCATATATCATCCATTAATAAAATATCAACACACGTTTTTTGAATAATAATTCATTGTTTTCATTATTTAATATGTTAATTTCCTTGATTTTTCAATTATTCTTTTTAATTACTGTTCCTATTATTGTTCGAATTATGTAGTTACAAAATAATAATTAATACCTAAATATTATTAAAATATTTTTTTTAATAAGTTCTACTTTTACAATCATTATCAAAATTTTACCACGGTGATTGGGTAACATTGCTTCATAGAGATGGTAGATCGTATGTACCAATGAATGATAATATCATTTAATTAATGGGATAAATTGCAAGGAATGGGATGATTCATTAATCTACTAGAAACAATATCATGACATTTATATCAAATATATTCATTACATTTATCATTATAAAATTATATGGAAAGTGTAATTGAAAAATAAAGCACATCGCTTCGCGAGGTTGTTGTCCTCTGAACATACGAGTGACACTGTCATATTTTAAATATAATGTAATTATATAATTTATATGTATTTCAATAAATTAATAAATAATATAACATAATAAATATTCTATGGTTTTTTAAATCAGTCATTATATCTATACATGAATGCTGGTGATGGAAAATGACCCACATCAGTTCGTGGGGAAGTAGTCCATAAAACACACAATCAATTATATTTTTTCAATTTGATTAATGTGTGAATGGATAAATATTATTAAATATACATAATTAAATCCCAGTATTTTTTATATATTTTTTTATTTTCATAAATGTTAAAAAAATAATTCAATCTGGATAAATAAGAAATATAAAGATTGTGATTTGTTTGGACAATTACCATTTATAAGAGAAACCTCTATTTGGATATCTGGTAATGGACCCTAGGCCAGGTCTGTTTTGATGAGCATTAAACTTAAAATTTGTATAAGGATGTTAGATAGTGAATTTGGTTGGGGATGGGTGAGCCTGATTTCATATGTTTTTAGGATACTAATGGATGGAATTCCTTTTTGTATGTTGGTAAGGGTAACCCTATTGTAAATTACATAGAAATTTGTTAAAAGAATGCAAAATGTTAAATTAATTTAAAAGACAAATGACTCCAAATGAACATAGATTCAATTCTGGGATATCTAATGATGAAATATAGCCATCCAACACTATAGTAAATAATTTTTATGTAATGTTAACCATTTCATTTTGACATTAACCACCCAGTAAACACATTTTTATATTAGCCTTGATAATTAATTCTATCAATTTTAAATATTAATTTTTAAAAAAATAATATTAAGTTATTAGATAATATAAATTATTATGATTCCAAATATTTAATACAATTTTCCAAATTTAATTAATTGAATTGGAAGGCTGAACTTCAAAATTATACTCACTAACCAAGTGAAAAAGAGAGTTTTAAAAGGGAGAGTTCTATTAATTATAAATGGTTTTAATATGAAAATTCATTATTAAATTTATTATAATAATATAAACTAGTTAAATCGTAAAATTATTGAAATATTTTTTCATTTATTTTCATTTAAAATGTTTTGTATCATATCGAAATATTTAAATGAAAATGAATTTTTCAATATGAATTATTATTTTTCATTGTTCTTCAAAAATGAATCATTTCAAAATAATACCAAGTAATTATCCCCATGATAAATTTAAAATTATAATATAAATTTTTTAATTTTTTAAATAATTATTCTAATATTGGTAAAAATAATTTTAAATTATTTTTTCACAGCATTTATAAACCATATTTTTTAAAATATATACATCTTTTCATAAATAATCTATTTTTCATTTAAATGATTTTTATTTTAATTATATTAAATATATGACCATAATTTTACAATCTTAATTATTAATATTTATAAAACATAATTTCATTAAATGGTTATAAAGTCATACTATGTTTTAATTCAATTAGATTCCAGTGTCATGTTCCACAAGATATCAATGAGATTAAATATGATGAAAAATGATTCGTTGGTTGTTTAAATTTAACATTGCATGTTTCGTAAAATATTTAAAATAAATTTTCTCATTTTTTAATTTTTGGGGTGATACATTCTCCCCATGTTTATTAAATTGAATCATTTCAATTTTATTATCCACTTTGAAATTTTTTGTTTGATATTTGAATATTCATTTGTTGAAAACCTACATTATAAAAAGGGTTAATAATATAATCCTTTTAATAATGGAAAATGCAGAGTGCATTGGTCATATGGAGTGAAACATAACTAGGTTTCTGTGTAGGGGAGAAATTTCAGAATTTACTTATATGTAATTGAAGATATTCATAAATAATTATAGAAAATCATTGAGGAATTGATCACAAGAAGGTGAATAATAAATATAATGATAAGGACCTCAAAACCATACACATGTGATGATTTAAAATTCTATTTGATTCATCATATATAAAGTTAATAGGATAAAATTTTGATTTCATGATCAATTGAGTAAGTTTGAGAATAAAATTAATTTATAATAATATAAAGAGATATATTTATATGGTACATTTTTATTTCAAAAAAAATTCATCCTTCAGTTGTGATTTGATCAATTTACTATTTGTCACTTACTCCGATAAATGAATTTCCTAAAAAATTCACCAAATCACTAATATAACAATTTAATAAATCATATGATCTATAAAATAATGAATTTTTTTTTCTATTACTCTCTGACTATATTTAAAAAAATAATATGGTTTGAAAATGTTATCCAATATCATACATTAATCTCTAAACATCAATATTAACACTAACATTCATCATTAGTATTTACTTGTGAAATAATATAATTAATAAAATAATCCAAAAATTCACATGGGCCAGTGGTTGGGGATAAACCCTTATCATCCTTCTGTTTTGGGTTCCTGACCCGGGACGTTTTCGGATGCAATGTGTTGCCACCCGATATGTGGGTTCTACTTTTTCTATAAATATATTTAAAACATTCCTGTAATCATCCCAAATTGTGATGAACTATTATTAATATTATTTAAAAAATAAGATAAAAATTAAGGGATATTAATACCATTAATCTTATGTAATAAAATTATATTCAATATTTTGGAAAAACAACTTTTATATACTAAAACAAAAGAATATATTCCCGTAAAGGGTTTTAAAAAATATACTTAGTTATTTTAAACACCCATCACATAAATCATAAAATAAAATCATTATCATTTTAAAATTATAATAAAACATAAACTTATAACACATGATGGAATCTATTACAGTTATTTTAACCAGGATACATATTCATCTAAAATTTTACACATTTTGTAAATGTTTTATGATTAATATAACCAAAATACCATCGGTTAAAAAAGTCTAAAATTTATTTCCTAAATCCAAATATAAAAAATTATACCTCAATTTTGTTTCAATATATGTCCTTAAATGTCTTAGGTACTAACCTCTGAAAGAATAAATTATCTCCAAGATTTCCTAAGTCCACCAAATTTTAGAAGAAAGAAAAAAAGTAGGGGCCTACGATGATAGTTATTTTCTTAAATCATACACTTCAATATTCCTCTATGATTATTTTCTTTATGAAAATATTTTAAACATATAAAAAACATGACCATTATATTCATACACTTTCCTGGGCGACTCATTCCAAATTTTCCACATGATGGGAATAATGGATTCATTACATTATATTCTCCACCACTCGAGCTATTAGAAAACAACATTTTTATATTATTGGATGATAATGAGAGTTTTTTAAGATATATGTTGTTAATCATATGATAGGAAAACTAATTTGAAAGAAAAACATGATATCACAAACTCCATTCATTATACCATTTTTTTGTTCATTATATCAACATTTTCCTTCATATCATTGTTAAAAATATTCCTTCATGTTCCATAAATTGACTAAAACTATAAAGCATACTATGTGAAATAATAATTAAAGTGGGAATCCCATATAAGTTTTATAGGATACTTAAACCATGAATTTTTTTAAATATAAGACACATTGGGATTAAACATATATATTCAATATAGTCATCTACTAATAACCTTCATAATTATTTTTCCTGAAAATGTGAATTGTATTAAGAATATCCCCTAGGAGTTTCAAACAATCTATATTGTTGGAAATATTTTCATTCACTTGTTAATGATTGGGTCAAGAAAATTACTCCCTTCTTGTACTTATTAGCCCTATATACAAATATTCTAGAACAATTTACTCTAGTAGTATCCAGAAAATTAGTTATTTCTAAGGAAAACCCCATAATCTTATATTTTCACAAACTTTTGATTCATCATCTATACATATCATCCATATAATTGATAGGGTTATCATCCCTAATATATGGTTTCCATAATCTGGTTCCCATCATTTATAATAATCATACAATGATTCCAACAGTAATGACCCCAACTCCAGTAACCCTAAGAAGATGATCAATTTAATTAAATTGGAATATGTTACTAGGAATCACATCTCAAATGACCAAAAATTTTAGTATTCTTGGTAAACTATGTACATACAAGATTTCTATATTACATTTGAAAAAAAATATTACATCATAATTTTTTAGAATAATAACATTATTCCCTTCTAAAATATATGTTTACTACAATCATAGTACACTCCATGGATTCCTAGTGAAAGGAAATAATATTATGGAGATATCAAATACTCAATAAGGGTTGTGTACAGTGTAATCTAACATCGATTTATAGAAATAATCAACATGGAAAGGAAAATTATAGAATAAAGATTTCATTTAAATATATTCAACATCATAATAAATATTTCATGGAAAATTAATAAAAATACATTCTATTTAGTCAATATATTTAGTACAATTATTAAACACCGAATTATTAATATGGTAAGGTAAAAAATTAAATAGTCATTGTATTTAATTAATAAAATGATAAGAAAATGCATCCATAGTTAATATCATTGAATAAATATCATTTATAATAATAACTAAATTAACAATGATGTAAATTCATATTTAAAGGAATCATTTATCTCATCCATCATGGAAATATATACTGTAGAGACAATCCTCAATATAGTTTACAAATGATGTCTAGGTATACACTCGAAAAAAATTTAAGTATGGCTAGAAAAAAGATTCATGTCATGAGAAAACATATACATCAAGGGGTAACAGTAAACCATTTCCACCCTTATGTCTATTTCCAAATCATTCATCATATTGAATAGTATATTTAATTCATTAAAAAATTCACTTACCAGTAAATATCTATATTGATGAAATAATATTGTGTATAAATATTTCCACATTAAGTCAAATTACCTTCAAATTAATTATATATATATATATGATATATGGTTTAAGAAAAAATAATATCCATAATAAATAATATGCATATTTTGGGGATCTGTAATTTACATTGATCAAAGGAAAGTGAATAATTCAATTGAATGTTAATGACTATAAAAATGAATCATGCAAGTGAATTTCAACACTATCCTAGGTAAATGTAATCATAAAAAATACACATGAAGAAAAACTATGTTATAAATAAAATATATCCCTACAAGAGTATATTTAAAATATCATATTAGGTTGTAATTGAAAGTAAATACGAATAATATATTTTTTATAACATTATTGAGGAAAATAACATTTTCATACTGAAAGTCACATTTTAAAAATAATTTTTTTAAAAAAAATTAAAATATACATAATTGAAAATAATCACTCAAAAATATATGGTAATCTTTAAAACATTACGTGGTCATGATTATAAGAAATTATGTGTTTTTATACACTGTAAAACAATGATTCATTTCACTTTTTTTGTAAAACTAAATGAGAATTCTTAGGGAAATGGCATGATGATTCCTTTAACAGCATTTAGTTGTAATGTAAATCATGAGTAAAAATAAAATTAATAAATGATTTTGAATTATATAAAACATATTTTAACACAATTTTAGAAAACACATGTGTGGAAGAATATATGTTTTCATCCAAATACATTAATTAAATCAGATTTTAGTAAAAAAAGTTGAATAATTTTCTGTATAAAAGAATGGTAAAATGTTACCATTAAATTAAGATAACATGAATAACCAAATGATAAAAAATTAATGGGTTTTATTATATAATGATAAAATAATTTCCTCCAAAGGAAAATCTGGCATAAAAATTCTCTATTAAATTGATATTTTGAAATAATCACTTTCTGAAATCATAATGTCAATCCATGGATTAATAAATTATTAGATTGTGTGTACCAAATGTAAATCTAAATATAACATGTTGAAAAACAAAATAATATTTTAAAAATTATATTCACTCTCAATAATAAAACATTAATGAGAAAAAAAAGTAATATATACCCATAAATATAAATATTGTTATCAAACTCTTTAGCACCAGGTAAATTTGAAGCAGAAGTACCTTTGGATGAAATAAATAAAAATTAAAATTAAAATACCATGATTTATTAATGAATTATGATATTACATATAAAATATTATTAATATAGAATAATATAATTTAATATTATAAAATTATATTATGCCTTAATGAAGTGAAATTGATACATAGTTAATTAACTTATGATTATTTTCCATGTTTTTTTAAAATGAACATACTTTTACAATATTTTTGTAATTTTAATTTTTTTAAATATATTTTTTAAATGAATAGTTTATTTTCTAAAATAATGGTTTAGTGGTATTATAATGGTATTACATCCCTCAAAATAAAACCTTGTTTTTTATATGATTCAATTGATATATATTTTAATGATTTCATCATCATTATTCTGTGAATGAAATTTTATAGATTCAAAAAGACTATTACGGAACTTGTATCTTTAACATGGGTTAATCATGATTTAATGATATTATCATGGGACATGTTTATTTTCCATGGATTAATCATTTTTTTGATAGATCGTTGTTGAATGCATTTTTTTAATGGTTTGATCATGTTTTAAAAGTAATAATAATGTTTTTATAAGATGAAATGTGAGATCAATGTAAATTATTCATGTTGTGGTTCTTGGACATTTCTTATATTATTAGTCTGACCATATAGCACTGGGTGATCCTATTCTATATTATAAATGGGTGTACCCTACATATCATGAATTATAATAAATGATGTTTGTCTAGATGGGATTCATATATACTATGATAATGAATTAATCTGAAAAAAAATTGGGTGATGTGGTAAAACTAATCATTTAAAGACTTTTGTATTGTTAATATAAGATATTTTCCAAACATCTCTACTAACCAAAACTAAAAATGTCTTTATAAGTAAATTTGATTCAATTTTTCTTTTGATATTGTATGTTTTGGATGGAAACAATTCGGTTAAAATTATTGATATTAATGTTGAAAATGCAATTATTACGTTTACAGCTCTAGATCCATGACTTTGGGTCCAGGGGAATATATATTTGGTAATAAATGAAATGATTAGATAAACTTTGAGATAATAGTGTTCTTTTGTGATGTTATCTGAAGAGTTTTCGATAACATTTTTATTCCATAAGATTATGTATGATCGTATGTTCAATGTATTAGACACCCCTTTTACATATTAAGTGATGATATCATAAAGTGATCGATGAAATTTTATAGGAAATTTTAATAAGTTTAAGCACATGTATATAATTTCTAATTTGATTTATTCATTTAAATTTTTAGTAAATATTTTTTAATATACTTATAAACATTAGGTATTATATCAAAATGGATATTTATGTAATTTTGGGAAGACAAGTTATATCATATAGATGACCATAGTGTTTAAAAGTGGTTTGGTGATTAAGTGATTTATGTCATTACAATAGGATATCAGTATATTTTTGTCCTGTTACAACTAAAGATCAATGATAACATTTTGGGTTTAAATTATTTTAATTTTGAGGATATATATATATATATATATATATATATATTGGGGGCCAGTAAAGTGGTAGATGGGGCATTCCTAACTATGTCTATGTTCATGATAAATTATTATTCTGAGATTTACAAGGTGATATACTCATTGATCTATTGAATTGGATCAATTAACATAGAAAATAGATAACTATCCAAACAAAAGCACATTGCCACCACATATTATTTATAAATAATTTATGCAATTAAATATTTACCTTGTATTTTTTTTGATGGATCTAATAACTCATCTACATCATATCATCGTTACGTTACAAGAATATAGAATAAATTATCAACAATGGTGATCTATACATCTTCTATGAACCTCTAAACATTACCATATGAGTGTATAGGTTATAGCATGGATGATCTTAATTATTGTCTTATTCACATTTACCCTCAACAAGAATCACTTCATTGTAGGGTTCTCTTTGATCATTCATGAAATGAGATTTTTGGTGGATGAGCATCTATATCTATTTTTTATTTCATTTTATGAGACAGAGATCTCTGGTACATTTTTAGGATTTTCTTCAGATCTCATTGTGAAAAAAATTTGTATTAGATCTCTGGGAAAAAATATAATTAGGATCGCATATTAATATGGATAAAAATATTAATGGATAATGAGCATTGTAATATATATATTCCCTAAATAACCCTAGTAATATAATAATAATATTATTATAATTATTTCCTAACATGTTTTAAACTCAATAATTATTTTAAATATTAATTATTCAAAAAATATATAAAATATATTATTTCTCACAGAACATTTAAAATCATTCCACAATTCCTTAACAATATATCCCCAGACATGAATAAAGACAATTTATTTAATAAATGTATATTATGGCATTATTTTTCATTAAATAAATATTAATTATATTCATTCAATAAAAAACTAATATTTAGGGAGTATTCATTTCAAAAAATATTCTCCCAAATAACAACTGATATAATATATTTGATAAAGAAAAAATGAATAACTATCAAACCCCATGTAAGAATAATATTTATTCAACTAATTAAATTTTATATTATAATATATCATTTAAATGATATTTTGCATAATCATAGTGTGGGGCCCTCTAGTCTGTTTTCTCATGGGCATTAGGTGAAGTAGCATAATGTTTATGGTTAACATCATGAAATACACCAAGGCACCCATCAAGAAATAAGTTAATGTAAAAATCACATAATACCTCATAAATATGATTTAAATTTAATAAAACCCCATTATCATGATATATTTAATTAAGCAGGATCCATGTCGGTGCCATCAACCCAATGTTCTTGATGTCCATTTCATTTAATTTATAAAAATCAAACATTTTTATTGAACACATTTTATATGGATTTATTTATGATATATGATTTACATCTAATTGATTGGTATATCAATATCTATTAAGGAAACAAAGCGAGAAAAAATTTATCGCATTTTTTATTAATGAAATATTTCTGGTCATGCTCCAAACATATTCTCCCATTATGGGAAAATATGTTGTCATGGTTTTCATTGATATATAAAATCATGATATTTAATATACTCCTTATTGATAATATTAATTTTTTTTGTATCAATACACATGATCAAAAATTGGAAAATCCATTGAAACATATATATATATATTGATTTCTTTCAAGAAAGTCTCATTCCATTAACTTCATATATATAATATTTATAAGGGTATACACAATGAAATGGTTTTGAAAAGTCTTATGTGTATCCAACCTTAATAAAATTTATCATTTGTGTACCTAAAATGATTTCTTCTTGATAAAGATGAATTTTTTTAGAATATTGTCATGGAACTTCAGGGTTCTCATCAAAGAGGATAAATTTATTGATCTTCAATATGATAGAAAATTCTAGTATATTATCCCCAAATATTCTATTGAGAATAGAAATCATGATGTGGTAAGGGTTTATAAATATTAAAATAATTGAGAATAGTTTATCATAAATTTTAAAGTATTTTAATCTAGGTACCAACTATAACATACTCTAACTTGCACTAGATCCCATTGTTAACACTACTCATCGAATTAGATCACAAATGATACACATGATTATAATGATAAATTCTTTAAATCATGGGGTTTTCTGATGTTTCATCTATGGGAGTGCTACAAATATAAAATTCACCCATTTGAGAAAAATCACTAAAGAGGTGATAATTACAGAGTTTATTCTTTGTCTATTGGTATGACCTTGGTTACTTTTCGTGTTCCCCCATTTTAGAATTTTTATAATACAATGTTATAGTTTATTTATTGATGGGTTCCCCAACAATATATAAGAAAAATTTTCAAATCCAAATGGCATGCTTGCATACATTTTAATGAACTATATTATCAAATTCCAAGGTAGAATTGGATAAAACTGGATTCTTTGATCTCTTATAGCTCATAGCTCCTCCATAGAGACAACATACATGTCTTTACTCTAATATCATATCAGTATGATGTTTTTCAATAATAACAACAGTATTGGACCTAATTAATATCTCCTCAACTCCTTCATACCATGGGAATGTATCCATAGTTTTTTATGATATATAAGTATAAAATTATTAGCATACCAATGTTGTTCTCTTGGATCATCTTCATATCTTCATACCATTATCAGTTCACAGGAAACATCATTTTTAGTACACATCATATCCTACATGAATGATCATATTGTGGAATCATATGATATATTACTCATTATCCCTTTCTCAAATTATGTATGGGGACACATTTGGTTGGGCCCAGTGTTGATATTTTTTTTGATTTTTCAATATGTGATTAGTGATATTGAATGGAGTGACGATTTCTATATAATTGTTATATATTATTAGAAATTGATATCTGGCATGGGAAAGTTTCCATGTTATATTTTTTTTATCTTTTAGCTGATAAATATTTCTAAAAAACATATTCAAGGAGTTTTAAAATTTGTTAAAATAGTGAATCCCATTAAAACGAAAAATTTCATTTAAAATTTTCATGAAGAATATTTACAAATTATGAATAAATACCTCAAAATAAGTTGTCTTGAAATTTTAATTAAGTACTTATATTTTTATTTCATGCATAGAATATTTCTATATAGAATTGTAGCCTAAAAAAAATTTGGCCCACCATAGATGCCACAATGGGATATCCCTCAACCAATCATATGAGGGACCCAAGGTTCGATCCTTATGGGAGATCCTACCAAATGAGGAATCATAGATAGAAAGGGATGGTGTATAATAACTAATATAAATAATGACCACTCAGTGTAGTCATATCTATGTATATAGTTGGGGATTGTGTGCACCTGTAGGTTAACACTTAGTGGTCCAGAATCCCCCTTGGAAAAATCTCAGGTTGTGGGTGTGTAAAGATGGTACTAGTGGAAGACCCCATTGTTGGTTGAGGAAAGTGGTGATAACCATTTATCTTATAATGTGGATGGATTATTTTGGTGAAAATGGAAATGGGATGGGTTATAAGTGGGTATAGTTCAGAAATTTTTAAAAATATAGATACAAAAAAGATCTTCCAATCCTATCGATCATCGCATTCCATTTGTATGTCATGATCCCAATCTATTCATATTTGAAATTAATCACATATTTTTTCGAACAACTCGTCGTCTTCTACCTCAATCCAATTCCTATTAAAATTATCATGGAAAAAACATGACTAATCATTATCAACATGTCAAAGGATCACGAAATTAATGAAGAAGAAATGAGAATACTGAATCAATCTCTTATATGCATTCGAATATCAAGAATAGTGTGAGAATTAAGTGGATGAACTTGTCATAAGAACCAGTGATGATAGGGTTATGGTGTCATGTGTTGATCTTAAGATAATGTGATAGAAGGGTTAAAATAATATGTAATGCTTGCATCCATCAGATATGTCACAATGGTATGAAATTATTCTTCATTGCAAGAAGACTCATTTTAGGCTGGTATTATGACATAGATATTTCAATATTATCAAGAACATGATGGAAATAAAGGAGGTATCACATGAAAAAAAAGTAAACATACATTAAAAAATATGAAATTATCATGGGAAATAAGTTATCATCCTATTTATTAAGATATCTATACATAAATAGATCTATCAAGAGATCCTTTCATGTGAAGTAAGGAGCTTCCCGTAAGATAGTGGTCTTCAAAACTAGTCGGGTAGAACTCATAGACACACCCTCTATCATGAGAATAAAATATTATTGGCATCGTTAATCTTCAACGGGACTTTTTTTGACATATATGGAAATAGTGTTTCTCAAAAAGAAATTAGGAGACAACTTAGGGACACCACATGACTTACATGAATGATGGTGAAAGACAATCCTTGAACACAAATTTTCATATGAGAGAGAACCTATGGTCATCAAATTGTCTTTCGAGAAAAGATGTAGGGAAAAAAATGTCACACAAAAGAATTACCATGTAGGCTTCAAACTTATTTTATGTAAAGGAGGATGAGACTATAGAGAACAAATTTTTTATTTGAATGATGGTGTGATGTAATATTAACAAATCTTTTGAGACTCACATAGTCTCGGGAAGGATGTAGTGAGATAACAAAATCTCTTCTTGATAAATAATAAGAAAACCATGTGTGTTGAACCATGGTCTTGCGAAGGTATTAATATGATAAAATAATATGGTATAGATCATGTTATTCTCATGACACCGCAAATATGGGAGATAAAAAATGATTCACACATCTAAGCATTTATAATTTAGATACCCAAAATAATTTAGATACCAAGATACCACTCTAGGATGTATACATGATATAGTTGAGTTTCTAATTCAAGAATAAATTTTTTGAGATTTTTCATGTTTTTTCCTACATAAAATATTGATCAATACATTTTTTACCTCTTTAAAACATATGATTGGGGTCAGTAATTCATTCAAATGGATGCTATCTCGAGAATTTGGTTTCTCTAAGAAAACTAGTCATTACAAGTGAATAGATATATTTGAGAATTTCTAATATATATCATATTTTTTCTAAAAGATAACTAAAATGTATATTATAATGTTGGATCCTAGAAAATTATGGATGGATATTGAAGTTAAAACTATAATATATCAATAATTAATCAAAATTGGTGTCTTCTAGTTTGTGTTGGGAGTAGTTTATGTCCTCCAGTTTGAGAGAGGAGTATATGGGGTCCCTCGTGAACATCTAGGGAAGACTTTATTTCAGTTGAAGATGTAAAAAATAGGGTCCATAGATTGGAGTTGTATCATTTCAATCACATGTTCGATAGTGATGAATCCATATTGGGGGACTATCATTGAAAGGTGTATAACATTATTGCAAAGTTGTAAATATTTCATTCTTATCTCTCTATTACTTCCACTACACGTGAAGTGATATTGAGAGATAATATTTAGTGGATATGGAACATCAAAAAGTATGAGAGGTTAAATTTAAATTTAATTGAGTTCATAAAATAAAACCACTAATTCACCCATCCCATTTTAATGGTCAATTTGGCCCAAGGTACTATACATTATATGAAGAATACATATACTGTGTGATATTGGACCCAATCCACTATTTTATTATTCCATACTAAATATAATTAGTATTTACAAAATGTATATAATTTTACACAATTCAAGAATCCTCTACGATTTATCATTAATAATATTTATACTTCGAATATATGGTTTTTCCCCTCACTCATTCATTGAGAATAAATTTTTTTACCAATCCTTAACCAAATGTATTACTTTTTTGACATCTATATATGAACTAAATTCCATATATCCCACCCAATCATGATGTTTACTTCTCAATAAAACTCATACATAGTCCTATACTTATTTCAAATACTTCATATATAATGGCCATGATGGATTTATATGAATTTCAAATGATACAACTGAATAATCTTGATAAGGGATTCATTCATCCAAGTGAATCAACAAAGGTAGAACCAGTACTTTTTGTTAAGAATAATTATTCATCAATGAGAATTTTCATTTATTTTTGAACATAGAAATATCACAATCATGAAAAAACATCATATACTATATATTTACGTCTTTTATGATTAGGTGGATGAATCTCAATATTTTTGTAATAAGGAATATATTTATGGATACCATCAGTAAATGTTATTGGAAGATATCCCCAATAAAATATTCTATACAATGTATTTACACTATGAATTCATTGTGATTCAATTTGGTGTTAATAATTCCCCCACTATTTTCATGGATATAATGAATAGTGTTTTTAAGATTATAATGATTATTTGGGGGTAGTATTTATAAATGATATTTATAAAAATTTAATGAGAATGGAAGAGAATAAATGTCACATGAGGATTGTGATGGAGAACTTGAGGAAAAATATGTTGTATGAAAAAATACCAAGAGTATCTTTTTGATTTGGAGAATTTTATTGATGGTTCATATAATATCATGTTATTTCATAACAGAAGATTCTCCAAAAACATTTTTCAATTAAAATATTCCAGGAAAAACCTCTACAAATTAGATTTGTAGATTTATTGGGTCTTGTAGTTGTTATAAGTGTTTTGTGGATAATCTTTAATGACTATCTAATCCACTAACCATGTTAACTATAAATTTGAAATGTTACACTGGATATATGACTATGAAGAAAATATCATAGAAATAAAAAGTAGGTTAGTCAGTTTACCTATGTGTATATTTCACACAAGGAATAATAGTTTGTAATATATAGATTTACAACAAATAGAGAATTTTGGAGAGTTCTTATGGATAATTATATCATTAAAAATAATTACCGAATCCAATTAATGGTTTATGAGATATATTACCCAACAAATCATTTAGAGTTAGTTGTGTTAATTATTGATTTAATGATATTGAAAAATTATTGCATGGGGTAAATGTGTGATATATATATTGACCATAAATTATTAACTACTTTTTCACATGATCAATTTAATAAGATCTAATTATGATATATAGATTTGATTAAATATTTTTAATGGTTAACACAATAACAACCATGAAATGAGGAAATGGTGGAATATATTGTGAGTCAAAAGAATCATTCCAATATATGAAGGATGCAGATCACACAAGATCCATTATTTTTTATTTTAAGGGTATGGATATGAAAATAATGATGAAAGGGGAGAAATAATATCATTCATAAATTAATTTCAAACCGTATTTCCATTATATGTTTAAATAGTTAGAAAATGATTATTTAGATATGAAAAATAATGTGATAAATATCCCAAAAATCATCTATGATGTAAAGACTCAGAAATTCCATTTAATATTTTTGATTGAATGTAATTTTTTATGAGACTATCAAAATTTACAACCTGTGATTCCAAGACCCAATGTGCCCAAAACGTAATTTTGAGTTTTTTTAAAGTACGTTTAGTAAATGTGCTAGAGGATATTTCTATCTTTTGAACTGGTGCTCAGATTAAAAAATTCTAGGGCACTGTTGAATTCACAGCACCGATATTTTCTTAGGTGAAGCTTAACATCAACCGAAAATGGTTAGATGAAAAGGATACTTTTTGGACTTTTGAAAGAAAATAATGAAATATCTTATTGAGTTATATTATTATTTCTTTAAAACCATTGAGAAACGGAGGCAGGACCGTAGAGTTAAAAAACTATTCGATAACCTGATTCACTTGGTTGTGTAACTGTAACATTGACTAATTTATGAGCTAATTAATTAATTCATTAATTAATCACACTTATTAGGAGAGAGTGAAGCCCATTAAATCTAATATTAAATAAACTGTTGGCAAAAAGGCTTATAAAATCGTGGGAGAACTCTTGATGAAGAGCCGACGGAAATCCTCTCCAACGATGAATGAACGATATTGTTGAGGATTCGATCTGGAGACCAACAAATACCGACGAATGTCATTAAACATTGGATTTTAATCCTTCATAAATATCAGAATCCAACGTGTTTGAGTTAGGGGTTTTGTTTATTCAATGTGAATTACAATTTCAACCTACCCCATTCTTCAATTATATGACCAACATGGATCAAAAAAACGAACGGGTCAATCCGCGACTCATTTGAATTTTTGGGAAGTTAATCTAAGTAATGATTTAATTACATTCCCTTGATAAAACACTATGGTGGAGGGTACATGCCAATGAATAAGGCTCGAAACCTCTATCGCTCTCGATTGTGATGAATTATTCATGGGTGAATGTTTAACTTGACGACAACATGAAACCAAGGTCCATGCATTGTATATAGTGTCCTGGGAGGCCCATAGGCATAGAGGGGGAAAAATCTGACCATCCGAGCAACCTAGGTAGCCCACGGAAATACCTTCAGATTCGAAGCACTAGTACAATGGCACAGACAACCGTATCTTTCTAGCCCCGAGGAGGTGGAAGCACCCCAGGATTCACAGCAGACAGGGGGCGGCTGACCGACGCAAGCCTCATTGATGGCAGGCAGCGTGCCACTGATGAGGCGCTGGTAGCCAACGAGCAGCCGCAGAGTAGGCACCATGCCTTTGAGCCATAGCGATGGGCAGACCTTCCCCCTAGGTTCCTGCCTTTGACCGGTCCATGTGGACCAGATAGCTAGAGGCACACAAGTATGGTGCCACTAATTAAAAAACTTGAATGGACATAGTCCGTTCGTGGAAGCTGGACCGCTCTCAAATGTCGAGCTGCGCCCAACCAGTGGGATGGGCTAGTTCTGCGGCCCAGTGGGCCATGCCCAGCTGGGTGGGCCGGACTGGACCGAACCTAGATGGACCCATCCGGACCCATCTAGTTCAGGAAAAGCCCATCAGGCCGGGTCGGGCCGAACCTGGACCCATTTCGACCCCAGTTTTGTTTAGGGGTCATATCTCCTAACCATACATCCATTTGACAAACTGTCTATTCCATGTAACCCTTAGGATGAGGTATTAATTTTGATGTTCTCCACTTTGGTTTTGGATAATCTTGACGTATGGCCGGGTTGGATCGAACTCGTATCCAACCAGGACCTTAGTACTAAGATAATTTTAACTTACAGACCGAGTTTCTGATTAAAACCCCATCTATTGGGTTGGATCACTTATGGATTTGAGGTTCTTTGGTTTACTTCTTAGTGGGTCTTTTTGGAGTTTGAAATACGACCAGTTTCTTGAGGAGAAGGATATATTGAATTCAAGCGCACTAAGTTCATGAATCCTATGGGTGGTTGTTAAGTGACGAGAAACCATTTGTGGAATGAAATAAAAATGAATCTATGTGGATCAATTACTTATGAACCTATGTGGATAAGAAGAAGCACAACCCTAACAGGACCATCCTTAGAGAATCCCATTGTGGATCGATGACTTACGACCATATGTGGATTGAAGGCTTACGACACAGTGTTGATCGATGACTATAACCCTATGTAGATCGATGACTTACAACCCTGTATGGATCAACAGTAGAACAACCTGGGGAGGACCATAATTAGAGAAGACCACCGTGTATAAGCAACACACAAACCTGTGTGGATCGAAGACTTACAAACCTGTATGGATCAGTGTCTTATGACCCTATGTGGATCACCTATTGAATAACATCTTCGTGGTAAAAAAGTTGAACTTTTCAGTGGAATAAGATGATTGAGCTTCATGACTACTCATAATTATTCTTATCATTTATTTTATACATTGTGTGAGTTGTAATTATCTTATGGTTTTTATTGAGTTCGTGCTTTGTGGGTTTTCCTTTTTGGAATTTTGGGAGACCTTCGGGGGTCTCAAGGTCCCAACTAGGTATTGTTATACTCACCCATACAAGGACTTTTCCAGCACCTTGTTGTGTCTAGTTCAGATGACAGAAAACCTTGACTGAGATCTTGGATCCAAGACTAGACAACATACAGAGATGACTGGTTGATCTGGAGTGGTATAGTGACGAGCTATACCCAGCCTTTAGGTAGGATCCTTGGCAGATGATCTCAGGAGCTGTTTTTCCCATTCGTTTGTACGTTCTTTAATTTGGGTTTGTATTCTGGCCCATTTTGCATAAGTTCATACTATTTAATTTAGGTAGTTATACTACTAGGTGTTCCCTATTTGTTTGCATGGTCAGTGTGTTTACAGGTTTAAAAGAAATTCCTTCCCATTTTTATGCATATTAATTTCTGTTTCTAGTCACTAACCCCTGGCATATAGAAGGGTGGATTGGGGTAGTCACGAGACGGGCCCTGGGGGATGGGTCATGAAAAAGTTGTATCAGAGGAGTCAGTACTACCGAAGAACAATGACTCTGATATTTTCAATGGTGCAATAGTGTTATGTATTTTGTGTATAGTTTTCAGTTTAGGGAGTCAAGTGCTAGTTCGGCTGTCGGCATATCCATACCCAAGGAACCTAAGATCTGATTTCTTCCTTCATATATAAAAACACTGATTACATGGGTTTTAAAAAAAATTCATTTTGATCTCTTTTGACCAAGCTCGCCAGGTATAACTTATTGACCATGGAACACCTGTTTATTTATAGGATGGCACCGCATAGAAATCCATCCAAGATTCTAGAGAAGGTTTATGATTATGTCCAACCATGAGATTAGGATTCGATGAAAGGCCCTCTTACAGTGATGGTTCCTTCTAGTGGTTTAGTAGTAGCACCAATACCCATAGGGAAGTAGTTTCCACCAGCCCCACCAGCAGATGGTGCAGACTGATTTAGCATGCTTCCTGAGTACCATTGGCCTAGACCTCCGAGGATTAAAGGTGATATGGATGCATAGGTGGATGAGGACTAGATGGAGGTTATGTCAAGATTTTTCCCCCTAATTGGGACACCAACAGACCAGATGGTGATCATAGCTACCAGTCTCTTCTTGGGCACAATAGTGAGATGGTGGATCTTAAGGCTCTAGATGTACGATGAGGAGACACTCACTTGGTTATACATTAAGAGAATCTTTAGGGTGGAGTTCATACCAACACCTCTACACTCTATTCATATTGATGAGCTCTTTCACTTATATACGGGAAGCCTGAAAGTATCATAGTACTCGGTGAGATTCACTGACCTCTCCTGCTACTCCACCGACATGGTAACCGACCATTTATTCAGGGCCTATACCTTTGATAAGGGTATCTGATGGGTGATTAGATCATCGATGACACTGTACAAAATACCGATGCAGGATGGAGTGCTAGAGAGAGCACTTATGGTGGAGAGATTCCTAGTTGAGCAGGAACTGACAATGAGATCCACCTTCGGATGACACATAGACGAGTCATCTACACAAGGTAGTAGGAAGATGATGTAGAGTCCCAAGAAGAACAGATGTTCTGGTGGATGACCCCATGATGTATGGATGGAGGTGCGCATCTCAAGAGATATAATAGGTTAGCAGAGGAGCATAATGTACTACTCCTACGGCGGGCAGGGTCACATGGATTATGACCTCCTGAACGGCCACAACTACGATCAGAAGACAGTCAACGAAATGATGAGGAAGAGGCATAAATTCGATCAGGGAGGTTCGCAGGGTGTAAACGGTGGAAGACTAGCTGGTCATGAAGGAGGCGGTGGGTGGAGATTTGAGGTTCTACTGCCACCACCTCCAAGCGGTCCACCCTGGCCTAGGGAGTAGGTGGACATGGACGAGCTCAGCTTCAGGCAGCTAAGTCCTACAAACATGGAGCTCTAGAGATGATTTTAGGTATAATATGTCTCTACTCCAACCAAGATTAAGTTCTTATAGACATTCAAACTTTTATTATCACGACTCTCGTTTGGAGCATGGAAATTCTATCCATTGGCTTGATCCATGCGATTAGAGACTCCTACTGGAGATGATTCGATGAACACACACTGGTTCCGGCAGGTTGATATTTCTCTAGGAGTCAAGAGCTTCAGTTGGGATCTCCTAGATGTAACATTGAGCCCTTACAATGTCATCTTGGGTATGGGCTTATTATCAACAGTCCATGCTTATATTGACAATATTATGCACAATGTGTGGTTTTTCCATGAGGATTGGAATAGGTAATCCTTCACCGGTGAGAAGGGAACCTTTGCAGCTGAAAATGGACATTCTTGGAGGAGGGTGTCGCCGATCACTCATAATTTGACTAGACTTACCCATAGAGAAGTTTACGAGAGGAGTCTGAGTTATCCTGTAGTGGTGGACCAGTATACTGATGTCTTTCCGGATGCTGTTTTGGGACTACCTCCTCGCACAATGGTAGATAACTACATCGACATGTACGTTGATATGGCACAGATATCTACACTAGCATATCAGTGAGATCTAGTGGAGCATAATATGTTTAGGGTATAGCTGGTGGAATATCAAGGTATGTGGTTCATAAGGCCCAGTGTTTCTCCATGGGCATCCCCGATTATTTTTTCCAATATGGAAGATGAGATTTTGAGTATTTGCGTGGACTATTGGTGCCTGAACAGTGTGAACATGAAGAACAAGTATCCACTTTCGATTATTGACGATCTCCTCGACCATCTACATGGAGATCTATGGTTTTTGAATATAGACCTGAGATCAAGCTATAATCAGCTCATGGTATGATATGAGGATGTACCAAAGACGACCTTCAGATTTTGGTATGGCCACATTGAGTTCTTGGTGATTCCTTTTAGCTTGACAAATTCCCTAGCAGTGTTCGTGGGACACATGAACAAGATATTCCTACCTTACCTCGATCGCTTCATGGTGGTCTTCATTGAAAACATATTGTTTTACTCAATGTCAGAGGAGAAGCACGCCACAAATCATTAGATGGTTATGGATACACTTCAAGAGAACTAGATTTATGGTAATCTCTCGAAGTGACAGTTCTGGATATGGGGTCCACTTTCTAGGACACGTTATCTTGAAGGTTGGAGTTTCAGTGGATCCAGCAATGACAGAGGTAGTGCTCTCTTGGGAGCCACCCAGAAGTGTGATCGAGGTGCGGAGTTTCATGGGGTTTGTTGGGTACTACCAGATATTTGTACTCAACTTTTCCATAGATTTCAGCTTTGACATAGAATGGGAAACACTTCATGTGGATGAAGAGATTCCACCAAGGTTTCCATGAGGTGAATTAGAGATTGGGAAGTTTCCCGAAATTAAGGCTATAATAAGAGGGAGTTGGTTATATAGTCTACTACGACTCATCACATACCATACTATGATGTTTCCTGATTCCATAGAATGCAATGATCGCGAACGTCTCATGACTGGTGAGAGAGTATGAGCAGAACTATGCTACCCATGACCTGGTTCTAGCATCAGTGGTCTTTTCCATGAAAATGTGGCGGCACTACTTCGTGGGTGAATGTTTTACTGTCAACTCTGATCACAAGAGCCTAAGGTATATATTCTCATAGAAGGACCTGATCTTGAGACACCATCAATTGTTGGAGTTCCTATAGTAATCTGACTTTGAGATAGTCTAAACTTTTGGGGAGGAGAACATAGTGGTAGACACACTCAGCAGGAGGTCTGCTTTATAGTTGTTGAGTGAGGAGACATAATAGCTAGACTCATTGCAGATATCCTTCATGGATAGTGATGGAGGAGCTTACCTCTAGTCTATGGATGTCACTCCCTCACTCATTCAGAGAGTCATGGAGGCACATCTTGGGGACATAGACTACAAGACCCAACATGATAAGATATCTTCAGGACAGGCTCCTAATAGATTTTAAGAAGGAATGGATCATGTCATCCTTTTTAGAGGGCACACCATGGTACTAGTGACGCTATGAGAGCTGGTGTTGGGGGATTTACCCACATCCCCTTTGGCTGTACATCATGGTGTGGAGAAGATATACTAGGACCTTCGACGTCCGTACTAGTGGCCAAGGATAAAGAAATAAGTGTTAGAGTTTGTTTCACGATGCCTCACTTTTCAGCAATTGAAGGCCGAGAACTAGGTTCCATCATGCTTCAATCAACCCCTTGAGGTTCTAGAATTGAAGTGAGATGACATCTCCATGGACTATGTTATTGGGCAACCATGTACATCCAAGAGCCACGATTCCATATGGGTGATCATTGAATGACTAAACAAGTCACCCCAAAACCTACCCATCTGTGATTAGAGATCAGTAGAAGGCTTGTGACAACTCTACATACTGAAGATAGTACGACTTCATGGGGTTTAATTGATAATATTCTCAAATTTCGATGCTTTCTTTACATCCATGTTTTTGTAGGGATTTGGGAGGTGTTTGGGACCCAGCTACATTTGAGCATCACCTTTCATCCTCAGATAGATGGTCAGACATAGTGGACTATACAGATGCTTGAGGACATGATCCATGCTTCCATCATTTATTTTTGCAGCAGTTGGGAGGATCACTTTCCCCTGGTGGAATTCTCATAAAAAACATGTATCACTCCACCATCGGCATGGAACCGTTTGAGGACTTATACAGGTGACCATGCGGATCACCTATATGCGGGAAAACCCCAAGGGATTCATCACATATGGGTCCATAGATAGAACATGATACCACTAAGAATGTATAGATCATCCAATAGTGGATGAAGACTGCACAAAGTAGTTCGAAGTCCTATGCTGGAAGGAGACAGAGACCCTTCGAGTTTGGGGAAGGAGAACATGTTTTCAATTGAGTCTCACCTAAATAAGGATTATAGATATTTGGCCGGGGTGGAAACCAATCTCCGAGGATCATAAGGTCTTTATATATTCTCAGTAGAGTTTTCGAGGTGGTGTACTGCATGGGTATGTCCACACAGATGAAATGAGTGCATGGCATTTTCCATGTGTCACAACTATGGAGATACGTGCATGATACACTGCATTTTATCGACTGGCGTGAGCTAGAAATTGACGATGGGGAGATATTTGCAGAGTTACCAGTGCAGATTGTGGATCAAAGGACTCGGTCCATCATGGATGGTCGATTCCTCTATTATTAGTTTGGTGGTAGTACAGAAACCTCCACGAGAGCACATTGAAGTGGGAGGCACAGATTCATGCTCAGTACCCCCATTTGTTTTCTTAGACATTGTTGTGTCTTTCAAAGGAAGAAATAATTAATGTGGGGAAAATGTAAAGACCCCAAAATTTCATATAAATTTATTTTTGATTAAATGAAATTATTTCGAGACTAATAATTTTTATGGCACAAGATTCTGAGGCCCGGTGTGCCCGGAATGGTGTTTTGAAATTTTTTAAGTTACATTTAGACAACATAAAAGCAGATATTTCTATCCGTTGACCGAGTGCTTGGATTAATAATCTAAAGAAAATGTTTAATTCAAAGTGCTAGGATTCGGTTAGGTGAATCATAACATTGACCTACAAGGGTCAGATGAAAAGGATAATTTTTGGACTTTTTAAAAAAAATAACTAATTGAGTTAATTTATTATTTCGTTAAAACCATTGAGAAATGGTAGAGGGAACGAATAGATAACATGTTATTTGATAACCTTATTTAACAGGTTGTGTAACCCCACCTTCATATAATTAATTAATTAATTCATTAATTCTTCAATTAATCACATTAATGAGCAGAGAGATAAACGCTTTAACTCTAATGATAAATAAACTATTGGTGAAATGGTTTGAAAAAACATGGAATAACTCTCACGAACCAACGGGAGATGTTCTCAACAACAGAGAATGAATGATGCCATTAAGGATTCGATCTAGAGATCGATGAACGATGACGAACATCATCGAACAACAGATTGTCCTCCTTCGTCAATAGCAGAATCCAACATGTTCGGGGTATAGAATTGGTTTATTCAATGTGAATTATTGATTCATCATGAACCATTATTGAATTATATGATGAAGTCAGATAAAACAACAAAATTTGTTGATCTGTGACTCGTTTGAGTTTGCGGAGAAATTAATATAGGTAACAATTTAATTACTTTCCCTTGTTAAAACACTAACGTTGAGGGCGCATGCCAACAAAACAAGGCTTAGACCCTCCCCCTGTCTCGGTTTTGATTCATTCTTAGTGGGAGAATGTTTAGATTGATGGAAATACAAAACCAAGGGCCGCCAAATGTAGGTGGTGTTCCAGGAGGCTTGTAGGCGCATACAGGAAGAAAATCAGACCACCGAAGCTTCACCGGTGGCCCATGGAAGTACCGTTGGCGTGTTACAACCGGTGTTGTGGCGCCGGCGAAAAGTAGTGGAAAATGGATCTTACTGACAATGAAGAAGGGGAAGCACCTGCAGGTGCCTCGGCAGATAGGGGGCATCCGGCCGACGTTAGCCATATTGATGGTGGGCGGCGCGCCAGAAGGGATGCGGTGGTAGTCAGCAGGTTACTAGGGAGGAGGCATCGTGGCTATGAGCCGCAATGGTTGCCGGACCCACACCCTCTGGTTCTTCCTTTTACCGTTCAATGCAAACGAGTTGGTTGGAGCGACACCAGGCTGGTACCACTGATTGAAGAACCGGAACAGACTAAGTCTGTTCGGGGAAGCCGGACCGTGCCCAGCTGACGGGCTGTGCCAAGCCAGCGGGCTGGGCTTGTTCCGCGGCCCGGTGGGCCATGCCCAATTGGATGGGCCGACCCGATCCCATGACCCAGTGGGCTGTACCGGAGCCGGACGGACAGGGGGGAGCCCATACAGTTCATCACGAGCTCAGCGGGATAGGACGGGTCAGGTCATTCCTACCTGGTCGTGCTGGACACAAACCCATTTCCACCCAATTTTCGTTAAAAGGGACCTATATCCTAAACTGGATGTCTGTTTGACGAACAATCTACGAAGGTGGTACCCTTAGGATGAGACTGTCATGTGAGATGCTCCACATAGGTTTTTGATAATGTTTAGGAATGACTGGGTGGGATCAGACCTGAATCCAACCAGACCCTCAGAACTAAAATGTCTATAACTTACAGACCGAGCGTCTTATTGACCCGCTATCTATTGTGTTGGAACCCTTATGGCGTGATGATTCTTCATATTACTCTTTTCATGAGACTTAGTGGTCGTTGGATTAAAAACAAGTTTCTTAAGTAGAAAAATCTATGGAACTCCAGTGCACCAAGTGCAGGAAATCTATGGATGGCTATCAAGTGAAGAGCGATCATGCATTGAATGACATCAGAGAGACCCTATGTGGATCGAAGACTTATGACCCTGTGTGGATTAGCAGTAGAACGAGATGAAAAATATCAGAATAAGAGAGGAACATCAACGATCAGTGACGTATGACCCTGTTTGGGATGACGACATAACACCATGTGTGGATTGACGTCTATATCCCTATGTGGATCGATGACTTACGACCAAATTTTGATCAACCGTAGCACGACCTGAGGAGGACTAGGCATAGAGAAACCTGTTGGGTATAAATGACATACAACCCTTTTTTAAACAATAAACTGTGACCTTATGTGGTTTGGTGACTTACGACCATGTGTGGATCATCTATTGAACAACTTCTTCATAGTACAGTAATGGAACTTCTTAGTGGAATAAGATGATTTAGTTTCATGAAGAATCATGATTATTTATTTTATTTGTGTTATACCTAGTTAGATATATCTTTTACTTATCATTTATGATTGATATCATGTTTTTTGGTTTGTTTGGAATTATGGGAGCCCTTCGGGTGTCTCGGGGTCCCTACAAAGTATTTTTATAATCACCCCTACACAGGCTTCATCTGCACCTTGTTGTGTCTGGTAAAAATGACGGATAGAGTTGTCTGAGATCTGGGATCCCTAAATAAATGGATTATGGAGGTGACTGTTTTACATGGAGTGGTGCAGTGACGAGTTGTACCTACCCTTCATGTTGGATCATTGGTGGACAATTTCAGAAGCTGATTTTCACTTTTTGTTGTACTTTCTTTTAGTTTGGTATGTATACTGGACCATTCTGCTTCGGTTCACAGTATTTAATTTCAGTAGTTTTACATAATGGTTTCCTATTTTTTTGGACCTGGTATATGTGTTTTCAAGTTTTAAGGCAATGCTACCCAATTTTTAGGGATATGTCTTTCTAGTTCCTGTTGCGAACCCCTAGCCTATAGAAGGCATGCATGGGGTAGTCACGGAATGGGCCCCAGGGGACGGGTCATGATATATTATTTTTTAAGAATTATAATATATAGGAACTATGTCCATTTTATTTCCATACTAGATTTAATGGTGTAGTTATTAGATTAGGATCCCTCTTTTTCATTATCTATTCATGCGTGATGAATGAAATTGTATTTATACTTGAAATGGATTTTCTTCTGGGATAACATTAAGAGAGATATTGCTGAGTACATATCTCGGTATTTGGTATTTTATCAATTTAAGGTTATGTGTTATAATTAAAAGGGTATTTTAAAACCATTACCCATACCATAATGCAAATGGTATACAATCACCAAGGATTCCATTATAAGACTCCCAAAAAATTCAAATTAAAAAAATAGCAATTTGATTGTAGTTGATCGCCTTACAAATAATGAATAAAATATTTCTATAAGACAATATTTATATATAGATAATCATTATAGGATGAAAATTAATTTTGTGGTAAGGGTTCATGGAGTACCACATTCCATTACATTTGATGAGGTTCAGAGTTTTACTTAGATGTTCTTGATATGACTTTTGTAATCACTAGATATTGATCCATGTATTAGTATGGAATATCATCATTATATAGATTTTCAGTTTGATAGAACTATTCAAACAATTTATTTTTTGATGCGATCCTTTTCAATTCATTTAAATGATATTATGGATCAACACCTTCATGTAGATTAGTTATTATATAAAAATTACTTTCACTATGGAATTTAGATTTCCCGTTATAGAGACCACAATGGATTAAAGTATAGAACTCATATATTCTAGTATGTGGTTGGAGAATGGAATTTATAGGTCTTTGATGTAGCTTACTAAATAACATATAATGGAATATACATTGAACATCACATAAAGTGAAATTATAATTTATAGAAATATTTTATAGACAATCTCCACATGATTTGGTATTTGATGTTTTTTTAGAATATTTTTCTTTGATTTTCTCCGTGGAAGAAGGTTATGATATTTTTTAAAATGTGAAATACTATCCATTTTTATAACATCCATTTTATTATTCATGATCATTACATGATGTTATGTTATGATGTAAAAAATCCACTAAATCTATCTCATGTTCCCAATTAATTTCATGTAAATCTCCTGAGCTAGAATATAGTAGATCCTTCACATATAATAAACCCATAGGCCATACCACTAACACATGATCTCTCTTATGAATAAAATCTAGTGGAAATTATGGATCACAGAAAGATATTTCGTGGAATCAAGACCACTCACCTGGCCAATTGTGTTTGTGAAACCAAAAAATTGAGGAAGGTGAGTATGAACTCAGGGATATGTTGATGCATAATTTTCTTCATATGTTTATTGTGGAGAGTCAAATTTAATGAGAAATAATAATTTTATGGGAGGTATAAGGAAACAAATTTGGATTTTATAAAATAGTAAAATGTGAATAATGTTTATTTCTTTTATAGTTTCAGTTATACATAACAAAAAATTCATTCAAACCCAAATATACTATTAAAATATTTGTATGTGTTAGTTATCTCCAATTCATTAAATTAGAGGGTATGAATTGGAAAACCTAAATTATGAAAACCATTAGTTAAAAATGTACTAATTTAATTTATTGGTAATGAATAAATTTCAAATAAAAAAATTGAAATCAAAAATGATATTTCTCTGAAAAATTATTATTTTTCCCACATTGAGTTTTTATCATAATAAAATTATGTAGTCATTTTTTACAAATTATTTTAATCAATTTGTATATATCCAATATTCTCTCAAATATATTCAATTGTATATTATTTTTTGGATATGGGATAAAAATTAATCCATTTTTATGCATAGAAATATAATTTTCTAAAAATAGGTTATCTTCACATTTTTTCTTTTTATAGTAAAATTCAAACCATTAACACAATAAAAAATAAAATGATAAAATGTATTATGTATTTGGAGTTAGGATGTCTAAATTTTGTAAATATTAACCTTTGACATGTTAGGCATTATGTATAGTAATATTTCTAAAATTTATCCACTTATTTAAGGGAAATTTGGGTAAATATAGGTTAAAAGTAAGTAAAAATTCAATAATTTTAATCATATTTTTATGGTAATAATATAAAAATACCCTTATCACCTTATACATTAATGGTAATTATTTAAGGAACACTTTTTGTAAAATATTTCCCCTCCTCCTTGGATTGATTCGAGGTGGAAATGCTACTAGGCCTTACATGATATCCGTAAAATGTAAAAGGCTAGAAACAAATGATAAGTGCTTCAATAAAATTCGGGGAGGATTTTCCTTCTTTATTACAATAACCCAACCAAGTTCACCATACCAAAATGATATTTAAATTAAGCATGATTTCAATGTATAGAACTCATTGTAATAAAAGAAGTTAACAATTCCGAACTACATTATAACCAATATCATAGTATCAAAGCAGAAGACATAACAAAAAATTCATTGACTCTAAAGATAGAACACCACAACACACAAAATTCTCCATAATGTAATATCACATTTCATCACAATTTATCATGAAACCCCACTAATGTACTGTGACACATTACCTTTAATTATGTCCCGATAAACAATATCTTCAAAACACCCATTTTCCGAAGAATTGGTGGGAAATGAAACTCACTAGGATTTCCCTAACTAACTTCCCAACTCATTCTACTTGGATTAAAAATGATATAAAATTTATTGAAAACAATTTTTATATAATAATATAAAACGTATTTATATAGGAATATAAAAATTTTTAATATCAAAATATTTTTTCTAAACAAATTTTTTTCCAAGGAATGAAACCAAAAACTATATTAAAACAATTTCTCATCTTTCAGTTGGTATAACCCATTCCAATATACATATACAAAGATGCATTCACTAGGGACATTTCAATAGTCATGATAAGTACATCATCAATCCACCATCTCATCAGAATGTTATCATGTATCATTGTCTCAATGGAACACACCCCTTCCATATGGTCTCATTAATGCAACATGAACACAAGCCAACCACTTATTCCAAAACCATGCCAATCGAATTGTGCACAACCATTTCAAACCAATTTCCCAAAACCATTTCAATACAAATAAATTTTTATTGAAAAAAATTCCACAAAAACATCTCCATGAATGAAAATAAATATCAAATTTCAAAATAATGATTTGAAAAAAAATCAACAAATCACATTGCCCAATAGTTTCACAATTATAAAAACCCATCACTATAAAATGTTTCTAAATAGTAAAAAATAAAAATTAAACAATAAATTTTTGGAAATTTAAATTATTTGTGTCTAAGAGTTCATTGTATGATAATTAGAGTCAAGAGTGAATCCACATACCTAAGAAACTAAGGATGAAATTAGGAATAACATTAAATTTTCAACAAACATCGGTTAAATATCAAAAACCCACATTATATATCATTTCCAGACATCAAAACGTCCAAATATCATTGTTATTGAAATAAAATATCATATATATATATCCAATAGATCAGATATAATAATCCAAGGGAGGGGATAAGTGTATGTCTATAAAAACCCATCATGAATAGTGAGTATCCAAGAAATACGGTCTTCAATGTAGAAAGAGTATTAAACATATCCATCTGGGATCAAAGGGGATGGACTCTACAGCCTTTGGAGGAATAGAAATCAATTTATAGGGAAAACAAGTAGATTGGGGAAAACGAATTAGATCTGACCATTAGAATATAAATTTTACATGTCCATGATTAGTCACATGGTTATTAAAACTATGAACTAACAATATAAAATCCTCTAACTCCAGAATAATGTTTTATAATAGCTGGCTATATGGTTTAGCCAAATCAGAAACCCTACAATTCACCTACCTATATCCTACTGCCTCACATCGGATTTTTTCATGAAGGTGTTCTAGGGTTTCTACAATCTTTTATCAAACTATGGACCAAAAAAATGCCCCAAAACATTTAAAAAGTAATTTTAACCCTCCTGAACATCACCAAAAAACTTTACATAGATTAAACATAATGAAATCATTACTTACTTGAAGTGGGTGGTTCAACATTTTCCCTGACATTGGTCTTTATGTCACATAAAAGTAGATAGAAAACATTGTATTGAACTAGTTCATCCATTTTCTGACCATTTATTTATCCCATTACCAAAATTTTTCTTGAATCCAACCATGTATCCAAAAATTCTACACTAGAACAATGCTTTTTCGATGAAATATTTCCCTTTCCTATCCAAAATATATACCGAAATATGAACCGATGTAGTAACCAGATCTAGTTCAACATGATCTAATCGAATCACATGGCCATAATTCGGTTGATAATTTTTCAATAGAGATTCACGAATCAATTTACGAAATTCTCAAAAAAGTGGTGGAAAATACAGCCGATATTCAACCTCACTATCCCGTTAATGTATCTCAAAAGGGTCAATGTATTAATGATATAACATTACCTAATTTCTAGAATGGTGATTCCTAAGACATGGATTGAATATAAAAAACAAAAAGATAACTTATCTAAAATACAAATAGTTATATATTATTATCCACATATGATATCTAATGATTTAATTTGATTCTATTCTCTACCTGATGAAATAATTCATTTTTGTTATCCATTGGACAGGGATAAGTCCAACTAATTATTTATCACTTGTTTCCTCCAAAAAATGTGGAAAACAATATGGTCACCCATACATTGCTTCACACAGATCCATATATTGTCTTGATACCTTTTGTTATTCGATAACTCTACTAACATTATGTACTCTTCCAATGAGGCACCACATTGTGTTACACAATCTCACAACATTTCATCATATCATTTTGTTATACATCTAAAATTTCTATCACTATGATGTTGATATGCTGTACTCATATTTAATGGGGTCACAAGTGCTTTTTGTAAGGATTTATAGAAACAAAACATAATCCTCCAATCTAATTATGATATTATCAAAACTATTATTCCATGCCTCTATAACACTTCACAAATATATAATTTAAAAAATTCATCCACCATATGAGATTCATGAATATGGATGAAAAGAGATAACCTTTTGAGATGATCCAATACCACCCATTTCCAAATTGTTTATGAACAATCCTTGAGAGACCTGTCATAGAATCCATGGTTATCTTCTCTATTTTCAAAAAATGAATTGATAAAAACTGCAACATACAAACAATTTGATGGTTCAATTCCATTACCTGGTGTCCATTTAAGTATCTAGAAACAATCTCATCCACCATTTTTTTCAATCTGACCCACAATATTGTGTTTTTAATGACTTATACATCTTTGGTATTCCATGATGGGAATCCCATCTCAAATTGTGGTAATCATGAAAACTTTGTTACTAAAAATTCATAGGTACAACCATTTTATTTAAAAATAATAATACTAAACTTCCACCCAACATCCATACCTCAATAATCACCCAACAATTATGTTGTGACCTTATAGAAGCACATTCTTAATTGAATGTTATTCGCTCTTAAACTGCCACAACCAAATCAGGTATGAACAAAACTGGAATGTATAACACAACATCCCCTTCGACTTCATAATCCTAGTGCATGTCGGCTATCACTAATATCAACTTCCACTGTTCTAAAGCCTCTTTTTCTAACTAAAAATATGAAATTATTGTTAATGAATCTACAACCAAATTTTCTTTACACAGTCTACACATAAAACCAATTTCAATCATTTTAAGATACAAATCCAACTTCTTTGTATCAGGATCAACACTCTTTTACAAAAAATTTGTTTCATTCTATTGTCATCAATAAACACTATAATGTTCTCACCAAAGGGGTAATGGTACCAAGGAATCAATGTATGGGCTACATTCGCTAACTCAAAATCATATGTTGGGTAGTTATTCTCATGATACTATAACCACGATGATCCATAATAAAAAACATGACCTCCCTACATGAAAACACATCCCATCTATGATGATTAAGAATCCCAACACACCACATACCATTATCCTAATATTGGAAATATCAAGATATGTAATCATGTAAGGTAACACTTTATCTATTTAATGGACATATTAAATTCATTATTCCATTGGAATGTAAATTTTTTCCACTTCAAAGTGATCATTGGTGAATTTATTCATCAAAAAATATGAACAGAACCTCAGTAATAACCATCAAGTCCAAGGAAACTACATATCTAAAAGAAATTATTTTTTTGATATTAAGAGATAATTGCATATATCATTTCCAGATCCATAAAAACAGATATTATATGGATTACATGGACAAGGATACATTCCTCTTGTATCCAAAAATAAAACATTGATAATTTTTAATACAACAAATTATCCCTCAAAATTCTTAAAACTATCAACAAATGTTGCGCATGCTAAACCCATATATTATAATAAACCTATATATCATCCTCAAAACCCACCACAAATGAATATATATCTCTCTCAAATACCTGATTCATCAATAACATAATGCTAATTGGAGTATTCAAAATACCAAACACCATAACAACATTTTTGTAATAGCTATATATACTCCTATAGCAATCATTGGAATATTCTATTTTTGAACCTTCATTTGGTGATATACTGATCGCAATTTAATTTTAGAGAGCCAATGAGATCCCTTCAATTTATTAAATATATCATAAATTCCTGGAAGTGGATAACAATTCATTATAGTAACATGGTTATATTTTATATAATACACACACAACTGGAGAGTTCCATCCACCCTTTGAGAAGGAAGACTAGTGCAGTCCACGAATATGTGCCAGGTCGAATGAAAACTTTTTTCTAGATACTCAAACTAGACTTCTTATTCAATTAATCCTATTGGTCCTATTCAATATGATGGACCTGATATATGAATAGTCCTCAAATGTAGATCAATTGTAAACTCCAACTCTATTTTGGGTGAAAACACGGAGAAATGTTCAGGAAAAATATAATGAACATAGTCAATAATCACTAGAAAATTGATATTATCAATCTCATTCACTGATTAAAAATTCAATAATGCCAACTAGTATAGGATTCATCCAAACATTGTGTCCAATAAGCCTATTACACCTATCGTTACATAAAATTATCCTTTCGTGTGATGATCGACACAATCATCAGTCATAATACTAACTCTTTAGATGTAAAAGCTTATGCAATCCTTTAACATTGTCTACCAATCCATACCCAAAATTATGTCAAATACATCTATCTCGTGCATAATGAAATTGCAAGCCAACACAACTCCATAAATAGTTATAGAACATGATATACTCTTCAAGGATTGAAATTATCTGTGACCAAGTGGAGTTTAATGTTTCAAAAATAGAAGGAATCTTGTCAACATGAAAACCCATTAAATTAATATCCTAATAGTAAATAATTTAATGGGATGAACCCATATCATAAAAAAATTTCATAAAGGTAAAATTCAAATGAATTGAACCTCTCAACATCTATGGTGCATATTTTTCATCCACAATAATTCTCTCAACACTGAATAACTTCTTATTCAGTTCACTTTGTTCATTATTTCCCCATTGAGATTTACCATGTGGATGTGTCATGATATTACTAGAGTCACAATGTCTAGCTTTGTTCTATTGATTAGAGGTACTTTGCATTCCCCATAACAAAGAGGTGTACGACATATGTGACACATGATATTTTTCCTGAACAACTGACCACAGAGCACCGGGATAATAGTTATTAAGATTCCCAATTTTTTTGTTATTTCGGCTTGCTAAAGGTGGTGTTGTACACTCTTGATTCTTGTGATCCAGACAACCACATTATAGACATCATTATTTTCCCTTAGTTCATGGTGGTCGATTCACCGATAATACCATTGATTCTAAGTAATCCCACTACCTTTGAACTAGGTTTCTCTCTTCATCTTGTTCCCAACATTAGAGTTCCCACCATTACTTTTTGGTATCAACATACTCCCCCAAAAATTTAATCCAATATGTCCCTTTCTACCACCATCTATCTGTTGACCATATCTATATAATCCAATATAAATAGCCTAAAATTTTAGTGTTAATCTCTTACCATATCCTTGATTCAAAATATTATATCTTTAAGGAAGTACTAGATATAAATTCATGTGAAAAGCAGAATAAATTCATAAATTTATCCATATACACAGTCATAGATATGTTCCCCTAATTCAAGTGAAAAAATTCATAAATTCTTGAAATCATGAATGTGTTAGGATATAATTACTTAATGAAAATTTATTCAAAATAATCCAATGAATTGACTTAGTCTTATTTATCCTAACTATAAAATCCCACCATTTTCATGCACGAATCTGTAGCATATACGTTTAGAAATTGAAATTAAACTCTTCTAGTGTGCTAAAGAAATTGATGATTCAATTCATCATATTTTTCCACATCTCATCATTATATGGTTGTAAATCACCCAAACTAATGTTTGATTCTCCAACTACATCTAAATGTAGTGATCCACTATCCATGGATAATCAATCATGTTCCCTTTGTCCATAGCCTTAATGTCTTGGACTCTACATTAAACCAGTGGTTAGATAAGTTGTATATCATGTTCAACCACATTCCTGACATCCAATTTTGGTTGGTTTAATATTATATTATTGGTATAATTTTCTATAAGAATAATGGATTCCATAATTCTCACTCTTTAGAAACTAAAGTCCAAATAAATTAAAATATACCAAATCCCAACTATAAAAAAAATGCTTTCCAAAAATCCACAATTTCTATTTTTAACCCAATTTTTAAAAGACTGACAATTTTTCAAAAATTAATCTATTTTAAAAATACCTATATCAATTCTTTTTCAAAATCTCTTAGTTATAATTTTTTAATAATTTATAAAAATAAATATTTTATTCCTACGGAGAAATAATAACAAGAATTGAAATATTTACTCATAGTGTGAAGTAATTTCTGTCAATTCATGTCATGTTCTTCTCGTTGACTAAACCCATGACAATGGGATTACAGCTCCCATAAATTTATCCAAAACAATTATGTACCCAAATCCCTAGTAACATGATGTTGAGCATAAAACGTATAGCCATGCCATTTTTTGTTTGACATTTCAAGTTACAATAGTCCTACAACTTTCTACCAACCCAACATAAAGACTAAAACAAAATGTATTTCAACTCCAATCCCTAAACCCAATGGAATTTTTTTTAAAATAACTTATGGAATATCTAGAACTAATACTATATTAATGAAAAGGAAAAAAATTGATATCATTTGTAACATCTCTCCCCTACTCATTAGCATGAGTTGATGTAGAAATATGACTATGCCTTAAGAGAGATCCTTAAAATCCTAGAAGCTAGAAATACATGTTATAAGATTCAATACAATTGAGAAAATATTTTCCTCATAAATTAAAAAAATCCAACCAAGTACACCATAACCAAATAATCACTAAAGGACAAATGATAATCATATATAAAAATCAATGTAATACAGAAATGTAATAATACCATATTATACTATAACCGATAATAGAGTACCAAAGAGAAAGGTAAAACAAAAAAATATCAAATAAACCATAGTCATCGCACCACATCTCCGAAAATGTTCCATGATCCAACTCCACAATCCATATAAAATTATCTTGATGGACCACTAATAAAATCTGATATATTCCCCTAATGTGTGTCCTAATAAATGATAATTTTATAAGCACCATGTTGCCAATGTATGGGGTGGGTAATAAAATGGAGTAGGATTTACCCAATTGAAATCTCTACACATTCCAATAATATATAACATGTTATTAAATTAATATTAAACAATTAATATAAAAACATTAAATCTGTTTATATAAAAATATAAAACAATTTATATATGACCAAAATTTTCATTACCAAAGAACTACCACGGAAATAATCAAGACACAAAATTTTAAAAACATCAGAACATCAATTTGGCATAAATCATTCCATTTCACATATCCAAATATTTATACCTAGGTTTTAGTTCAATACTCATGAGAAGATTCTTTTCAATGTTCCACATCATTACAAGGTAACCGTATACCAGTACCCCAATGGCACAAAACCCTTCCACAGGGTCAAGATAATAAATAATCCACACATGTTGATCACATAGGCCAAAACCATGACAGACCAATTTTCCTAGAAAATTTCAATCCATTTGTGAAAAAGAAATTCAATTAAAAAAATACTAAATTAAAAAAATTTATAAAAAAACTTTCCATGAATAAAACCAAGAAACCATTTTCAAAAGCATCATTTTAAAACCATTAAGCAAAGCACCCCAAACAAAAAATCAAAAATTCTCACAAAACATCACCAAAAAAAGTTTGTAACTAAATTTTAACAAAATTTTTACAATAAATAAAAATTAATTTAAAAGATATGAAACTATGATTTCTAGATCTAATGAGATAAGTATAATCTAAATCCACCTACCTCAAAAACTATAGAGAAAATGAAGAATTTCATGAATTTAACAACAAAATTGGGTTGAATCTTTAAAAACACACATTAGATATCATTCCCTAATATAAAAAAATTGTAATATTATCAGTAATGGAATAAAATATCATAGAAAAATCCCCAAAAGAATAGATATGTGAATCCAAGAGAGGTAATAATAGTATATCTAATAAAAAAATCATTAATGAGGACATACCAAGAAATTTGGCCTTCAACGTACCACGATTTGCAAACATATCACTCCCAGATATATTGTAAAGGTATATAAATCCTTTTTGTTGAATAAATACAAATTTGGGGTCCTAAGGGATAAAACATTAGAGGGTTATCGTATAAAACACGTTATAACCACTTTTTTAGCATCTCACTTCTAACAATGCAAATTTGGTAACATGATTAGGAAAACCAGACGCTAACCATGAAAATAAATCTATCTCTTTAAGTATAGATTCCCATATATAGAAGCACGGTTTGGAAAAACCATGGCCCAAAACATCTACCTACCAAGAGCTGATTTCCTCACTCTTCATGGTTTCATGAAGGTGTTTCATGGTTTCTTGTATTCGTTATCAAAAAATGAACCTCTATAAAAAACATATCAATAGATCCATTAACCGTCCATAAAATAAGTAAAACACTTTACATACTCAAATAGATTTAAAAAGTATTACTTAACTAAAACTGAGGGTTTTGCACATGTCCTCAGATGTGACTTATTTAATATTTTAAATAAAAAAATGTTACACAATCTCACTCAATTTGTTTTGAAACATATTATTTATCCACATGTGTATAAAATAAATACATGACTAAATTTAAATTCTTATTTTTATATAAATGCAATTATTTTTATGAATTAAATTTATTTATAATTTTTATAAGATATATAATTTCCTTAAATTATTATGCAATAATGATGCATTAATTTATAATTAATAGAAAAAAATGATATCGACAATATTAAAAATAATATATTTCTATGAGTATTCTAATTGAAAAAATTTTATTTATGAATATGAAATATTATTTTTTATGTAAATGGAATATATTCAAACTACATCCGTGTATTTATGTATTATATGAAAAATTAAATGAAAAGTGTCAAAATTTTCATTAATGATATTTTATGAAAATAATACATAATTAAATTGTTCAAAAGTAATATATATATTGGAAAATTAAAATATGTACTTTATATGATCTAAATGTTCGCCCCTTGTTCATTTATTGAAACAAATTTCACTTTATATGTAAAGTTATTACCCATTACAATGGAAACCTGTGATACTGATGTTAAGGTTATTTTAGGTTAACATAAGGGTTAAACTAAATGATATGGTTTAAAAAACCAATTGAACATATATAAATATATTATTTTTTAAAGCGAAATAGAATCTATATTATTGAAGCTTCTAATAGCTATATTTTTCAGTCATTTAGTCTACATATTGATTTTATTTATTTTAATATTTTAATAATATACAACATTTAATCTACCCTCACCTATAAAAGGAAACCTAAGAATTAACTTTTTCACATAAATTGTGTCCAATAGATTGAACAAACCCTATAAAATTATCTTCTCCATTATTGTGGTCACATTATTGTCCTTCATAGGAGATATAAATGAGTTGTTTCAAGTATGAGTTAATCACCATAACTAGTCACTATCATTTTAATTCTCATTTTACCTCCCTTAATTATGTTGTATTATTTATTTAAGAATAACTTAAATATCAATAATATATGGAATTTTTTTTGTTAAACAAAATTTATTGACCATATTTTCCATTAAATGAGAGGTGAATGTATCCATCTTGTGTATGTTATCCTTATCATCTCCACATGGTGATACAATTGGTTTTCCGTAACAATATTTTCCTGGAGGGTATTATTATTATTCTTGTGTAAATATATGATATTGATGACTTCATTATTATTCTATTAAGGTAATAGAATATCTAAATTCTTACATTTCTAACCATTGTAAAATTATAATGTCAATCGTGTGTACGTGTGGATTACCACCATGATTAATTGATTTTATTCCTTTAATATATCCATTTAAATGTATTATAATAAGGATGAATTTGGTTAATATATACGATTTTAATGAAATAACAATGTTTTTCTATATTTGAATTATTATTTACCCTAATTTTTTTCAATCCATTTATAAGTGAATACATTGTTCAGGCATACTTATGACTAACCATTTCCATGAATGACATTATTGATTTTACGAAATGAAAAATTTATGGATGAATATATGTTTGTATATAATTAAAAAAATATTATATTTATATCATTATTATAAATCTATAAATTATATAACATCTTATATTCTATACGGAAGAAGAGTACTGAACTAGAACATGCTAGAAAAAATAATTAGATATCACCTAGAAAATTGATATTAATAAAAAAACTATTAGTAAATGGGTGATAAGATGTCATAAATAAATCATGACTGTAATTGAAGATATAAATACAAATTTGGAGAATAAATATATATAATAAATCTATATTTATTATACATTTTTTTTATCATTTATGAATAAAGGAATGATTTTAGGTATGGATTTTATGTTTCAATCCCATTATAGTCAGGATTATTTGTTCTTGAATTTCCAAGGAGGATATTTAAATATAATTATCTGATGAATCCTATCAATTATCATATCCTATATTCATTTAATGATAATATTTTTATATTTAATTTTTATTACATTATTATTTTAAGATATAGATATGTATCTTTTATAGAAACAAGGCTTTACTTCCCTCTTTGTATGAAAATAATTTTTCTTTCATATCTATAATTTCACAAATTGTTTTCTATAATGTTATTGAAAATATCATGAGATTCCTTCTGAATATTTTTAACCAACAATTAATTTTTATGAAATGTTTTAAAAGTAATGTTCTATTTATTTTCCAAATAAGAGTGTTTTTTATTTTTTCTACAAAAGTGTGGATGAAATTTTTCCATTTAACCTATATAACATGAAAAAAATTACTCTAGTCATGAATTATTACTATATTGAACCTAAATTTACATGTTTCCATATTTCATTTCAATAGAAACTTTTCCATATTATTTTGTATGATTTTTTATTATAAATAATGGATTACACAATGGAAATGATATTTTTTCAGAAGAATTTTTTTATTTTTATTTATATTCCAAAATGATTAGATCATTTGTTGGTACATATGTTTTACAAGGGAATTATTACAGTGCTACCATCCTTATTATTTTATTAGATTGTTTATGAGAATGGGGATGAAATTTTTTGAAACCAACTTATTTTCCTTGGGTTATGCAATGTTTTTATTATAATATTTTTATGAAACAAATTTTATTATAAGGGGTTCTTATATGAAGATATAATGAACTTTCTAATATCTTATGGAACCCATATGTATGTATTTCACTATATGTGTGTGGGCCCATAATTTTATATTCTTAAAATTAATTGGGTAATATATTTTATCTGATGATATAATTTTGGAAAATATATGTATGAGCAAGATCCATTAGGGAAATAATCTAGTGTGTTTGATACATTACATGAACCAATATAATTTTCTTAATTTATTATAAGAAACAAGTCTTCAGACAGATCCACTACTGGATACATGTTATCAGGTTTAATATAGTATTTCATGAAGGTTTTGGGTGTTAAATGGACCATGTGAAATGGTTTATATACCAATGATGGTGCAATGCTTTTATAACATTATCTTATTATTTGTGATTGATTTATGAATAATATTACTCTTATGATTCCTAAATTTCGAAAGATAATTTTTTTATGACATAAATCATGTTTATAACCATCAATATATTAGGAACAATAATTTTATGTTATGTTTATGATCACGTACCCAAACATATTCTTTTATTTTATCATAAATTGATATCTATAATATTTACCCTTGTTGAGCATCTAAGACCAGTTCTTCTTATATTTATTTTCTAGGTTATAAAGAATGAAATATGTATGCAAAGTTTATTTAGACTACTAAATGGAATGAACATTATGGGAGATGTTGTGGACATTTAATTAAATAAGATTAATTTTTTTTCTTTTATCTAGTTAAATTAAACCATTAGGACCCTTAGGTGTTTCATTTTTTTTGGATATATTGAATATTGATCTAAAATAGTACAATATTTATGTATGAAATTTCGGAACAATAAAAATCCTAAAAATGATGTTTTGATATGTATGGTAGTTATTAATTTAGGGGTCATGAACATACAATTTGATTAATAGTTTTATGAAAAAGATTATATTTCACAAGTTTATAATAACTATTCATATACCACTACAAACCATAGAAGTAGATATATTTGTGAAAATTGAAAAAAAATCCATTATTGTAACAAAAGTATATTACAACCCCTATAAAAATATTTTATATTAATGCTAAGAAAATACTTCTAATAAACACTTTAGTATAATTCAATTCTTTTATGGGAATAAATATTTATACCTTTAATAGATCCAACATAAATTATACTGGTAAAGAAATCACCATCCCTATCAGAATTTTCCCAATGATTATATACAAGAAAAATTAAGAGGATGAAACATATTTTCATACATCATCTCTATCATGGATATTATTTATTTTTTAGTAATAATAACTAGTTCAATTTATTGATACTAATGAAAATATCAACCATGATAAATTAACCATTATAATGGAATTCACAAATGAATATCATTGTGTATTGCATTATCATTCATTTAGCTGAGTGGTTGAGTTCTCTATCAATAATATACCATAATATTTTCAAAATAAAATGATACTTCTATAATTTTTATTTTTTACTATTTTCATATGAAGAAGAAAATATACAGGTATTTCGGCAAATGGTTTATACATCAAAGTCCTTCACAATGGGGATTATATTTCCACCTTTTCATTATGATAGATGATGAAATGAACTTATATATTAATTATTATGAACATTAAATAGTCATGATATTTTAATGTTTCTTCTTCCATATAATTATTAAATTCCTAATAATCTATTTGGAGGATTGTAATTATCTATGATATAACTTTAGTCTAGATATTGTCATCTAAAGCATGATAAGGAGGATATCCCCATGTATTTTTACAAGGAATATGAACTATGAGTTAATACTGATTCCATTTGGAATTACTAATTCCAAACGTATCCATATAGACTTAGTAAATATATTAAGTTGGGATTACCTTGAAATATATTTATTTAGTATTTATAGTATATGTTTTTATCTAACCCAAAATCAAGTATACAAATGTTGAGTAATTAAATTTTGTAATGAATTACATGATAAAATAATGTGTATTAAATGAAAAAAAATCAGGTTTTGGATGGATAATGTAACATTCATGGGTAATGATATCACCAAAAATAGCGTATCTATGATTTTTTAAAGAAATAGTGGCATTTAATGGATGGCCCAGACAATTCTCTATGATAGAAATCTATATTATCCTTGGATTATCTAGGTACTATTGTGTATTATTGATATTGTTCACATTATCTTCATGTCCCCTATCCTTGAAAATTATAAAGGTTTTGTTGAATTTATATAATTAAGAATTTGAATAAAGAATTATAGTGATTAACAAATGATAATTACTACTCTTATTCCCACATTAACCACTGATGGGGAATGATAAGGGATATATAATGATGTGTCCCAAAGATGAATTATTGTGTACTCTTGTAGGTTGAAAAAGTGACAAATTATAAACCCCACTAACTATCAATCCATGAGAAGGACCAACCAATACATTATATAAAAATGGATGTAGTGATCTTTAGGAGAAGATTTAGTGACATTGCCTCTACTGGGAGAAAAATTAAATATATATAGTGATCATCAAATACTAAATTATATATTCCATAAAAGGATCCCAATATGAACAAATGATGATTTGTAGCGATGCTTGGGGATTTTGATTTTTCAATCAATTACCACCATGAAAAGGAAAACAATATAGTAGATGATAGGAGTAAAAATGATCATGCAGCTTTACACCTTATGATAATTTTAATGAATCCTATCTTATTGGAAATAAAGATAATGGACATGGTAATAACCAAACAATCCTAAATATACCTTTCTAAAATGAATGTCTGACCATATATTATTTAGAGGATCATAGTGTCTTAAAAGGATGACGAAGTGCTACAAAAAATGGTTGAAAATATTATAGAGTACAACATTTATAATGATAGAGTAATATGTTTTTGAACAAAAAAATGTTTCCCATAAAAACTATAATTGAAGAGGGATATTCTGGATGATGTGCATAGATCATCCTTTTCTATTCATCATGTAAGATAAATGATCTATAAACACATAGATAATAACAGGTGGTTTGAGAACATGAATTATGAGTTTATAGAATTGGCATCATGATTCTTGTTAATAAAATAATTCAATGATAAACGATATAATTATAATGGAATGATGAAACCATTTACCATACCAATATAAAAATGTGAAAAAAATAACCACATATTTCTTCAAATATATCCCTTCAACAACCAAATGAAATAATGAAATCTTGGTGTCATTCGATCACCTTACCAAGTAAAAATATTTTATTTATAATAAGGAATATTTATCTATTGATAACGATAGTCAATATATGAGTACCAAAAAAACTATAGAGGATATGATGATTTCATGTTCAATGGATTCCTAATGATTTTGGGATCAAAATCTCCCCCTATATGAGTTCTCATATAAAAACTGTTTCCAAATTTCCATTCAAATGGAACTTTATGAAGCTGTGAATGAGTAGAGGTATCAGAATCTAGCCTGTTGGGATTGTTATGCAGAGGGAAAGATGATTGTCCTTGTTATTATCCAATTTATGATAGACAACTTTCAAACCATTCACTTTCATATAAAATCTTCACTATGTCTAATAAAAATCTACAGAAAAAACCATTGATGAAACCTGGAGTTTGATGTTTGAGACGATGTATTCCTTTATATAAAAAATGGAATAAATTGCTGACTTTTGTGAATAAATGATATATATAATCCTGAGATTTTACTATATGAATATATTATTGAATATCACTTTCAATACATAACACAAATCCTAGATGAAATTATAACACACTAAGACTATATGATATATTAATTGTTAAATAAATTAAATATCCTAAATGTCTTGTATTACATGAAACAACGAAGTTAGATTTTATTATACACGATATTGAGTTTATGATTCATTATAAGGAAAAAATATATTAGTTTTAATTACACACAACACATATTTTATGTTCTGTTACACAAAAGAAAATGTTTTTACTAAATTAAGGATATTATGAACAATATTATTTAATAAGAATGTTATATCCTAGCCATAGGAATGGTGGTCAGGAATAGAAATTAGTAACTTTGGAAATTATTGAGTTTTTATATATTTATTAAATATATAATGATTATAAATAAATTTATAATCATTTAAAAGAAAAAGATAGATTTTCTAATAAATAGTATTTTTTTAAGAAGGTTTGTTCTCTTTTTGGGAAAATAATTTAAAATATAATCTTATAAAAGGTATAAAAATATTTACAAAATAACATAAATTTTTACATTGGATTAATACATTATCTGAGGTTGATTTTCTTTTATTTTACATAGAATATTCATTTTTTATGAATAGTGATAATTACTAATTTATAATTGAAAAGTGCCTTCTCATTTTAATAATTTAGAATGATAATTTATAATTTGAACATTTTAAACGTAAATTTAGTAATAGTTTATATTAATAAATACATTTTATGATATTTGAAAAATTTATATATTTAATTATGATATAAAATAATTATAATCATTTGAACATTTTCACATTAAATTCATGTAATCTCTTCGTGTCAATGAAATTAATTTTCCATTTAAATTTTATACTTATGTTAATGATATATGAAATAAATGAATTCCATATTTAGATAAATAATAAATAAAATTTTATAAAATGAAAAAATTAATTCTTTACCATAATGATCAGTGATAATGGGTAAAAATTAAGTATTTATAGTAAGATTAAATCTAGGGTTTTGTTCATTATATGAGTTTTTATTAAAATTAAATTTATTCACACATAGTATTTTTTTTAATAATCGTGTTTTCACACATGGAATGAGGATTTTCTCGTAATGATCTTCTTTCTTCGTAATGGCAATTAGGGATTTTCTTCCCCTTCACCCTTGCAATCGATGGCGGACTTCCTAACTCATGGTCTCTTTGATTTTCATCAGCATACAGATCCAGTGCTCGTGAATCAAAAATTCTTGGATTCTCTCCATCACAAGGTCAGTTCTCAAAAGCCCGATTTGAATCTGGAAGTGGACCATGATCGAGGATCCCAGGGGAACTCGATCAAAATTCAGGACCATCAAGAACCCTCGGGCTGGGGGAAGAATGGTTTATCATTTGTGGAATCCCTCTCAGGTTCTAGACAGCCTTCCAAGGATGATTCGCATAAACCATCAAACATAACGAGATTGGAAAATGGAGGCTTCTCTGTCAAAGTAGATCCGGAGGCTCTCCAACAGAGGATTGACCTATGTAAGTTCTCTATATTAGGTTGAATGATCTATTCGAAAGGTGATAGACCCTGGCTGTATGTTGAACAAATGAACTGAATCTCATATTGCTGGTGAAATAGGGAATGGAGATTAATCCCCATCGGGAGGGGTTTCTTTCATATCATCTTGCAATCTGGGGAGGTCCTGAACTCGGCATGGAGCATTGGAAACTTGAAGCTGAAGCTTGGAATTCTAAGGCTATCCGAATGGGGTGTAAACTTCAACCCCTTCAATCTCAAGCAATCCAATGCCCAGATTTGGATAAGTTTGCATGGTATAAATTGGGTGTATTGGCACCCAAGGAACATGAATGACATCGCATCTAGTATTGGCACTCCTATATGAATGGATCAAAGGAAAATGGATGGAGATCTTGGTTTTTTCGCTCGCATGTAGTTAAATATAAACCTGGAACTGAAACGGAATCACAGTATAGCCTTCACTGCTAAATGTAACATATCGGAAGTGATAGTGGAGTATGAAAATGTCCCTCATTTCTGTGAGGTATGCAAGATGGTGGGGGCACTCGGTGTCCAACTACAGAATCCAATAGAAGAAGGGAACTGCTCCAAAAGAACCAGAATGGAATGTGACCATCAAAAGAAAGAAGTATAAAAATATCCCTCCGGAGAAGAATGGCAGCTTCGGGCAGGTTGATCCTATGCAGGGTTCCCAAAAAACTCAGACAGTACTTCGTCCTACCATTTAGAAACAAAGTCAGACCTCTATCCCAGAAAAGCTTAATCCTGGTTCCAGTAAGAAATAGACTTGGGCCGAGATAGTAGAGGAAGATGAATCTCAAGAGTCTGAGGAAGCATTGATTAACTCTCTTCCTGAGAATTACTCTAAGATACTTCAAGACCTTGATTCTGAAATCTCAAAGGATATTTACAACCTGGTTTTACTCTGCCAGCAAGAATTGGAGGAGGAATCCATCTTCCTTGAACAGTATAGTGACATTTTGAATCTGGTATGCTTCTCAAGGGAGTGATTTAATGATACTAAGGCACAAATGGAACCCTCTAAGATGAAAGACACTACCAAGGCTTATGTGGAAGCTTCTCAAATCAGTCCTGGGGAAAATATGAATGGGCAGAATACTGGGCATGCTGGATAACAAAATCATGGATCTGAAAACCTAAAAAAATAGGCTCTGCTGATACAGAGGACATTCCTATGGATGCAGATGAACAAAACAGAAATGGAAAGACTAATAATTTACCAACTTCTATGGAGAATAGGGAAACCAGGCCAGAAATGGGGAATAAAACCAAGGAGGAAAGCATTATCAATAGAAAGATGGATGTCTCTGACCTGCTTGATGGCTCCACAGCTCCCAAGAAAAAGGCTGGTAGACCTCCAAATAAACCAGCGGGAAAAAATATGAGGGGCTTCATCCCCGGAACCAATTCCAAATGAAAATTCTGTTTTGGAATTGTCAGGGCATTGCTAATCTAGAAACCACCAGATCCATCCAGATGATCTTCCAAAGGCATAAACCTACTCTTATAGGCTGCTTCGAGCCAAAAAAATCTTCCTTCCCAATCATGCTAACATTCAGAAGTTGGGATTTACTTTAATTGAAACCAATAGGTGCTCAACAAATGTCAAAAGGATATGGGTTTTGCCTCACTCCTCTCTGGCCATCACCTCCATGGCTATCTCTAGTGACCAGCAGGTCACCTGTTCCTTCAACTACCTTGGTTCTGACTTTTCTTGTACTTTCATTTATGCCAATAACAGGTACCAGGATCACAGGAACCTTTGTCTTGAATTGGGATCCTTGAACTCCAGCATCTCAAGCTCTTTGATCATTCTGGGAGACATTAATGCAATTTTAAACCCGGATGAGAAAATGGGTGCTCTTAACAACTCCATTTCTTCAAGAGTATTTTTTTCCTGCATAGACCAAAATGACCTGGTTGAGATCAATTTAGTTGGCTCCAGATACACCTGGTATAGAAGGCATCTCAACACCTTTGTTTCTAGAAAAATTGACAAGGCCTTCATCAATGCAGCTTCTTTGGAAACATGGGGATCTATCTCATGGTCGACCCTTGCCAGAATCAACTCTGATCATCATCCAATACTTGTGTATCTTTCTGAAAAGGAACCTAAGCACCCATATCCCTTTATATTCAACAATTCTTGGGAGACTCATCTGGAATGTAGGGTCATTGTGAAGAGCACCTGGAATACTGTTAAATGCAGGGATGATGCCTTTGCTTGTATCCCCAAGCTAAAAGTCCTAAAGAGAAATATGAAACATTGGAGTAAGGATAGGTTCTGTACCCTTGATTCTGATATCTCTTCCCTTGCTGACTCTTTGATTTTTGTTCAAGAGATCAACACTTCCAGTGATTTTTCCAATGGGTGCTTGGATGAAGCTGAGATAACCAATAATCTTAACAAACTTCTCAATTTAAGGGACGCTTTTCAAAGAGACTCCTTCAAGATTAAATGGATAAATAATGGAGATAGGAACTCGAAATTCTTCAATACCCTCTAGAAAATTTGAATGATTTCTAAACCTCTTTCCTTGATCAAAAATGGGGATACCCTCGTTGATAACAGAAAAGACCTTGTGGATCACATTATCCCTTACTACAAGAATATCTTCAATGGATCAAATACCACCATTCCCCCTTTGGATGGTGTGATTCCAAGACTTGTGAATCATGAGGATAACTCCATTATCACTTCTATTCCTCTTGAGACAGAAATCAAGGAGGCTGATTTTAGTCTCAAACTTGAGAGCTCTCTGGGCCTGGATGGTTTTGGAAACTTCTTCTTTCAACACTTTTGGGATATTATCTATGTCGATGTTTTCAGGATAGTTACTCATTTTTTCAAAGGAGGGTCACTCCCTCTGGGTCTGAATGCTTATTTTCTTTCCCTCATTCCGAATGTGGAGAATGCGAATGAAATTCACTTATTCAGGCATGTGGATTTGGTAAACATTGTTTACAAGATTATCTAAAAAATCCTTTCTAGCAGGCTTTCTTGCATTGCGTGCAAGATTGTGTCTGCAAATCAGTTTGGCTTCATCATAGGGAGATCAATCCAGGATTGGCTTATTACTGGCTCATAGTGTGTGAACCTTCTTAAAAGACCTATCAGAGGTGGAAACATTTCTATCACATTAGACATCGGGAAGGCCTTTGACACAATGGATTGGGGATTTATATGTAATATTCTAGCTATGTATGGGTTTGATGATGCCTTTATCAAATGGGTTAAGTCTATCTTGTTCTCGGATCACATTTATATCCTTATTAATGGAGCTCCTGAAGGTTTCATTGATTTCTCAATGGGTGTTAGGCAGGGTGAGCCTCTATGATCAATCATTTTCTCTATTGCAGAGGATTATCTCAGTAGATTCCTATGTCTCATGGTTGGCAATGGGAAGATGAAGACCATACATGCTGGAAGAGGGTTGGTTGCTCTATCTCATCTTGTTTATGCTGATGACATCATTCTATTCACTTCAGGTGATAAGGCAAATATTAGGAATATCAAGAGATCCCTTTTGAACTATGAGATGGTTTCAGGTCAGGAAATTAGTTGGAGCAAGTCCTTTGTTTACTTTGGAAGAAACTTCTCCTATACCAGGAAGAATGATGTTTTCAGAGAGTTAGACATTCGTGAAGGAGCTCTTCCATTAATTTATTTGGGGGTTCCAATGTTTTGGGGAAGACCAAAAGCATGATATTTCTCTAGCATTGTTGGCATGATCTGTATGAAACTCTCCTCCTTTAAGGGGAAATCTCTCTCCATGGCCGGAAGAGTTTGTCTTGTGAAGTTTGTCATCATCTCAAAATTTCTCTAATCTACCATGGTCTACAAATGGCCTCTTTCTTAGCTTAAGAACATCAAAACCTCCATCAGAAACATCATTTAGAGTGGAAGCATCTCTGAAAAAAGGCTTGAACCAATTCCTTGGAGCTCAGTCTGCAAGCCTTATGATGATGGGGGTCTGAGAATAAAAAACCTGACATGCTTCAATGACTATCTTCAAGCTGGTTTTATCTGGAAGATTTTAAACACTCAATTGGAGGCCTTACCCATCCTCAGGGCTAGATTCATTCACAAGTTAAAATATTTCAAGACCAACTATCTTAATTCATCGGTATCGCCTTCTTTTAGGAACATTTTTTCTAGAATTAATGCTGACTCCCGGAGGCTTGTTTCAAAGGACTCCTCTCTTCCTTTCTGGAAATGCAACTGGACTGGAAGACACCTGGAAGATTTGGTCATTGATAATAACTCTAATCTGTATTTGGACCTGTCAATCAGGGAGAAATTGAGTTGCATGGAAGGTATGTCGAACCACATTACTTCCATTGTTGGGCAGTATTTCTTCTCCTCCAAGGGAGATTTCTGGGCTTGGGAGTCAGACCCAAATGGAATACTTTCCTCAAAGGACTTATACAAACATAGTTTTGGTAATGACTCGAGTTCTCATTGGATGGGTAAGCTGAATAATGGCTTTCTGAAACCCTCGCGTGCCACTTTTTCTTGGAGGTTAGCACACATGAAGCTTCCCCTTGACGGTTTTCATCAAAGGTGTGGTATATCTCTTTATTCCAGGTGTCCTTTATTTCATACACAGAGAGAGGACTTAGACCACCTCTTTCTCAGCTGTGTGGTTTCCGCCACAATGTGGAAGTTAGTTTCCAGTATATTTGAAGTTTCACTATCGCGGGGATGTTCAATTGTGGACTTCATGAGAACATGGCCTTCGATCAAGCTCTCTCCGCAACTCAGGTACCTATTTTTAACTACTGTGGAATAATTACATAGTATTTTATGGCTGTCCAGAAGGCAATCCATGAGAAGCATTAGTTCAGCAGTGGTGCTGCGATTTCTGGGCTTCTCACTACTGCTCGTGAGGCAGTTCTTCCAAGAACCCGTTTTTGTGACAATTCATGCCATGATCATTCTGTTCTGAAGAGACTGGGAGTCCAAGGAAACTTTCCTTCTCCTCATGGCATGATTGAAGTTCTTTGGAAACATCCCTTCTATGGCTGGATTAAGATCAACACTGATGGAGCCTCATGTGTTAATCCAGTTAACTCTGGTTTTGGGCCGGTTTTCCGAGATTATATTGGGTGTGTTGTTGGCTGTCTTTATGGATCTTGTGGGTTTACCACTGCTCTTGAAGAAGAGATGCGCGGTGTCATTGAAGCGGTTGATCAGGCTAGTACAAGGGGCTGGGATAAGATGTGGGTTGAATGTGACTCCACTCAAGTGGTGATGGATATTAGGACAGGTGATCTCCATCTCTCTTGGAAGCTGACCACTAAATGGTCAAGATGCTTGGATCTTCTCTAATCAAAGTAGCACATTGTTATACATGTTTATAGAGACGCAAATGTAGTGGCTGATGTTCTTGCGAACAAGGGTGTGAATGGATCTGATTTTCATTGGGATGGTCAATTTTCAAGTGATCTCCTTTCCATTATGTGGAAGGATCAATGTAAAGAATCTACTTTTAGACTGGTGTAAGTGTTTTGTTTTTTATCAATAAACGGATCTTACTTTTCTGGGCAGGATCTCATTCTATTATAAAAAAACATGGAATAAGTTTGTTTAATTTAATAAATTCAATTTAAATTCTAACCTTAATGTATAAACTACCTAGGTAAATAAAAAGTTACGTGTTTCATTTGTAAAAAGACTCAAAGTGTAAAATTGAGTAAAATTAAGTACTAAAAATGGAATGTTAAAAAATGTGTTTATATTATGTGGTGGGGGTTTTTTTATCAAAACAATATTTCCTCAAATATATTATTAATATATTTTTTGGGCACAGTAGGTATGTTTGACAACCCATTAGTGAATACTTGTATATATTTATAAAAATGACACTCCTCAGCTATAAAAGGGCACTCAATCCACTGACTTCTTTACACCACTCGATATATTTTTCTAGACCAAATCCTTTGATAATCACATTATTAATTTACTATAATCATATAAGAATATTTTTTTGGTTATAAATCTTACTTGGATGGATTTAGGGAAAACCTTATTAGCATACCTGAAGAAGAGGTAACATTCGTCAATGAGCATTTTTTTCTTCATTAAACTCCTTGAATTATATCTAATCCATTATGATATAATATATATGTATAGTATATTTTAATATGTTGGTATGTTTTTATAATAATTTAATGACCCATAAAAAAATATGATTCTATTATGTGGGATAAGAAATCATTATTAATGTGTTCAGCATACTACCTCCTCGTGAACTGATGTCATTGAATTTTCCATTACAACCTATATTGATTGGGTTTGACGATGGATATAAAGTATATATATAATATATGTAACATATTTTTACCTATGGATTAATTATATATAATATATCCTTTTAAATTAAATTCCATATGAAATACAATAATATCGCTCGAACGTTAGTTGGTTTACCACCTTGCGAAGCGATGTGATTTGTTTGTTACTAACACTTTATGTGGATGGTGAAAAGAGTATTTTTAATGATTATATTTTATGTAAATTAAGAAATTATGAAATTAATAACATATTTTTCATTATAGAAATTAAAATATTAAATTTCATTAATTATAGTTCAACTGAATAAAATATGATAATGTTATCTCTGTATGTGTGGAAAAACACCTTCATGAAACAATGTGAGTATAATTTATTCATCACACAACATGTATAATGTATATATGTTTATTTAATGAAAAAAATAATTTATTTTTGGTATTATTATGATTCTAGAATGATAAAATATTTTATACCTCCTTTCCATAATGATCATGGAAAAATGAAAAAATACTACCCATGTGCATGTGAGATCTACCATCTCCGTGATCATAAGTTAAATCATTTCTCAAAACCATATTTCATTACAGGTATTAAAAGTATTTTTTTATAAATATATTCATTATTTCATGATTATTATTTTGGATCATATATAACTATATAACATGTGCACGGAATGAATCATTCAGGATGAAACATGCATGAAAACCCATGGTAATTAACACCAGAAACAATAGAAATAATGACATATTAAAAAAAAATTGTGATAAGATTTTAAAAAGGGAATATATATGATATTAAAAATATTCATATGGATCTAGTTATAGTTAATAACTTCTTTAAAACAATTATATAATATTTTAAATAATAATCAACCTACTTGAATCATAACGTATGTTATTTCTTCTCAATTTGATTTCATTTAGTCGTAATTTACTGTTTCTCCCGGGGTTTTTTATATGGTGTACATATTTCCCATATGGAATGAAAAATCATGAATAATTATTTATCCATTTTTTAATATTCAAAATCAATTATTTCATTTAATGTTATTTGTCTTAAAAATTAAAAAGTGTTAAAAAAATACATAACTAATTTTTTTTTCATTGGGTTATATTACTTCTTTGTTTATGTTTTTATTCTAAATTACATTAATGATAAATTTTATTATCATAAATTTTAATTAAAATTAATTTATCTTTATTTATATATGGTACACAAAATAGATTCATTGACTAATCCTCACTTCAATGTTTTGATCGTTGTAAGAATTTATTGCATAGTCTCGTTCAAATCAAGATTTTTTATACATGAATTTTGTTAAAATAAAATAATATACCATTTAATAAAAAAAATTAATTTTATTATCAATTGGTTATAAATGGTATTTTAAGGTAATATTTATATTTTTTATTCATTTCTACTTAATATAAATTTTCAATTGTATTTAATAAAAGTAGGCATCATTTCTCAGTTTGGTCGGAAATCAATTTCTATTTAAAAAAATGAGATCTATAAACATTTTTAATTTTTTTAAATAAATTTGATTTTTTTCATGTAATTTTTATTGATTTTTTTTATTTTTTGAAATATTTCAAAAATGATCTCTTTGTATTTTAAAAAAACATGTTTTCATTTTAGTGAAACGTGAATGGAATTATCAATTCCTTTTTTGAATAATTCACTTTTATAAATTTTAACCCTAAAATGTAATGTTATTTTCACTTTTATGACATGTCCGTTATTACCAAACATCTTGAACATCATCTCTTTGAAGAATAAATTTCATTCTTATAAGTTTATTTTTACAAAGAAATTAATTTTATTAATATTATATAAATTCCTTATTTTAAAAAGTGATTTTTAATGAAAAGAATTTTCAAAATGATTTATGTTTGAAAACATGAATATAAAAATGAAAATTATATTTTCATTAAGATTATTTAATTATATTTTTAATTGTATTTCTATTCATATTTGAAAAAAGCCTTTATTTTGTATATACGTTTCTCGATATATGTTGTATTGATTCCATCCGGATTCCTTATCTGGATAGTTTTTGAACTATTTTACCTAGGAAAGTGTTGACATTAACATTCTTGATTCATTTATATAGTCATTAAAATCCCCCTATAATATTAATTTATCTATTATCATTAGAATTATTTTTCTAAATATCCATATTAATTTATCTTTATATGTTTATTTCTTATATTGTAAACCATTTTTTACCTAAAATATTTTTTTCTGAATGTTATTTGATTTTATGGGGAAATATTTATGAATCTGTGTCCATTACACTATAAATATATTTGATGATACAATATATTTTTCATGAAATAAATCAATAATTCAATTTATAAAGAATTCTAGGGACATAGAAAACATGCATTGGGGACTATTTATAGAAACTCTTTAAGCATGAGTAGGGACATTAGACAAAATACATTGGACACAAACCTATTGGGTTTGTAACCAGTATGATTTAAACATTACGGATGATAAATTTTGATACTAACTGTCTTATAAAAGGTCTTGAAACAAATGAGTTTGAAAATTTGGATCATTTTTTCCCATTATAGTTTCAGTTTTCATTAGGATAGATCATCACTATAATGATTCCATGTTCCTATGAAACATGAATTCTAATAAATAAGTCTTTCATTCATTCAAAATTCAATAATTATTTACAATGATATCTTCTCATTGAAATTATATATGGATGCATTTCATTCTCTATTTATTGATTATATTTCTTTTGTTTTAATTTATTAACCATTTATATTATTTATTCCATATCATTAATTAATATTAAATTTATTTAAATGTTAGGTGTGTTCAATTATATACCTTTCAATATTGACTATGCATTATCGATTCATGACATCTTCTATTGTACTTATCCATTAAAAAGAATTTGATATATTCCTTACTTTATTTCCTTGTTAAGAAATCCATGATGTTTATTATAAATGATATGAAATAATTATCTATATGAAAAAATTATATTCTCCAAAAAATCATCAGTAATTTTCGTTCTAACTTTAATGATTGGATCATGTATGTATCTATTTTCCCAATAATACTAAAATATTAATTCCTTCATGATGCTATTCCTTTTATCTTATTAGATTGTATCAATGAAGTCATTGAATCTAGTCTACAGGGGTTGGATTCACTACAATAGGTATCAGATGAAGTTATATAGAATCATTGGGAACCATATTTAAGAAAACATAGAATATGAAACATATTTATATGATAATCATTGAAAATAAATATTCACAACTTCCTAATTTTTTGATTAGGTAGATATTATTTGGTTTTCCTAGAAATACATCATTTTCTCAATAACACAGGAAGAGGATATTCTTGAATTGTTGTACCGAGGGGAAATTACTCCAAAAAGGTTGTATGGGATTCGACCCGATCATTACATACTACTTGACAATGAGCCTTACATTATATCTGGGATGAAACACACAAGGGATATTCATTGAATAATTAAAATTTTCATTACAATCAATTTTTTAAGATTTAAATAGACCATTATAATGAATTAAATAGGTTAATAATTTATCCTAGCAATATCACATGTTAAATTAAAATAGGTAAAGTATTTGTGTATTAGGATACAATAATTAAACTATTGATGTATTGTTACAAAATGTTTTTTTAAAAGCATGATACATCTATAAATTTTGGAAAATATTAAAAGAACATGTGTCTTCATTATCAAATGATTTATGAATACCATCATAGGTTTTTGAAATTAAGGTTGATCATATGTTTGATGTCTTAAACACATCTTTTTTATCTTTAATGTCATTATATTCTTCGATGATTAATGATATTTTTGGAAAAATTTAATGTAATAATATTTTTTAGTTGAAATGTTGTTTAATAAATAATGCCGTTTCAATTTATATATAAAAGTAAAATGTTTCTCATAACCATTAGGGTTATTATATTTCTTAGTGAAAATATACAAATAGTCAAATAAGATTATTATACATTGTGAATAAATATTTATATTGATAACCCTATTTAAAATGTTATTTGATGATTATATTTATGTTAAGGATATCCATATTAATTTTTTTTGGAGAATTATAAAAATTATTTTAATATATCATATAAAAATGACAACTAATGAAATGATACAACTCATCATATGTGGTAAGACCATAGGTCTTGGAACCACTGATTACTAGACGATACATTTTTACAACCATCCATTGGTATATGTGATTTCTGGGTTAATTTTTCATTATTTTTAATTAAATGGTTTAAAACTAAATATTAATGTTGATCGGTGGGTTTTCATTTTAGGTTTACAAAATAATTTATTTTATTATATATTTTTTTATCATAATATTTTTTTGGATGTAATTTAAATATATATGGAATACTATGTCACTATTTTATCGGTCTAACGATCTATTTAAGGTAATCATTAGTTATTCATGCAATAAAATTTAATTCTTTGTGTGTTTTTGGAGATTGTGAGGAATTGTATATTTATTGAAGTAAACTAGAAGGATGTAATTTCTCTTATAAAATAAAAACGTATCAACTATGTATATTTCATTATATTCTCACATAGTAAAAGAATTCCACTTCTCTAGGAAAAATATCCTGAAACAAAAATATTATCTTGTTACATTTATCGGTTGAATCAAATGGTATTTTAAATCATCGTAGATTTATGAATTTGTGGCCCATATCATTCCAGTGGTCCTATATAGTATTCTACCCAATGTCCTAAATAACTTTCAATAATTATTTATGCTTCTCCTCCATGTCCTTTTCTTCACATTAAACTAATGTTCTCATCTATAAAAATCATGTCAAGTATTATTTTAGAAATTTGTAGTACAACAATTTCTCTATAATCATGATTATGTTTCATCAAAACTTCTCCATGTGTGGGATTTAAGAAAATATATTTTCACTTGTGAAACCTATGATTTCTATGATCATGTTTAAATATGATGGAAACAAATTATTTAACATGCATATAATGTAACACCCAAATATTTTAAATTATGAAAACTATAATCTATCGTGTGTATGAAATTGAACACCACAGTTCGATGAAACTATAATACCTTGAGTCTTTGTAATATATTTAGTTTTAAAAAAAATTCAATATCTTCAATTTCAAAAATTACACACAATGTGAATTTTATCTTGGGTTACATGGAATTGTGTGTTTATCTTGGGTTACAGTAAGAATTTAGTTTATCATACATTACCTATAACACCCAGTTTAGCTTGCATTACAAGTGAGATCTAGTTTTAACGAATAACAATATACTATTAAAATTATTATTTTATATGATAGTTATCACATACCTGTTTGAATGATGGGTATTAATTTAATTATATAAAATAGGAAAATATAGTGTTTACACATTTTTATTATGTAACATTTTATTATAAAAAAAACTAAACAAATTTAATGTAAAATGAAACATTAAATAAGAAACTATATTTTAATATGAAATATGGTTTGGTCGTAATTTGTGGGAATACTTTAAAATTAGATCTATAATTTTTAGAAAATTTATTTCAAATAATAAACATAATTTATTAAATAGAAATAAATAAATTATGATTGGATTAATACATTTTAATTTTACGAGAAGTCCCATTTTTTATGAATAAAGAGAAATAATGATTTTTAATTAAAAACAATGTTTTTATCTAAATAATTTTTAATGATAAATAATATATTTTTTAAAGTAAACTTATTTTAATTTTATATAAATTAATCCATTTTATGTTATTATAATTCTTTGTTTCCAGAATGTAGATATAAAAAATAGTAAAATGTTGATCATTTTCACATTAGAATCATGCTTTATCGTGTCTACTGGATTAATTTTATATTTGTTTTCTACAATTCTATGAATGTAATTTGGAAAAATAGATTCAGTGATTGGTGTAAAATAATTATAATATTAAAGAATGTGAAATAAAATTTTAACAATATTTATTTGTGAAAACAGTTAAAAATCAATTATTGTGATTAAGGATAAAATGAGGTTCTGCACATTACATGTGTGTGTAGTAAATTTATATATAAACATAAATATGTTTTTTATTTAACAAATTAGGCTAAATATTTAATATTAGTAGGTTTAAATTATTTAATAAATATCATTTCAATTTTATTCTTCATGGATAAATTACCTAGGTAAATAAAAATGTACAAGTTGTTGGGAAAAAAACTAAAAGGGTAAAATTGAGTAAACATATTGAAATGGCTATGAAATGATAAAAAAATGTGATCCTATATTTTTTAGATTCTTGTATAAATAATATGATCCCTAAAATCCATTAATAATCTATTTATTTGGAATAATATGTAATGGAAGCCTACAAATACTGAATAGATTTTTGTATTTACAAAAATGCCACTCTTTCTCAAATACAAAAGGGAACTCACTACCCTCAATTTTTCACATATCTAAAGAAAATTTTTATTACCAAAATAATAGAAATGAAATTAAAAATCCCCTAAAAATCATTCAAACCTTATTTTAGGATTAAATTCATCCTTTTATAGATTTAGTGAAAACTAAAGGATGTTACTTATAAAATATGTAACATTCTAAACATGCATTTTTATTTTAAGTCTTCATCCACATCTATAAATGATATTTTAATATGGTTATTTAATAAAACATTATCTCATATATATTGGTATATTTTTATGATTATTTAATGAAATAAGAAAATGTAAACTATAATAAAATGGTTTATGAAGTCCTTGTTCATGTCTACTATAGATTACCGCCTCGCGAACCAATTCCATTTGTTTTTCATTACCACCTCTCACGGTTCTGTATAATGATGGATATAAAGTATATATATGATATTGACCAAATAATTCTAATTCTAATTTCATTATATCATATATATAATTTTACATTCCATCTAACATGATACATGAAAATGTCTCTCATGTGCGTGGAAGACCAACGCCACGGGATGTAATAGGATTTTTCTGTAACGAATTCTTCACATGGAAGGTGGTAAGGGTAAAAAATGATTATATGTTATATAAAATTATAAATATGACATTAATTACATATTTATAATTTTATAAATATTAATATATATAAATTTCTAATATACATATTCATTGAGTGAATGATGATAACATTGATTGTGTATGTGTGCACTACTGCATTCATGAAACAATGAGACTCTCATTTAACCACCACTCCATATAGATAGTGTATATATAAATATTTAAATAAAGGTATGGATTTTATTCTCTTATTATATATATAAGGATAATATATTACATACCTAATTTCCAAAATTATCATTCAAAAATGAAAACCTTACTCCAACTTTCATATGAAATGTCATCTCCATGATAAGAGCATAAATAATTTCAAAAATCCCTATTTCATTATTTTTATCAAAAATAATAATTGGTTTCAAAATATGATAATTATTTCTTAATTAATATTTTTTATATTATGTTACTATATAATATGCAGAAGAAATGGTTTTTTCATCCCAAAACACACAAGTGAATCTATGTAAATTAACACTCAAAACAATGTAAATAATGAATGATTATTAACGAATGAGATAGAAGATGTTACAAAAAGGATCATTTGTGATTTTATAAATATTAATATGTTTTTGGTGTATGTAATTGAATGTTGTAAATTCCTTATACAAGATTTTAAATCAGGTTCAACCAAAATGAAATGTAATTTAATTGATTTTTTTATCAATTTCATGTCATTAAGTCATATTGTAATGTTTTGCATGTATATTCATTTATACACAGTATATACTACCCATTTGGCATGTAATGTCTAGAAATTTTTTCCCATAATTATATTTTATGTTTTAACTATAATAATTTGTATTAATGGTATTTTATACAAATTTAACAAGTGGTAAAGAATTTCTTAACTGAATTTCATTACATTGTGTTACATTACTTTGTTATCATCATTTATATTTTAAAATTATGTCTATAATAAAACAAATTATATAATTTTTTATTTTTTAATAATTGATTTGTATCTATCTAGTATACACATAATTTAATAATTTAATAATTTTATTTTCAATTTTATATTCATTTTAAGGGTTTACTACACAATATCATAATAATTGAGATCATCTATTTTTTAATTCTAGTTAAGGGAATTAATTTGAAACATTCTGAATAAACTAATTAATATTTATTATCCTCCATTTATTCATGATATTTTCAACTTTGAGTACCACCTTCTATCTGTTTGGGATATGACATAATAAAATATTATTTTTCTTAAAATCATACATCATTTATCTCTTTTTTCGAAAATCAGTTTTCTTCAGAAACCATGTCTTCTAAAAGAGAATTCATATTTTTTTAAACCTTTTGAAATGAAATATTAAATACATTTTAACCGTTTATTCTATTTGAACAAAATTAAAATGAATCATTATTTTATTTTCAAAACAATCAACCTAACAATTTTACTAAAAATAAAAATCCAATCTTATTTTAATCTTCCAAAAAGACAATTTGAAAACATTTTTTCAATAAAAAATTAATTTTATTTAATCTTATAGAACATGTGAAAAATTATATTCTCTCCAAACAATCATTTAATAGAAAATTCTTAGTCATGATTACAAGGATCTTATTAAAATAAATGTAATTAATATTATAGAAACTCATTGTTTCTAATGTCTGTTTTCAGTTAATAGTAGATTAAAAATGATTTATGTTTAATTTATTTTTAATATGGGAAATCTAATTTCACCAAGAATGATTAAATTATTTTTTATGTTATTTCAATTAATCAATTATAAAAACATATATTTTATATATAATACTCTATTCATATGTTTTATTTATAGCATTATTATTCTTTATATGGATGGTTTGTTATCATTTTAACCATGGAAATTATGTACAATCACTTTCTTTATTTATTAGTGTAGTTAATAAATTCCCTTTGGATTACCCACTTACCTATGATCATTGGAAATTATGTTTTCCCTAAATACCAATATTATGTCTTATGGATATATTCATTTCCAAAAACATATACCATTTATTACATATATTGTTTACTTTGCATTTAATTTTAATTTCTATGGAAATATTGAAAAATTAATATCCTTTACTCAGTATGGATTTGTTATGATATGGCGTATTGTTCAATAATTTAATTTATTATTCAATATATAAGTAATTAATTGTACATGAGTAAAAAATCCTGGGAATAATTTATTTAAATTAACATGGTAAATAGTTAGTCTCATGAGAAAAAATCAGTTGGCCGGACGCCTATTGGGGTTTTAATGAGTATGTTTTAATTATTCTTGTGGATTTATAATGAGAGTTAGTGACTTGTGGAAGGTATACAGAGATATAGATTGTCCAAATTGGATCGGATTGTACCCTATATTAGTTTAACATTCATGAGGATAAATATTTTTAGTATTTATATGTTGTTTTTCCAAAATATGACTTCCAAAAACATATTATTTCCCTAATTAAAAAAATTAAATTATTATTATCCATGGGGTTTTCTATATGTTATTATCTATGGAATAATTTAATTATTAGTTTATTTATTATATGAAATACTTTTTTCATTTTTCTACCTTTCTATATTGACTCCTCTATATCTTACAATGATTGTTAATTTATTTAAATTTCATGTTTGTTTTGTTAATTGCATTTCCATATTGACTATATGATTACTATTCATCATAAACTCCACGTTACATAACACCTACTAGGAATTTCATATCACCCATATTTTTTTCGTTATGAGATTTATATATAGTGTATTATGATTGAAATTCAAGAATATTTTACTGGGAATAATGGTATTGTAAAAAAATATTTTGTAATTTTTTTTTCAAATGTAATTAAAGACACAAGAATTTATCTTGTTAACCAAGAATAATAATCTATTCAGGATTTAGGGATAATATTCCTTATCTGATATTATAATTTATTAATGTAGGATCATGTTCCAAGATACTAGGGTCATTTATGATATTAGAAATAAAATTTTAAGATACATTTTCCCCATTAAGGTCAATAATTACATTATTGCAGGTGCCTATCTACTAGAACTCCCACATAACATATCTCTATTATATTATTTCATTTATGTTTATATCATGATGAAGTATATACCAAACCCCTCACATATAATTAATTCACATGTGGTACCATTTTAGAATTATATTTCATACAAGGAGCATCCATTGGATGTCATAAATATAGGATATAAGGTTATATAAAACATGAAAGCAATCCTAGTCATTGTTATTATTTCTGATGCTTTCTCCGAGGTGGACATCTGTCTGTGGAGGACACAATGCAATGTTTCCCCGCATTCCTGCTTTCCAAAGGTGGGAGTAATCTATATATTGATCATGTAAGTTTTATCTTTGATCTAAATAGAATGATATTATGTGAGATCCTCCTTCCATGGATTCCTCCTTGGAACTCATTACCTATTCCGGGTCAGCCTTAAATATTAAGATTTTGTCCTCAAAACACTTCCCAGTTCTATCTCTTTGTCCTAGTTAATTAAACTACTTTTGTCTGGACATTTTAATGGGTCATGTTAGGGAAGAAACCTTTTATCCATGGATTTGTCAGGTTGAAACATCACTAGCGTGTCTGGATTCTAGAATGCTAATGCTTCTGGGTTTCTTCCCCTTATGGTAGGGAATCTTGAGGGCACGAAATTCTGAGGAATCCCACATCAAATGCTGGGAATTATATTCCAAAGAAATGTATCTCAGGTTTTCGCCATCTAACTATGTCTAACAATGGTTATACTTCAAGTTCAACATCTTACGGGGAAAAATTGGACTGATCGAATCACTGATAGTATTGGATCAGATGGATGAATCCCCAAGAGGGAACAACTGATAATTCAATTATATTAAAAGATCGAAACATCTAATAAAGACGAATTTGAGGGTTCTTGGGTCCATATATTGGAGACACCAGGGTTTAATTTTAACTAGTATTGAACCATAAGGAGGTTTCGTATATACATTATCTCGAGAGACAGTGATCAAACCCACATAGTTCAAAGGGGTGATGAATCAGGGTGTACAGAAAGGAAAAAGACCCGGTGGAATTATGGATTTTATGTATGGATAGATGCCCATGTACAAGTAAAAGTAGTGAGGAGGTGGATGATATGATCTCACCTGGTTGTGGCGGCCTGGGTAAAAATCAGGTTGTATATGGATGGTTTGAGAGAAGTGGATGGGGAATGAGATGCAACCGATTTGAGGAAGCTGGTGATGTTGGGATGGAGCATCAAATAGACTTACTAAGTTTCCCCATGCTGGGAAATAAATGTCCATATAGTGTGGTGGGGTGATGGTACACCTGAGGAGGCGGACTGTGAGAATGGATACATGTATTTTTCCTGGAGGAAGTAGAACCTATGGGTTGGGGAATGACCTTCCCGAAACAAAGACTCTCAAGGGAGAGATTATTATAGGACATGAGTGTTGGGAATGAACCTCAGGGAGGATTCCTACGTTTCCCTATGACAAGGAATAAAAGTCCATGTAGTTTGGGATGAGGGCATAGAATCAGGGTGTGTGTGAAGGATATTGAACCGACAATGATTTATGGGTCTAACATGTTGTCAGTAGCCCATGTTCTTCTGACGCCCGAGGGGAGGACCACAGATGTGGGTACAACCAAAGGGGACTAAAATTTCGTACAACCAATTTTGGACTACAAAGGTTAACTGGTGGATTCAGGATACATCAGATTATAACTGTTTGTGATTACAATGTCTTACCACTGGTTGGGGTTACTATGGCTTACCGTTGGTTGGGGTTAAACTAGCTTACCACTTTTTCGGGTTACAATGGGTTACTGCTGGTTGGGGTTACAATGACTTACCACTGGCTGGGGTTGAACATCGGGGATGATTCCTATGTACCCTATCTAGGAAATAGGGATCAAAACCTACTTAGTTTGAAATTATACAGTTTATAATTATGTTAGACTAAAAGGGGGCATACAGTTTTACCTGGTGCAGAATGGGGGTGAACTGACAATAACTAGATGAGAGCGATGGATGGTGGGCTCTAACCTCAAGGATGAATCCTACGTATCCCCATGGCAGGAAATCAAATTACACGTAGTTTGGGATGGTGCGTGGAACAGACACTCTAAGACGGACCAGGGAGGCTATCATGGTCGATGCTTACTCTAGGACAACGTGATTCATGCTCGACGTGATAAAAAATAGCCAGCAAAGACCTGACGATCACGTCAAGAACGGTCCGCCCATGAGGATTGAAGAGGGGATTACGCTTGGTTAGTGGCCCAGGTAGATGGTGATTGGGGCTTACTCTTTGATTGAGGCCCAATGCCGAAAAAGCCCACAGGTAGAGGGATGATGGTCCTGGTGCCTATATGTCCTCTAGTCTATGGCACGGAATAATGGAGGAGGAGCAGGGATGCTACCTCCCGCAATAAATTATAGGTTCCTAGACCCTGATGGTTTCCCTTTTCCATAAACAGACACCATTCCAGCAAATAGGATCTCATTCCATGTGAAGAAGATATCACTCACTTCGATACACGTGAGTATAGAGAGTATCCAAGATGGGGAACCCCATGTATATTTCATGGGGAAAGGCTACAGTTTAACATCATGTGTTTTGGATTATGGTTCTTGGTATTTTAATGTCATGTAGCTTGGACGATGTAGTTTCACTCCGAAACCCTAGGGATTACGTAAATACTACCCACGCAAACTTAGGTAAGGGAAGGAATCAACAATGTCGTAGTGTGGTGGTGTTGGGGGTTGATCCATTTAGGGGATCACGTTAGCGTTGATATGTGATAAAGAAATATCCATTATCATTCCTAGGAGAAGAATTATAAGGCTATGAAATGAAACATGAAACACCTCCCAAGGGACCCTGAAATCACATCGCACAACATTGTTGGGCCGTATAGGGAAGGGGTGTGTAACAAATTGAAACATATCATCCATTTTGTGTTATCCTAGAATGGGGATAGACAAATGAGATTTGACCACTGACCATGTTCGAAACATGGGAACTGTCACAAAATGTTGTCTGAGGTCTTTTGGGGCGTTGGCCCATGATAGTAGGTGAGCCAATGTGCCATGAGATCAGGCCATAGAGGGGGTCCCTTCAGACATGGGGGGGGGGGGGATGGAGATCCAAATTATTGCAACATAAATCATGGAAATGAAATGAGGAAATTTACATGTGATAACTATACCCATTGGGCATTTTCCACGACACATTTGAGTATTCCAATAAGGAATATATAATAATGTAATGTAAACCCATTTCCAAAAACATGGGTTAGGGGGATGAAAACTCATAGTATAAGAGGTGAATTTGGTTAATGTAATGTGAATAGGGTAAAAAAGTATCCAAACCTAATGTGTGGTTCCTGTGGGAATATCTAATTTTATGGTTGTCGAACTCGGACTAGGTTGGGAAGAGACAAGGGAGAGACATAGTGTAATTACGGCAAAACTCGACGTGAATGCGGACAACAGAATTCCATATCACACCAAACACTGGAGGTACTCCCTACATAACTTATCATAGTGTGGATATATAGTTTAGCAATAAGCTATATGAAAAGGGGTGTATATTTTAATGTCATGTCTGATGGGGGTGAACCGATGTGAAGTGGTTGAGATGATGGGCTTGAACCTCAAGGATACTTACTACGTATCCCCATGGTAGGGAATCAATGTCTATATATTTTGGGATGGGGTGTGGTAATTACACTCTATGGTGGCCATGGGATGATTTCATGGTTGATGATTACTCTAATCCTGCATGGTTCATGCTCGGTGTGAGCAACAATAGGCATCAAAGACCAGAGGATCATGTCATGAAAGATGCATTTGCGAGGAATGAAGTGGGGCTTACACATGGTTGGAGTAACAGGTAAATGGATATTGGTACTTACTCTAGGATGTAGGCATGATAGAGACAAAACCCAAAGGGAGAGGGACAAATGCCCTGATTCCCATCTCTCCAGTAGCATTTTTCCTAGAAGAATAGAAGAGAATCATGGATGTTACCTCCCGCAAGAAAGGCTAGGGGCTTACACCAATATGGATTCCCTTACCCATGGACGTATGTCGTTTCAGAAAATATAATCTCATTCCATGTGAGGAATATCTCAATCCCATGGAGAAGAGCGAGCCTGGAGAATGTCCATGATGGGTCACCCTGTGTATATTGCATGGGGCGAGGCCACAGTTTAACATCATGTCTTATGGATGATGATGCTTGAGAGTTTAACGTACTTCAACTCGGATAAGGTGGGATCACTATGCTCCCCTATGACATGCATAACTGATACCCACCCACCCATGTGTAAGGGAAGGCATCAGTAATGATGTAGTGTGGCGGCATTGTGGAGTGATCCATTGAGGGGCTCACATTGTTGTGGTCAAGCGAAGAAGTAATATCGGTTAGCATGCCTATGCAAAGAAGCCTGAGGAAAATAAATGAAACATGAAGTACCACCCAGGGGACCCTAAAATCAATTCCCACGAGCCTAGAAGTCCATACGGGAAAGGGGTGTATAAAAAATTTAGTCTCATAAAGACGTGCTTCCCTGAGATTATGGGCTTCATGTAGGATTGATGCCTCACGAAGAGGATGGCCCTCATGATGGAACAGGACTGCCCAAAGGTGAGGGGATTCACGAAGATGAATGTTTTTGTGATGAGGGTGTATTCACTGAAGGAATAGGCTTCATGAAGAGCATCTTTTAAGGGAGAAGGTATTTCTATTATTGAATACCTTTATTGGAGAAAGTTTCTCAAAGGCAATATGCTTCACAAATCCTTGACCTCCCCCAAGGGGGGACATCCTCCATGAAGGGCATAAGCCTTCATGAAGGGCATATCCACAATAAGAGGAGGTTAAAAATCATGCAATGGGGTACAAATCGTTGAGGCCAAGTACCTTTGGCGATCTATTTAAGTTTTTAATGAATTTCAATGTGAAACAAGAGCTTGGAAGATGAAAGGGAAGAGTTAAAATGTTTTGTAATAGGGGTGAGACTTTTATTTATAGGCAACCACCGTCAGTGGGGTCTTATAATCCACCATAGAGATAGGTTTCTCCATAGATAAGATACACTTTTTCATCCTGTTATGGCGTTGAAGAGGGGGCTTGATGCCGCAAGTGAGCCATGGAGGGTAATGACACCACAGATAGGCTTTGGTCGGCATCATACTAACACCAGGATGAGACACTACAGAGCCCCTCACGAAGTCATCAGCGTGGAGATTCATCCTCCGTGTGGAGCGTTTCATGAAGGAACATTTTGAGATGTCTTTCATAAATGATCATCCCTTAGGTATGCATATTTCATAGATCTCATGGTTGAGTCCATGGAATTATCGGGATTAATTTTCGGTGCGAAAAAATTCCACCCCCTCCTAAGAATTGGAGCCGATAGAATGAGAGTGTCGAATTTTGAGGGAAATATGCCGAAGATTCCTAGATAATTAAACTCACTACAGATTGAGGAGGTGGTGACAATGATGGATCTCTATGTGTGGTTAATTTCCCTTCTCGTGGAGGGTTCTATTAACAAATGGATCATTCCATGGGGAAAAGGGAGATATGAAAAACATGTGGGTCGCCGCAAAATCGATGCCCCTGGCGCCTATATATTAGAGCTCAGAGTGTTTTTTTCTACACCTCGAACATTGAAATGACAGTTCTTGAACTCTCTCTTTGAAAACTGATCCTCTCCATGAATTATTTAATGAAAAAATTTATGTGGTCTTTTTCATCACGAACATTTTTTAGAGAACTAGATCATCGCAATCTGTGACATTCATTGTGAGTCGGGCTGAAACCAACTCTTTTTTATAGAGTAGTGGGCTGGTGCGATTATGCAAAGGGTCTTCACAAATGGCCTTTTCTCAGCTTTCAGGGCTTAGCCCCAAATTTGTCAAATTCCTCATATTCAATGGCCACTCATGAGGACGTGATATAGGTTCATGTCGATGCTGCTCGGAGGAAGGCCAAAACCGACAACCAAAAGTATAGGTGAGTATATACAGAGCACTTATGATCAAAAATCATTGATAGAGCAGCTGAGAGAGGTGCAGAGGCAATATCCAATATGAATGTTCCACCCATTTTATGGTTTTGGCTTGTAGGACGATGTCCTCATTCCCAAAACCAGTAAGGATGAGCCAGTCTACTGGTTCAGCAGTACCCCTAAGCTATATCAGTGACATAGTGAAATAGATGGGAGCATTATGAAAGATCATACTATGGCCACAGCGCATTGTCTATATAATAAGTTCATCAACATCGATGGCAGGGAATTGACACAATAGACATCCCCACACTGTACAAGATGATCAATATGGTCAGGCTCAGAAATCCGGACAAGGGATGGATCAAAAGTTGGGACTTGCGCCATGGCAGAAACATCACAGATGATTGGGCCAGGGCGAAGTTGGATTGTGTGTCCTATGAAGAGTTTGAGAATGTCCTCAGGCAGTTTGGCCTGTATGAAGTGGCCTGGAACTCCAAATTTATCATCTCCCAACCGAAGTAATTTATTATTGAATCGCTGAGAAGGTGGTCTCCAGTTACCCGTGATTTCTATCTTCATCACGAGGGGGGTTGCATTAGACTATGGGGCCTTCATTAAATTTCTATCATCCCAATCCTGGGAGGGATGTATGATGAGTTCCTCCCCACCAAAAATGTCTAGGGGGATAGGGAGAAAATCCCTCCATTGGCGATGGAATTACATCCACTTGTTCGAAGAATAGACGTGAAAAAAAAACACCCGAGTCATCCACTTGAAGAAGTTGTTCAGTTACCTCTTGAATTTCCCCTCATAAGAGGGAACACTACTGGTGAGGCCCCCAAATTTTCTACAAGGAGATCAATGGGGAAAATAGGGTTCATTATTGAGTATCCTAGAAGAAATATAGTGGATTTTTTGGGGATACAGTGTTATGATGGAGCATCCACTGATAGTGATGATTGCTCGTTTCATCTAAGAACTGATCTACGATAGAATTTTACTAGTAAGAGATTCCATCATGGGTGGTGAGACCAATTCCATTTATAATTGTTTCTCTACTATCTAGTTGGGATTGAATCAAATTGGGAGGACCAGTGTTGGACAAGTTGTACCATCTTCTTCGGCACATCAGTGAGGGGAAGAGGCCACTGCAACTGTGCTTTCCATTCCACTTTTTTAAAAGATGGATCGTGGTGCACATGGGGGGCTACAAATACCTTAACAACATTTATCCACTAGGGATACATTCTCAACCACAAATTTTGAACATTGTGGGGAGAAACTCGTTGATGTTTGATGCTACAATGATGATGGGTAAGTTGGGGTGACCAGAATAATTCATTATCCACACATTCCCCTTGCCAGCTGGGGCCTATAATGATGGTGGAATAGATATGATAGAGAAAATATCATATCTGATGTCTTTCTGTGGTGGTCATATGGTGCCATGGGTAGATTGTGAACCCATATGTGATCCATAAACCCAGTACAGGTTCCCCAATAATTCTATTTCCTGCAGAGGCTAACTCCCCAGGATTATATGAATGTGCGCCATGTGAATCACCCATGCGTCATGTGAAAACTCGGGCTCCTTTATAAAAGTAGGATGGTAATATGTTGAAAGAGTTTCTCCCATTTTATACTACATTCATACTGGTCCACAAGTATGCATAGTGTTGGGAGGTTTCCTGTGCGGGTGAAATGCTAAAACAAGGGACCATCTGAGCTAGAAAGTTGGTTCCTACCCCATGCCACTGAATAGTGATGATGGGGGGGCATCAAGAAGGTGGTGAGAACATACTACATGGAGGAGAAGCAGTGATAGTAGGTGTGGCAGGCTGTGAACTAAAAAATCCAAGGCCAGTGCAGACCAAAAGTGAAGAGGGAGAGGGGGCATTTCTAGGCCCGGTCGATTCATTTGGGAGGTCCCAGGATGGAGGTGAATCATCTCAGGGTTTCCATAGGATCACCCCAAAATATCCCGGGATGCATGTGTATAATATATCAATCCCTCCCCCAGAATACTATCTTTCTAGAGGCTTGTAAATATTGGGAAAAGAGAAAACAATACCTCAACATCATCAATTTATGGACAAACCGGAACATGAATGGGATGTTGCTGGGAGATATTGGCCTTGTGAAGGGTAGCTTCAATAGTACCCCTACCAAGGGAAGTAGATTTGTAATTGAGCTACAAGTGATAATACATTCTCATAGAAACATGCGCTGATGTCGCACCGGGAAAGGGTGCAGCCGAATATGACTACTCCCACAGAACTGATGGTTTCTCAACTAGAGGAGCATTTTCCCTTCCCTTTTCATAATGATGAATCATGATAGGATGAACTTAATCCATGAGATCTCCTCCTAAAAATGTAGGAGACTTCCAGGGTCTCTCTGTAAGAAGGCAATATACCATCCTCAAGGGGAATATCCTTGGGCTATTTCTCCATAACATTAGAAGTAAGTCTCCACTCACATTCAATGCACTAATACCCACCCAACCATATCTTTATTTCTAAACTAACACATATTGGTATAGGAGAAACTTCAGTAGTACACTCTCAGTAACGAAGATGAATGTGTGGTAGCCACAGAGGCCCAACACCAGGGCCTGCAATTGGAGAGATTGTGGTTTTGGAGTCAAGCGTTTTTGGGGAAGTAGAGGCTGCCCTCTCAAGATTCTTCAGAGCCCACAATTGTGTATATAGGTTCATTCCATGGCCTCCTGGTGATGGTAAACCCTAAGAGAGACCAAATGGAATAACAGAGAATGTCTCATACTCCAGAGATCTATATGTTTTCCGGTTGGTGAAATTGGATAACTCGACCATTACATGAAAAATTTCCAGGATGGTGTGTATGTTGATAATGAAAATGGCTGGAAGACCATGAGGCTCCCTTATGAATAGAGTTTCCTCTCTCTATTACGTTAATTTTTCTAGATGACTAGGCTACAGTTCCCTATGATCTATCCATGGAGGCGGGCTATACTGCTTGCAAAACAGAGGTTAACACTTTCCAGGCAGACACCATCAAAGTGGAATCAAGAGAAAAAGACTAACTTGAGGAAGACCCTATTGTTGATCTCTTGGACGAGTTCCCTAAATAAGGACCTACAGATACCCAAGACCAGGATGAATCTACATCTGAGAAAGAGGGTAGAAATTTTGTTCGATGTCAATCATAGAATTTAATATATCACTCTATCATGAAAACCCTGTACGAAATGGATATATCATATGTTGAGGCTTCATTCCTGGCAACATGAACTATGCACTGGAGGGGTAAATTCCAAACTCCCTCCTGTGATTATTTGGGAATACCTAGAAAATATGGTGTGGGAGGACGTGTGTAATCTCTTTGTTACTTTTCAATGGACAGAGGCTATCAATATTCAAAGACTCTATGAGGTTGAACATGATATTCAATGGTTGAGGGAACAAGTGAATGAGTAGTATTCATTCCTAGATGCATAATCGGGTCCCATATCGCAACTGAAGGCTTGTCTAGAAGAGGCCAATGAACATATGAGGTGTGCTTCTGAAGAGATGTCCCTTATCTGAGATGATAGAGATTCGAACTAGATCAGGACTGGTGAATTATTCCCCAATAACTTTGTGGAGGAGTATTAGATTAGGTGGTGACAGCATATTTAGAATTCCACGAGCTAGTGATTGGTAGAGCATAAATTAAATGTTTAAGAGGTCCACACATCTATGGGAGGAGTCGACCCTTTGTTTTTGTAATTACTTTGAACTCATGAATTTTTTTATGTGTTTCATGCTTATGGGGATCACCTGAAAGAGTTCCATTCTCTATATTTACTGTTTCATTTCCATAAAATCCATGAAATGTCCACCGATGAATCTATAAGATCACATGTTTCATTCTAGATATGAGAAGCAAGGGATCACCACATTGTTACTTCACTTGAATGGGGGATTTCTATCCAATCTCCGAGCATCATGGGAATAAACAAAAAATCTGGGCTTTAGAGAAGATAGAGGGAGTCCTGCCTAGAGAATGAAGTTCTCAAACAGTCGGATTGTTACTTCCCAATGTGCCCTAGTGTATGAGCTAGGTAACTCAATGGGTGTCAGAATCAATTCATACACAGGGTAGTGGAATTTTTTATTCACGATACGCAAAATTTGGAACACTATAGGGATGGCATGAAAATAAAGGATAATTTTTTATCATGTATGAAACATAGTATCCCTATTTCATTAGCCTGAAATGGGGACAAAAAATAATGTCTAACCATTGAACATGTCCAAAACATTTGGCCTAACATGAGATGTCATCCAATAGTATTCCAAGAACATTAGCCAAGCACATTAGTTGAGCCATAGTCCGAGCATGCATACTTTTAGGGGGTTCCTTCAAGAATGAAAGAGGATTGGGATCCAAATAAATGGCATGGAAAGCATGGAGGTTTTATTGATGAGTTGTTCATATGGAATCTAACAATTTAGAAATTAAACCACCGCGATGGAAACACATTAGGTGGGGAACTCGGTCTGATCAGGGATCATACCAACTTCAAGCCAGATCCTCTCTGGTGAGGACCTAGAATGACTTACAGTTATACATCATATAGATGAGGAGGATTAATGGAATAGTTTAATGTCATATTAATAAGAATTTACAAATATTTTTAAGGTCATACTACCTAGACCGAGGATAAAAATTTAAAGTCATGTTGCATGGAATTTAGGCTCATAGATTATGGTTATAGAGATTGGACCGTAATCGAGACTGAGGGTCCATAAGGGTTAGGGACCCTAGGGATGGGCCCAAGGAGAAATTACCAGATATCGCTACATAACCCATAAGGATGAGAATCAAGACAATTGTAGTAATTAAGAATAGTGTGGTCAAATTCCAACGCTGGTTGGGGAAATACTCTCTGGCGGGGATGCTAATCCATCCCGTAGTTATCATGGGGAATCCTGAACTTTTTCACGGTAGAACCACAATTTAACATCATGCATTGATGACCTAGTTTCCTACTAAAGAAACACACGGTGAGGTACATATACCAAATTGGATTAGGACATAAGAAGTCCACACCAAACAATGTGTTCTGAATGGGATTCTTTAGTCCATTGACTAGAAGTGGAATGATATGGTTTTAGACCCGAAGAAAAGTGTTAAGGAATTCCTACGGACCCCATTAAGATGGGATTCAAGCCATTCGTAGTTTGGGGATTACAGTTTAACATCATTCAGGATGAAAAAGGAACTTGTGGCATGGCTGCACTGTTAGACGTTCCACCAAAAGCACTAGGCTCACATAATCCATGCTTGGTCATGGGTAAAAAGGGACGTTATGGGATTTTCCTCATACAATGTGGAACACATCAGGAGAAATGGAATGCTAGATGAATGACGTCCCAATATTACTGATCTGCCTACTTAATGGACATAAATGCATGAAGGGGTATAACTGAGTGTTTTGGAATGCCACTTAAACATAAGGGACTCGAAAGATGTGAATCATGATGCATGAGATCAAGATCGCAATTATAGTGGTGTGACGGTATATGATAACTACTGACCATGTTCGAAACACAGTATCCATTTTGTGTTATCTGTGAATTGGGACAAAAAAATGAGGGTCAAATGCTAACCATGATCAAAACAAGAGACATGTCTCAATAGTTGTCTGGGGTCTTCAGGGGCATTGTCACAAGATGGTTGGTGAGACAATGTGGCTATAGACCAGGCCGTAAAGGTGGTCCTTCTAAATATTAAAGAATATGGGGATCCAGATAATGGGCTCGTGAATCGTGGAAACAAAAAGGGTATTTTTATGTTAAAATTCCACACATTGGGCACTTTTCCATATCGCATTTGTGTACACCAATGAGACGTGTCAGATATTAGAACTCGGATCCCATTCCAAGGACAAGGGTCTTGGGGTCGCATTATCCTAGATTATGATCGTAGAGTGGATCATTAAGATGAGGCTTGGTTTAATGGAATGTGAGTAGGATGGAAAAGTATCCAAACCCGATTCATTTTTCCCATTGGGAGATCTTAGTTAAGGGTGGTTGAAGTCAGACAAGTTTGGGAAGAGACAAGGGATACGCATGGTGTGGTTATTTCAAAATCTAACATGAACAAAAAACCAAGTGGTAATCACCGCACCACATGCTCCAAAAAGAGTTCGGGCCAAGGGATTGGAAAAGGGGTAGGATTTAGGATTCATGGGGCTATGCCTGCAGACAGAATGTTTGGGCATTCCTACGATTCCCACGAGGATGGGAATCAAGCCACATGTAGTTCTGAAAAATGGCGTGCAGTTTGTTATCCTATGACAGGGATGGTAAGATCATAGTTTTAAGGTCATAGATCATGAACGATAGATGTAAAATGAAGGATGGTGACACATGGTGTGGTAATTACAAATCCCAAAGTGAATGAGGACATAAGACCGTATCACACCATGTGCTCCCTGGGGAGATTTTAGGTCGAGGGACTAAAAATGAAGGATGGGATGGGACCTAGGAAAAGTGTATGGGAATTATGACGTACCCATTTATGATAAAGATCACGTAGTACATATTTATAGAAGTGTCATGGTATGGTACCAAATCTATGGGAAATACTGTTGTGTAGGTTTGGCCCATGCACCAAAAAAAGCTACATTTGATAAATCTTGTTTGTTCTTTAGGATGGCTGTATGTTTTTCTGTGAAGAAAAAAACATAGAACAGAGAATCCTGGAATCGCTATAGGAATCAATCCATATTAATGCCTTGGAAAATGGAATGGTGGATGACTGATACCAAACAAGACATCCCCTTGACTAAGGATATCACAATGTAGTTCCATTTTTCGTCATGCAGCTAGGAAGATAACATCATTGTTGAGGGTCGTATGATAGGACCAACCAATGCATTTTAACGTCATGCAATAGAGACTCAATAGTTAAAAGTCATGTGGGACCTGAAAGTATAGTTTAATGTCATTTGGATTGGATGCATAAAGAAGAAATAAGGTATTATAGGGTAATGCACATGGGGTGATATAGCATAACCGACGTGAATGAGAATGAGGTCAACACCACACCACAAACAATTCAGAGGAAGAATCCTCGGGCCAAGGGGCTAGAAAAGGTCAAGGAATATGGTGCTGACCTGAAGGATGAAACATCAGGGTGTTATTACGTATCCTGCAGGGGAAACAATTAATCCATACGTAGTTCTGAGAGTGCGGTTTAACATCATGTTGGTTCAAGCGGGGAGACTAGATCCTAAAATAGGATTAAGTGGTGCAGATATTGTAAATCCAACAATAATGATGTAATAAGAGCACATATTCCACCACATGAAATCATATTAAATTCAGGGCCAGAAGGCCGAACAGAAGAGATAATTAGTGGAGCTGGAGCTCGACCCAAAGATAAAATGTCCAGGAATTCCATGTATCCCATATGGATGGGAATAAATCCATTCATAGTTCTTTAAGATTTTCTACTGTATAATTTATTTATGAAAGTATTTATAGAGATCTTAGTTTAAGGCCTTATATCTCGACCCATAAGAATATAGAATCTTCAAAATGGGTGCAAATGTTGAGAAAATCCCTACGCCCATGAGACATGTGCTGGATGTGGAGAACAAGGGTATAGAATGTATTTCCAGCACATGGAATACATGGAAAAGTGAAAATGGTGTGGAGCCTCGAATAACACCTCACCATGGACTTTTCCCCGTAACATGAAAATGAACACGGAGGAATAGAACCAATAGTGTTGATATTCCACTTAGACATAATGCAGTGAGAAGGTATTTGAATCATGAAACCAATATTTAGCACTTCATGGAGGAGGCATGATGATGGGGGACAACTATTGACCATGTTCAAAACACAACATTAATATCATCTGACCTGAAATGGGAAGAACAAACAAGCATTGACTACTAGTCATATTTGCATGTGGGACTTATATCAATGTGTTGTTGGAAATTATCAGGGACATTGGCTCAAGGTAGTAGGAGAGCACTATGGCCTAGAATCAATGTTTTTCGCGATTTGTTTCTAATGAAAATGATGTTGAAATCCCATATGAAGGAAAAAATGATGTACAAAAATGGCCGATAAGATGTCTATGTAGAATCCGACACTCTAGGTCCTTAACTAGGGTGCTCCAGGGCACATTGGTGCACTGCCAAAGAGGGTCGAGTGGCCCAATTCAAAATGGCTGACTTGAAAAGTTGATTGGAGAACAATGGGAGGAAGATCTCTCAAGAGAGAGATGTACGTGGTGTGGATGTTACTAACCCGATGTGAATGAGGACATAATCCCATTCCGAACAATGGAACCTTATCCTACAGAGCTTTATCTAAGGTCCCATAGAGAAAAGAAGGTTTCCAAGAATTAGGGATGGACCTAAATACAAAACATCAGGGATTTACTATGTATCCCATGGGGATAGTAATAAATCCTTATGTAGTTCTCAAAATTCCATTCATGATAACGTCCTTTGGTGAGGATGAAGATAGGAGAGTGGCACCTCGACGAGTAATGTGTGTTGCATGGAAAATAATAAGACGAGAATGAGGGCACAATCCAACCTAAGACACACCATTCATAATTTCAGGAGGGAAATCAGGCCAAGAGTCTGAGAGAAACGATAAATGAACCTAGGTTGGACCCAAATAAAAAATGTCTAGGTTTTCCCATGTATCCCATGAGGATGGGAATCATAGAAAATTTAGTTCTAGGAGATGAGGTACAGTTTAATGCCATGCAGTGAGGATCTGGTAGATCTTTGTTTATAGCCATAGTGCTCGAACCGTAGGTACCTAGTTTAATGTAATATACATGGGAAAAATGGTTGGAAAAGGGTGAATCATATAACCATCCATGAGGGAGACCACATAACAACAATTATGATCGAGGATAACTACTGATCATGTTTGTAACACAGTATCTGTATCATTTCTAGGAAAAGGGACAAACAATCAGTGTCGACTACTAACTATATTTGCAACATGAGACCCATATAAAATTGTCTTCCAGAATCCTCAGGGATGTTGGAACAAGATGGTAAGTGAGACTTGGGGCATAGCATCCATGTTGTTCGGGACCCCCTTAAGGTGTGACTAATTATGGAAACCCAAATGATGGGACACCTAAAGATTTGTGGGACCTGTGCAGTTAAACATATTTTGTAAAGGATGAATGAGGCGGTGATCTCCAAGGAGGGGGATACATGGTGTTGTCATCATAAAATTATTGTGAATGAAAGAAAATAAATCATACACCACACCATGTGTTTTGAGAAGCATTCAAGCTAAGGGGCTGAACCCAAGGGGAGATCTTGTATTCTGGGGATGGGCCTAAAATAGAAAAGTTTGAGCATTCCTACCTATACCATGAGGATGGGAATCAATCCATTGTAATTCTAAATATGTCGTGTAGTTTAACATCATGTGGTAAGGACGGAGATAGGAGGATAAATTAATTGGAGGGACATATGGGGAAATCACTGATAACCAGTTATAGATGGGTCCAAGGAAGTCTACAATAGATTTTGTGTGATCTTCCATGGGAAATACACTTAGGGAAGTCAACGAGAAGGATTTGGGGGTTGGACTCTTAGAAGAAGTGTTTGAGTATTCCAACATATCTTGTGGGGGTAGGGACCAATCTATACATAGTTCATGAGATGTTGTGCAGTTGTACATCATGTAGCGAGGACATAAAGAGATAATAGATTAACGTTACAGAGATTGAATTATTTTTCTATTTATTGTCATGAAATATGGGTTATTTTTATATTTACATCCTTCATCCTGGACAGATTGCACATTTTAAGGTCATGTGGGACCATATAGTTTTTAAAGTCGTGCAGGAGAGTGCTGCGTAGTTTTACATCCTGCATCTTGGACGGATCACACATTTTAACATTGTCCCATAAAGACTTCATAGTTTATATTCATGTAGGATAATATACTCATCATCATCATTATTTTATTATTAAAGAGAACAAAAATCCAGTATACCAAACAAGCAATCCAGAAATAGGAGGCTATGGAGGCCTAAGGTGGTGAAGCCCAAGGGTGTCCCCTCTAATGCGATTCATCCTTTCATTAGAGAAGGAATGCAAGTATGATGTGAGAAAGATGATGGGACCTTATGACACTAGAGAGCCAAGATGATATACCACCATACTACACTCCCCCTAAATGAAAAGATGTCAAGTCTAGCACAAAGTAGAGATATGCACCTTCTAATAATATAAGAGAACGACCAGGGAGTTTTGCGGCTGCCATGTAAGGATTCACGAATAATGAGAGAATCAGTTTCAACCGCAGCCAGTTCGATACTCCTAATCCTGAAAATCTGCAGACCAGTCACCATTGTGAGAGCATTAGACATAAGTGAATCCCCTCTACCATTGTGAATGATAAATGCTAGAACAACACTGCCTTCGGAGTCCCTCAACACACCACCACCTTCCATGTCATTCAAGCAGCAAGATCCATCAATATTAAGAATAAGGTCAAAAAGGTGTGGTAACCATCTAACCCATCTACCAGTATTCTGTGGACATTTGTCAATGACCCCCACATAGAAGGATCTAAGGGAAGAAGCATCAATCTGGTTCCTACAGGAGAGGATCATATCAACCAGCAAGAACTTCATCCGTGCCACCAACACCGGACCTGAGCATAAAGTTCATTCATGCCTAGCCTGGGTCCATTCCAACTAGATACACTAACATCCAGTCACGAGAATGATGGCCCGTGATATCTTCTCCAGACTAGCATCTCCCGCCATGTGGAACCAGCAATCCAAGAAAGTAGAATCCCTTAATTCTGGAACAGATAATCTAGTGAAATTCACAAAGGATCACCACACATAGAGAGCCCAGTCACTGTTGGAAAGTAGATTCTTCGAGCTCTGTTTAGTATATCCCATATAGCCCATGCAACGTGAAACAAGACACACACTAGTCTTCCTAACGTTCTCATCTATTTGGAGGGTATGATGCCTAATGTGCCTCACCAGAAAATTAATCTTAACATGAATCTCGATGATTCACATAGTCAAATCCCAAGTAACATGTTGAGATGCCATACTGGCCACCTTCCTATAATAGCTGACCGGGAATTCACCTGAGGATGAAGCAGTAAAAACACATCTATCATGTTCGTCTGTGAGCTTAATAGCATCAAGGTCAAAACTTTTTTCCTTGTTTGGAAATGCATAGAAAAACGTCAGAAACATAAAAATCTTACTTGAAGGTGATGTTAGTAACCAGGAAACCAAGAAACTCTAGAGGGACAACAGTCGAGATTTGATGCCAAAAGTAAATCTCACCATTCCTCATAATCCATCTTATATGGGGAAATATGGATTGAATGAGGGAGGAAACCACAAATCAAAACGAATCCCGACTCCCACACCATCTTCGCATGAATCGCTTGTAGTGTCTCAGAGATACTCTTGACGTCGATACCCCCTCTTGAACAGGTCTTGCAAGCCTGCTCCAATAAGACCAATTCCTCCTTCCTTCCTCATTCTCATCCCATATGAAATTTCATATAATATCGTCAAGTTTTTTTATCACCCCCTTTGGGACTTTGGTGGCTGAGAGGGAATGACATGGGAGAGAAGACATGACACAATTGGCCAAGAAGATTCTGCCGTAAAAGGATAATAAATTATTCTTCAAGTTGTGAAAATGGCCAACTAATTTTAAAATTATCTTATCAAAGTAGTGAATAAGAATCCTTCTAGGGAAGAAAGGATCACCAATATATTCCATGGTAGCGAGGCCATGATACATATCCATCCTACTTGCGAGATAGCCAATCTATCTATCCATGATACAACTTAGGAGATAGAAGTGGATCTTACTACTTTCAATATTCTGTCCACATTAGAGGTTCTAATCATCTGGAATTATATTAATCCCACGAATAGACCTCAAACCAGCATTTATAAAAATAACTGTATCATCAGCAAACATGAGATGAGAGATACAACAAGGACTTTAATTGCAGTGGTATTGTAGGATGGATCCCCGCATGATGCCTTTATTGAAGAGGTGACTAAGAACATCGTGAGCAATAATAAAAAGGCATTGAGATAGGTGATCCCCTTTCCTCAACCCCTGAACCACTTTAAAGAATCCAAAACTCCTTCCCATGAAACGAATATACAACTACGAGGAATTGAAACACCTAAAAAGTAGGTCAATAGACTAAGAGGAAAATCCCATACCTATAAAGACTTTGATAATGAAGGAACACTCCAGCCTATCTTACACTTTATCCACATCCATATTGATCACCATATTGAATCTGTGGACTTTATTGTTAAGATCACCATTGACCTCTTGGAAATCAATGTTATCCCCTTGTATTGACCTTTTCATGAAAAAACCATGTTTTTCTGGGGAGATCCATTGAGGGAGTAGGCTACTTATTCTTGTGGGAGGAATCATGCACTCTCCATCTTGGGCAACTAGGGAGTACACACCATTGGGATAAACATTGTGAATGATGTAAGGCCCTTCCAACTTGGGCGCAAATTTGGGAGGTTTCTTACTAGGTATCATTTCAATTCATATGTCCAACACCATGTCACCTTGTATGAATTAGAGAAGGAGAACATTCATATTGATGGCTTCAGTTATCTTGTTATGATGCCTTTCCAAATTGTGCAGGGCACAAATCCTGCTCTAATCAAGCGCTTCCAGTTCAGCCAGATGGATTTCATCTACTTTTTCATATGTTTTCTTCTTGTAGAAAGTTGTGAGTAATGAAGGAAACTGAATCTTGATGAAAAACTACCTTTGTTCCATACACTAGGTAATATGTGGTCAACTGTATTAAATAGAGATTCATCCTCTGATACACTTAGAGAGTGTTTGGGATTTTTTCTTGCCAACTCTAATTGATCTGACCACCCATCTTCTGAAGAATCTTAGAGAGAGTTTTAATTATTTCCTCGATCTTCCCATTTTCTAGCGTGTGATAGCATGAGGTATGATTAGAAAGGATGTTCTAATTTTCATAATACTTCTTTATTTTTGATTCCACATAGTTTGTTCCATTATCGGTGAGGAGGGTGTGAGGGACTCCAAATCGTTAGATGATATTGGAGATCACAAATTCAATGATAGAAAAGGACTTGACCTCCTTTAGAGGAATGTCTTCTTCCTAATTGGAAACTAAATCTCTAACGGTTAGGATGAATATGTACTAGTGAGCTGTCGTTGGTGGATAGGGTCCCATGAAATTGATTCCCTAGACCGAAAAGGGCGCAGAGTACTTAGTAGTGTGGAGAGTTTCTGGAATCCAAGGAAAACAATTCTCATGGACCTGGAATGCAATGAATCTGTTGGAATTATCGATACAATAATGGATCATGGAATGCCAAAAATACCCCAATCTTCAGATCTGGTGAGACAGTTTCGGACCTGTCGGATGAGTCCCACAGGAACTGGTAAGAACCTTTTACATGACATGAGAAATCTCACCTCCCTGGATGAAATGGAGGAGGATCCAATTGAACCCACAACCGTAGAGGATCTTCCCAAGATCAGGACCAGTCTTAAGGGTAAATATAAATGTGTGCGGTCGGATTTTCTCATGCTCGTCTCAATATGTCAGAAGGTTTCCCTGGAGGAGAGACTTGATACATGGGGTCCTCCAGTCAGAATTCTCTTACAATATGTCATCTGGGGAACCTAGGGGTCCTGATATGGAGGCATCTACATTAAGGGGGCTTACCTTTGGGAAATTATATTCATTCAATGTAACTGGATAGATGACCCTCGGGTCCGCCACATGAATACCTAAATGATCTAGGTCAGGCTCTACAAGGGATGCAGTGAGGCTGGACAAGGAATAAGCTCGACCGCTATAAGAATGAGGGACATTAGTGACCTCTGGATGAGATGGGAACTAATCCATCAACTAGTGGTTATCTTAAAATGGTGTAAATATCTCCGAATTCTTGGAAACATAGTCATCGTTGATCTTCTTGAATACTAGTTCGGAGTCTACTTTCACATGTAAGTGGGGAACATCGATCTCAATGGCCATCTTGAGACTAGTAATGAGAGCATGGTACTCCACCTCATTGTTGGTGTAGCCATTCAAAAATAGGAATGAATATGAAAGAAAAACATGTGTGGGTGTGATGAATATGTTACCCAGACCAACTCTATTGAGATTGGGGTTGTTCAGTCTTCTACCGGTAGGGCATCGTGAAGCACCATAAAATTGAATCTTCCAACACGAAATATCTTGATCTACTGATTGAATGGCCTCATCTCAAAAATCAAGAATGAGAGACTAGTCTACAGGAGATGGATGTGCGATAATGTAGAATGCCAATGCTTGTCCATTAAAAGCCTTATGGGGGACAACATTTTTGTCAAATTGCTGGAGGATCACTGCCCAGTGAGCTAGATGGCATGTAAACATGGGGAGGTTAAAATATATTTTAGAATATCAAATTAGGATGCTATTTTTATATCATGATTCTGGAATTAGTGTAACAATTTCTGCATTGTGCATACAAGTTCAAGGAATCATTTCTCGATAGAGGAATACCAGGTCTCTGTATCGAGGATAATGTGGCTGAGATAATATAGATTGGTCTCTATCCCTCATTTTTCTTCAGGGTGATAAGGATTCTGATAAATTGTAACACCCCGACCTTAGTTACCGAGAGTTGGTGAATTATTTTAATACATTATCTTGATTACAAGGAATCAAGTCCCGAAGGACTGATCGGTTTAACAGTTTTGGAAAATTGATTACATACATGAAATATAAATTACACATTATAATATACAAATAAACATAAATAATCCTTTATGAACACCATTATTCCCTTGGCTTAACCCTGCATATCAATTACAATACACTTCTTGGAATCCTGGGAAAAAACATAGAAAGGGGTGAGCTAAGATGCTCAGTAAGGATAGCAATACAGCAGAAACTTTCATAAATAAACATAAACATTTAAGGCAATGTATAACTAAAACAAAAGCCTTTTAAACTTGAAATTCATCATAATATGGAAGAAATAAAATTAAATAATTCCATTTAATTATTCACATGGATATTCTACTAATCGAATAATCACATGCAATATTAATAACCACTTTCATAAAAAGGGAATGCATAATGTCGAACATTAATTTCTGTGTCATGGCCTCGTGCCAAGACCTAAGGGATAACTATAACGGGAACCCAAACCGGAGAGGCTCTGTAACCAGACTCCATCCCAGAGAGATTCTCTAACCGGACTCCATCCCAGAGTGCCTCTAATAACCGGACACCAACCCAGAGTTCCTCTAATAACCAGACACCAACCCGAAGTGCCTCTAATAACCGGACACCAACCCGAAGTGCCTATAATAACTGGACACCAACCTGGAGGGTCTGCTGTAACCAGACCCCAACCCAGAGGGCTTACTTTTACTGGTCCCCAACCTGAAACATACTTTTCAAACACATTCATCTTTAAAGTTGTATGAAATATAACATAAATATTCGTATTAAAACTATCATACGAAATGCCAAAACATTAAGCATAATCCATTAATGGCTTAAAAATAACTCATCCATAGTCAAACATATCACAAAACCTTAAATAAAATATGGATTATTTTTATATTAATAAATCAACTTCAAATAAAGTGTAAAATTTATCAAAGGATTTTGACATATATGAAATCAAAACTATTTTAGTGAAATATCTCTTTTTTGAAATCATTTAAAAGTCACATAATTATAGATAAACCCTTTATTTTGAAAAAATTATTATAATCTTTTAAGGGATGATTTGATGAATTTATAATGGAAGAAAATATCTGCACCCACCGTATATGTTAAAAAAACATTCTTAGCTTAATTTTGTCAAAAAGGTTAAAAAAGACCTTGTTTGGAAAACGATGGAAAGATTCCTTTATAAACCGCTTGTAAAAAGTCAAACAAGGGTATAAATGACTTTAGCACATATTATATAAAATAGTAATGATGTTTTGAAATACTTTTTTAATAAACATGGATGTGGATGATAAATAGGTCCCTTTAGATAATTATGTATAAACAACCTCGGATAATGAAGAGATTGTGAAATAAACCCTTACCAATTTGGTAACTTACGAAACAATCAACCAATGAAAGAGGTATCATACAATGAATATGAAATAAACATAAATTAAAGTTTATTACAAAATGAATACAATTATGGGCAGTAATTACACCACACAAAAGGTAATAGTGGCAATATGGCACGAATCTCACAGGAATAAGGTGTGAGATGAAATCCCCTTACCTTGCACTTTCCTTTAGTCGAGGGTACGTTTAACCTTATGTATGAATACTATTGTATGTTATTAAATTATAATAGATCCATATTAATATTTTTTATATCATACATTACTCATTTATGACTTTATACTAACCAATTAATAATAATTTCCATTTATATTAACATTTCTGGTAATAATCGCTTTCTTTATCATGGGTGTTTTAACTTGTTACTCTTGATTGTATCACATAGATCATGATTTAAATACTTCTAGAATATAAAACATGACTTATATATCATATATATTTTGAATATAAATATGTATAACAGACATATATATGAAATGGAAAACAACATTTATGGAGATGGTAGTCCGTACGTACGCATAAACATTGTTTCCGTTTTCATATATTATTGAACAGAAGTAAGTGAATAAGATATATGTAAGAACATAAATACATATATATATATAAATATATATATCTACATTATAATTATTATGTCATATATTACATTCTTATTAGAAATATATATATATTTTTATAATCGTCGATGAATGGTGAACATGGAAATGAATCTCATTGCTTCGTGGAGACGGTAATTTCGTACGTACACACGAGCGAAAATATCATTCTTTTGATATTATATTAATATATAATTGGATGTTATATTGTACATAGAGAATACATATCATGTTATATTTATTATTTACATAATATACACATCATTATTATACCCATCCAAATAATAATGTATTGAATAACAATTACACCACGACGTGGAGACGGTAAGCCGTACATACGCACGTATGGTGACATGTCATTCAAAGGGTGGATAGAATAATGAATTTAGTTGTACCATAATTATAATTATATCATAGTATATATAAGATAATAGATTTATTATTTTATAATGGAAACAACAATGAAAAAGTGGAAGAAAAGACGAACTTGAAAGAGGGTGGTGAAAATATTACCTCTTCTTCGGGTTCTTCCTTTTGATTTGATCAAATGGGATCCATAAGATGGATTTATGATCAAACTAAGGACTCTAGGTTTATTTAAGGGAATTTGAGAGAATATTTTGGCAGGGGTTGGCCGATAAAATTGGCTTTGAAGGTGTGAATTAGTGAGAAGGGGGAGTGCCCTTTTATAAGAGGGGTGAGGTGCTCCTTTGGAAAAACTCAAAATATTATATCATAATAAATCCATATTCGGTTTCTAATGGAATCAAAGTGGATTATTTAAAGTCTAATATGGGTATAGGTCTAAAAAACTCAACCAATAGGTTTTAGATAGGTTTGGGTAACATTATTAACCTTATATTTTAGTTTTAACACTTAGTTTTTTAGATTGACATTTACCATGTAACTTTGGATTTTTATATTATATAGTTAATAAACTTATTATATATCCAATAGACCCCCAAGTGGTCCATTAATTATACCCCTATAATTATACAAGTAATTTTTACCAACATTAGATTTTTAGGAATAGAATATCAATTAATAATATAGTATTCGATTTAAAAACTCTTTTATGTCAATTTTACACTATTGGGAATTTAATTTTTGTGAAACTCATAACAGCATGATTACTTCAAAAAAAGAAAATTAAAACACTCCTAACATGTCATAGTATCCTAAAAAATTAGTATAATTCATAAAAAGTCTTAAATTACATTTATTTGGATTTTTATAATATCATTTATTTTAATATTTTATTAATTTTGTAATTACTGCATCACTATTGTGTCACAAATAAATTAAGTTATTTAATGTCTAAAAATTATAAATAAAATACCATTATGTAGGAAATAATTTTATCTTTCTAGTGAATATTTACAATTGAATTTATCTTATGTATAACCATATATTAAATTTTTTTAGTAATTAACCTTTAATTTTAACTCTTTTAACTCTTCTTTGATTTAAATAATAATAAATGTCCTAATCTAATCCAAGTGGCCCTAAATGATAATAATTTATTCCTAATGTTTTTTGTGGTAGAGATACCCTTTTCCAATAGATTAGGACATGTGTTAGGAGAATATTAATATCATTTTTACCCTTAATTACCCTATTTACTTTTAACCATGGTAAATAAAAGTAAAAGGTTAATATTCGCGAAAAATTATTTTTATCACATTGAACCACATTTTACTCCTTGATATTAAACATTTCTCTTTGATTTTTGAAATTTCACTCAGAGAAGTGGTAAAAATGTGTTTTACATTAATTTCTAAATTCTCCTAGGAGGTGGGTAAAAGACGGTGAAAAGTTCAATAAAATTTTTATATATCTAAAATTATTCTAAACTAAAACTAATTAATTACATTTAAAATATATAGGTATTATGTATCTATTTTTACCTTAATTAAATATAAATAAATTAAATAATTATTTAAATAAAAATTCGTTTTTAAACTATAACTCAGTGTTTTTTCACTATTAATCAAAAATTGAAAGTTTTCAGAATGATACCAAAAATTCACCCTAGGATAATTTCAATATTCTGAATCCAAATATGAAGTCTGTTTTGAAAGATAACATTTATAAAATTTCAAAAAGTTGATATTACTATTCATAACGGCTAGTTTGAATGGTTGTGGTGGGTGTTAGAACTCAAAGTTTCGTACAACACACGCTACTGTATTATTCAAAAAGAAGTGTACCATGGAAGCTTGGGGTGTTACATTCTCCTATCCTTCAATGAATTGTGTCCTCACAATTTATGCTCGGTATTGGAAACTTTGGTTTGACATTACAAAATATCATAGTTGAAATCCCACATCGAAAAATGGATTAATGAGGCCATTATTTAAAATAAAGAGTGGTAAGTATGAATTACCGAAAAATAACACATACTTGGGTTCCATGTAGGAAAACATAGATATTGAAGAGAAATATAACCATCAATATCTGATAGAGAGTGGTAGAGAACATGGCTATGTAAAGTCCAATAATCACAAAGCCATAAATTTCTGATGATCTAAGGTACTATCTAGGACAACATTTTTGTTCTATGTTCCATTTCATAATGTTGAGGAATTTAATTATGAGATTGGATAAAATCATAATGAGATATACTTATTATATAATTGGAGTTTTATCCCTTAATAAATTTCTACCACCGACTCATCTTTTACTCCAAAACATAATACAACTCAAAAATACTCTATTTATACTAATCATATAAGGATCAAAATATAATGAATTTATAATTCACATATCAGACCCTTTAAAAAAGAATCTACATTATACAGTCCAGGTACTTCACGTAGTCCAGTGGAAGGCGATAAATCCCAATCACACTATGGTTTTGGGTTTGATTCCTGTAGCTTTGTTCGGAGCAACGGGTTGTCACATGGTCTGCATGTTGTCCTTTTATATATATCAAAAAAATACCTTTCAAACTTAATCCATTACAACCTTTAGACTAATCCAAAATACTACTATCCAAACTCACAGCCCAACATTTATAATGAAGTTAAACGCAATGAAGATAATTTTTTCCATGTAATAACATGTTAACACCTTCATCTCGTATTATTTTAAAACATGGTAACATCATGAATTACCATAAAACCTTATTGATTACATTATTGCTCCCTTATTATTTATAGAATACTGGATATACTCATTCTATCCAAAAATGATGTAAACTCCAACAATGAAAAATCATTAATCAGTTTCAAGGTAGTCAAGAATATCCAATATAATTTATTCAAATCAAGCTTCTCTTATTCCAAAATCACTACATCATTATCGAGACTGTATTAAGGATTACCTTTCCTTCAACCATGGATTATAAAAAAAGTGTATCTTACTATTAAGTCACGTTTCTTAGAACCATCTAATCTCAAATCCTCAATAAAATAGTATTGCAGTATAATCCTTATTTATCTCCATAATTCATCTAACCAGTATACTGTTGATACAACACTCAAATAAAATAATTCTATAGTAACAACATAAGAACACTAGTCATTCCTCTTCCTCTGAGGTAGTATCATAACTTGATTATTATCCAGTAGCATCATTTGTTGCATACTCTGATGATTTGGATATTGTTTTCTGTAGTGTCCCAACACCTTGCAGACGAAGCATTGTACATTTGAAAACTTTTTCTTACCCTTGAAATCATGTACTTGGTGTCCTTTTTTCTCCACACTTATAAGAAACTCCCATTCCCTTCAAGTATTTACCAAGGTGATTCATTCCACATTTATCACATATTGGGAAATCCTTCTTTTCCTTATTCCTTTTATCCATATTTCTTTCTACCATCCATTTCTTCTCTGGCTTCCCTTCAAAGCCATAGGACTCAAAAAATTCTTTACTTATCTTATTAACACATGATACTCATTCTTCATATTATGATAATACGTGGGAGACTATTTCCCTTCTAAATTATGGCTTAAGACAATGAAATATATGATCCTTCTTACTCTTTGGATCATGCATATTGCTGGAGTTCTCATTCCTTCTACTGGGCACCATTTCTAAACAACGGCATAAAATTGATTAGTTTATGAATAGGAATACCTAATCCCAAACTTGTAAAACACATAACATACATTAAACAGTTTATGGATATAATCCATAATCATAAATATGTTTTCTTTGAAGCTGTATATACTCAAAAACCCTTCATAATGGTTTGTAAATAAAATGAGAATTTTCCTAATCATATCCCCCAGGAGTGTCGTAACCAGGAGTGCAGCAAGGCCTGTTGTCATGCACCAGTTCCCATTCGAGTCTATCATAAAGCAGTGTTTTCAGGTTTTACCCCTAGGTACATCTGTGCTAGAGCCGCCTCTACCTGCTCGAATATAGACATGGATGTATTGCTCGGAAAACTCACAAAATCTCTACAATACCCAAATTCTAGGAAGATCTTCTATAATAATCCTTAAATTCTATCTTAGGGTAATGTGCTCTAATCAGAATTTATCTTAATCTAGTTTCCAAGGTTTTTTCTAAACTTCCTTTGATACCAACAGTAATGCCCTGACCCCGGTTACCTAGAGTTGGTGGATAATTTTAATACATTGTCATGATTGCAATGAATCAAGTCCCGAAGGACCAATCAGTTTATAAATCTTGGAAAATATATTATATACATGAATGTTACATTACACTTTATAAAATACAAAAAAACATAAATAATCCTTTATGAACGCCATTATTCCTTTGACTTAACCCTGCATATCAATCACAATACACTTCGTGGAATCTTAGGAAAAATAAAACATAGAAAAGGGTGAGATCAGATTCTCATTAAGGATAACAATACAGCGGAAACATTCATAAATAGGCAATAAAATTTAAGGCAATGTATAACTAAAACAAAATCCGTTTAGACTTGAACTTCAGCATAATATAGCAGAAATAAAATAAAATATTTCTAGTTAATTATTCACTTGGATATTCTACTAATCTAATAATAACATGAAATATCAATAACAAATTTCATAACAATGGAATGTGTAGTGCCGGACATTAATTTCTATGTCAAGGCCTCGTTCAAAGACCTAAGAGATAACTGTAACTGGAACCCAACCCCGAGAGCCTCTATAACCGGACTCCATCCTGGAGAGCCTGTGTAAACGAACTCCAACCCAGAGTGCCTCTAATAATCGGACACCAACCCGGAGTGCCTCTAATGACCGGACACCAACACGAAGGGTCTGCTGTAACCGAACGCCATCTCAGAGGGCTTACTTTTACCGGTCTCCATCCCGGAACATACTAGTCCAACACATTCATCTTAAGAAGAGGATGAAATATAACATAAAAATTCGTATTAAAACTAGCCTAAGAAATGCCAAAACATTAATCATAATCCATTAATGGCATAAAAATAACTCATCCATAGTCAAACATATCACAAAACCTTAAATAAAATATGTATGATTTGTATCATAATAAATCAACATCAATCAAGTGTAAAATTTATCAAAGGATGTTGACAAATATGAAATCAAAACCATTTGAGAGAAATATCACTTTTTTGAAATCATTTAAAAGTCACATAATTATAGAGAAAACCTTTATTTTGAATAAATTTATATAATATTTTAAGGGAATATTTGATGACTTTATAATGCCAGAAAATAGCCGCAGCCACCGTATAAGTTAATAAAAAAATTCTTACAGTAATTTTGTCAAAAGGTTAAAAAAGTACATTGTTTAGAAAACGAAGAAATGATTCCTTTATAAACCTCTTGTAAAAAGTCAAACAAGGGTATAAATGAATTTAACCCATATTCTATAAAAAAAGTAATACTATTTTGAAATACATTTTTTATACACATGGATATGAATGATAAAGAGGTCCCAGTAGATAATTACATATAAACAACCTCGGATAATGAAGAGATTGTGAAATAAACCCTTACCTATTTGGTAACTTATGAAACATTCAACCCATTAAAGAGTTATCATACATTGAATATGTAAATAAATATAAATTAATTTGTATTAAGTAACACCCCATGCTTCTATGGTACACTTCCCATTCAATAATACAGTAGCGTGTGTTGTACGCAACTTCGAGTTCTAACACACAAACCACAACCAATCAAACTCACCGTTATGAATAGTAATACCCAATTTTTGAAATTTTATAAATTTTATCTTTCAAAATGGACTTAATTTTTGTATTCAGAATATCTAAATTATCCTAGGGTAAAATTTTGGTATTTTTCTGAAAACTTTTAATTTTTGATAAATAGTGAAAAAACACTGAGTTATAGTTTAAAACCAATTTTTTTTTTAATAATTATTTATTTTATTTATATTTAATTAAGGTAAAAATAGATAAATAATGCCTCTATAAGTTCAATGTAATTCATTGGAGTTATTTTAGAAGAATTTTAGATATATAAAACTTTTATTAAACTTTTCAACGTCTTTTACCCACCTCCTAGGAGAATTTGGAAATTCACATATAACTTAATTTTACAACTTCTGTGAGTGGAATTTCGAACATCCTAGAGACACGGTTAATATCAAGGAGAAAAATGTGGTTCAATGAGATGAAAATAATTTTTTTTGAATAGTAACCTTTTACTTTTATTTACAATATTTTAAAATAATTATGGTAATTAAGGGTAAAAATGATATTAATATTACCCTAACACATGTCCTAATTCTATTGTACAAGTTTATCTCGACCGAAAACAACCTTAGGAATAAAATATTATCATTTAGGTCCACTTGGATTAGATTAGGACATTTATTATTATTTAATTCAAAGAATAGTTAAAAGAGTTAAAATAAATGTTTATTTACTAAAACATATTTAATATAGGGTTATACATAAGATAAATTTAATTTTAAATATTCATTAGAAAGATAAAAAGAGTTTATACATAATGGTATTTTATTTATAATTTTTGGAAATTAAATATTTTAATTTATCTATGACACAATGGTGATGCAGTAATTACAAAATTAATGAAATATTAAAATAATTAATATTAACAATATCAAATTAAATGTAATTTGAGACTTTTTAAGAATTACACTAATTTTATAGTTTAATATGACATATTAGGATTGGTTATATAAATTGTTTTCTATGTAATAATGTTGTTATGAAATTATCAAAAACAAAATACCCAATAGTGTAAATATTGACATAAAATAGTTTTTAAAACAAATATTATATTATTAATTGATACTAAATTCATAAAAATATAAGGTTTGGACAAGATACTTATATAATGAAAGATGTATCATTAATTGATCACTTGGGGGTCTCATGGACGTATATAGTATGTTTATTAACTATTTATTATAAAAATACAAAGTGACATGGTAAGTGTCAAACTAATTAACTAAGAGTTAAACATAAAACATAAGGTTAATATAATGACCCAAACCTATCTAAATTCTATTGGTTGAGTGTTTTTTGACCCATACCCACCTTATCCTTTAAATAATCCACTTTTGATCCATGAGAAACCGAATATGAATTTATTATAAAATAATATTTCTAGCTTTTCCAAAGGTGCCCCTCACCCCTCGTTTAAAAGGGAACTCCCCCATCTCACTAATCCACACATTCAAAGTCTCTTGGCTCAGAAAAACCATGACCAAATAATATCTCAACTTCCCTTAATACAACCTATAGGCCTTAGATTGATCAGAAACCCAGCCTATGGAGTCCTTTCGGTCAAATCAAATGGAATTACCCGAAAAAGAGGTAATGTTTTCACCACCCTTTTTCAAATTAATTTCTTCATTAACTTATTCTTTCTTTGTTATTACCATTCTAAAATAATAAATCCAGTATCTCCTATATACTATGATATTATTATAAATATGGTACAACCATATTCAGTATTCTATCCATCCTTTTAATGACATGTCACCATACGTGCGTACGTACGACTTACCGTCTCCACGTCGTGGTGTAATTGTTATTCAATATATTATTATTTGGATGAGTATAATAATGATGTTTAATTCATGTAAATAATAAATATAACATGATAAATATTCTGTATATATGGTATACCATCCAATTATATATTATTTTAATATCAAAAGAATGATATTGTCGCTCGTGCGTTCATACAGACTACCATCTCCACGAACGCGATGAGATTCATTCCCCATCATATCCATTCAAGACTAATTCACATTTGATAATTAAATGTAATGTTTATGAACATTATATCTTTCTGGATATGAATAAGGTAAAACCTATCCATAAAAAACACGACTTATTTAACAAAACATATAAAATAAAATGAGTAAGTTAACACCCGAAACAATGATAATACTAAGATATTATTAACAAATAAATGTTAAAATATAATATATGATATCATAATTATGTATAGGGTTAATTTATAATTTAATAACAATGTTTTAAATATTATACAGGTGTTTAACAAACCATCGACTAAGGAAAAGTACAAGGTAATGGTTTATTTCACAATCTCTTTATTATCCATGGTTGTTTATACGTAATTATCTACTGAGACCTCTTTATCATCCACATCTAGGTTTATTAAAAATGTATTTCAAAATATTCTTTATATTTTACATAATATGGGTTAAAGTCATTTATACCCTTGTTTTTCTTTTTATAATAGGTTTATAAAGGATTCTTTTCATCGTTTTCTAAAAAAGGTCCTTTTTAACCTTTTCGACAGAATTATGGTAAGAATGTTTTTTTAACTTATATGGTGGATGAGGATATTTTACACCGTTATAAATTGTTAAATCATCCCTTACAAGCTTATAAGAATATTTTCAAAATAAATGTTTTATTTTATAATTATGTGACTTTTAAATTATTTCATGAAAAAAGAGATATTTCTCTCAAATAGTTTTAATTTCATATATGTCAACATCCTTTGATGAATTTTAAGCATATTTGAGTTGATTTATTATGATACACAACTTCCATATTGTATTAAAGTTTTGTGATATGTTTTACTGTGGATGTGTTATTTTTATACCATTCATGTTTTATGGAGAAAGTATTGACATTTCATATGCTAGTTTTAATACGAATGTTTATGTTATGTTGAAAACTGTTCATATGAGGAATGCATTGGACATAATAAGTGATGGGTGTAGCCCACTATTTCTCCTCGATGCATCAGAAGGTCTCATGAGACAAACTACTGTCTTCGCACGAGGCTTTGAAAAAATCTTATTTGTAGTCTTGGCACGAGGCCTTGGATATTTGGTTTTGATAGTCTGGCATTATGCATTACATCATTATGAAAGTGGTTATTGATATTGCATGTGATTATTCGACTAGTAGAATATCAATGTGAATAAGTAAATGACATTATTTCAATTTATCTTGGCCATATTATGATGAAGTTCAAGTGTAAAAAGCTTTTTTTAGCTATACATTGCCTTAAATGTTTCTGTTTATTTATTAATGTTTCCGCTATATTGTTATCCTTACTAAGAATCTGAGCTTACCCCTTTCAATGTTTTATTTTTCCCTGGATGTGAAGATGTAATTTATGAATGAACTGCAAGGATAATATTAGGAGATATTAAGTCCAGATGTTTTTGTAGTAGTTTTCACTTTATGATGTAATGTAAACTTTATGAATGTATCTATTTATTCCAAGGCTACTAAACTAATCGGTCTTTCGAGACTTGATCTTTCTTTTGATCATGACAATGACATGTAATAATGCACCGAATCTAGGTAAATGGGGATGTATAGTAACATATTACACAAATAATGAAATTATGGGCCATACATACACCACACAAAAGGTAATAGTGGCAATATGGCATGAATCTCACATGAATAAGGACTAAGATGAAAACCCCTTACATTGCACTTTCCATTAGTCGAGGGTACGTTTAACCTCCTGTATGAAAAAAAATTATGTTATTAAATTATACCAGAACCATATTAATATTTATGATATCATACATTATTCATTTATGACATTATACTACCCAATTAATAATAATTTCCATGTTATATTAATATTTTGGGTAATAATTTCATTCTATATCATGCATGTTTTAACTTGTTACTCTTGATTGTATCACATAGATCCTGATTTAAATAATTCCAGAATATAAAACATTATTTATATATCATATATATTTAGAATATAAATTTGTATAACAGACAAATATATGAAATGGAAAACACCGTTTATGGAGACAGTAGTCCGTACGTACGCATAAACGCTGTTTCCGTTTTCATATTGTATTGAACGGAATTAAGTGAATAAGATATATGTAATTACATAAATACTTATATATATAAATATATATATCTCTAGTAGCATTATTATTTCATATATTACATACTTATTAGTAATATATATATTTTTATAATCGTCGATGAATGGTGAACTTGGAAATAAATCTCATCGCATCGTGGAGAGGTAATCCGTATGTACACACGAGTGAAAATATCATTCTTTTGATATTATAATAATATATAATTTTATTTTATATTATATATATAGAATAATTATCATGTTATATTTGTTATTTACATAAAATACATATCATTATTATAACCATCCAAGTAATAACGTGTTGAATAACAATTACACCGCGACGTGGAGACGGTAAGTCGTACGTACCCATGTATGGTGACATGTCATTCAAAGGGTGGGCAGAATAATGAATTTCATTGTACCATAATTATTATAACATCACATTATATAGAAGATACTAGAGTTATTATTTTATAATGGAAACAACAAAGAAAAAGGAAGTGGAAGAAGAAAGGAACTTGAAAGAGGGTGGTGAAAATATCACATATTCTTCAGGTTCTTCCATTTGATTTGATCAAAAGGGCTCCCTAGGTTGGCGTTATGATCAAAATAAGGATTATAGGATAAATTGAGGGAAGTTTAGAGAATATTTTGTCAGGTTTTGGCCGAGACAAATGGCTTTGAAGGTGTGAATTAGTGAGAAGGGGGAGTGCTCTTTTATAAGAGGGGTGAGGGGCTCCTTTGGAATAGCTAGAAATATTATTTTATAATAAATCCATATTGGGATTATAATGTCTTAATATTAGATTATTTAAAAGTTAATGTAGGGATAGGTCAAAAAAACTCAACTAATAGTTTTTAGGCAGGTTTGGGACACATTATTAACCGTATCATTATGTTTTAACTCTTAGTTAATTAGATTGACAATTACCATGTCACTTTGTATTTTTATATTATATAGTTATTAAACTTTTTATATACATCCAAGAGACCCCCATGTTGTCCATTAATGATACACCTATCGTGATAATGGTCATTTATTTATACCTTATATTTTTAGGAATATAATATCAATTAATAATATAATATTCTATTTAAAAACTCTTTTATGTCCATTTTGACACTATTGGGAATTTGATTTTTTTGAAACTCATAACAGCATGATTTCGTAGAATAAAGTTAATTAAATCAATCCTAACATGTAATTTTATCCTATAAAATTTTTATAATTCATAAAAAGTCTCAAATTACATTTATTTGGAAATTTATAATATCAATAATTTTAATATTTCATTAATTAGGCAATTACTACATCACCATTGTGTCATAAATAAATTAAATTATTTAATTTCCATAAATTATAAATAAAATAGAATTATTTAGGAAATATATTTATATTTCTAATTAATATTTACAATATCATTTATCTTATGTATAAACCTATATTAAAAATGTTTTAGTAATTAAACTTTGATTTTAACTCTTTTAACGCTTCTTTGAATTAAATAAAAATTAATGTCCTAATCTAATCCAAGGGGACCTAAATGATAATTATTTATTACTAAGGTTTTTTTTTGTTGAGATACACTTTTCCAATAGAATTAGGAATTTTTTTGGGGTAATATTAATATATATTTTTCCCTTAATTACCCTATTTACTTTTAACCGTGGTAAATAAAAGTTAAAAATTACTATTCGCCAAAAATTATTTTTATCTCATTGAACCACATTTTACTCCTTGATATTAACTGTGTCTCTTGGATTTTTGAAATTCCACTCATAGAAGTGGTAAAATTATGTTTTACGAGAATTTCCTAATTCTCATAGGAGGTGGGTAAAAGACGGTGAAAAGTTCAATAAACTTTTTATATATCTAAAATTATTCTAAACTAAATCCAATGAATTAAATTGAACTTATATAGTTATTATGTATCTATTTTGACGATAATTAAATTTCTAAAAAATAAATAATTATTTAAATAAACATTCGTTTTTAAACTATAACTCAGTGTTTTTTTCACTATTCATCAAAAAATGAAAGTTTTCAGAAAAATTCTAAAAAATCACCCGAGGATAATTTCAATATTCCAAATCCAACATGAAGTCCATTTTGAGTGATAAAATTTATTAAATTTCAAAAATTGGTTATTACTATTAATAATGGCTTGTTTTATTGGTTGTGGTGTGTGTTAGAACTCGAAGTTGCGTACAACACACGCTAGTGTATTATTCAAATAGAAGTGTACAGTGGAAGATTGTGGTGTTACATAGATCATTTTAGAGAGGTCACATAAATGACCAGCAGCTTTTTGAAAAAATGTGGCATCATGACCAGAGGCTGGATCAGGTACTGCATGATTTCCTTGATGGTGTTCTTGAATTCCTTATCCCGCTGATATAAAATGACATTCTTCAAGATCTGGGAAAAGGGCATATACATACCAGCAAAATTTTCGATGAATCAGCATATGTAGACCAAGTGGCCTTGAAATCCTTGAAGCATGTGAATGTTACTCAATGGAGGCATCTGGTTGATGGTCGTGATATTCTGAGAAACAATTTCTATGACTCTGTACCTAACAACGAAGCTTAAAAACATTCCTTAAGTGACCCCTAAGGTTCACATCAGGGGGTTCATCTTTATGTGGTGAGAATGGAGTAATCCAAACACTTTATCGAGATATTTTAAGTGGTCATAGTGCTGGAGATATTTTACCACAAGATCATCCAAATATCATTCCACCAGATTTATGAGTAATGTCTTAAATATTAAATGCATGGTACACTTATAGGTGGATCCTACATTCTCTCGATTGAAAGGAATCACCTGGTAACTGAAGGTACCTTGTGGTTCCCTAATGGATGTAGACTCTTCATCCTTAGGATCCATTCATGTTTTCTTAATCTAGGAATATCAATCCATATGGGAGAGATCATAGAACCAATAGGTGGCATCAATCAATAGTTCAATCACAAGAAGGGAAAAATCATCCTTCTGACAGTGGTGATTGAGATACCAGAAGACGATATAGACTCTGATCTATCCATTCTTCTTCCTGATGGCCACAATGATGGATAACCATCTGGGTTAATGAACCATCTTGAAAAAGTTGGATCTAGTGAGCTTATCAACCTCTGCCTCAACCATGGTACCGTGAGAAGTGTTCATCTTTTTTGGAGGCTATTTGAACTTGTGATGATTTCCTGGAATACTGAGGTGGTGGATGGAAACCTAGGGATCTAGTCTTGGAATTTCATTATAAATTTATGAAATTACATCAAAATTATACTTCAATAAGTTCACTCATTATTTTTTCTCTTCGACTAGAATAGTGTAACTAATAAATTTGTGTTTCAGATCCATATCATTATCAAGGCTCACCTGTACCAAATCATCAACTCTAGTTGAAACACCCTCTTTAATGGTGGGATGATTTTACTCAAAATCTTCTTCTTCATTCATGGAGGAGGGATCCATTATGGGAGGTGATTCCTCTGAGTTGATAGATCCTAATGGTACATTTGTGCTAGCTTGAGTGGTTATGGACACTGCATCAGAGGAATATTGTGCTCACGAAATCATAGTGATGACGACTTTCGATCTGATACCATCTGGTCTAATGCCAAAGGGGCCACACATTATTATATCAAAGCAATAGTGGCACATTGTCATTATCTGGTTTATCCCATCCCAGCAATTTAATAATGTTTGATGTATTTCTGTCACTATAGGGTGGGTATCCTGATACATTATTAGAGTAGGGGGGATCTTGGATCACATTAGCCTAATTTTTGTAGTAATATGAGGTTATCTCTCACCATCCCCTACACTTGGGAATATTATTAACCCTCATTTCAAAAGCAACAAAGCATCTTCCTAGATCTGGGGTGTTAGCCTCCAATCGGTGGATTGGGAAAATGTAGGCATCCTCCAGGTCTATCCACTAGTCGGTCGCAGCCGTATCGTGTCCATCCTCGTTAGCTTGGATCTTTTTGTTCTTCCAATTGTGATAGTTGGTATCTAGATAGAAGGATTCAGAAGAGTAAAATGTGTATGTGTCACCTTGGAGTACACCTACTCGACATTTAATAGAGTACTTATGACATTGGTGATATTATTAAGGGACCACCGCATGTATGTGAAGCCATGGCCTACCCATCAACGCATTGTAGGTGGTGTCTTGTGAAACAAACAAGTACTCGGTGCTAGTTACCATGCCATAAAACTAGGTCTTCAGGTGGATATTACCAATCGAGTTCAGTTCTATCCTATCATAACCTTGAATTTTCTCATCCGAGGGGCTTAGATCATCATCGGACAACCCCATCCTTTGGAGCATCCGGGTAAGGATAAGGTTGATCCCATAGCCTATTTTGACAAGACAGTAAGTAACCTCCATGCCATTTAAGTGGCCATGGATGTACAATGAGATGATATTCCCCTATATGGGAGTACCTTTATCTTCCCTAGAGAATCGGATGATGGCCTGACATTCTGTATGTTGAGCTACCTCGGCATGTAATGCTTCTACGAATTCTACCTCCGTCTTGAAATGGAGGGGGCTTCTTAAAGACTCGTAATGGGATTCAAGAATAGCCACTAATAGGGGAATATCGTTGAGGATATATAGCCTCATGGGAATACTAGCCATATGATTAAGGATTTCATATTTTTGTTTCAAGTGAAAACTTATTCTTACAGGATGTCATTTTTGGAATAAGGAAGGACGTGTCATTCTGGCTCAACCGGTGACCGACTGGTGCTGGTAATGTCCCACTGCTCACTATTGGGAACATGTGGAGTGACATATAAATGAGGTATAGAGGATTGAGGCATGTTTGTAATGGAACATGGCTGATTGTAGCACGACTATGGTGGCCTGACCTGATCATACATTACAAATGACGTTGAAAGAAAACCTGCTAAAACAAGGTGAGAAGGATGCACATGTTGAGCTCTAGGTTGGGACTATTGTTTGGTTTCAGTGGCATACATATCCTAGATGGATGTATTTACAATGGCATTCAGATGAACCATATATCCATAGCTCCATCGATGCCGGAAATAGCTAGATACATTGGGAGGCTCTATCTGGCCCCCCTTTTCATCACGAATCATGTAGGTGTTTACTCGCTCCATAGTGTTAACTGAAGAGTACCCTTGATCATCACATAAAAAAATACTCCACCACCAGAAATTTTCTAGGGGTAATCAAAATCTCCAGGGGAATGAAGTCACCTAGAGTATGGGATGATGACAACATCAGTGCGAGACTTTGTTTCCCCTTATGTTGCTGATAGTTTCTCTTCTGGTTATAGGAAGGTTGAGAAATTGACGCAGAAGAACTGGATGCTGATGACACAAAATATTATTAAGGTTCGTGTCGATTAGAATGTGCATAAATAATTGAATGGGCACAAGAGACTATCTTATGATACATACAATCATCATATTTTTTAAAATCTATAGTTAGGAACCTGTTTCCACTCAGCTTTGTTGTCGTTGTCGCTGTCATGCTGTATGAATACACATTCCACCTATGCTGGTTCTGGGCCTAACCTGACTATGTTGTTTTCAACCTAGAGCTGAAGCCTGTCTTTAAACACATATCACTACTAATGGGTGTGCCTCAGGACTCAGTGATATGGGAAGTAATTATGACTGTCAGTGAGATCCACCTATTCAGGCCTCCTACATTCTGTCAACCGTAGAATTCCCTTATCTATGGAAATTATAAAATAACCGAGGACATGAGCCTCATTGAATTATTAGGTATGATTCCTTATATCTAGGAAGGGGTCTTTGGGGGATGGGACCACATGAGGGGATGGATGAGCCTTTTGTGGAGGTGGAACCTAGTTATCTCACCTGGTTGGGGGTGGTGTGTTACACGAGGCATCTGTCGGTTCTAGTGTGGTCACTTCTGGGTTGGAGGCTACACGTGAGGCAATGGCCCTCTTAAAAGCTATGGAGGTGGCTCCACTCTTAATAACTACAATTGCATGGGGCCTCTATTTGGTCCACCGTGGTGGGATTAACCTCAGTGTCCCTTCTCGCGGGATCTACAGGAGGAAACAGACGTGCCTACTTGTCATGCTGCAAGGCATTCTCTAGAAAATGGGCATTATCTGTGAAATACCAGAACCCCATAGGGTAAATATAGGTGATGAGAGAGGGGACCTATTCTGTTTTGACATTCCTTACACACGTCATCAGCATCTATTCCTGAATCAGTGGAATATCAGAGGAGTAGATGTGTACTTTACACAATGCGACAAACTCCGCGATGCGCTCATCGGACCTCTTATTTCACTTGAAGAGGTATGAAATACTCATCCTATGGGTGGAAGAACTAAACTGGTAAATAAACTGCCTATGAAGATCTTCACAGCCATCCACTAACCCAATGGGTAGCCGGATGTACTAGACAAATACAGGCCCTTACAATGTTTGTACAAAACACCAGAGTTTGGTGGCCTCATACTATAATGGAGTTCCCATCATGGGTCCACACATTCAGATGAAGTGGCAAAGATTCCACATTGGTTCACCCATACCATTAAAGGGGGGAGAATATAGGGTTTCTTAAACCTTGGAGTGGTTTCATTTCATCCACCCATGCCGGATATGGATTTCCATAAGGCGGATTTTCCACCTGTCGAGTTTCCAATGCCTTGAGATGAGTAGTCAGCGATTCCATTGGATCATCTTTTCACGTATTCCTATCTTGAAAAGGATTCCTGATCTATAGTTCAATGGTAGGTTCTTCAACATGATGAGAAGACCCGTTGGATCGTGGTGCGGCTGGTCGAATGACCTGCGGGACTGCTGGGGGAAAACATGTGGAGTGGCAGGGGAACCTAAGATAGGTCCTGAGGATTATTGTGCCACTCATGTAGATTTGGTTATACATACCATTCCCTATTTCTAAAAACTCTAGCTTCTACCCAGTCTATGTGGGCAGGACAGTCAGGGTCACTTGAAGGAAACTCACTATGTAGAAGTTGTACATGTCGTTGTTGCCCCGGTCATGGAACACCATAGTCCGGTTGGTGCTCCGTAGCACTTTCATCAAGGATTTTATTGATCATTTTTTATCCTCCACGAGGTATTGATTTAGTGAGGCATTTTCGGAAACATGCTCCTCCTTCTACACTGATCCATACAAGTCAAAGGGTTTGACGACCCCAAGATGTTATTTTCCATTATTGGGATTCTGGTTGAGGTCTAATGACTCGGTAAGTACAGGTGGCCCATTAACTTTATCATCTATAGAGTTACCCATCCCAATGGAACTAGTAGTTTTGGAACTCCCCCAGGGATTATATTCTCTTCATGGAGCTATAGCTTGTTGTCTTCCTATGATTGGTCAGCAATTTTAACTGTTGAAATACCTAGATTTGAATCCTCAATATCTCCTAGAAGGATGGGCCGGCGCTGTATAGAACTAAAATTAGGGGCATCATGATAACCCAAACCCTGAACCTCAATTTGGGGGGAATCCTCCTTGATAATCTTGCAGAGCACTTTAAAGGTATGGATGCACCGCTAATTGAGGGTCTGATGGTGACCGGGCGAGTCAGGGTGCTGGTACATAAGGAGAACAACCATGTCAAAAATACTGAATTTTCTGGTCATCATCATCAAAGTGTTCATGACTCTTGATGTAACCCACTCACTGATAACAGAGACGAAAGTGTGTCACCCAAAGGGTTTCAAAAAAGCATTCGACTTCTTCCTAGGTAAGAGATTTCGTGCACTGAAGTTTGCATTTGCAAATGGAAAGATCATATCTAGTAAATGATCCACTACAACGATGTCCTTCACGCTCATTGACTTAGACTCGGGACCCGGCCCTTGGTTTCCCCACTCACCAACTGTTAGGGGTTGCGTGACCAATAATGGCCCTGAAATAGACTGTTGGGATGGTAGACCGGCCGATGGAGAATACATTAAGTGAGATGATATTCTGTTGTATGTTGGGATATCATCAGAAGAATACAATGACATAGCCACTATTTCCGATGCTTTCTCTAGGCGCGTGCACATCCATCACGCAGGGGAGGAAGCACGGCTTGTGGCCCCGCATTCCCGCTTTCCAATGGCAGGAAACATCCATTCTTTATTCAGGGATGTCTTCTCCTTGATTGAAACCGATATTATTGGATGTCGGTTCTTCCTTTCGTGGATTCCTCCTCGGAGCTCGTCACCGAGTCCGTGTCTCCCTCATAGATTTAAGACGCATTTGTGAATCTCATTCCCAGTGTCATATCTTCATGGACACAAGTTAATTATGCTGCTTCCGTCGAGACGATCTAAGGGGTCCAGTCGGGACAGCAACCATCGTTTAGGAGAGTGGTCACACTGAGGCATTGTTGGCTTGTCTTGACACTGGGGGATTGGCATTCATGTCTTCTTTCTCTTATTATAGGTCTTCTCGAGGGCACAGAAGCCTGAGGCATCCCACATCGAACATGGGGAATTATATTCCTTAGGCATGCATCTGAGGTTATTCTCAGCTTCCCTTGTTTAACACAGGGTATGCCATAAGTTTTATGTCCAGTAGAGAAGGATCTGACTGATTAGGACACTAAGAGTGGATTAGACTGAAGAACCCCTGGAGGGAACACCGATGTTGGGGCCAGCACGTGGGCGGTATCCCGGATAATGTGTAGTGGAATGAGGTGTCATGATCCCACCGGGATGTGGCAGCCCGGGTAAGGATCAGGATGAACGATGTCTTTGGGCTTAAGTCCCAAGGAGACTTCCTACGTATCCCAATGGAAGGGAATCAAAGTCCACATAGTTCGACGATATGGTGGGACACCTGAAAAGGTGACCCCTGTGAATGAGTGCATGGATGGGGCCCAGAGGGAGTAAGACCTATGGGCTGGGGCATGAGCTTCCCAAGGCACGTGGGCTCGAGGGAGAGGTTAGGATAGGACATAGATGTTTAGCTTGAACCACATGGAGGCTTCCTACCTACCATTCCTTAGTACCGATCAAAGTCTCCATAGTTCAGGATGGATGGGGCTTACACTCTGAGTCGGCCCAATGTGGATACAGGGCGTACACTCTGAGGTGGCCCACAATGGTGGATATGGGGATTATGCTCTGAGGCGGCCCACAATGGTGGGTGAACCGACACGATGGGGTCGTAACGACCGGGTGATGGGCTTGAACCTCATGGAGGCTTCCTACGTATCCCTGTGACAGGGAATCAATGTAAATGTAGATCGGTGGTGTTGTATAATGTCATGCAGGATAGAGGAATACAGTTTAATGTCGTGTTGGATGAGGGCATACAGTTTTACGTCATGCTGGACGGGGGCATATAGTTTAACGTCGTGCTGGACGAGGGCATCTGGGGCTTACGCTCTAAGGCGGCCCATAATGTTGGGGCTTGAACCTCATGGAGGATTCTTACATACCATGACTTAGCATGGATCAAAGCCCCCTTTGTTCAGGTTGGAATAGGGCTTACGCTCTATGGCGGCCCAAGGTGTTGGGGAACCGACGTGAAGGGGTCGGAACGAGTGGATGGTGGGCTTAAACCTCATGGAGGATTCATACGTACCATGCCTTAGCACGGATCAAAGTCCTCGTAGTTTGATGAAGGTGGGGGTCAGGGTCAGTTCTCACTCTAAGATCACGTGAGTCATGCTCGGTGTGAGAAACAAGAGGTAGCAGGGACATGACGATCACATTGCAAAGGGTGCCTCCGTGAGAAGTGAAGAGGGCCTTACGCGTTGAGTGGCCATGGTGCCGGGACTTACTCCAGAATGGAGGCCCGAAGTGCGAAAAAACATAGAGGGAGAGGGATTTGGGACTAAACAAAGGAGATGCCTCATTCCCTATCATTCCCTACACTGGCCTTGGCGGTGGGGATGTACGGAGGTGCATGGGTGCTACCTTCCGCAAGAGACGCTAGGGGCTTACACCAAGGTGCATGCCCTTCCCCCATGGAAAAACGCCACTCCGAGAGGGAGGGTATAATACCATATGAGGGGTGATCCCATCCCCATGGAGATGAGTGACGTAAAGAATGTCCTAGCCGGGGGGACCCTGTGTGCAAGGCATGGGGGCAAATCAGAGTTTAACGTGATGCGTTGAGGACGAGGGGCTTTGCAGATTAACGTCCTGCAGCTCAGACGAGGTGGGTTTGGTCCAAACCCCGAGGAATTACATGACCGGTACCCGCCGCCCCTTGGGGGAGGGAAGGCTTTGGCAAGGCCGTAGTGAAGGGGGGTCGTAGAGAAAACCATCGAGGGGTCCACATTAGCATGGCTATTTGAAGAAGCAATAGCCATTAGCATGTTTATGTGAAGAAGCATGAGGCAAAGCAATGCAATGGGGAAAATCACCCAAGGGACCCTGAGGTTACTTCGCATGAGCTTGGAAGGCCGTACAGGAAAACATCACATGGTGTGTATGCCCGATGTGTGTGCCCGGGGCATACAAAAGGAGGACATCGGGCGCCTAATCTGGGAGGCACCCGGGGGGCATCAAGGTGAGGGGTCCTGGGGATTTCACACAAATAAATGGTTTGCACGCAAAACACCAAAATGGCACGTAATTGGGAAGAGGGATTGTTCATGTCTAGGAGGATTGCGTGAAAAATATGTGAATTGCGCGCGAGTGGCAATGGCCGCACCCAAAGGCAATGCCACACCCAGAGAAGGGATTGCGTGAAATTGGACCCTTTTGCGCGCAACAGAAGGAATTGAACCCAAGGGAAGAACCCTGAAGGGTTTGGAATTCTGTTTATGCCAGTGAGATTGCGTGCAAAGGCAGATCCTGGGTCGAGGTGGCGCGAAAAGGATCAGTACCTGACGACCATCTTGTGTGCGTGGATGTCCTATTTATGCACGAGAGTCGGTTCAAATTCCACAACCTTGAAATGGGAGGTGTCTCCTTCTATTTATTGGCCCCCAGCATCGCGGAATCCAGACGATGCACAAAATTTTATGACCATGAGATGGTGGCACAAAATTCTAGCCGCGCGGGCGCGAGCGCGCAAATATTTCACACCGGCATCGGGGACCCTTCGCGAATCCCGTACCCATATCGCGCAGAACACATTTCTCCGCATGCATTCTCCTTTATTTCGCGCAACACTTTCAGGCCCTCCAGACTGGGCTTCCGGGTTAGAATATAACTTCGCTTCACCATTTCAAAACTTCCTTTAGTAATTATGGACATTTCAGCATCTACAAATACCCCACTCAAAATTTGATCTGTGAGAGGTCGCAATGATCAGATTCTGAGGGATTCACCGAAATGCTGAGGTTTGGACTTCATGGGCCCTTTGCGTGCAAAAAATGTTGTGGCACGCAAAACACCAGTTTGGCGTGGAATCTGCTTTCCACGTGACACAGAACCTCGTCTTCGCCTATAAAAGGGGACATGGGTCCCCTGATCCTTACCCAACATTCCCTCATAATAAGATCCGATCTCTTGTGGGCGAAATTGCCTCTGCGCCTGCACGTAAAACTTGGTTTAGCAGTGCAAAATTTCTTCGAGTTTCGGTTGAGGTTACAAGACAACCCCGGATATTCCGCGCCGACTACTCCAATTTCTCTCCCAACTTCATAATTCCGCGTAACTCATTCAAATTTTACGCAACTCATGTGTATTCTGTGCAACACTCTCAGAGCACTTGGTCGGAAGAAAATGGTCGAAAACTATTTTGATGAGGGGGAAACTGTCACTCGTAGAGCTGAAATGGCGGCGAACGAGGTGGTTTATAGAGCCAGGGTGGTTGTTTCCAACAACCATACCTTCTTCAACCTAATAAACCCTGCCCAGAATGAGTATCCTCTATCCAACAACCTTCCTCTATGGAGCTTAGGCATTTTGGATGTCGTTTTGCTGCTAGGCTTCGAGGTTGATACACTATGGTCATGGGTGACCGGGGAGGATGACCTTCCCCGATACAATATCACCAAAAATGGTCATCCTTCCAGAGAGGCCAGACACATAGATTTATATGTACTGAACCCGAGGATGAGGACCATTTATAGGGGTGATCCTAATGTGGAGAGTTCTCCATCCCTCTATGCGAGCACGTTCCGTCAGAGCATCACAGACAACGCTAAGGGATGGATGCAAGATAGGGATCTATGGTCCGGAGGCAACTTTACCAGTGAGTGGGCCTAGGAATACTGGGTTCGCCATACATGCGACCAATTTAGGGTCGAGCTGCGGCACATTGGTCTGTTTGAGGCTGTGTGGACGTCGAGGTTCCACTTCAACTGCCAACCTGAACTCTGGCCGGAGCTGTTCACCCAGTGGTCCCCTAACACCAACACATTCCATCTTCACCATGTGGAAGTTGGTATCAGTCTCTGGGATGTCCACTACATCGGAGGTATCCCACTGGAGGGCTATCAGGGAGATGAGTTCCTTCGCCCAATGAACACCTAAGAGGACAGATCACAGACCCCCATGCTAACATGTCACCTACTGGAGCAGGCCAAAGAGAGGCTGGAGGTCAAGGACTTCCATAAGGACATCACCTACAATGACTGGTTCAGCCTGTTCCTAGAGAAGGACCATGCGGTCAAGAAGACGGGACATGGAAAATGGTGGCCAACCGCAGATTAGAGGACCAAGAATGGATCACACTGGAGGATCCTAGAGACAGGACCATACCAATCGTGGGGATACCACGTTATTGAGGCATGTGACCCAAATGTTCGATATCCCGGGTTCCTCACCACCTTCCTGTGTGGGTGTCTCCTTCCGGTGCGAGACGTAAGGATGGGCGTCCGTCTAACAACCCTGGTGATGGTAGGCACCATGGCCACCAACAAAAGGTTCAATCTGGGGGTCCCCGTGATGGCAAGGATATACGCCATTCTGGGATGCATCTCAAGAGGGGGGACACCTCAGATGGTGTGTGGCCCATTCCAGATCTTCCACGGCTGGGTGGCGGCTCATATTGGCAGGTACCCTTTTCCAAACGTTGTTTTTCTACCAGGAAATGGTATGTGACCATCTCTACCAAACATTATAGGGGTCACTCCAGTGACCCTTAACGAGGAGGGAGTAAGGATTATAATTGGTAACAATGCCAACTTCAACTTCAGCTCATTCCCCACCCCGGTCGGCCAAATGGTAGACAATGGGCAGGGCTCGCTGGAGCAGCAGGAATACTTCCAGAGCATCCAAGGCGGAGTGCTTCTAGCTCAGATTGACGGGAAGATCCTCTGCGATCCATATGTGCCGCCCCGATTCGCCATGCAGTTCCTGTGCCTCCAGTGAATGCCAAAGAGGGTATTCAAAGATGTCTGGGAGAAGATTAATCCCTACGTCATTCTCCACATGTGGTTAGTGTTTACAAATTTTGTCTATGGAGACGTCATTATCCTACCTCCCACCGGGGCCGATGCTGGTCTATCAACCGAGTATGCCGAATACTGGGCTATAGCGTACCCTGAGGGGATTTTGCACAAGCGAGTTCGGCAACTCGAGACTACCCGAGTTGAACCCAGGAGATGAGAGAGAAGACATGGTGCCACTATAAGGGGGAGAACAGGGGCATGCCAGGAATTAAGGCCTACGTAGGCTGGGACCGCAGCAACGAGAGAATCACATGGCAGGACCAATGAACTTCTTGGGAAGCAGATAAGGTATCTGCTTCAACCTTCCCAAGACGCAATCTTCCCTGCACTATGGTCAGCTTGGTTAACCCTGTAGAAGTCAATGAGCATCGAAGCCCTCTAGAAAAAGATAATACAGGATGGGATCCAGCTTCCAGAATTCTGCTTCATTCGGGTTACTAACAGAGTAAACTTCCATCGGTGGTACGCATATCTAACGGCTATGGACACATATGTGCGCCAATAGGGTAGGAGTGTGGATTCACAATCCCTGGTGAAATTGATGCTTGACCAAGATCATGATCCAGAAATGATGTCTTCGGAAGAAGGTGAGAGTGACGATGAGTCGAGGGGAAAGGAGGAAACATGAGAAGATGAAGGATCTCAGGGAGGGTCCCGCCAAGGGAGCCTACATGAGAGTAGAGAGATCATCGGATTTGACATATACATAACCGAGCTGCTCAAGGTCTGTATCTATCCTTATTTATCCACCTTAATTGTCCATTCCCTTCTAAAATTTATAATCATAATCTTTATCTCACTCAAGAGAATATAGGCGCTAATCAGGCATCCCTAATAGAGGAAGGAGAAGTGGTGTCAGTGGGATAGGGTGGGGCTCTGACTCCAATCATCGAACTGACAAGCGCTGAGGGGTCTCCTGCTGCGATAGCTCCTGTAGCGGCCAGAACACTAGAGGCTGACACTCTGGGTTCCTGTAAGTCCCTTTCTTCGCTATTGGTTCTTACTATCAGAGAACTCTACTAATCAGGATGCTCCCTGTATAGTAAACTCGGCATTGGAGGCTCATCGGGCTACTAAGCCCTGACCATCCATGAGTGAATTAGTGGCGGACCTATCACCTCTTCCAAAGCATACCTCCCAAACTAAGTCGATCCTAGCAATTGGTGTGCATGGGGTGGTGGACATCAGTGGTGCTGACATTTGAGTGAGGTTGGAAGCTGACGAAGGCACCGCCACTGTCAGGGAGAGAGGGTAAGGTCGCCCGAATGTCGATGATCCTATTCCTCCGAAAGGCATCCCTGGGGCTGATCCTGCTACTGAGCTACCGGATTTCTTCCCGGTATATCGGCCCACTGATCCTGAGGAGATAGATGATTCAGACTCGGAAGCGGATGAGGAGATCAGTATGACACGATGAAAAGGGTGGAAGTGCATCCAGCGTTTTCATAGGTAGCCTCAGACGGATTGGCTGAGGCGGATGGGATCGCTCAAGACCTGGCTTCATTTCTAGTGCACCGGAGGGGCTGACGCTCAATTCCTTCACTTGAGGGTCCGTGATTACAGAGAAGAGAAGATACGTGAGAGAAGCCGGTGTAGCAATGTTGCCAGTGTTAGGAAGAATCTGTGATCACCCGAGCATTCCTGAGGTAGGAACAGGAAGTCCGACGCCTTGAAGAGTAGGAAACATAGAAGGAGGACATTATCGCAACATGCTCTGAGCTCGTGGAGCAACTGACGGCCCAGCAAGCTGACACCCAAGAAGAGCTGATTGAGGTGAGTCACCAGATGACCGTACTTCAAACTGAATGGGTGCGGGATCAAACTAGGATATGCGAACTGCGCTCTGTGTTTGTAGATGAATAGAGAGCCTTTAGTGAGAAATAAGCATTCTTAGAGGCCACCAGTCAATGGGTAGCTGTATTAGAATGATCAATCCAAAATGCTGATCCTTAAGGGCCCTGTTTTGGCCATCTCATGAACCTTTTTTCTCTCAATGTATGGAAAAAATCCATTTATCTATACCTTTGGTTTAATACACTCATCCATAATCCTAAAATAAATAAGAACTCACCCCTAAGCTCATGTGTGTCGTACCCAATGTGAGAAACGAAGGATGTTCGTATTATCGTTTCGTTTGATCGTGGGGAGTAAACCAAGATTCGGGCATCCGAGATCGAGTCCGGATTGTCGAGGAGAAGAGGGAGGCCCTACCAAAGGGAGGGGACCTCGGACCGATCGATGTATCATATCCTCAATGTTCTCTAATGCATGAGAAGGGCAATACAAAGGGCATTGAAATCAATTCGAACATAGGGAGATGAAAAATGTGAATTATGTTACCCAGATTCACAACACTATGGGAGGGGCGTAAAGATGGAGGATAGATGTTAACCGTGGCGGAAATTCAGCATCCATATCGCATTGGCCTGAAATGGGGACAAAAAATGAGGGCTGACCGTTGACCATGTTCACAACACGGGGCCTAACTCAAATATCATCGATCAGTCTTCCAGAACGTTGGCCCAAGAAAGTAAGAATACTATAGGTCGAGCATCCGTATTGTTAGGGGGTCCCATTAAACATGGCCAGTTTTCTAGAACATTGGCCCATGACAGAAAACTTACCATTGGTCGAGCATCCATACTGTTAGGGGGTCCCATAAAAAATGACCAATTTTCCGGAATGTTGGCCCAGGACAGCAGGCGGACCATAGGTCGAGCATCTATACAATTAGGGGGTCCCATCAAACATGACCAGTCTTCCAGAATGTTGTCCTAGGACAGCAGGCCGACCATTGGTTGAGCATCCATACTGTTAAGGGGTCCCATTAAACATGAAATAGGATTATGATCCAAATAAAGGGGAATGCAAAGCATGGAAAGCATAGTCGTGGTTTGTTCAAACAGAATCCAACACTCCAAAAATTACTCCACTGTAGTAAAGGCACATTAAGCAGACATATTAATCTGATCACAGATCATCCCTAGATTTAGATAAGACCCCTCTGGTGAGGGAACTGTAACCTCTAAACATCACCATGGGGCATCCTGAACTTATTCAGGGCTAATACTGCAGTTACACAACTCCCCAAGAAGTCAGGCCAAATGACTGACAGTGAGGAGGGATGGGATTTGGTTATCCCTGGGGCTGGATCCAAGATGAAATGTCTGGGAGTTCTTACGTATCTCATAAGGATGAGAATCAAGCCACACATAGTTCAAGATTGGTGTCTTAGTTTAAGGTCTTAGAACTCAGACCGGGGATTGGTAAGAAGGGAGGGAGACACATGGTAAGGTGATTATGAAACCCGACATGATTGAGGACAAGGTCCTACTCACTATGTGTTCCTTGGAAAAGTTTTCCAATCCAGGGACCGAAGAAGAATGTCAGGATGGGCCGTGGGGAAGTGCCCAAGCGCTCTTACGTATCTGATAAGTATGGGAATCAAGCCATACGTAGTTCTTGGAGGTGACTTTTAACACTTTGTGGGATAGGAAACATGAGGGACGATTCTTATAATAGGGTGCATGTGCTGTGGCTATTGAAAACCCGAATTGAATGAAGACATAATCCCATGCCACGCCACACGATCCTGTAGTCGTGGTCCCAATGGCATGGAAAAAACGTTGAATTAACAGACCTCAAGCTGGATGCAAAGACAAGAGGTGTGGGCATTCTTACATATCCCATAAGGATGGGAATCAAGCCATACGTAGTTCTTGAAGGTGGAACAACACAAGAAGGTACATGTTCCAAGGATGAAAGGGGCGTGCGTGTCTTGCCCTCATACCAAAATAAGTGGCATTTGATGTGTCTTGTTTGTCCTTGATAGTGAATGGTTTTTCTTTTGTGGAGAAACTATCCTAGGGTAGAAATTCCTGGCATTTCCACAATAATCAAGATGTATGTACGCATTGAAAAATGGCATGGTAAATGACCAATACCCAACGTGATGCCCTCTACAGAGAGGTCATCACAATGCAATGTCGTTTTTCATCGTATGGTCAGGACAATATAATCACAGTTTATGTTCATGTTGTAGGACCATCCAGCATAGTTTAAGGTCATATGTCTTGGACCCAGGGGAATGTTCACGATGCGATAATGAATACATAATGCGGATGAGGACATAATCCCATACCATCACCACGCATGATTCCAGGAGAGGAGCCTTGGGCCAAGGGGCCGACGAGGGGTTAAAGGTCAAGGGGAAGGAGACACTTGCCTCCAGCTAAGCTGGGCCCGAAACGCAATGTTTTGGTGACACCACATTTCTCGTAGGGATGAGGGTCAAGCTATTCATGGTTCTTAGAGAAAATCCAAGCCTATAATCATAGCGCTCAGATCACGGGAGCACCGAGAGACTCCATAACGTAGCTTTGTCTACCTGATGTGTGGAAGTGCACTAAGTGTTAATGCAAGGAGTTCTGAGATTCCACCTTGACATAATGGGGTGGAACATAATGTGAATCATGAAACTAATATTCAAGGCCTAAAAGAGTAATCGTGACGTTGGAGAACTACTGCGGACCATGTTTGCAAAACAACATCCTATTGTGTTGGCCTAAAACAGGGACAAACAAATGAGCATCAACTGCTGACCATGTTCGCAACATGGGGTTTGTAATTTTTTGTCTGAAATCCTCAGGGGCGTTGGCCCGTGACGGTAGGAGAGCCCTTATGATTTTTATCCAAGCTGTTCTTGGGGGTCCCTCTGAGTGTGAAGGATAATGGGGGCCCGAATTAAGGGGAGCATGGAGCTTGACAAGTGGATGAAACTTTTCTAAATTGAATCTAACACTAGAGGTCCTAGAACAGAGTACTCTGAACACATTAGCAGACCACTAAAAAGGGTTTAAGGGCTCAGTTTGAGAGCGGCCAAGAGATGGAGGATTCTCGGGAGAAGGGGGCATGGTTCCAAAAACCATGTACCACACCAATATATCTTCCTCGTGGAGAGGGACATTCCAAGAGGCTGAGGTGACTAGGTGATCATGGGATATCTTGAGAGAGGGGGCTGGACCTGAAAGCTAGGTGTTCATGCGGTCCTATATATCCCATAAGGATGGGAATCAAGCCACACATAGTTCTAAAAGCACAGTTTAACGTCATATAGGATGATTAGAGGTATTCTATATGGGAATGTGTATGGCACAGTGAGAAACCCAATGTGTATGAGGACATAATCCCACATTACACCATACAATCCCACAGGAGGGAGCCAGGGCCAGGGGCCCGAGGCTGGGCCTCGGTTAGGAAGGTTTGATCGGTTTGCAGTTTAATATCTTACAGTGGGGATGGGAAGAGGAGGAGGACACCTCAAATAATGTAGGTATATGGTGCGGTGACTAACCCGGCATGAATGAGGACATAATCCCATGCCACACCATACTCCTCGAGTAAGAACATGGGCTAAGGCCCATAAAGGCCAAGGGTCCTAAGGCTGGGCCTCGGTAAGGAAGGTCGGACCTGCTTTCATTTTAACGTCATGTGGGACGAACGTGTAGTTTAAGGTCATGCGGGACCATACAATTTAAGGTCTTGCAAGACCAAAGGGACCCGAGTATTGGACCAAATGTAGTTTAAGGTCGTGCAGGACCTGATGCAGTTTAGGGTCATGTGGGACCTAGAAAGGATCATATTTTATGGTCTTAGTACTCGGACCAAGTATTCTATAAAAATATTGTTTGAGGAACCTGGCATTGGTGGGAGGAGTTATATGCTCACCATCCATGGTCACCAGGGAGTGTACACCATTGGGAAAGACCTGATGGACAATGAAGGTTCCCTCCCATTTGGGCTCCAACTTGGGTGGTTTCCTTCTAAAGATTATTGGAGCCCTGAGGGCCAAGATCAAATCGCCTTGTAGGAAAGAGTGGAGGAAAACCTTCTTGTTGAAAGCTTGAACCATCCTTCTCTAATGCCTTTCCAGGTTGTGCAAAGCATGATGCCTATTCTCGTATAGCGCTTCCAATTCAGCTAGATGGATTTTAGAAACTCTATCTAGAACCTGCTGGTCATAGACCACTATGAAAAATGAGGGAAACTAAACCTCGACGGGAAGGACGACCTCAATTCCATACACCCGGGAATACAGGGTCACCTGAGTGGAATTACGAGTCTTCATCTGATATGCCCAGAGGTCGTTGGAGAGTTTATCCGGCCATCTCTTCTTGTTCTGACCAACCATATTTTGAGGAATGTTATAGAGGGTCTTGTAAAATGCCTCGATCTATCCATTTTCATGCGCATGATAGTGGGAGGTATGGTTAGAGAGAATGTTGTACTTGGCGTATAATTTCTTCAGCTCAGCCACTCGGATGTCGGTTCCATTTTTAGTAAGGATAGTGTGAGGTACTCCAAAATGATAGATGATATTGGAACCCACAAAGACGGCGATAGAACAGGGTTTGACTTCCTTGAGTGCAATTTCCTCTTCCCACTGGGAAAAGAAATCCGTAGCGGTCAGAATGAACCAACATTGGCGAGCCGTTGCTGGAGGGTAAGGTCCTACAACATCCAACCCCTAGACTGAAAAGGTCAAAGAATAATTGGTAGTGTGGAGAGGATATGGTGGCCGATGCACAAAGTTATCATGAACATGGCACACATGGCTCCTCTTGGCGAACTCGATGCAGTCATGGATCATGGAGGGCCAGAAGTATCCCTGTCTCAGAATCTAGTGAGACAACATTGACCCGGCCTGATGGGTGCACAAGAACCAACAAAAACCTTTTGCATGACCTGTGGAATCTCAACTCCCTGAAGGTAATGGAAGATAACACCATCAAACCCACACTTATAAATGATCTGCTCAAGGCTGGGACCGCTCTAAATGGTAAATTTTAGCGCACCGCATCAGATTCGCTCGCGCTATTCGCGATCTGAGGGTAGATTTCTGTGTTGGAGGTATTCAACCAAGGGTGTCCTCCAATCATGAACTATTTCAATCACTGCATATAATGTACACGGAGCTCCCGACGTAGGGACACCAATGGTAAGATGGTTTACCTAAAGGGCACTATGATTCTCCAGGGTAATGGGAGCAATGACTCTTTGGTGGGCCACATGGATGATTAGGTCATCCTATTTGGGCTCTGCGAGTGATGCAGCCAAACGGGCCAAAGCATCTCCCCGACCGTTCTGTGACGGAGGGATGTGAATGACCTCCAGCCGAGAAGGGAACCATGCCATTAGATGGAGGGTTTCCTCCAACAACAGCTCGATTTCTGGCTTTCTGACAACATAGTCATCATTGACCTACATGATAACCAGCTCCACATCCCCTTTCACATGCAGATGGGTCACGTCGATCCCAAGGGCCAGCTCGAGGCCAATAATGAGGGCATGAATCTTTGCCTCATTGTTGGTGCAGCCCTCTGTCCACAGGAATGAGTACAGGAGAACAGCTTGCTCTGGGGAGATGAAGACGATACTTAGGACCTCTCTGTTGAGCCTAGGATCATTGAGTCTCCTACCGGTGGGGCTTCAGGAGGCATCTTCAAAGTACATTTTCCAACATGGGACGACATGAACGACTAAGAGGACTGCCTCATTAGGAAAACCTAGGTCCAGCGGCTGATCCGCGGAGGATGGGTGGGAATCTAGAAATTCCTCCAATGCCTGTCCATTGATAGCCTTTTGAGGCACAAACCTGATGTCAAACTGCTGGAGGATCACCGCCCTCCACACTAGTCATCCATTAAACATAGGTCGGTTTAGAATGTACATCAATGGGTCTACTTGAGAGACTAGCTGTACCTCATGGTGCAGCAAGTAGTGCTGCAATTTTTGTATGGAAAATACGAGCAACATGAAACTCTTCTAGATGGGAGAATATCTGATTTCAGTATCGAGGAGCATGCGTCTGAGGTAGTAAAAGCTATTCTCTATACCCTCATTGTACTTCTGGACGAGAAGTGTGCTGAGGGACCGTTCCAGGGTAGTCACATAAAGGACCAGCGGCTTCCCGGGGACGGGTGGCATCAAGACCATAGGTTAGAGATGATAATTCTTGATTTCCTCAAAGGTGGTCTAACACTCTTCATCCCATTCATTGGTTTCACCTTTCTTCATGATCCAGCAAAAGGGCTTACACTTGCCAGCCAAATTCACAATGAATCAGTGTATGTAGGCTAAGTGGCCTTGGAGACCTCGAAACTCCCAAATATTGCTCGGGGGAGGCATATGGCTGATGGCCTTGATCATCTCCGGGTCTATCTCAATGCCCCGGTACCTGACGACAAAGACAATGAACTTCTCGGAGGTAACCCCAAAAGCACACTTCAACGAGATAATCTTCAGGTGGCGGGAATGGCAGAAACCAAACACTTTCTCATGGTCCATGAGATGGTCCTAGCGCTGGTGGGATTTGACCACCAGATCATCCATGTAGCATTCCACCAACGTTCCTAGAATCAGCTTGAATATGTGCCGCATGGCCTTCTGATAGGTGGCACCCACATTCTTCAGGTCGAAGGGCAGGACCCGGTAATAGAAAGTACCTTGGGGTGCCCGGAAATCAGTGGACTCCTCGTCCTCAGGGGCCAACCGGATCTAGTTGTACCCAGAATACCCATCCATGAAGGAGAGGGCTTGGAACCCGGCCTTGGCATCAATAAACAATTCTGTCACTAGAAGGAGAAAATCATCCTTCAGACAGTGGTGATCGAGATCGCAGAAGTCGATACAGACCCCGATTTGTCCATTCTTCTTCCTGGCTGGCACAATGTTGGCTATCCACTTGGGGTACTGAACATTCCTTGACGATTTTGGCCTTGATGAGCTTATCACACTCGGCCTTGAAAATGGAACCATGATAATGGTGCATCTTTCTAGGAGGCTTCTTGAACCCACGATGGTTTTCCAAGAGACCAAGGCGTTGGACGACTACCTGAGAGTCTAGTCCTGGCATCTTGTCGTAACTCCAATCGAACACATCACGGTGCTGGCTGAGGAATTCCACATACCTCTGCTGCTCCTCGGGGGGGGGGGGGGGGCATGGCGGCACTGACCAATGTGGGTCTCTGGTCCGCCTCACTACCGAGGATCTCCAGTACCAACTCGTCGACCGTGGTAGAAACGCCTACTTCAAAGGCAGGGGGAGCATACTCTAGATCCCCTTCCCCACTTGTGGAGGGATCTTCTGCAAGGGGAGTTTCTTTCGAGCCACCGGGCTCTGACGAGAGACTGGTGTCGGCTCTAGCGGCAGTGGTCGTCATATCCGGAGATTCAGGCACCACAGAGACCATAACAATGAAGGTATTCAATCCAATCACATTTGGGATTCGGCCCAAGGGGCTATGATTAATGACATCAAAGAAGTAGTGGCGCATCGTCTTGAGAAAACTAATTCCAGCGCGACGGAAGAGACATGTATGACGCACCATTGTTTCCATGAGCCTGACATCCCGATGCCGTACAATGGTAGGAGGCTCCGGGATTACCCGACCCTGGTTGATGTAGGAGTACAATGTGATTTTATGCTCTCGCTTGGACCAGGGAATATGCCTTCCTCTTGTACCAGAAACAAAAAATCATTTCCCCATGTTGAGAGTCACAGCCTCCAACTGATGGATTGGGAATACATAAGAGTTATCCAAACCTGCCCAAGGATCACTTGTGACCAGGGCGGGTTCATCCTCACTTTCCATAATCTTCTTATCCTTGCCCTTGTAATAGTCAGTGTCCAAATAATGGGTTTCACAAGAGGCAAAAAGAGACGCATCTCTTTGGAACACGCCTACTCGACCATTGAGGGAGTATTTGAGGCATTGGTGATACGATGAAGGCACTACTGCATGGAGGTGAAGCCACGACCTGCCCATCAATGCATTGATTGCGGTGTCCTGGGAGACAACCATAAATTAGGTGTGGGAAATTAGACCACTGAATTGGGTCTTTAAGCAGATCTTTACGACCAGGGTTTGCTCGATCCTGTCATATCCCCGGATTCTGAGGTTGTCGGGAGTTAAATAATCCTCAGAGAACACCATATTCTGTAGTGTCTGAGTTGGTATTAGGTTAATCCCAGTATCCGTGTGTACAAGACATCGATGGACTTCCACGCCATTGAACTGACCAGTGATGTATAGTGGGAGAATTTTCCCTTTTATGGGAGGGTCTTTGTCTACACCGGGGAATGAGATAACTTCATGGCATTCGACATTCTCAATTGGCTCAGCTTGGAAGGATTCCGTAGGTTCTACCTCTGTCTCGAACTGGATGGGGATCTTTATGGCCTCGGCAAGTGCCTCACATATTTCAGACAATAGGCGAATAGCCTCTAGGATAGAAAGACTCACTGGAATTCTGGCCAGGTGCTTCAGAACATCATACTTTCGGGCCAGATGCGAGCCTCTACTTTTAGGAGTCCGCTCTGCAATTGGAGGTATAGCCAGCCCTACCAGCTGGACTGGTGGCTGACTGGTACTAAGAATATCTCGATGTTCACTAGCCGAAGCCCGGAGAATGGCCACTGAATGAGGACCAGAAGGCTTGGGTCAGCTAGTAGCAGGGTGAAGCTGGTCGATGCCCTAACAATGTGGTCCTGCCTGATCCAGCAACAAAAAGATTGGGTGGGTGGGGACCAGTCGACCCCGGATGAAGGGGTCGCGTGTGCTGATCTCTACACTGGGCCTGCTGTCTAGTCTCAGCAGCGTGCATGGCCTGGTTGGTGTTTCCAACTGTCTTGCCCCGGAAAATCAATTAACCACGATTACGATGACGTTAGCGATGACTGTGGACATTGGGAAGGTCTAGTTGGCGTTCCTCATCATCGGGAGTCAAATAGGGATTTGCCAACTCTACGATGTTAACCGAAGCGTACCCCGGACTGTCACTTGAGGAGTCATCCACCCCTAGAAGGATTTTTGGAGTAATCCCCATCTTAGGGGGCATAAAATCACTAGGAGTGCGGGATGACGACAACCGTGGTGGAGTGCGTTGCTTGTTCTTGCACCGTCGTTGCTTTCTCTTCTGGGAAGAAGCTGGCTGAGACGACGATGCCGAAGTAGTAACCGCATCTTCAGAGGGATCTAGCTGATTCAGGCATGCAAGGATGATGTCATGGGCACGTGCCACCATCTTTTGGGCCATCAAGTCGTTATACTTCTAGGACCCATGGTCAGAAACCTGCTTCCATTCACCTTCGTCGCCGCTACTGCTATCTGATCTCACAAAGGCACCTGCCACTTGTGTTGGGGTTGGGCCCAACCGGACAATATTGTTTTCAATCTGGTCTTGGAGCCAGTCCTTGAACACATAGCATCACTTGATGGTGTGCACCAGGGTCCGCTGATAAGGTCATTAGTTGGGGTGATCAGTGAGATGTGCCTCTTCTGGCTTTCGACACTCAGGGAGCCACACGATTCTCTGATCCAAGGCACTGCGGAAGTAACTGGGGACCTGAGCCTCGTCAAATGAGTAGGTTTGATTACTTCTATCCAGAAAGGGGGCTCTAGGATTCTGACCATGGAAAGGGGCTGGAGGAGCATGCCGAGGAGGTGGAACCTGATTGTCTTGCCTAGGCAGTGGCGTTGTGTTACACAGAGGCACTTGCCAATTCTGAGGTAGTAGCTGCTGGTTAGGAGGTTGTACTTGAGGTGGAGGGACTCTGCGATGATGCAGAGCCAGTGCCACTGGTAGCAATTCTAGATGTCTGGGGGCTTCTATTTGGGCCACCGTAGTGGGATCAGCTCTGGCAGCTCTCCTTTCCTGGATAACAGGGGGCAGCGGGCGTGCCTGACTGGACTGCTACAAGGCGTCTTCGAGATGTTGGGCCTTGTCTAAGAGGTCCCATAACCCTCCATTGTAATTCTAAATTTTCATATAAGGAAGAAAATCTAAATTGATGTTCCCTACGCACATTGTCAGCAATTTATATTGAGTTAGTGGCTTGTCAAGGGAGTATGTGTGCCCTTTTCCACTGGGCGATGAAGTCTGCGGCTCGCTCATCGGGCCTTTTCATTCACATGAAGAGGTCTGTGATGTTCATATCTTGGTGGTTGAACTAAACTAGTAGAGGAATTTCCTGCAATAGTCCTCTCATCTAGTCACGGATCTGACAAGGAGTTGGCTATACAAGACGAATGTTGTCCCCTCCAGTGTCCGAACAAAGCAACGGAGCTTGGCGGCCTCTTACTATGCTGGAGTCCCTAACATATGCACACACCATGAGTTGAAGTGGTCCAGGTGTTGCGGCGGGTCTCTCGTTCCATTAAAGGGGGAGAAAGTGGGGTTTCCAAATCCCATAGGTGCTGGCATATCATCCACCCATGCTGCGTATGGCTTTCTGTCCAGTGAGATCGTCACCTGATGATTTTCTAAATCCTCTAAGATGGAAATGAGTGCTTCCATCGGATCTTCCGGACGCGGGTTCATGACCTGACGGAGATCCCTAACCACAAGAGCATTTCCAGACTCTTCAATTTGGTATAAAATCTCTGCAGCTCATGGATCAACTGGTAGAGCAACCCTTGGTGCGGTGGGAGGAACCCGAGCGGGGTCTCTTGGGTGGTCACGCCGCTCAAGAGTCTTTGGCGAAACATATAACTCCCTCTTTCCATGAGCTCTTGCCTCTCCTCTGTCAGCGAACATGACATGATCGAGGTTTCCCAGGAGATTGTCGTCGAGGGGAAGTTGCTCATGCCCCTACTTCCCTGACCTAAGATCACCATAATCGGGTCGCTGCTCAACAATGAATTCATCCAGAAGCTCATCGACTAACATCTTCTGCTCAGCAATCTGCTGGCACAGCATGGCTTTCTCAGAATCTTCCTCTACATTCTACACTGAGGCAGATGGTTCAGAGAGCATGAAATCCCCAATGTGCTCTTTACCCTTGCCGATATTCTTGCTCATTTTTAATGCCTCAGTGGGTACGAGGAGACCTAGGAGGTTCCTCTGTTGACGATTAATCCTCCCTGATGGGTCCAGTAAAGGCTTTTCCCTAGGGGGTGATTCCCCATCAAGATGTTCCAGACCATTCCCCTCTCCCGAAAGATCGGTCATGTTGACCGCAACTGCCCTCGGGGGCATGTCCTCAGATCCGCATGGTGAGCCAGGCAGTCGTCAAATCATATAGAAGAGAAGGGAAGTGTACTTCCCCCATCCATGGACATGCGCGTGGGGGGTGGCCTCCTCGATAACTCTACAGAGTACTTGAAAACTCTGAACGCATTGTTGCTTGAGGGCCCTGTGGTGGTCGAGTGACTCGGGGTGCTGGACTGCGGGGAGCGTGGCCAGGTCGACCCGACGACATTTCACTCCAATATCCTCGAGGTGTGCTTGGATCCCAGGATAAGGCACTTACTGGTGGTGAAGAAGATAGTGAGTCACCTGGAGGGTCTTGAGGAAACATTCAAACTCTCCCAAGGTGAGCGATTCTGGTGTATCAAAATCCGACCCTACGACCGGCCAAACCGTCTCAGGGAAGTGGCCTTCTGTGAGGATGGTCTAGAAGCTCCACCACTCAGGTTCAGGATCTGGCACTTGAGGGACCCGCTCAACAACTAGGAGGGGCTGGAGAACTGGCAGCGGCGCTGATGCAGGCCACTGGGCAGGTGTGCTGGCTGGCAGAGAATACAGTGAGCATGCCGATTGGCCGCCGAATCCTAAGTCACCCTCCAAGGGTTGCAGTGTCTTAGCTTCCACGTCATGATAGGATGGGCCGGCGAATGGGCATCATGTCATAGTGTCGGTGCTTGACAAGGGTATGTTATGCCGTGACTCCTCCACCCTCGTCCCCCCAAAAAGGTCTCAGTAGTTTCTAGTCGAGGTGGAAGGTTCTTCCGAAGAGGCCGATGGTGACTGCAAGTTCGATCCCTGGGGGTACACCAAATCCCCATCCTCCTGGATATACCTTATGAGGGAGGTTGGGATCATATGGATCTAGCATCCGGGGAGTATGAGGCTGATGTTCCACGTCACTATCCCAGCCCTTGACTCAAAGAACTAAGGAGAGGGATCCATCGCTGAGTCGTACTCCACCTCAGAGTGTGAGAAACAGACTGGTCCGATTTCTATCCGGCCTTCCCTGGCATTTCTCTTACGGATCCGACGTCCCGCTTTCCTGCCCTTGGGTGGATCCTTGGGGTAGGGATGATTTCTATCATGGAGTCCTCTGGCAGCACTAGTGTTGAGGTGGAGAGGACTGAAGGCAGGGGTGCGAGGAGCACCGGGGAAAATGTCAAAAGGGACATGGAGGGGACCTCTATGTGGTGAGTGACCGGATATACAATGACTCCATAATCGTGTTCTGCAGTAGGGGAAGTGACCCCATACCCCTTGTGGTGAGTGCTGAAGAGAGCCCCACTAGGAGTGTTGCAGTCATGGTGAGGCCCCTTACCTATGGCGATTGTGGTGCCACACAGGCCTCCAGGACAAGGTTGGAAGGAGGGAGGACCCATAACTTCCAGAACGGTGGCAGAGAGTAGGCCTTCAAGCTGGATGGCACTACCAAAAATTGGTCTGTAGTGGCCATTTCTTGTGTCGGCGACAGAGAGAGTCGACCCAACCTGCCCGTGGGGCGGTCGGGGCCTCGATCTGGATCAGGCATATAACTTCCCCTACTCAACGTGTGCTGGGGTTTGATGATAGGGGTCATTAGTGGCTCAGGCCACAGCGGTTTCTGACGTTGATTACCCGGGGCAAGCATCCTCTTCTGCCCGTACCCGACACTGGCATCGGGTCTGGTGGGTTGGAGTCGGTGGTGTGGGCACATGGATCACCTGCTCCATGGATCAGGGGGCCATGCAGTGGTGCCGACGCGGCCTGGCGGGGGCCCTTTCCATGAACCCTTTAATCAGGTCTCTGATCGGGCGAACACAAACATCCTCAACCTCGTCGGCGTGGGGGGAGGGAGGTGTCTAGGAGTTTTGGGGATATGATCCCAAAACAGTTGAACATCGGGGTGGGGAGAAACGGATCCCTGTGCGGCCCTCGAGGGCGGCATTGGCGGTGAGGAATAGCTGCCTCATGGTCAAAACGGTCCATGTCCCTGGTGGGGATGACACCTTCCTCCTTGTACCTATTCACAAGGTCATTGATCACCCTTCGTTGGATAATTTCTAATGGGGAGAGGGGGTGTGAGCGCCCAGTAGTCATGGCGTTCAGAGCAGCTATGGATGTGGAAGAACCGTGCGGGGTAGTCGGGTCAGTGCTACCCCTTCCCCTGCGCTGGTGGGTAGGTGGAAATCGAGCTCCAGATGCAGCGATATGATTCTTGAAAGCAGAGAGATGAACCCATTAACACTGATACGAGAAGAAATCGAAAAACAGAAGCCCCGCACCATTCCGTCTACCGTAGTTGGTAAGAGGGATTCACGCTGACAACGTCACAGACTGTAGTGCTCAACATCCTGACTGCCCCAACCCCTGGCGGGTTTCACGTCATAGTGCTGGGTGCCCAGACCTAGTGACATGATAATATTCCGAAGCCCCAAACTCTACCAGTCTCTATATTGACGAGAAGAGATTCACTTCGGGTTCACCATTTTCTGTTTCCGACGGTTTCTCCGTGGGGCACGTGCATCCGTCACGTAGGGGAGGACGCGCGGCTTGTGGCCCCGCATTCCTCCTTTCCAGAGGCAGGTAGCATATGTTCCTTATTCAGGGACATATGATCCTTGATCAAAACTGGAATGATGGGATTTCGGTTCTTCTTTCCGTGGATTCCTCCTCGGATCTCGTCACCTAGTTCAGGTCTCCGTCATAGATTTAATACATATTCGTGAATCTCGTTCCCAGTGCCATATCTTCATAAACACCAGTTAATTACACATCTTCCATCAAGATGCTCCAAGGGGTATGGTCAGGGCAACAACCTTTGGTTAGGAGACTGGTCACACTGAGGCATCATTGGTGTGTCTTGACACTAGGAGATTGGCATATCTGTCTTCTATCCCTTATTATAGGGCTTCTCGAGGGAACAGAAGCCCATGTAATCCCATATCAAACATGGGGAATTGTATTCCATAGGCATACATATGAGGTTTTCCTTAGCTTCCCATGTTTAACACAGGGTATGCTACATTTTTAACATCCAGAGGAGACATATCAGACTGATCGGAACACTAATAGTTGATCAGATTGAAGAACTCTCTTAGGGAACACCGATGATGGGGCCAGCATGTGGGAAGCTTCTCGAATACTATTGAATGGAATGAGGTGGAATGATCCCACTGGGATGTGGCGGCCCGGGTAAGGATCAGGATGAATGATGGATTTGGGCTTGAGTCCCGTGGAGACTTCATACGTATCCCCATTGAAGCGAATCAAAGTTCGCATAGTTCGATGATATGGTGGGACACCTAAAAAGGTGCCCTGTGAGAATGAACGCATTGATGGGACCCAGATGGAGTATGACCTATGGGTCGGGGCATGAGCGTACCGAGGCACGTGGGCTCGAGGGAGAGGTCAAAATGGGGAATGGATGTTGAGCTTGAACCTCATGGAGGCTTCCTATGTACTATGCCTTAGCACAGATCAAAGTCTCCGTAGTTCAGGATGGATGGGGATTACGCTCTGAGGCGGCCCAAGGTGGATATGGGGCTAAATCTGTAAGGCGGCCCACAATGGTGGATATGGGGCATACACTCCGAGGCGGCCCACAATGGTGGATATGGGGCTTACACTCTGAGGTGGACCACAATGGTTAGTGAACCGGCGTGATGGGGTCGAAATGACCGGCTGATGGGCATGAACCTCATGGAGGCTATCTATGTATCCTCGTGGCAGGGAATCAAAGTCCACGTAGTTCTAGAGGGGCTGTTTAACGTCATGTGGGACGGAGGCGTATAGTTTAACGTCATGCTGGATGGGGGCATACAGTTTAACATCATGCTGGATGGGGGAATATAGTTTAATGTCGTTCTAGATGGGGGAATCTAGGGCTTACGCTCTGAGGTTGCCCATAATGGTGGGGCTTGAACCACATTGAGGCTTCCTACATACCATACCTTAGCATGGATCAATGTCCCCGTAGTTCGGGTTTGAATGGGGCTTACACTCTGAGGCGGTCCAAGGTGTTGGCGAACTGACGTGAGGGGGTCAGAATGATCGGATGGTGGGATTGAACATTGTGGAGGCTCCCTATGTACCATGCATTAGCATGGATCAGAGTCCTCGTAGTTCGCTGAAGAAGGGGGTCAGGGTCGGTGCTCACTCTAAGCTCAAGTGAGTCATGCTCGGTGTGAGAAATAAGAGGTTGTAGGGACCTGAAAATCATGTCATAAAGGGTGCGTCCATGAGAAGCAATGATGGGCTCATGCATTGAGCGGCCCATGGTGTCCTGAATTACTCCACGATGGAGGCACAAAGTGTGAAAAAGCGCAGAGGGAGAGGGATTTTGGACCGAACAAAGGAGATGCCTCATTCCCTATCATTCCCTCCGCTGGCCTTGGTGGTGGGGAAGTATGGAGGTGCATGGGTGCTACCTTCCACAAGAGAGGCTAGGGGCTTACACCAAGGTGGCTGCACTTACCCTGTGGACAAAAGCCACTCTAAGAGGGAGGATATCATCCCATGCGATGGGTGATCCCATCCCCGTGGAGTTGAGTGGCATAAAGAATGTCTGAGTCGGGGGGACCCTGCATGCGATTCATGGGACCGGATCACAGTTTAAATTCATGTGTTGAGGACAAGGCACTTTGCAGTTTAACATCCTGCAGCTCGGATTAGGTGGGTTCGCTCCACACCCCTAGGACTTACATGACTGGTACCCTCTACCCCTTGGGGGAGGGAAGGCATCGGCAAGTCCATACTAAAGGGGTTTTGCAGAGCGAACAATCGAGGGTTCCATGTTATCGTGGCTATACGGAGAAGCAATAGTCTTTATTGTGCCTATGCAAAGAAGCATGAGGTAAAGCAACGCAATGGGAAAAATCGCCGAAGGGACCCTGAGGTTTCTTCTCATGAGCCTGGAAGGCCATACATGAAAACAGTGCGTGGTGTGTAAGCCCGATGTGTGTGTCCAGGGCATACAAAAGGAGGACATCAGGCGCCTACGCAGGGAGGCACCAGGGGGGCATCATGGTGAGGGGACTCGGGGAATGCGCGCAAAGAAATGTTTGTGTGGAAAACACATGGATGGCGCGTAATTGGTGAAGAGGGACTACGCGCGGATTTGATGATCACACGGAAAGGATGGGAATTGCGTGCGAGTGGAAAATGATGCACCCAAAGGCAATGCCACACCCAATGTAGGGGTTGCACGCAATTGGGCCCTTTTGCGCACAACTGAAGGAATTGAACGCAAGGGAGGAGCCCAAGAAGGTTTCGAATTCAGTTTAAACCAGTGGGATTGCGTGCAAAGGCGGATCCCATGGCGAGGTGGTGCAAAAGGGTTCAGTACCTGAAGGTCATCTTGCGCGTGTGGAAGTCATATTTCTTGCATGAGAGCCGGTTCAAATTCAGAAACCTAGAAATCGAAGGGGTGTCCTTCTATTTATAGGCCTCCAGCGTTGCGGAATCCAGGAGGCGTGTGAAATTTTATGCGCAAGATACGGTGGCGCGGAATGTTAGCCGCACAGGCCTGGGCACACAATTATTTCGTGCATGCACCAGGGACCCTTCACGAATCTCGGGCCCCTATCGCACATCACACATTTTTCCATGCACATTCTCATTTATTTTGTGCAACACTTCCGGGCCCTCCGGACCGGGATTCCGGGTCCGAATATGACTTCACTTCGCCATTTAGAATCATTCTTTAGTAATTACGGGCATTTTGGAATCTATAGCCCCCACATCCTGGTAATTTGGGCTGGAGACCCCGAAATCTGGTGCAGTGGATGATGGAGTTGGTGGTAGATTCCCTCAATGCGACCTATGAAGGAAACCATCTTGATGAAGAGATGATGGATTCAGGCAAAGATTCCCCAGCGTGACCTATGAAGGCGGTGGAGTTGGCAAGGACCTCATTGATTCGGGGGGTGGATGACACCGTTACAACTTGTGAAGGTGGCAGATTCGGCAAGGAGCCGATGGAGTTGGGGTAGGATTCCGTAGTATCGCCTATGAAGGTAGTGGAGTCGGTGATGAGTATAAGGAAGCAGAGGCAGATGTGCCTGGCGCAGCCTGTAAAGGTGACCGAGTCTGTGAGGAGCTGATGGAGTCAGGGTAGGATACCACGACAGGACCCATGAAGGTGGAGGAGTCCATGAGAGGGCCGATGGAATTGAGGGAGGATACGTCTTTTGTGGCCTGTGAATATGACAAAGTCATTAAGTAGATGAAGGAGTCAGTGGGTGGATTCTCCCTGCACAGCTAGATGAAGGCGGCAGAGTTGCTGAGGATTTGATGGATTCTGGGGTGGATTCCCCCACCATAGCCTAATGAAAGAGGAGGAGTCAATGATGAACTGATGGATTAGGGGTGGATACCCCTAGTGCAGCCTATGAAGGTAGTGGAGTCAGCTAAGAGCTGATGGAGTTGGGGGCGGATTCCCCCTGTGTGACCTATGAAGGCGGTGGAGTTAGCTATAAGCCGATGGAGATGGGAGCGGATTCCCGTTGGGCAACCTAGTGAAGGCAGAGGAGTCATCTAGAAGACGATGGATTTGGAGGGGGGGATACCCCCTGTGCAGCCCAATGAAGGAGGTGAAGTCGGCTATGAGTCATTGTAGTCGTGGGGCGGATACCCCTTGTGTGGCCTGTGAAGGTGGCAGAGTCGGCTAGGAGCCGATGGTGTGGGGGAGAATGCCACCTTCATGGCCTCTAAAGGCGGTTGGGTTACGAGGATCATATGAACACTTGTCTACATGTACCCATTGTTCTTCATCATAGCACATATGGAAGATAGGGGATTCACATAGATGATGCCTCATTTTTCCCAACATCATTTGTCTACTCACTATTGCATGAGAAGAGATTCACTTCAGGTTCACCATTTCTATTTATTACACTTCCGTTGGGGCGCACATCAGTCTATGGAGGAAGTGATGTGATGTTTCCCTACATTACCACTTTCCAAAGGTGGAAATCATCCATCCCTTGTTTAGGGACATTTTCAGCTTGATCGAAATGGGATGATGGGATGTCGGATACTCCTTCTGTGGATTCATCATCATAACTCATTTACTAGTCCGATTCTCCCATAAAGGTTAAGATGTTTTTCGCAAAAATCATTCCAGTGCCATCTATTTTTGGAAGCTGATTAATAAAATTTCTTCTTTCAGGACATTCTAATGGGTTATGTTAGGGCATCAACATTCTATCGGAGGAGTATTCAAGTTGGACATCATTGGCATGTCTGGACGCTGAAACACTGATGTGTCTGGGGTTCTCTCCCATTATGATAAGGATTATCGAGGGTGAAGAAGCCCGATGAATACCATGTCAAATTCAGGGAATTATATTCCATAGGAATTTGTTAGTGTTTTTTCTCATCTTCCTATGTTTAACATAGTGTATGTCGCGATTTTAACATCTTTCAGAGACGGATCAGACTGATCAAGACACTGACAGGAATGGATCCGATGGGTTCTGCCTCTAGAAGGAACACCTAAGTGTCCTATTTGATAGGCAGATCACAAAGTCTAATGAAGAAAAATCTAAGGGTGCTTGGGTCACAATAAAGGATACACCAGGGTTTACCATTAGGCAGGAGTGATCATAAGAGAGGTTTCTAACTTACCCTCTCTCAAGAGATATGGATCAAAACCCACATAGTTCAAAGACGTGATTAATCAGGTGTACAGAAAGTACAATTACTTAGAGGAATTATATGTCATACATGTGGATAATAGCCTAGGTACTTCTACGACCAGTGAGGAGTTGGATGACCTGATTTCACAGGGATTAGACATCCCGGGTAAAAATCTGGATGGACATGAATGGTTGAGAGAAGTTGATTAAGAATGATATGGAACCGACGTGAGAATGATGGTGATCTTGGGATTGATCCTCAAAGAGACTTACTGCCTATCCATGTGCCAGGGAATCAAACTACACGTAGATCAGTAGGGTGATGGGACACCTGAGGAGGAAGCCTATGAGAATGGAGGCATGAATAGGACCTGGATGAAGTAAATCCTCTAGGTTTGGGCATGAACACTCCGAAACATAGAGGCTAAAGGGATAGAAGAAGATGAGACATGAGTTATGGGATTGAACCTCAAGGAATCATCCTCTCTATCCCTAAGAGAGGGTATCAAAGTCCTCGTAGTTCAGGATGAGGGTATTAAATCATGGTGTGCACAGAGGACAATGACTCAACAATGATTGTTGGTTCTTAGATGTGGTTAGAATCTTGAGTTGTTATAACACCTAAGGGAAGGACCAGAGATGTGGGACCCAACAAAGGGGACTATTATAGCTTACCGTCGATTTCAGACTACAACAGCCTACCGCTGGTTGGGGGTTACAACGTCTTACCGCTGGTTGGGGTATGGATTTCTTCTAGTTTGGGTTACAACAGCTTGCCTCTGGTTGGGGATACAATGGTTTACTTCTGGTTGGGTTTACAGCGGCATACCATAGGTTGCGGTTGAACATTTGGGTGGCATCCTACATACCATGGTAAGGAAATAGGAATAAAAACCCACGTAGTTCTAAAGTATATTATTTAGCGTTATGATGGACCAAAAGGGGGAGTACAGTTTAACGATGTGTAGGACGAGGGTGAACCGACATGAAGTGGTTCAGACTGATGGATGATGGCCTTGAACCTCAGGGTGGGTTCCTTTGTATCCCCATGCCAGTGAATCAAATTACACATTGATTGGGATGGGGTGTTAGAATTTAACTATAATGAAGATCATGGGAATTTCATCGGCGATTCTTACTTTAATCCCACATAAGTCATTCTCGGTGTGAGAAACAAGTGGCCATAAATACCGGATGATCATGCCACGAATGGTGAGTCCATGAGGAATGAAGTCAAGCTTACGCATGGTTAGTGGCCCAGGGAGATGGATATTGCGACTTACTCCAGGATGGAGGCCCGAAGGAGAAAAATACAAGAGGGAGAGGGATGAAGGTCTCGTTGACCATATCTCCTCTATTATTTGGTATAGAAGAAGTGAGTTGGACCAGGGATGCTACCTTATGCAAGAAAGGCTAGGGGATCACACCAAGACGATTTCCCTTTCTCGCAGAAAGACATTATTCTAGAAATGATGATCTCATTCCTTGTGGGGAATATCTCTATTTAGTGGAGATAAGAATGGATATATAACATTTGAGGTGGGGCACCCTATGAATATTGCAAGGAGCGAGGCCACAGTTTAACATCACGTGCTGAGTACGATGGAGCTTTGTAGTATAAGGTCCTATAGCTCGGATGAGGTTGGATTAATCCCTACCCCTAAGACTTACACAACTGATACCCACCCACCCTTGGTTAAGGGATGACATCAGCAATTCCATAGTGTGGCATTGTTTTGGAGTTTTCAATTGATGGGCTCACATTATCATGGCTATACAAAGAAGCAATAGATGTTAGCATGCATATGTGAAGAAGTATGAGGCTAAGCAATGAAACATGAAGAACCACCCAAGGGACCCTAAAATGAATTCACATGATACTAGAGGTCTGTATGGGAAAGGGGTGTGTAAAACATCAAAACACGTAATTTGTTTCAGGTTCGACTGATATGGGAAAGAAAAATGAGGGTCGACCACTAACCATGTTCAAAACATGGTACCTATCACAAAATGTCATTAGAGGTGTTCTAGGGTGTTGGCCCAAGATGGTATGTGAGACAATGTAGCATGAAATATGGTCGTAGAGAGGATCCCTTCAGACATGGAAGGGGATGGAGATCATAATTAAAAGATTATGAATTATGGATACAAAACAATGGAATGTTCATGTGAAAACTGCACACTTTTGGATTTTTTCCACAGCACATTTTAGTATAGCAATGAGGCATGTCAAATGGGGGAATTCGAACCCATTTACATGAACAAGTGTCCAGGGGATGAAAAATCCATGTTTTTGAGGTTATGTGGTCTAATGGAATGTGCGCTGGGTAGTGAAGTAGCCATACAAGATGCATGGTTCATGTGGGAGGATCTTAGTTTATGGTCATAGAACTCAGAACTGGTTGGGAAGATTCAAGGGAGACACATGGTGTGGTTTCCTAAAAACCCGATTTGAATGAAGATCATAGGAGTTCACATCACACCAAACACAAGAGGTCCTCACTACATGACTTACATTTTCATGGCTATACGGTTTAGCGTTATGATGGATGAATAGAGGGAATAATATTTAAAGTCATGTAGGATGGGGGTGAACTGAAATGAAGTTGTTGAGACTGATGGATGATGGGCGTGAAACTCAGGGTGGCTTTATATGTATCCCCATATCTAGGAATCAAAGTCAACATTTTTCGTTATGGGGTGTGGGACTTACAGTCTATGGAATCCCATGGAGGTTTCATGGTCGATGCTTACACAAATCCCACATCGGTCATTCTTTTTTTGAGAAACAAGAGGTAGAAAAGACCGGATTATCATGTTATGAAAGGTGCGTCCGTGATGAATGATGTGGGGCTTATGCAGGGTTGAGACCCATGGATATGGAGATTTGGACTTAATCCAGGACGGAGGACCGATGGTGACAAAGCCCATATGTATATGGATGATGGTCAAGGTGCACATATCTCCTCTATTATTTGGCATGGAAGAAGAGATGAGTTGCAAGGATTCTACCACATGAAAGAAAGGATTTGGGCTTACACGAAGATGGTATCCCTTCCCTGTGGACAGCCTCTGTTTCCGTAAAGAGGATCTCATTCAATGTGAGGAAGATCTCACTCTTTTGGATATGAGCGTGTGTAGAGATTTCATGTGGTAGGGCAGCCCATGTATATTGTACGGTGCGAGGCCATAGATTAATAACATGTGTTGAGGATGATGGTTCTTGGTAGTTTAACATCCTACATCTTAGATGATATGGTTTCACTCCACACCCCTAAGACTTACATAATTGATACCCACCCACCCATGGGTAATGTAAGGCATTAAAAATGTTGTAGTGTGGCAGTGTTGTGGAGTGATCCATTGTGGGGCTCACATTAGAGGGGTTATACAGAGAATCAATAGATGATAGCGTGACTATGAGAAGAAGAATGATGATATGAAATGATACAAGAAGCACCACCCAAGGGACCTTTTAATCACATTTCATGAGCCTAAAGGGCCATATAGGAAAGGGGTTTGTAAAAAATTTATTATTATAAAGAGGTGTTTCATGAAGAGGATGGGATTTCGGAAGTATCGATGCTTCTTGAAGAGGATGGCACTCACAAAGTTAAATGAACACCCAAAGAGGTGGGGATTTGCGAAGGCGAAGGGATTTGTGAAGAGGGGGTCTTCGCCGAAGGAAACGGCTTCGTAATGATCATCCTTTAAGGGAGTAGGGCTTCGCCTTAGCGAATAAATTTTTGATGGGAAAATGTTTAGTAGAGGCACTATTCTTTTCAAAACCTCAAGAACCATGACGGTTCCCCTTACTTCGTGAAGGGAATCTCCACTATAGGCATAGGATGAGAAGCGTGCAAAGGGGTGCGACTCATAGAGTCCATGTACCTTTGGTGATCCATTTTTGGGTTTCACAAAGGTCTTCGTGAAATAGGAGCTTAGATGTTTAAATGGAAGAGTCACAAAGGGTTGGAAGAGGGATCGGTCCTTCTATTTATAGGAAACTACTATCAGTGGGGTCGCGGAACCTACCATAGTGACGTGTGACATCATGGAGATGAATCACTCCATCGGCATGCGCCGACCTCACAGAGGGTGTTGGACACCACATAGAGTTTCGTCGACACTACTACCATGGAGGGGGCCACCGAGGGTAATGACGGTGTGGAGGGGCTTTGGTCGGTGTCAGACTCGCACCGGGTCGAGATTCCACAGAGCCCCTCATGTAGGCCTCAGCATAGAGATATGCCTACTGTGTGGATAATTTTGTGATGGAACATTTTGAGAAGCCTAGTAGGCCTGTTAGAACATTTCAGTAGGTGACCTTCCTCGATCACATCGTTGAGTTCCTGGAATGACTGTGACTCATTTTTCAGTGCCAATAGTGTTGTTGCGTCACCATAAGTTTGAGGAATCGACTTGCAAACCAGAATAGGTGATGAAAATGTACTACCATAGTTTTTTAGTGTACAAATGAAATAATTAGTGAAACTTTTTAATGGGATGATAATGTGAGGATGTAATAATTATTAAATGAAATCCCATTTTTATGTGAGTAAATACATTATTTTGAAATGAATTAAGAGAAAAAACATTGAAAACATTGGTAATTTTAGAAAATTTTAAGATAAAACATGTTAGATTTAAAAGAATATTAAGAATCATAACTATTGATTATATAAATTTTATAAGGTGACAATATGATTAGTATATATATTTAGGGTTAGGATTAATCCATTTGACCCCTAAAAATGAACTAGTGACAAAAACTAGTTGGATCAAACAGTTTGAAGGCCATTTATTAGAGCTTATAAGGGATATTGTATCATTGAGATTTTACATTGACCAATCCAATGACATGATTCAATATCTAAATAATGATCGAAAATTTTTATGTGGTAAAATAATGAAAAATAGGGTCTCAACCAAATTCTTGTTTGAAAAACTACTATATGAAAATCTCAACATCAGACACAACACCCTTAGGAAATTCACTTCAGTAAGAAAGGGAAATGTATCTAAACCGTGATATTATGTATATATATATTTATTTTTTATAATATATCATTTATATTTACATTTTATTAGTTTATAATGCTGAAAAAATAATTTTTTATATAAATATATAATATTTAAGAAAAATTACATTTTTGTAACATATATAGATTAAAATAAGAAAGTCATTATATGGAATTCAAGAACATTTGAAATAAATTAAATTTTTATTAAATATTCATATTATATAATAATTATTAAATATAAATTAAAATAGAATTTTAGGAATTCAAATATAATTACGATATAGAACTAAGGACTATTATTTCCAAACAAATAGGCATTTGTCAATAAATGGTGTTCCTTTATTTAAAATTTTATATCAAAGTATTTATTTAATTACTTTGAGGAAATAAGAATGTTTTTTAATGTAATGAAATATAATTTATCAAAAACTTGTTTTTTTAATTTTCTAAGACAATCAATTGTTTGGTTAAAAATTGAATACGATAAAATTATATATTATGTATTCTGAAATCATAAAATATTAAAATTGATGTAATGAATTATATAGTGATTATTGATGGTAAAAATTATGTTTCCCCTTTAACATAATTTTATTTTGAATTTATCTAATTTATTTTATTAACCATTAATTAATCCTCAAAAACATATATTATATTTTATGGTTTTAAAATCAACTTATTATAAACATGACTCACTTTCATAACAGATAAAAGTTATTATTTAATTTAGTTGAATAATAATAATTATAAAATAATAAAATATTGTCCACATTTCTAGAAACCATATTTATGAATTTTTGTATGGTTTGTGGAATGGAATAATTTATTATATTTTGTCTAAATCCAATGATTTGAAATTAATAAATAATTCTTCCGTATTTTTTCTATCAAAACCCACAAAACCCCCATTTCTCATTACTAACAACACTTGTATTATGAATTTAATCATACCTTATCTCTTTAAGAAACTCCCATATTGTTCCAATGATATTATGAATCACTTTCTCAGCCTTTGGAAGCACCCTCCAAAGGAAAGGGACTATAGCCAAATACTTTTCATTTGTTTTAGTTTCCTTTTAATAAGCCCCTCCTAATTTATAATTAACCATATTTTATTTTTTTGACATATATTTACTATTATTATGATTTCAATGTAATGAGATACCTCCTTTAACTCTTTTTTGCACCAAAAATTAACCAACCCAGATCAACCCTGAACCGGTCACCCGAGTCGGTCCACAACATGTCCCGAGGGGCAATCCCGATCCCCCAAGGATGGAAACCAATGATGGAAATCAATGTATACATAAGGGAATGATTTAATCCCAAGATATAAAACTAAGACAAGATAAATAAATAGAACAAATAGAGCATGCAGAAGAACAACAACTAAAACTTAAATAAACAAAGAACCGATCCAGATACAAATTATCACTAAAAAGAAAAAACCTAAAACAAGACCCCTCTACAATGATCTCCATGTGACCCCTTGTTCACCTCTAAAAAAGCCAAAAACTGACCCCAGATGAGTATCCAATAAGAAAAAATCTTGAACAATAGCTAAACCTTCAACTAAATTGTAAAGGATATGCGTGAGTACAAAAATGCTTAGTAGGGATGCCAAAAGTAAACCACTGAATCCAAGTGTTTCTTTACCCAAAGATTTCCGATGACACAAATTTGGAAATACAATTACAAAAATAAGGTTTTACCATTTAAACAAAATAACACCTCTTTCCCACAATGAGAACCAACCCACACCATATATTATTTCAAAAAAAGTTTACCACTTTATAAATAAAAACAAAACAAGTGATATCAGGGTTTTGCAAAACAGAGACAGGTAAATAATACATGCTGAAAATAAATAAGTGTTGTAGAAAAATAAACAATCAATTTGAGCTAAAAATAAACCAGTGTAATAGAAAATAAGAAAGCAATACAGGTTGTAACCAGGGACGATCCTAAAAATCTGTAGACAACCCCTGGACGCACTCGGTTCGGAACCAGCTACTGACGTTTGGTGAAGCCCCATAGTCTATAACCCACCGATATCCCTTGCGACAAAATTAGCAGAAATCCCACATGGCCTCTCTGTCAATCAGGGGGAACCAACCTGTCTAATCAGGGATGATGAGAAACCATCACTCGATAATCTATATGGCTCCTAGGAACCCATGGTGGTCATAATAATACTGTGTAGGTAGGAAGGCCCTCGCACACGTGACTAATCTCACCACACATTCCTTCCTCAAACACAGATGCTTCCCATACATTCACCCATAAAGGTTTACACTAGACAAGAGTGACACATATATTTGTTCAATCATTCACATTAAAGAAAGTGCCAAACGGGCCCTCACATCATGTTCATATCAAAAACATTTTCCAAATAAAACCATTTAAGGTTTACAACTGAGAACACACATTTATTAAAAATATATTGCAAACACAACTCTTATATGCACAATGATAAATGGAATCTCATGTTCTAAACACACATTCAAACACATCACAATTATCAAACATGATTTTACCCTTTTCTGACCCACACCAAAACATGATTCAAACAGAATGACCAAACCATAAAGAACTTATTATAAACCGTAATTTCCAAAACACATAAAGAAACACTTCAAAAAACCACATTTAAAATACTCTTTAGAAACCACTGAAAGAGAAAATTTTATATGAAAACTAAAATCCATTTAGAAAACTAAACTTCCAAGAAAACACCCATTACCTTAAAACCCTAACTGGACACTTACATTATTTATAGAACATAAAAAAATACAAAAAAAACATAAAACAATTTCCAACACATTTTAACACGTTTAGTATGCTATACCAACATCAACCCATACACGCCCACAATCCAATTATTAAATCAAACACACACCAAGAAAACATTTTAAGGCCTTGGCCCAAAAATAATCACTAACCCGCATTATTTTAAAGGAGCACCAAATAAAACATTGAATTCATTATACCATTACAATAGTTTTTTAACACAATAACTAAGTCATTACGCAACCTAGACATCTTCATTAATAAACAAGGTCATTGCAACATAATAATGGTGATACATTTCATAAGAGAACAATTCCTTAAAAAATAAACATAACCAATTCAAATAAGCTTTCTAGGTATCATTAAACTATTCAATTTAAACTAATAATCATTTAAAACCTATTTTTAAGAAATAAAATAAATTCCAAATTGATATAATAATTTAATGAAGGGTTCCATAGAGATAAAAAACAGTTTTATAAATTTACTTAAAATTGAAGGCATCAAAGGAAAGAATTTAAGAATGAAAAACATGGAAACACCTACCGAAACCTCATGCGATTGGAATGAAACATCAACGGGAAGAAGAATGACACCATGTGGAAAAAAACACCCTAAATCAAAAGGAAACCCAAGATACATATTAACCCTAAAATTTAGGGTTTGGACAAAAATAAACCTCACATGAAAACCCTAGAAACGATTGAGGAGAGGAGAGAAAGGGGAAGAGAACTTACCGCACCGGAGGGAGGAGCAGCCGTCGGAAGAAACTCCAGATGGGAGGAGGCGTTCTTTATAGTGTCAGGGGAAGAGGGATGCGTGAGGGAAAAATTAGGGAGAGAGGGTGTAAGGGGAGGGTGGGTTGGTGCGTGGGAGATAAGAAAAAGAATATAAATAATGGGGAGAGGGGAGAGTGGGAGATGAACAAATAAATAGATTTTGGGGATAAGGGGAATGTGGGGGAATGTGTGAGATAAAATAAAAAAATAAATTAATTAATGGGGATAAAGTAGTCCGTGATGTGTAATATAAGGAGGGGGTGTGATTGGAGAGAGGAGATTAGAGAGAGGAATAAAAAAGAAGATAAATAAATGGGGAAAGAGGGATGAGTGGATTGAGGGAGCACATGAGATAAAAAAAGGGTGTCACGTGATGGATGAAAAAAGAGGGGGTGAGTGATTGGAGAGAGGGATAAAAAAAGAAAGGGAATAAATGTGATAGTTGGATAAAAAAAGAAAGGGAACAAATGGGATAGAGGGGGGTGCATGGGGAATAAAGAAGAGGGGTGAGTGTGATGGATAAAAAATGGGTGAGGATTAAAACCCAAAACAAATTAGTAACAATAACAGAAAAATGTTATTATTAATAATGATAATAATTATAACAATTTAAATAACAAAATTTTAATGACAATATTTATAATATTTATAATAAATTATATATTCATAACACCATTTTTTTCATAATGATAATACTAATAATAACAATAAAAATAATCATAATCATACTCATAATTTTATACATTTTCTTTTAAATAATTAAAAAATTTATAACATCGAAATAATAATTATATTTATATCCATTTCAATGAACAATAATGTTATTATTATTGTATCTTAAACACCTAATTTATTTCATTCATGTAATGTTTTATTATTTTAATTAGTGTGTAACTACATGGACATCCTGGTCGACCGCACAATTACCCCAACCGTGCGGCACCCGTGCACCGACCCGAAACCCCCCAAAACATCAAATATCAAAAAATTTAAACATGCACTATTCCCGCACCTTGAAAAGACTAACTGAAGCCATGAAATAATAAAATAAAATAATTTAAAAGTTAGGGGTGTCAAAATTATCCCCACAAAAAGACATTCTGCCCCTAGAAATTTACCCAGGTGAAAAACAACCAAAACTCATGCCAATGCCCGAAAAAAATCGTTGGGAAACAAATATGAGCCTCAAGCTGATTGTTCAGTATACAAATTACACCCGACTGAGTCTATGAAAAACCATAGCACAGAACAAGGGGAGAACACGTGAGAGTTCTCCCCACCACAAAAATCCTCTTAACGCAAGAATTTAGAACTCAAACAGACAACTTAGAGTGGGAAACTCGGGAACTCCCAACCAAACCTACCGAATTCTCCGCATGAGTTGAATAGGACCGCTTGAACTTAAATAGAAAACCACTACAAGGCCACCTGATATACCAGGGCACCAAAATAAGGAATTTTTTATAACCCCACCACCAGAACTAGGAATTCCTCTCACTGATCTAAAATTATCCAACACCTCGCATCTCCAAACAATCACTAATAAAACTAGGGCCAACCCACACAAAGGCAAATAAAAATTATTAATAGCTAACGATTCTAGAGGTCAAATTCAGAAGAATGCAACTACTATGATCATGAAAGGATAAGTTCATTGCACTATCCCCACACAAAAATGAACATATTATAGCAGGAAAACTAGAACAAGGTCACTCTGGATTTCTCTATTACAAGACGAAATATAAAGAACCAATTAAATGTATCACATGCCTCTGACTTGCTGACTATGAGAGAGATTCACCCCGAGACCCGAGGTTGGGGATCTGATGACTGAAGCATCTTATGCCTCGTAGTCATACACTAGAATCCCCTGATCAGAACTGCTTCCTCCATTGAAACATCCAACAGAACTTCCCCCAGTGACCCGAATGACCACAACAATGATGGGACATAAGATTTATGTGGCTCGATGGCTTGGAATTCCCGAACCAGCCATACTAATGGCACATTCATAGGCATATTGACGAACTAGGTTTCGGGGTCAGTGAAGATAACCTCTTACAGAAGGATCCTAATGCACGCACTCCTCGCCAGATATGGAACCTTAAAAAACAACTATCACCAACTACTCCCCAAACTCCAATGACGATATGACAACCAACCTCCACTAGTCCCACACTGAACCATTAAACAAACCCGAAACGGCATGAACCTTAACAACCTAGGGAGTTCCCAACCCACAAAAGATACGCTCTTCTTCCCTCAAGTAATTCCACCACCTCTAACAGACCTCCAACCCCTCAATGGGCGATGACACATAAAAGAACCGAACACTAGGCATGAGACTCATCGACAACACCAGGGACCTTTCTGGGCGGCATACATTGAAAAAAATAAGAAACAAAAAATCAAGACATAACTCAATCCAAAACCAATATTAATCTATAGAAACGTTAATAATGGCAACTACATTTGGAAATAACTAAACAAAAATAAACGCAGCAAAAAAAAGTTCTTTCAAAAGACCCATTTTTTAATTCAATATTATTTTAACTACCTTCCTTCAAGGACAATTTACAAAATCCAAATGCCACTTTTTAAACCAAATTAAAATTTCCAAAAATCATTTCCCCTTTTTAAAAATCAATTTAAAACAATAAGGTCAAGTATTTAATTTCAAAACAAACCTGTGTAATCCCATGAACCATTGCACATGTTTTCATCCACTTCCACCCATAAGCACCAACACACAATTTCCATACATGCCTTCACATGTGTTAATGTTCTTATGGAGTACCCAATGTTGCGTCCAAAAAACATTCAAACAAATATAAATACTTATCAAATTATCAAACCAAGACAACCTCATTTTTATATCAAATTTTACAAATGTATGACATTTAGAAGAAAACTCCTTCATTAAAAAAACACTTTTCATTTTTTTTCAAAAAACTACTTGCACTAACCAAAATCTAATGAAATTAAAACACAACTTGCGACAAAACAAAAGAAAATGATGGAATGAGGAACTAGAAGATACGCTTAACCCAATGACATGGTAGTGAGCCACGCCCTAAGAAAAGGTCATTGACTAGGAGAAGCTCAACCGTGCACTTGGACTCCACATGGGTAACTACTCTATGTGAGGTCACGACATGACACCGAACCCACTTCCATCATCATTCCTCAATCAAAAAAGAAAAGCAGAAGACTCAAATCCCGGACCACCCATGGAAACTCGGTGTTCAGAATGAGCACGGGTTCATGAAATCCTTCTCATACATACCTCTCGAGTCTTGAAGTTCATAATATCCATCTACCGGACAACCCAAATAACAAGGGCCTCCTATGATATATTTTTTTCATGAACCACCCCATATCATTCCTGAACCGGTCACCCAAGCTGGTCCCCAACATGTCCTGAGGGAGTACCCGATCCCCATGGGATGGAAACCAGTGGCGGGCATCAAAGTATACATTAGGGAACTATTTAAGACCACGAGATAAAACCCGAACTGGATAAATAAATAGAATAAAAATAGAATACAGCAGAATGAAAACTAAAACTTAAATAAACAAAGAATCGATCCAGATACAAGTTATAACCATAAAGAACAAAACTGAAAAAAAGACCCCACTACAACGATCTCCGTGTGACCCCTTTGTCTCCTCCAACCAAAATCCAAAAACTCTTCCCACATGAGCAACAACTATGAAAAACCCCTAAAAAATACATGAACCTTCAACTAAAATGGTAAAGTATAGGCATGAGAAAAAAATGCTCAGTAGGGATGAAAAAAGTAAACCACTGAATCCATCTTTTTCTTTACACAAAGTTTCCCAATGACACAAGTTTGGAAATACAATTATAAAAATAAGGTTTTTCCATTTTATCAAAATAAACCATCTTTCCCACAATGAGAACCAACACACATCATATGTTATTTCAAAATTAATTTTCCATTTTATAAATAAAACCAAACAAGTTATATCAGGGTTGTTAAAAAGGGAGAAAGGTAAATAATACATGCTGAAAATAAATTAGTGTAGTAGAAAAGTAAACAAGCAATATGAGCTGAACATAATCCAATGTAACAAAAAATAAGCAAGAAATACAAGTTGTAACCATGTGTTATCTAAAACATCCCAAGATAACCCCTGTACACACTCGATTCGGAACCACCTGTCTGTGTATGGTGAAGCCATATGGTCTATAACCCACTGATCACCCTCATGAAAAAATCAGCGAAAAATCCCACTTGGCTACTATATCTACTAGGGGAACCAACCCGTCTAATCGGGGCTGGTGAGAAACAGTCACTCAATAATCTATATGATGCCTAGGAACACATGGCGGTTATAAAAATATTGTGTAGGTAAGACGACCCTCGCATGCTTGACTCATGTCACCACACTTCCCTTCCCCAAACATGGACGCTTCCTATACATTCACCCATAATGGGTTACACTAGACAGTATAGCCTCATATACTTGTTCTATCATTTAGATTAATCAAAGTTCCAAATGGGTAGTCACATCATGTTCATATCGAAACCATTTTCTTAAAGAACCGTTTATGGTTTCCAACTGAGCACACACATTTATTCAAAATATCATACTAACACCACTCATATATTTACAAAGCTAAATGGCCTCTCAAGTTCTAAAGACACATTCAAACACTTCACAATTATCAAACTTGATTTTATCCATTTTCGACCCACACCAAAACATGTTTCAAACTGAATGATAAAACCTTAAAGAACACATTAATAACCACTGTTTCCAAAACACTTAAATAAACACTTCACAAAATCAAATTTAAAATACTCATTAGAAAACACTAAATGGGTAACTTTATTTGAAAATGAAAATCCATTTAGAAATATAAACTTCCAAGAAAACACCAATTACCTTAAAACCCTAACTGACCACCTACTTTATTTATAGAACATAAAAAAATCCAAAAAAACATAACAACACTTCCAACTCATTTTAACATGTTTAGTATGTTATACCAACATCAACCCATACATGCCTGAAATCCTATTTTTAAATCAAATTCACACAAAGAAAAAAATTTAAAGCCTTTCCTCAAAAATCACCACTATCCCAAATTAGTTTAAAAGAATGACAAATAAAACATTGAATTCATTAAACCTTTACAAAACTGTTTTAACACAATAACTATGTCATAACACAACCAAGCCAAGTTCATTAATAAAAAATTTTGTTGCAAAATAATAACGGTGATACATTTAATAAGGGACCAATTCCTTCTTAAATAAACATAAACAATTCAAACATGCATTCTTGGAATCATAAAACTATGTAATTTACACTAAAACTCATTAAAATCCTATTTTAACAAACCAAATAAATTCTAAATTTCTAGAATAATTTAATTCCGGGTTATAAAGAGATGAAAAACTATTTTATATATTAATTTAAAATAGAAAGAATCAAAATAAATAATTTATGAATAAAAAACATGGAAACACCTACCGAAACCTCATGCGATTGGAATGAAACTTCAACGGGTGAAGAACCTGGCCCCGAGGAAAAAAACACTATAAATTCAATGGATACCCAAGATACATATTAACCCTAACATTTATGGTTCATCCGAAAATAAACCCCACATGAAAACTCTAAAAACGTTCGAGGAGAGGAGATAAAGGGGAATAGAACATACTGCGCCGGAGGGAGGAGCAGCTGCCGGAAGAAGCGCTAGATGGGAGGAGGCGTTCTTGAGAGTGAAAGGGGAAGAGGGTTGTGTGTGGGAATAATCGGGGAGATAGGGTGTAAGGGGAGAGTGGACTAGTGCATGGGAGATAAAAAATAGAAATAATGGGGTGAGCAGAGAGTGGGAGATAAAAAAGGGATTAAGGGGATAAGGGGAATGTGGGGGAATGTGGGAGATAAAATAAAAAAGGAAATGAATTAATAGGGATAAATGGTGCATGATGGGTAATAAAAATATGGGGGTGTGATTGGAGAGATTTGAGTGGGGAGAAGAATAAAAAATAAGAGAAATAAATGGGTAATTATGGATGAAAGGAGAGAGAGAGAGTGCATGAGATAAAAAAGGTGAGGCGTGATGGATGAAAAAAAGAGGGGGTGGGTGATTGGAGAGAGGGATAAAAAAGAAAGGGAATTAATGGGAGACAGGGGGGTGCATGGGGAATAAAGAAAAGGGGTGAGTGTGATGGATAAATAATGGGTGAGGATTAAAACCCAAATAAAATTAATAATAATAACAAAACAAAATGATAATTATAATAATGATTATAATTATAACAATCTAAATAACAAAATTTTAATGACAAAATTAATAATAATATTAAATAATTATATTATCATAACACCATTTTATCTTAATGATAATACTAATATTAACAATAAAAATAATCATAATCATAATCATAATTTTTTTTTCATTTTCTTTAAAATAATTACAAAATTAATGACAATAAAATAATAATTATATTTATATCCACTTCATTAAACAATAATGTTATTATTATTGTTCCGAAACATTTAATTTATTTCATTCTCATAATGTTTTATTATTTTAAGTAGTGCGTAACCGCAGGGACATCCGGGATGACCGCACGGTTACCTCCAACCGTGTGGCGCATGTTCACCGACCCAAAACCCACCAAAAACATCAAATATCAAAAAATTTAAACATGCACTCAACCTGAACCATGACAAGAAAAACTGAAGCCAAGAAATAATAAAATAAAATATTTTAAACTATCGGGTTGTTAGAACCCCCTATATAACATATTCATCTTCCCACTTTGCTGGTTAAATTATCCGATGAATTTTTAAGAAAAATATTATTGAAATGAATACCCATCCTCGTTTCTTCTCAATGGTATTGAATTTGTTTTACTTATAATTTACTAATTTAGGTCTTCTATTTTTTTTACTCACACTATATATTTTTGGGACTAAAGGTGTTTAATGATAAAATTATTTTGTATGATCTATATGGAAAACTTATGCATGTACATGATATAAATGTGATAGTTATTCCATGAATTATATAGCCCTAAGATGCATTGAGAAATGTTTTTATCTTGTGATATTTTCATAATGGATCACATGAGATCATATTAAGAATTATATGTTCTGATTTCATGATAGTTAGATGTGAAATAAATGTATGATGTCATGTTTTATGGTTTTTCCACATTCATATTTTTTTCTTTATGTTATAATATTTTTCATTGATTCAATTATCAATTTCACAACTCTAATCCATAAAAAAATACCTTGATATTCCTATTTACACATTTTTATTACTTTGTTTTTACCTTGATTATTCCCATGACATGATTCATAGGAAATATTTTTCATTTTTATTCCACTAGTTATACCATATAGGTTTAGAAGTTAAAGGATATTTAAGGGTATGTAATGATGTTTAAAACTGTATGTTTGTTTTTATGATTGATATTTTTATCCATTGTACCTAATTTTCTAAATTCATTATACATCATGAATTTATGGAATTGTATTAGAGTCATCATTATGAAATAAAATTTAAAAAATATATAGGTAGTCATATAAGGGATTAATTAATATATTAAAAATATTTAGTAACTTAAATTATTTTTATAGCAACTTTATATTTCTACTTTTATCTCTGTTATGGTATATTCATTTTTTTGTTATTACATAAAATAAAAAACTAGATTTTAATAATTAAATAAGAAAGAGAGAATTCAAATAAATAATTACACTATTAATCCAGGAGATGAGAATCAAGTACATAGTAAGTTCAGAATGATTTTCAGATATAGATTTTCACAATTAAATTGTATACAACATTTGGGGAGGTCCCTGAGTGGTAAAACATTTACTCCTGTATCAAAAATACATAGTTTAAAAACCAATAAAGGGAAATTTATAGAGAACTATTGAAGTACTATAGTGACCATGGAAATATAATTTTGGTGGAACGGTAGTAGTGGAAGGTAATGAAGCATGTACTATAGTACGAGCGGTAATGTAGAAACATTGGTACTGTAATACAAAAATTCGGTAGAGGTTCATTAGAGATGAAATGGGATTTGGGACTATAATATAGGGATTTCAGTCACTATGGCCTCAGGTCCATATTCATGGGCCACCTATTATTTGGACTACATGCCATGTAATGGGTCTCCCTCTACGAATATTGAAATAGACTTTTTCATTCGTAATGAAAAGTGGACTTGGACCTAAAATTAAAAATAACAACTTAAAATAATAAATAAATTAAAAAGATACCACATTTTTATAAGGAAAAGATAATATTCTAATTGGATGATATTTTAGGAAAATATTTATATTTTAAAATTATTTTAGCTACATTTTCTAACATGGATAACTTGATAAACATGATTTGGATAATATTATCAACTATTAGGGCTCCACAGAAACGAGGACACATTAGTGATTCCTATATGATTTCTTGTTGATCCTACACTTTTTTTGTCAAATTGTATATTCCAATATAAATTAATTACTCTATCACATCCATGATCTCTCCCATATCCTTTTACAATAGTGTTTGTTTGGTGTATGGGATTTACCATAAGTTTTTTGATTCTCTCACATGAGATCTCTAATTTCTAGTTGATGGTAATTTCCTTTTTCTGTATCATTATATTAAATTAGTTAGGAGAAATTTATTGAATTTAGTGGTTTTCATTATTTGATCTAGGCCTCCTCAATACTAATCATCTTCTTTTTTGTTTATTTTATTAAGGTGAGTATTATTGTTGTTGGTATTCAGGATTATTAAATTTATTTGTATTTATTCATGATGAAAATGGAATTATCACCAATCATTTAATTTTACATAGAGCAGTCCATTATACCAATTTTGATACATTTTTTGGTTTTCCATTGTGATTTATTCATGTGGGTTACCCTTTTTACCATTACTAGGATTGTTATTGTGCCCCTTAAATTTGCCTCAACTAGTAATAATCCATCCTTACATTGTATTTATAAGATCATCATTGAGGTGGATCTATCAAATATAATGCTATCTATGATTTGGATTCAAAATTGAGATTATGGATTAGGTTAGACGATTGTATATGACGATATCCTAGAATATTACAAGAAATGTTTTAAAAATAGCCTCCAATATATGTTTTTTTGAATGATGTGACATAATTATCTATGAGAATTTACAATCTAAAAAGGAAAAAGGAAACACTAGTGAGAAAAGGGATCCAATAGGATCAACATCAACCTCCAATGTTCTAGTATCCCCATATATTATCTCCAATTAAAATTTTCCTTCCACAATTACCAATTAAATTTGACCCAACAACTACAATTACTTTATGGAGGCCATTATCATTTCAACTAATCAGTAGTGTAATGTAGCCTCAATGATCCAAGGTCATTCTGCAAGGTTATTTGAAAATAGTTTGGGATATAATCCTCCCACAGTGGATAAGGATGAAGAATACTGTAATATATTTTTTGTGCCCATTAAAATTGAGGAAGTTAATTAAGATGAAAATGACCAAGATTACCAAGTTACTAATTATTTATTTCATTTATGTTTTATAAAAATAAGGATACAATTATTTATTTATGTGGATTTATAAATCCACTGATGAGAATGATAGAGAAGTGTATTGATATCTAAAATTTGTAAGGAACTATTGTATTCCGGACATCGGGATTACACTTGTAGTAAACAATAATTTCATCCTATCCAAAGGGGAAAACATATATAAAATAGAAATGTAATCCAAATCAAATAATATCTTATTATAAACACATATTATATGTTTTATTCAGAATCATCAAATTATTATATTAGTGGTGATGTTGAACATGTTGATCCAAAACATTACAATTCTAGTAACATTGAGGAAGTCATGGGGGAGTATTTAAACTCTTCATTTGACGATGAATACAAAACTCTATAACAATTATATTCAAATCATAGATATAATGTTTTCTATGTTTGAAGATATGTTTAAAAACATTTCTATATTTAAATTTATGGACATTCTATAGCATTGATTTTATAATTTTTTGATATTGTCATCCTATGGTATTGAATTTCATATGGATTCCTCTGTGATTACTAGATACAAACCTATTGAATATTCAGTTGATGATATTTTAGTCCTCATAAAACCATTAATGTCTATATTCAAATAATTGTATATTTTTTAAGGACAAAATTATTGGCCATTATTGATGGTCATGTGATAGTGTATATAAAAATTTTTTAACCATTAAATAAGTATTTCTAGAGGATTGTATGTGGAGTTATGGGTTACCAATAATGAAACGAATTTGTAATAATGTACTGGGTTTGTTTTTTAGTTGTTCAGTAGACTACCAGGGAATGTAAATATGTTAATATTTTCACACTAATTCCTTTATTTAATAATGATATTAATCCTATTAATTTAATGGTGTTTTTATTCTCTTTATAGAGACTCATATAAATATATTAATTATAAAACTATATAGTGGATTTAGTCTACCTAGAAGGATTTTTTTCAATGATAATGTGCGACTGAATATTCTTAATTAGTGAATTTGGTTATGATACATTCAATGATTAAATATTTTTCAATGAATTAATATACATATATAAATAAATTTCGATTTCATCCTATGAAATTTCTAATATACAAATGGTGTTTTTTCGTTTACATATGTTCTAATAAATATAGAATACATGGGTATTATCATTGAATGTCATTAATCTTGATGGAAATCTTTTATGTTGGGAGTTCGAGTCTGCTCTATTATTTCCATAGACTCTACACATCAATAATTGTTTTTTGTATAATGTTTATACCACATTCAATGGAAAACTATTATTTTTGGATACTCAATTTTTTGTAATAATCCAAGTTATTTATTCAATCTCTAGATGAATGGTTGTTCTAATTGGATAAAATGAAAACCATTCATTATTAATAATATATATATTTTAATGTAATGTATGTTTGAAAATTCCTCAAATTCTTAATGGTGAGTGCACATTATCCATCATATATTTACTAAAAAATTCATTTTAATTAACAATCAATGGATGATTCTAGGATTGAATTTAATCCATGGATCATATAATTTTGTTATTAAAATGGAATATTTTATATTTATCAATTTGTTAATAAAAAATGATTATTTCATTGCATTATTTTACCATTGTTGTGAAAAATATGTAATTTTCAATTTATACACCTTTTAAAACATTGAAATTTGATATTATGAATTATTCCTTAGACATAAATATCCTATTTTAGCCTTAATATTTTCCACATAAATACATACCTATATTTAACCATAATTTCATATGAACCATGATATAAAAGTTATCATTATTTCCAATAATATTTGTATTTAGAATTTTTAAAAGTATATCCTTTGCAAGAATATGGAAAAGAGCATGTATACATTCTATGTACATATGTCTATATTAATATTTATAGTGATTGATTTTATAAAAAATAGAATTTTGTGTGATGTTAAGAAAAAATGAAATGTCTAATAATAATAATTAATTTAGGCATATTAATTGTGGAATGTCATGACCCCTACAATTTTCCAATAGGATAAGAAAAATACATGGGTTGATTATTTAATTGAAATATATAATGCTGAACTAAAAATATATTTAGAACCTAAAAGTACAGTTTACCATTAAAAATTGTTTGATTTAATTATATTGAAATTAAAATATTGGAACTATTGGATAACTCTGATATTTATTGTCAGGATTATAATTCTTGTGGACAATCATCCTTTATGTGTGGTGGTTTTTGATCCACATATTTTTCATGAAAATATTTTGTAAATTTTAAAAGTGACTGCATTATTTTTAATCTGTTTACACATTTAGTTAATAAATTTCATAAAATGTGGATGATTTTCATTAATATAATTAATTTGGAGATAAATTTTTTAATATTTATATTTTTAAAACATAATTCATTTATATATATATATATTTTCTTAGAGTAACATATGGCTATATCATTTCTTTATGTTAAAATAATTTATACCTATATGATGAATTTATTAAAGGCACTGTTTATGGATAATTTAATTCCTAAAGGTGTCCAATCGGAAATTATTATTCTTTATCAACATCATAATGTTAATACACTCTTCATAATGTTACGACATGATCTAAATAAGTTAAGATAATCTGCATAATGGTAGCACACTGTCATCATCCAACATATAATGGTAACTCAGGGGTATCAATATCTATGTGATGGTTATTGTTTTTATTAATGTTATTCAATTTATATCTTGGGATACATAAGTGTAGGAATAAGGGTTTATCTGTTTCTTAAGACCACTTCTTCCTCCATGAAACACCATTTATACAAATAACCATATGCTTCCTCTAATGATACCACCAGTTTCTACCATCACTTTTTTCTTCCAGGTGATACAATTATCTCCTACATACATAAATATGTCTACTAATGCTATGAATTTATACCACAACCACTATCCTTGACAAAAAAATAAAATAAATAGGAATCCTTGAATTATTACTATAGAAGGAATCCCTTGAAACATTCATACTAGTCATTGAAGAGGATTGGTCCTACCACTATGGAGGTTGAATAATAATGATAATAGAATCCATTACTAAAAACACACTGGATAAATTATATGATCCCAAAAATCTTGATTTATTTATTGATATCTCGATGATGACATTATTTCATGCTACAATAGGTCATAAAACAAGATATTTTCAATCCCTTTCAAGGTTTTGGGTTATTCTCTACATTTATTTGTCCTGAAGAAAACACATGCATTGCAAAGAACCTTTGTTGATTCCATCAGTTATAATAAATTAGAAATATGAACTCCTAGCCATGTTCTGTAGTGGAAAAAAAAATATAATTATATTAAATGTTTTAATCCCTATAATTGGACTAAGTTGAGCCAAAACACCTTATCCTTAAAAGTTGTGAGCTATGGTTTCAAAATAGAGAAAATCTTGGGATTATAAACCTCATTCAATTCACAAGTGATCTAATTGTTATGATGATTCATATTCTACATGGGAAACATATTTATCTAATATGTATGATGGAATATAATTACATGTTGACATTGAAGAGGGGGAAGATGAGTAATTATGTGAATGATAATGTTGTATTATCTACCACATGGATAATTAAAATTTCATTTGAAAAGTATCATGGCATGGATAAAAAATAATAATCATTGAACCATTGAAATAGAGAAATATTAGATTATTTTTGTAATCAATTATTTTTGTGATTTTAAGTCAAACAGTTAGGGAAGACAATTTCTATAAACATATATGACACGATACTTTGAGGGTGAACAAACAATTCACTTAGGAATTATGATTCTGATGTTTAGTTTTCAATTGTATTTTAGTTTTTTTATATGTTGTGTGAAAAAATATTCATATTATAATAAAGTGTACCTATATTCTATGTCTCTCTATAACTATCTGTATTTATTTCCCTATTTTATCCCATTAGATATCTTTTACCCTGGATGATAATTAACATACACATGGAATATCCCATGGAAGTAATCCACTATAGAACCATAGTTAATGTTTCATTTCTATTTTAGGATAATAAACAATTATCGACATTGAGTGTAATCCTTGTTTTGGTTATCTTAGGGTAAATTTTTTTAAATAATATTCTCTTATAGTTTATGATTTTGATGTATGGTGTTATTAGATACTGATGAGTACACTATATATTCATAACTCATGTATAAGGATGTTTCCACACATACAAAACAATTTGTAATTAAATTTCATATTGAACGAGGATAGTTAAGGTCCTCATGGATGAATATATTGAGATAACTTCATTTTTTTTCTAACAAGTATTCATTCAATCTTTTAGGTTATATTCATGATTATATTTTTATTTTCAATTCATTAATATTATCTTCCATTTTATATTTGTTTATTTATTTTATAAAATATGAACACAAAAATATTATAAAAATTGAATTTGGACTGTGTGTCATCATCTATGAAACTCTCATGTTTGGTGTACCAGGTCATCCACTTGGTTGTAGTATAAAAAGTATTTTATATTTTTCACTTCTAAACAACATGTAAACGAATAACTTGTGAAATATATTTTATGTAACAATATACTATTAGTTCTACTTATATATTCCATTAATAAATTCTGGAAATATATTATATTGTGTTATTATATTTTATATATAAATACATTTTTCTTTCTTCTTCTAGTTTTAGAAAACACAATATTGTTGTTCAAATATGATGAACCGAGGACCCACACACTGTGTAGCGACCCTCGATTTTCAAACATTAAAATTAAATAATATTTTCGAAATACCTAAAAAATTTATAAAAAGACACCCAAAGACCATAGTTGGTATAGTGACATTGGAAACATGAAAACATAAACACTAGTATATATGTGAGCTACATCATCTCCCACTAGGTTCTTATTAACTTTCACCTTTCATAGTCATAACAAGGGGGAAAGCAAAGATAAAATGGGTGAGTTCAAATTCTTATATAGGGTATTCAAAGGAGACATGTAAGCATAAACATGAGAATAATGGTATGAGAACATGATAATGAAAATAAAAGATCAAATCCCTCATATCAATGATCATATACATAAATCATGGAATAATTCATGGTAGTTCATAAGAAATGAATCAGAATAAAGTAACTGACACAGACCATGAAATAATAACATAGGAGAAAGACATAGAATAGTGGAATCACATAAGCATATACAACTTTTCATTGTAGCCAAGGCATCAATTCCATGACCACCTTACTGGAAAATGTCCTTTACTAAGCTGGGTAACCCCAGTTACATCACTATATTACTGAACCGAGCGACCCTTGTTCCATCCCTATATTTCTCAACTGAGTAACCCTTATTATATTCTTGTATTACTGAACCATGTGACCCTCGTTCTAGTAATGTATTACTGAACCAAGTAACCCTCATTCAATCCCATAATTTTATTATGAGATACAAATCATTACCTTATCCATTAGAGGGAGATATAGGTCCCACCCATCACATAATGAAATCATAAATACATATTCTAAAAGATCATAAATAAACATTTCCTAACCCATGAAATGAAATGGCTGTCATAAAAATGGAATCATATCATAACCTGTAGAAAGATATAGGTTTCATAATCATTTCATCATAACCATAACCTGTGAAAGGAAGCGGGTTTCAAAGTCATATAACCCATTTAAGTGAAACAAGTTTCATAAACATATAACCCATGACGAAGAAATGGATTTCATAAATTCAACGACATTAAGAATAATTCATTCATATAAATAATATAAATGGATCATTTAGATCATTTATTAGATAGTATGAGTAACATCAGTAAATGTCATCTTAGATAGAAAATAATTATTTAATATCTCCTGAAAATAATTCCTCTGTAAAATATTTATTCTTTTTTGAAAAATTAATTTTAATACATAAACCCATTTTAAAAATATTTTCTTAGAAAATACCTTGAAAATTTATAAATAATACATGAAATCATTCTGAAAAAACTTATTCATTGAAATTATTTAGAACGAGAATTAAAATATTTTAAAAACATATTTCTTTAGAAACAATTAAATACTTTTAATTAATTCCTAATTTTCTTTTGAAAAAAAATTCCTTGAAAATACAAAGAAAATATATAATTATTTTCTAAAAATTTTTTGTAACTCATTCCTCTTAGAAATTATAAAAGAAGCTTGAAAATGTTTTGAAATCCATTTTATTGAAAACACTTTTAAAACATTGAATTATGTCTAGAAAACGTTTTGGAAACAATTTTCTTTCAAAATATATTTTAAAAACATTTTCTTAATGATTTACCTTTTAAAAATTCAAAGGGAGCATCGATGAAATTGCAATGGGTAAATCTGTACATGTCATACGAGGTAAAAAGAACATTCCCTTTTCCTGGTAAATGGACAGAAAAGTTCCCTATTCGGAAATAAATAAGAGTATTACCTTGGAGATATTGGTAAAATAAAAAAGGGAAAATTCCTTTTATATAATATACGGGAATGTTATAAATTTCAGGTATATCAATAATTATTTGTTATAGCATTTGTCCTTATACTTATATCATGATTCTATAATGTATATCATGATATAATTTTCATGTATATCCATAATAATTATATTATAATAATATATTGAATAAAAATGTATGTAATGGAATACACCATCAATAGAGATAGTAAGCCATACATACGCTTGAATGTTGCTTTCTATTTTTATTATTGTATTGCAAAAAAGCATGTAAATAAAATATGTTTATATATATGTATGCATGTGTGTATATATATATCTCATTGTTATAGTATAATTAATATATCATATATATCAAATAATATCTTTAAACTCGTTCATAATAAATTATATGTGGTCGGTGAAAGAATCACATTGCTTTGAGGGGCTGGTTGTCTACACTTCCACATATGAGATTATTGTGTTAACACCAAATTTAACGTAACAAGATGTGTGTTGTAAAATGTATAAATAATAATAAATAAATAATAAATATAATATTTTTTATATATATAAATATACTTTCTTCATAATTTCCACTATTCTTGGTGGTAAAGGATAAATTAACATTCATCATTTCTTGAGGCAGTAGTTTATCGAGAAAAAAAACAGTAGGTTAATCATACATTAGATGGAGGTGTGTGTAACCGCAGGTCATAAACGTTTCATAAAAACATCCTAGTATATTTAGGATAATTTTTTTCTCACGCAATAATTTAATAAAGGTATAGGATGCTGTGTATATTGAAAAGAAAGGAAATGATCTTGAGAGAAGATGATACCCCTGAATCAGGTAACTACTATTGGTTTTGGCATAAAGGATTCCTTGAGAGGGTTTCATCCAAATGGGAGGATTAAATGTCTAATATAGGATTACTGTAAGTCAATTTGGGCAGGTATTGGATGATATTAAGAGTCTTGATAGGTGTAAAGAATAGGTAGAGATGGTGGCCTTTTATTGGGATGGAAAAGGACTCACATGGAATTTTTAGAAAGAAATTAGGTGTGCACATGTTCATACCTAAAATATTCTTAGAAACACATAAGAATTACTAATTGAAGGTTTTTGGATGAAATATAGACATTGAATGGGTTTTCTACAAGTATATAGGTCATCTGGGACCTTAATTTTAAGGTTTAGTGACAAATTAAACTTAATTTGGCCTTAACCACTATGATTGATTTTAATCACTTTTACTAATAAATATGGAAAACATTATCATCGACTTATTAGACTACAAATATTATACTTAATTCAATGTTTTATGTTAGATTTTTGAAATTCCAATCACAGAAGTAGAATAATTATGATTAGTGCCAACACCATACACGAGATGGAATAACAGGGTTTGAATGTTGGAAAAAGATCAAAAGTTTGTTAACATTATTTATTCATTTTTAATGTGACATTGATCCTAATTAATATAAATTTAATATTGGATTTTATTTTCCTCTAATTATACCTTGAACCATATTTTTAATATTATTTATCATTAGTAATTAATTAGAAAAAATCCAGTTTTTAACTAAAAGTATTATTTTTCACTATTCACCAAAAAATGGAATTTCTTAGAAAAATACCAATAATTCACATACAAAAATTTAGAAATTATGAATTAAAAAACTAATTTTTATTTTATCCAACTCAGTTTCTAAATATGTATAAAATTAATTTTATTATTAAAAATGATTTAGACAAGAAAATAATATTTTTAACATAAAGCACTTTACCGAACATATTATCTTTCAATATCAATGTGTTTTATTTTTATAAAAAACAACACTAGAAAAGAATTTATTTCTATTTTAATGGATTTTCATATTATTTAAATAGTTAAAATAATAAAAAGAGTTTTTTCGTTGAAATTTAGTGTTGCATGTATCATATGCCAATTCTGTGTTTCTTGTACTGTAAGCCAATTTGGTATTGCATGTAGTGCAAGACAATTTGGTATTGCATGTGAAAGGAATTTTTGAATTAATTTTTTAATATATATATATATATAACTATTTCCAATTTCATATTAAATAAAAAATATTGAAATGTTAATTTAATAAAAAAAATTAATAATTCTCAAAATCCCCAGGTGTTACATTCTAGCTTTCATAAAATGAATTTCACCATCGAAATATATCTAGATAATCAACGGTTTCATAAATGAATGTATTATTTATATAAACCAACATCATAAAAATACATACTAGAACATCCCTTAAAAATATAAATTTTTAACCATAACAGTGATCCAATGTAACATATAGCAGGGTTTCCAGATAGGAGAACATATGTTGGGAGTGACGATTGTAAATAAATGAAAAGAAGAAATATTTATCAGAAGTGATTTATGTCATCAATTAAAAATAAATGAATGATCAAAGTAATATTTATTTCATCAAATTCATAAATCTATGATGATTTAAAAGTCCATATTAACGATAATAATTGTATTAGGAAAAGAATATTTTTCGATCACTTTGAAAATTTTGATCTATTAATGATAAATATCAATAAAAAATTTCATCCTTCAGTTGTTCTTTGAAAAATTTATAATGCATCCTCTAACTCATGTAATGAATGTCTAAAAATCAACGTTGATGAATAAAACACTAAAATATGATTTTAATATATCTTAAGTCCCATAAAGAATACAAAATAAAACTATTTGTCTAAAAAAAATAAAATATGAATTAATCTATAAAGAGAGTCACAAAATCATTTTTACATTTATTCCCCTATATCAGAAATTATCTACTGGTTATAAAATTCCAAACATGTTAATAGACATATTTTATATTCCCTAGAAACATGATAACAACCTGAATTACCATAAATCCTTTGGGAAAACATGCTTTCTTCCTCATTCCCTACTATATATGATTTAATCCATATTTCCAAAGATATTTTAAATATCATTATTGGCAGCATAAACCACATATAAAAAATTCCTTATGTAGTTATAATGTAATCAGTTCTATCTCATTTACATATCCATATCCTACATATATTAATCAATATAACATTATATTAACATAAATAATATGTTAGTGGTTTCATTCCCATAGTCAAAATGTTAACATTCATGAGATAACTTTTCTATTCCATCATGACCATTTATCATATTCCTTAAAATCCATAGCAAAACATAAACTAAAAAATCCATACATAATTCATCATTATTAATTATACAATTCAAATACATAAATACTTTGATTACTTCATTCTTAATCCATTAACAATGCTACCTCATCCTATTACGCAGTACTTTATTTGCTTTAAATTTCATCTATTGTCACTTCATCATCAACAATGTCACCAATACTCACAACAACTTATTTATTATCTTTAGCAACATTCCTATTGGGACATTGAGTTTCATAATATCCATTTATTCCACACTTAAAACACTTAAACGTTGATGACAACATTGGGAGACTGAAATTCAAATCCATTTTGTTAATCAAAATCTTCATTTTTTGTATAGTCACTTTCTTTGTGTCCTTATTTTCCATAATCAAAACTCCTTCATGTTCATAAAAGGCATTCAATTGGGTTAATCGTTTTCACATCCAAGTCATAAAGGTAATATAATCTTCTTTCATCCATGGTATCCATTACCCGGACTATTAGGGAACTCGTTGTTTCTCTTCCTTGGTGAGTCTAAGAGTTGGTTAAGGTAATAATTTTTAATCATGTTCTATGAAAACTAGTTATGCATGATCATGATATATTTTTCCCCAATGATCATCCCACTTGACTACTCATCAAAAAATATTCCATCACATTCAACAATAATCCAATCCCTTTCGGTTCCCACCATTGTCTAAAAACAAAAGCATAGTGTGATAATTACTTATCACACCTGAAAACTATATAGTCATGAAAATAATTACGTGTATGATATCTAAATAATGACACATTCCTTACTTGATAACACCTTGGGTTTATCCTAGGTTATTCATTGATAACTTATTTCTAAATAATTCATTATACATAATGAAGTGTGTGTTAATTTCCAAAGAATAACTCCTAGTACTGTCAAACCAAGTGCACAACAGGGCCCATTTTTATGTACCAGATTACCCCAAGCCAATCCCAGAACATCTTTTCATATTTTTTCCCCAAGTTACATCAATTTCAGATCCGTATCCACTTGTAGTATCCATATAGGGATGTATTTTTTGGAAACCACTCACTCTATCTTTCACAGATAATTCTTACATATTTTCTTAAATATTTCCTTGTCCTCTAACTTATCCCTTATCACTAAATATTTATCATCCTAGATTCCAATGTATAACTATACATTATCCTTTATACTAACTATAGTAACCATCACTTTTAAAATATAATCATTACATAAAATTTGGGGAATACTTAAAAATTATACAAACAGATTCTCAAAGACTATAGTTGGTATAGTGCCTTTGGAAATATGTAAACATAAACACTAGTATATAGGTGTGCTATGTTATCTCCCACCAGGTTCTACATGAATAGAACCCTTCTTATACCTATCAAACATAGTAAATATCATCATATCCTAGGGGAAAGGAAACATAAAAGTGGTGAGCTCAAATGCTATGTAAGGGTAAACAAGGGAGACATGTTCGCATAAACATGAGCGTAAGAGTTTGAGAACATGAACATGAAAATATTAGATCATAACATGCATATCAATGATCATATGCATTTTTTGTGGAATAATGATTGGTAGTTCATAATACATTAATCAAAAGAAAGAAAAGGACACAATCCATGAAAGTATAACATAGGGACAACACATGTAATTGTGGAAACACATAAGAATAAATTGATTTCCATAGTGTCCAGGTAATCACAACCATGACCCTATTAGTGGACAATGTTCTTTACATAACTATATAACACCCATTCCGAATCTGTATTGCTGAACTGAGTGACCCTCATTCCAGCCCTGCATTACTTAACTGAGTAACCCATGTTAAAATCCATTTATTACTGAACAAATTAACCATCGTTCGATCCATATATTACTGAACCGAGTAACCCTAATTCTATCCTTGTATTATATCATTAGATATAAATATTTACCCAATTAATTTAAGGGAGATATAGGTCCCACCAATCACATAATGAAATCATACATACATATTCCAAAATATCATTAATAAAAATCTCATAACCCATGGAATGAAATGGGTATCATAAACATGTAAAAATATAAAAACCTATAGAAAGAGACATGTTTCATTATCATTTCATCATAAACATAACCTGTGAAAAGATACGAGTTTCAAAAACATATAACATGGGAAAGAGAAACATGTTTCATAAAAATATGACCCATGAAGAAGAAATTGGTTTCATAAAAACCGTGAAATTAATCTTAAATCATTCATAGAATGTATATGAATGAAACCTTTAGATCATTTCCTAGAAGGTATGAGTAACAACAATATATTTAATCTTAGATAGAAAGTAATTTTTGAATTTCCTCCAAAAATAAATCTTCAGTAAATTATCCTTTTGTTTTTGAAAAATGGTTTTTAATAGATAAACCCATTTTAAAATTATTTTATTAGAAAATAAATTAAACATTAATAAATAATATATAAAATCATTATATAAAATTTTTATCCTTGAAAATTTTAAAAATAAGCTTCAAAACCTTTTAAAATTCGTTTTCTTTGGAAACACTTCAAAAATTTCAATTAATTCTTGATTTTTTTTGAAAACCCTTTCATTAAAAATAAATTGAAAACATATAATGAAATTTTTAAATGTTTTTGTAACTCATTTTTATTGAAAATTATAAAAGAAGCATGAATATTTTTTTGAAAACTATTTCATTGAAAACACTTTGGAAAAATGTAATTAAGTCTTGAACTTTTTTTAAAAACCATTTTCATTCAAAACATATTTTAAAAAAAATTTCTTAATGAATAACCTTTTAAAAATTCAAAGTTAACTTCAATGAAATGAAGGTGGGTAAATCTATACATGTCATACAAGGTCAAAAGAACATTTCTTTTTCCTAGTAAAAAATGATAGAAATGTTAATTCCATGAAAAGAAAATAGAATATTACCTTTACGATATTGGTAAAATAACAAATGGTAAAACTACATTTATATATTATAGGGGAAGGTAATAATATTCTTGTAAAACGTTTTTATAAAAAATATATTTCTGACCGAGGAGAGGGTATAGTCAGGCTTTCATAAAAACCCATTCTTAACTATATTAGATACCAAAGAATAGAAAATGGTACCAATACATGAGAATATAATTAAATAATATATGATAAGTAATCTCATGAATTTTATTTGGATATCGATGATAATATTTCATCAAAGGAATGATAAAGATAAAACATCTAAAAAAGCAATGAGATTGTCACAATAAACTCTTATAACATGGTATCTTAGGATCATGATTTACATGTCAGGAGAGGAAATTAAATGAATGAAATAAATTGATTAAAAAATTTATATTCATGATATGTAATGTAAAATTAAATTCTATACACCCAAAAAAATATTTTACGTGCAGAACCAAACATGAGTCCCAATGATTGAAAATTGGGACAAAAACATTTTTACAAATTTGGTAACTTTTAAATCATAAACCCCATGAAATAAGGATTATAAAATTGGAATGTGAATAACTATAAATTTAAGTACATTATACATATAATACCATAATGATAATTACATAAACCAAAAAAATGAATGAGTAGTAAACATAGCTTATAACTAACAAAAAATAAAAGTGAGATGAAATCCCCTTACCTTATGTCTTCCCTATTTCCGTACTCATACAAGATTCATATATACTAAAATTAAGATTATTATAAATATTTTACATAATACTATTCTTATATATATTACAAATTATGGTTTTATTATGGACTTATATTACCCTCATGATAATGATCCTATGTTAATGTGTCACTTCAGGAAATATTCACATTGTTCTTCGCATGTGTCTTAGTTTGTTTTAGCATTTGTAATTATACATATATCATGACTCCAGAATATAGATCATGATATAAATATCAGTAATATCATATATAATTATATTATAATAATATATATCATAAATAAGTATATAATATAAAACATCGTTCATGGATACAATAAGCTGTACATAGGCATGAATGTTATTTTTATGTTTTATTGTCGCATTGAAAAAATGTATGCAAATGACATATGTATATATATATATTAAAGTATAATTAATATATCATATATATCATATTATTTCATTAATACCATCCTTAATATGTTCTTTGTGGTGTGTTAATGAATCACATCACTTTGAGGGGGAAGTAGTCCACACATCCTCAAACGAGATTATCGTATTAGCACCAAATGGAATGTAAAATGATATGTGATGTACAATGAATAAAAAAGAATAAATAAATAATATTTTACAAATATTAATAGTTTTTTACATCATAATATAAACCTTGGATGGTGTTAAAGGAGAAATGAGCAATCATCGTTTCATGAGGCAGTAGTTCGTCGTACAAAGAAACAGTATGTTCAACACCCATTAGATGGAATTCTGTGTAAGTGTATGTGAAAAAACATTCATAAAAGCATCCTAATATTTGGAGTAAATTATGTTATCATACAATAAGGTAATAAATAACGTTTATGGGGTGGAAAAATAAAATAAAACAAAGGATTTTGATAGAAGACATTACCTCTTAATCATGAAACTCTTTTTGGTTTATGCCAAAAGGATTCCTTTGGAGGGTTTTTTCTGATCAAGAAGCTTCATGGGTAGATATGGTGGCCTTTTATAAGGAAGGTCAAGGACTCCCATGGAATTTATAGAAAAAATTTATGTGGGCACATGTTTTATCAAACCAAATTCCTACCAATCCAACAAAACACAATAATGGAAGGAATATTTCCAACATATGAACATAAAAATGGTTTTTTACATGGGTATAAGACACCTGGGCCCGTACTTTAAAGTTTTTATCACTAATTAAGTTTTATTTTCCCTTAACCGCGGTGATTAAGATTAATCACTTTTACTAATCATTAGTGACAAAATTTTACATTGTCTTATTAGAATATAAATATAACAATTAATAAAATGGTTTGTTTCGGATTTTTTAAATTCCAATCATTTTATGTGTAAAAATTAACAGTAGTGCTAATATCGTAGATGGGACGAAATAATGGGGTTTTAATGTAGGAAAAAGGTCAAATGTTTGTTAAGATTATTATTCAATTTCAATGTGAGGTTGATCTAAATGAATTTAATTTAATTAGTTTATGTAATATTCATATAATTTGGCCATAAAAAATTATAATATCATCTATAATTAATAAATTATTATATAAAAAGGAAATTTTTAACTAAAAGTATTATTTTTCACTATTTATCAAAAAATGATGTTTCTTAAAAAACCAAAAAATTAACCCAAGTCTAATTTTGATATTCTAAATTCAAAAAATTAATTTTATTTTATCCAATTAAATTTATATATGTATCTAAAATTACATTTATTATTAAAACATATTGATTCATAAAAGTACTATTTTTAACATAAAAATAAATTCCCAAAAATATTGACTTTCATTATAAATATGTTTTATTTATATAATTTTATTTGAAAATACGATATTATTATGTTTAATGGATAGGTTATAATTATCATATTTAAATAATTAAAATAATAAAAAGAGATGTTTCAAAGAAACTCAATGTTGTGTGAAACATACACCATGTTGTTGTTTCTTGTAGCACATGACAAGTTGGTATTTTTTGTAGCACATGAAGAGTTTTTAATGAGAGGAGAAAAGTGTTTGTCCTTTTTTAAAATATATATATAAAGATCTATTTCTAGTGTCATGTTAATTGAAAAATAATTAAATGATAAATTAATTTTAGAAACATAATTCACAAAATCTTGGGGTGTTACACGCTGATCTCTTTCAAATATTAAACTATCTACAATAATATAAATTTATTACAAGTAAAATATCATATTTTAAAAATAATTTCATGATCCTCTTTGAAAATTCATTTGGATGTTCCAATTTCATTAAAAAATATCAAAATGTCATATTTTACCTTGTATAATATTATAATGTTCCCAATAAGTCAAACCCCTTAATTTCAGATTTTATTTTCATATACTAAAAATTTTATGTGATCGAGGTATTGGAATGTGTAAACCACAAAAAATTTAAATAATTATTTACTGCTTAAAAAATGATACAGTATTATTAGATGATTTTTGAAAAATAAATTATAATTTAAAATATAAGAGGTGAAATTCACATAAAAAATACAATTGAATCTATACAAAAACTTTTTACATATTATGATGAATTGTGTATTTTATAAAATATTGTTACTTTTAATAATGTTGCCTAAATAACTATAAAAAATGATCATTTAAAATCTATTGATAACATTTAAAAATACTTATTTTATTAGAAATTAATATTAATCCTACAATTCATAAGGGACTAATTGTTTTATAATAACATTAATTTTATAATACTATTTTATGGATAAATTTCAATATTTTGAAAATTTTTTTATAAAAAATTATTTTTTATAAATATATTCTAATTAAAAATACTTTATATATTGGATGAAAATTACATTGAAATGATTGTTAAATTTTTTAATGATAAAAAAATAATTTTTTTAAACTTTTTTTCTTGTGCACAATGTGTTTTATCATAATAAATTAATATACTCAATAATAATGAATAATTTCAATTGAATTGATTCATATGAAATTAAATCTATTAAATTTAATTTCATCAAATTTTTATTACTTATAAATGAATATGATAATAATCATTTTTCACTTAATGATATTTTTTCATAAAAAATTTATATATATTTTTTGAGAATTTGTTATAAATAATGTCAATGACCATTAAAAAATTTATCAGATAAAATGGATTAAATATTTCAAATCATAATATTAAAGAATATGTTTTTTTTAATTTTAACTTTCTTCATAAATTGATGTAACAGTGGGAAAATTAGTTTCTCCCCTAAGGGTCTAAAATGGGTTAAAAGGGGTTTTACTCAAGGAAAATGATTTAAATATTAAAACAACTTAACTATATTTGATTGGATTATAATATATAAGCATACCCTTATTGTATCATGGAAATGAAAATAAATTTTGTGAAACTTTCTTACAGACTGATATTTATTATTTGTAATGTGTTTAAGTATGTAAAATATTACAACTCTACTCAATTTTAAATGGGGGACTTTTTCTTCTATTATCCACACGCAATTGGAACTTTATATTGAATATGATATTCCAAAATCAATTCCCAAAAACATTTATATTTACCTAGATGTTATGGTCTAACCAAAATCACAACATAAGAGGGATTAATGATAGATCAAATGGTGGAATACCAAGAAATTAGAAAACATGTCAACATAGTGATTTTAAATTTTATTTCTCCTTAAACATCTAGATATTATTCTATAACCAACGAAATTTAATTTAATTTCTATCATTAAAATATTAAATATTATTATTTTTATATAAATATAATTATATACCTCTAATTAGTTTTTCGAAAAATGAAAAAAATCACTCATCTGTCTTGGAAAACTGTCCCCTCTATAAAATGATGTATTTTATTTTTTATTATGACATCTAAGGTATGGTTAAAAAATTGATTTCATTAATATATATGATATTTTTGAAACAAATATTTATAGGAATGATAAAAAAATTTCTAATGTTTCTCCCTATAAATTGATACCGAATAGAAACCCCACTCATGTATACATCCAAACCTCATCCTCCATTATATTGAATATTTTGTTTTTCATCTCTACCAAAGAAAGATTCTACTAAATGTTTTTAGGAAAATATTATATTTAATAATTTTTATCATTCTAGATCATTGACCACATTTCAAAGGATAAAACTTGTGAACATAAAAATACTTGAAAAGGCTAAAAACTAACACTCAAATATTGATTTTAATAAGTAATTATTAATAATCCGGTAATACGAAATTATAAGTGAGTCAGATAAGGTAATATAAATATTAATATGGCTCTAATAAGGATTTAAAATTTATTTAAATTTATTTTTCAGAGTGTTAGAGTTTGTTCAACTAATAGGATGATTTATCAAACATTTTTTCTAAAAATATCAATTTTTATCAAGATTAAAAATATATAAATTTTAACTATGGGGAAATAAATGTGTTTACTATCTAAAACCCCTACCAATTTTTTCACTTTGTTAATTTTGGATTTTTCATTTGTTCAATTTTATCCGTTTACTTATCAAAATTGTTAGTAAAATACTATTAAGAAATAGAGACCATAGCTAATTTTTCTGGGAATATTTTTCCACCATATTCATGTTCTATAATTTTTTTATAATTTTAATTGATAATTTAATTATTTATAGTTTATTTTTCATAAATTATTTGACATCATTATAATCATTTCAAAGTAATATTATTTCCATTTTCTTGTTGGGTCATTATTTTCATTCTTTACGAATGTGTGGAAAGTATATTTTTTAATTTTTATGATTTGAATATATGTATCATATTTCATTATAATTTATCATAATAAAGATTAATTTAAATATTTTTAAATATTAGAGAAAATACTTATTCAAAATTATTGAATAAATGTTACTATTCTTTAAAAAATGATGAATAAAATTATATTTCATCTTTTTTTCATATAAAATATATAATGCATATAGAATTTATTCTTACATCTATATATATATATTAATTAGTGGTTTCAATCATTGAGTAGTGATATTTGTCTATAAAAAAATAATATTTGTTTCTCATCATGGAATTTAATGACTATGTTTTATGGTTTTATTCCGGATACATGTTTCTTTTCCACGAGTTAATTAACATATGATGAAATGATAAATATATTTATGATCATGAAGAACACATACATATGTTTTTAGTAATATGCATATTGTCCTTTGAAATATATACCCCTATAATCAATTAGTTATAAGTTGATATCTCATGATATAATATTATATATGATTTAATGTTATCCTAACCGAGAATAGTGGTATGTTAACTATAAAAGTTGGTCTATGAAATTATACTTGACTATGAAAATAAAATTCTATTCAATTTTGGATTCCACAGTGTTATGTATTATTAATATGGAATCCACTAATGGTTAATGATTTATTGTTAATGATTATATAGTCATATAAACCATATATAATATTACACTGAAGCTATATGACATGAGTCATTATTTAAAAACTATGACATACAATGTATTTCTTCATAAGTCATGATCATGTCCTATAATATTATGATTATATTATGATTTTTTATGGATAAATATGATCCTTGGATGTCACCTCCCATGTTTACCATTATTGAGTTTTCGATATCACCAATTCTTATGAATTAAATTTTCCCATTTATGTTGAATTTTTTAAATCAAGATATGTCAAATAAGGATACTATGTTTATCAATAATTTTGAAGAGAAGTTGAGAATCATTCATGAAATAGGTTGATTATATATATAGTATTCATTGACACTAAAAATTAATAGTATCGTTGTGTGTATTATTTTGGGAATTATTATGTTTTCTCCAAACTGATGGAATATGGTAATATGTTATGATTAAACTGCCTTAGTTGGTATCGAATCTAGGGTTAGTAATTTTAAGAGATTCTAACTAGAAATAATGTTTAGGAATAATAGGTATATATATATGATTATAAAATAAAATAATCATTTGGAAATTTATTGAGCATTTTCATTCCAAAAAAAAATCCATGTCTCAATAAAAATATGTGTATTTACAAATGGGAAAAAACATAGTGGTTTTATTATACATGAAAATGGTATGTGGGTATTAATATTACATACACTTGGTGCTAGAAAACAGGCCTAACTGGAAATAATTCCTACCACTCCTATGAGATATTCTATACTTAATTATTCATTTCACGTGAATTCGATAGGATGTATTTTAATTCATTTAGGTCATTAATGTGGATAACATGATAAAATTGTTAACATTGATTGAAAAGTAGAAGTTCATATGTTAGGGAAAAAAGGATATTTATGAGTAAATTATTTTTAGTTCATTGTATTAAATTTATATGAATTTCCATCTAAAATAATTATTTACTTTAGTAAATTAAAATAGTCTAGGATAATAATGTTAAAAAAGAATATGATAATTATTTAAATGGTCATCCTTATGAGAAATCAAATGAATTGGATATCGGGCCGGAAAATATTGAGAAATTTTACCCCAACTATCTGATTATATTAATTGTAAAAACAATTATATTGAATAATAAAAATAATTAATAAAGGATGAAATCAAAGTTTAACCATTCATTTGGAATCATACACCATCCATTAGTTCATCTTGTAAACTATATTTTAATATGAAATTATTCAATTCTATAGAAAATTTATTTTTTTAATTTCTAGAGATTTATCCATGAGATTTCTCATCTAGAAATGTATTATTTTTATGTTGAAGTTGATTAATGGAAGACCTTTATCTTGGAATAATGGAAAATTGTTGAAATTTATTCCATCAAATGGGTTTATATTATTATTGTATTTTTAATATGTATTTTAATGAATCACATTTAACTAAAATTGAGAGGAAAAACATAGAGTTGATGTATATGGATGATTTATAGATGGGTAATTTGAAGCATCATTTCACTAGACCTTCATTGTAAGTTCTGAAATTATCGTCTTTGTTGAATGAAAATTTTTTCTATTCATTAGGGGAATAAGATAAATGTATGAGATGTTGATTCACTATAAAAAGTATATATATCTTTTATAAAATCATTCTATGAGTGCCCAATTAGTTATAGTAATTGGAAACTATAATTAATATAATCGAATGCTTTGAGGAATACACAAAATTTATTTTTATGAGATCCAAAATATAAAACATGTTGAAAAATTAAAAGATACCTATATTAATGCTTACAATTTTGAATAGATCATAGAGGAATTTTCCATAAGGGGGTAGATAAGTGAGAAAATTTTGGAAAATAATGCCACATAGAAAATTAATATCAAATTGGTATGAAGAGTATAAAAGAAACTAAAATCAACCTATAAAACTACCAAAATATAAATATGTAATTAAAATTTATATATAAAATAAAAAAAAGTCAATGAACCTGTGGTTTAGTTGAGACAATCATTTTCAAACACATTTTAATATATGGTAAAAAATGAAATCTTATATAATCACAACTATTGAAGTTCATCATGAGAAAAATGACATTAAAGGTATTTATTTCATACATTATTGAACATAATTTTTTATTTGATCCATGTTTTACACTATCATTTATATTGGTAAAATTTACTAGGTTTATTATATTCCAATCTTAATGATTAGATATAGAACTATTTTGGAAAAATCATAAATGTACAAATATTTCTTATTCAACCTATAATTCATATTTTATAGTTATTTTTGGAATATATTTACTCCAAGTAAAAATATTATCCCTACAGTAACATTTGATTTGAATTTGGACTTGGATTTTCTTTCTCTATGTAGATCCTATATTAATTTAGATGGAGAGTAAGTCATATTTTATATCATGCTTCATAATATGATATTTTATCTATACATGGACAAATATAAATATTCATTAGAAAATATGTCTATTATTTGAGACTAAACACCTACTCATTTAATTGTATTTAGAAAACATAGATGGAGATAAACTCAATATAAATGATAAACCTACTATGATGGAATATGATGATGTACTTTTTATGTGGTGCATAATATTTCCCAAAATCATGGATTTATTTTTTAAATATAATTCATAAATAATGTTTTTATTCATTTAAAGTCACCTTAAGGAATTTTACCATTTGATTTAATGTAATGGATGATGAAAATAAACGAGAATCAAGAAAATTGAATAAGATTCCCAAACCTGTCACCTTTTGGTGTAATAATTCATTTTTTATTTGATGAAATATTGGTGAATTCAAAATTAAATAGATTATTGGGATCATAAAACAAATTCCATCACATAAAAATATTTTATACCCTAAATTGATAATTTTTTTTATTAACTACATTGATATCAATAATTTTTTAATATTAATCATTTATTTTAATGTATTCATCTTATGTTAAATATAGAGGGTGTACCTAGTTCAACCTTCTGTATGATGTATGAAACCATGCATTTTTTGCATAGTTTTTTTATACATACCTATTCCCCTAATATATATATAGACCAAATGAATAGTTTCTTTAGAGTTTATATCAATTAATTTATTATTATATGAGTAGTTTTTATCCATATATATTAAAATGGAATTGAATAGTTTTCTGATCATCAGAGGACTATGATGAAGGCCATAACTAATAAAAAAATATTTTCTAAATATAGTGGGTGTGAATTAAAGATGTAGATAGTCTCATTCTGTGGTCATGTTATCAACATATTTAATATCTATAGATCATTTCATGATTGGGGTTACTGATCAATGGACTATAATTAACCATGATTTATGATATCTATTTCTATCTTTTATGGGTTGGATACCATTGTCTAATTGTGATATATTGCAAAAAAATATAAAACCACTAATCAAGTTTGCATATAAGGGAGAAAAGTTAACTTGGATAGTATAATATAATGAAAATTTCATGTGACAGAATATAAAGTTGGCTTGTGAACCAATTATTGAAGTATTTTATAGTGGATGAAGGTTTGTGCAATATAATGATTCATTATATAAGGTACTATGATGTGTTTTTATGAATAATAATATATATAATTCATTATATTTAATGGTACAACATATATATAAAATTTTTGAACTTCAATTAATTAATTATATATTGAATTATAATGAGTAAAATATGAATCAAGTGAGGTAGACTGAATTGAAAAATGATTATGAATGCTTAATACATTGCAACCTTAGGAAGGAATATATGATGAAAGATTCTCTATGTTGTAAGGATCATATAAGATTGTTAATAAAAAATATTGAATGATTTATAATAAATATTTATTTAACAAGGATAAACCATGAAATTATAGGGGATGTAGATAAATTATTTGTTTACAAAATGAATATTCCAACATCCATCCATGATATGATATTAAATTCCACAGTGAACTATATATTAATATAAAATATTCTAATTAACTGTATAGAGTTAAACCATAAACTTGATGTATTTATTTGATTTATGACCCATATATGGGTCCCATAAATATAAATATTTTAGAAGAGAAATTGGTTGATAAAAATATATCATCATCCATTAACTATCAAGGAAGAAGACATATTTATAGTGATCTTGAAGATTCTTTTTTGTGGGAAAACAAGAAAATGATTATTAAGGTTATTGTTTGTAAATTCATGGATGTGGAGTTTTTTATGGATGAATATACAAACTATATGTTGATTACAATATGGTAATTACCCATACTATAATTTAAATTGGAATTCAATATGTGGGATTTCATTAAAGGAGGCCATAATATATCTAAAGACCACAAAAATGTTTGGAATCTAGAATATCACATTATCAAGATGTCATGTTTTATTTTTATCCAATATTATTCTTGTTTTGGTAATAAAATCCTTGGGAATACATTAAAAAATTTGAATGTTTTCATAAAGTACTACCCTATATTGAATATTATTTAAATTCAAGGATTACCCTGATGTTCATGACAATCCATTTTCTTTCATTGATTAAATATTTTATCTTTCATACTACGTATCATTATTTGAAATATATTTATTCTTGAATGAAATATTCAAAACCCTAGTAGATTTTAGGAGATCGTTCTTTATGTGTTTCAATAGTGGTTTTCATAAAAAACATCACATTTTTACTAACATTGCCAAATATAATTAATGATAAAATTGACATTACTCATTACGGTTCCCTATATAGAATTAATTGTATAGTTTCAATATTCTAAAATGAAATTAGATAATGTATAATATTGGGGTTTGAGCTATATATGGTAATAGAATAGATTATCAAATCAATTGAAACACACCTTATGAAAGTATACATTGAAGAAAATGATATACAAAAATTTCCAATGAGATCAGTTGTTTTATGTTGTTTAAATGATATTCCATGAAATATTTTTGTTTTGAAATATTTTATAATATTTGGAATGAAGGAAAAATAGATACCTAAATAAAAGACCCATTTGAGATTCATTATCGTATCAGGTTGGTAGCTTATCAATTGATTTTTCTAGAAACTCAATCCAATTTTCATGATATTAAAACGAATTTATTTATAGGATTTGTATGATCGATAAATAAAATTTACAAAACTCATAATTTGTATTTTGTAGAATTATCTTCATTATTAGAAGAAACTAGTGGAGATTTTGATCATTTATATAATGTGTTATAGAAAAGAATCCCAAATATAGTGAATATTTTAGAGTGAAATAATACGATTGAGGAATCATCATGGTAACCCTAAGGATATTACAAGGAAGATGTATCATTAGTTATTTTCATCAGTGATATTAAATTTCAATGATGAAATTTTTTTGAATAAATTTTTATAAGGGGGTATAATGTAACACCATATGATTTCAGAGTATATTTTCCATTCAAATAAATTTTATTTCATTAATATATTATGATTCATATAACCCTAAGAATAATATATTAATTCAATCATACAATGAAATTGATGATATTAATTGATACATAATTGATACTGATAAATAAATTACATTGTAATATAAATGATTGTAATCTCTCTAATGAAAATAATATTGATTATATAGAATCATTTTTGAAAAAAATGATTAATTAATTATATTTATAAATATAATATATTGATATAATGAAATAAATTTCTTGTATTGATACTATATATATATAGTGAAAATATTTTAGGATAATCTAGGGAAAAAAATTTATTCATAAGTAATAACAATATCTTTAATCATCACTAATGCGAAATGTTTATATTTACAGATTATTTTCTTATATTTAATTGAAATTAAAATATCTCTTAATTATAATTTAAAATTTATTAATTGATATTTTATCAAATTATATATAAATTTAAAATCATTCTAACATATATTATAAATTATATTTCAATAGGGAAAATTTTATTTGATGGTAAAAATATATATTTTTAAGAAAAATATGTTTTTTGCATTGTCTTTATATCATAATAAAATGAACTGACAACTAATGATGAATTATTTTAATTTTATTTTTTAAAAATATATATAATCAATAAAAATAACAACCACATAATATTTTTACTAGGTTTAGAGAAAATGGATTAGTTACAAACCTCTTCTAGTTTATAAATCCTTCGTCCATTTATTTTAAAAATTATCTTAATTCAACATCTTAAACCTATTATATTTCTCAATAAACATAAATATTTCACTTTATATCACCATTATTTTTAGGAATAATAAGATATAGTGTTTTAAATAACATATAAATGGTTTTAATTAAATACCTAAACACTTCCATGTTGGTTACATGCCCCATCAATAATTTTCAACTATAATATTATCCTCAATTATATTGGTTCTTATGTCCACTAGATTGTGTTTGGCTATACCCACATAATCATATATTGAATGAAAAATGTATTTTTACACATTTAATATATCCTTAGTTTATGCAATGTCTTACACATATTCCACTTACTAATCTACCTCTATTATTCAGACACCCTAACGAGTCTTTATTCATGACTAGTTATATAACCTTGTAATCCTTATCAATGTTTTTCTAGTAATAAAATGTACAATTTATTCTTCTGATGGATCATCCACCATGACCATATAGGGTAATAAAATAAATTTATACATAATTTTGATATTTAAAAGTTTATTGAGAGAATATGTTTTTCACGAACGTCTTATACTTTTCAATATGGAGTGATCTCGTTATCCTTAGCTTACATGGTTAATATTGTAGATTCCCTTATAAAACATATGTGTTATGTTAAAAAGTTTATCCCTATATAATATAGAGTTTTATCAATATCTGACATCTTTACCTATATATAGTATTTAAATTGGTCTCACTATGAATGGATTTTCATAAAAGTATTCTTCATCACACCTACACAAGAATATAAAAAATAATATCATGCATATTTATTTATATTAATTATACTTATATATAGTATGCCATGTTCATAAATTATAATTTCTTCAGCATCAATAACATATTTATTCATTGAATTTGGTTATCAACACTTTTTCAATATCCTTGAATAATTCCTCAAAAATTGATTTAGGAATCAATGGATGCGAGTCTTGTTATTATTTAATTAAATCCACTACATAATTTCATTCTCAATCATTAAATAATGAAATGGATCAAGTCCTATTAAAAAATGTGTTAATCAAAATACAGAAAACCACTATTTCATTAAATATACATGATTTAAAAAAATAAATATTATCCATGATTAGTACATGGAATTATACAATAGTACTACTCAAACAACCTCCCTTTGTACTACATAACCATAATAGTATACATGAGGGTAAATTTATCTAGATGAGTATTAAACCCCATTATTTTCGAATATCTTACATTAAATAAGGTTTATGTTTATGTAGGTTTCTAAAATATTACTACATAACATTATCTTAATATTCTTATTAGTGTTTTATGTCTCTCATTCTATTGTAATTATAAATTACAAACATTATAGGAAGACATTTATACCCCTAATAATAAATCATTCCTTTATGTGTTACATATTACAAATTGATACATAAATGAATGAATTCTATTTTCACATGATCTTTTTGATGTATCTCTTATTGGAAACATCGTCACACTTATATAATATTATTCGTCGAACTCGCATGTCTAAATAGATACACTTATTTATTTATGAAATATATCATTTCATGAAATCTATACATTAAATAATTTGTTCTGTTTGTGACTATCATGGTTGATTGGATGTTCATTGTTGGTTCATTATTTTGTTTTCACATTATCATCTAATAGTTGTTGAAAATATTATAATTCATGGTAGATCATTATTATGGTCGTTCAAGATATTATTTCCAAAATATCACAATATTTCAAAATATGATAATGGAAACTCTCTTCATTCATCAAATTCATTATCAATGGTGGGTTCCTCATGTGGTTAGTAAATTTACCAAAATTGATTGTATCACATTCATTTTTATATTCCATAAAAAAAGAATAGTTTCTCATTACGGATGATGATTTCATACTATCGATCCAAATATAGTAATGTTCCATGTTTAGTAATGGGAATGTGGTCTCATTGATGACCATCATGTGGTTGATTGTTTGATAGGAATGAGGTTGATCAATTCATCAACATTCATTCAAATTGATTTTTTTTGTATATGTGATAAAAATATTTACAAATTGGAATCTATTTAGCCCTATGAGTAATAATGAAAATGTTGTTCCAAATAATTCATCACATGTCAATGTAATTTTTATTTGAATGGGAATAGTTTCACACTATGTGCTTGTACCTTATTACAGTGATGCTCATCCTTCTCCTCCATAGTAAACTATAATATGGAAATGACCAGGAATTAAAACCACACCCTTCGGGATCAGCTACCTATAAACTCGCTAACTAATCCTATGGGTGGCTACCGTCATGTACCAATGATCCTCATAGACATCTAGTATGATCATGTTCATTCTTCATTATAGTCACTATACCTCTACTATGTTCCACTATGCCAATCCCATCTATTTAATGGAATTTGAGCTGGTTAGTTTTCTATATTTTAGTTTTCTATATTTCATGGGTGATATCCAATCTTTTGAATATTTTTAGTTCTACATAATATAAAACATGAGATAAAATTCATAGTTAAAAATTATATTTCATTATTCCTATAGAACACAGATTATACAGTAATATTTTACTTTTTAATACACTTATAAATAACATAACATTGAAAACATTATGCATTTCTCAATAAACAAGAGTAAATGTTATGATCAATGGATTCTTTCAGAAGAATGAAATCCATTGTAATATTAATGTTTAAATATAAATTTTACAAGAATTAAAATCTCTATTACTAAACACATATTAAACCAATAAAAAAATATTTAATACTTACAAGGGAATATCAATGAACCCCATTGGTTATTTTAGAAACACCATAACTCCCCAAAATCAACATATGTTCTTAGATGTAATATATATTCACCCGATTATTGGTTACATAGGATGTGTTAAATATAAGTATTCTCATTTCTTGGTCAATATTTCATGTAATTTAATAACTCTTAAATTATGTTTTAAAGGGATAAGGATTTTAAAACATGGTTTTATAAAATACCAATCATGTAATTCCATAATAACAAATTTTTTACATCTCACTAAGAGGTTGTATAAAAATGATTTGAGGACATGAGTTTAAAGGTCCCTCTTTTAAATAAATTCTATAGTTTTCCAAAAAACCAGGTCATTCAATTTTTATTATATGTCATGTTTTCTGAACAATTAAAGAAAAATATCAATAGCATCCATTTTTATATGGATTGTATGCTTCATAATTATTTCATTGAATACGATAACATAATATTATTCATTATTCATTGAATTATTAATAGTTTTATAAAATGATTATGAATTTTTTTTGTTACTGGAAGATAATGTGTCTTCATCTTTTACATGGTAGGTTTACTCCTTCTATTGGCATTTTTATTCCGTCATATGAAAGATTATTTTTATGAGATGAAATATCATGAAAATATTCTATTTATCTATTTTTAAACATCCAAAAACTGCTATAATTTCACATGAAAATTAATATTTTATTTAATTATATAATCTATTCATATTATATAGGTTTGGTACCTTTATATATTTAAGTGATGTCTCCACCCTTACGAACACATTATGGGAAAAACACATTATACATCTCATCTCATCTATAATAGAATATGTGTTAGTTTTATAAGTATTGTGCAACATCGAATTATTAATAAAATTTTATTTTAAAAAAATACTGAAATGTGGAAAAAATATTATAAAAACATTTATAGATTATTAGATAGATTCTATTTTGTGTATGTATCAATATATAAGAAGTGGATATCATTCCCTTGTTAATACAAGTATTATTCCTAATTGTGCCATGGTTTTCCTAGAATTAATTATGGTAACATATTTCTTCCGAATAACATTGGAACATCTAACTTATATGGATTGAAGTCTTCCTAAACATACCAAAAAATCAAGACACATGATGTTGATGGAGTTATTCTCATCCTCAACTATTCATAGTTTGGCTTTTGGAAAATATTTTTTCTTCTTCACCTTTTGATCATTAAAAACATTTAATCATATAAATAAACACATGCCCCTAGTTTCGTAATCTCAAATCCTAAATTTTATTACATTTTACATCCATATAGACATTATATTATTTTTAATGTCAATGAAACTCATTCGAGAAAAAAAATCTCAGAGGAAAATTTATAACAAATAATTAATCGTAATTATTTAATACCATTCAGAAATCATTCATTGAAATGTTATAAATTACACCTTTAATTATCACTTGTTATGGGAGAGTGTTTTAAATTGGTTCATTTTTGGAAGATACAAATTCTACTTCATTAGCCTCTTCTTCCATCTATAATTTATCTTCATTATGCTTATTGGTAGTTATAAAAAATTTATTAAATACATCATTGGGAAATATCCAAAATTTATTTTTAATATATAAATGAATATCACTAAGTTATACATTATCATCACATGAAAAATAGGACTCATAATAAGAATCATTAAAAAAATATTTTTTTATAAATATTCCTAAATGAGTATGTTAACAAATTAGTGTCTCTCCCTTGACGATATAATTCTCTATCCACAACATTTTCATTTATTATTTTCAATTATTTTATTATTGGGAGAAATATCTATATTTAAATTCTCAATAATATCTCCTTATATTCTAACTGAGCTATCTAAAACACTTCTAAAAATTTAAACATCATTAAATATAAAATAAGTAATCATAGAAAATTATATTTAAATTTTTTACTATCTTATGCTCTGATACAAATTATATAGCCCAAGAATTGGGTAGGTACATCTATGGGGAAAAAATCAACAGTCCATTATTTTTAAAATTTTAATTAATCCAGTCTCACAAAATTGATGAGGTTATCAATGTACTCAATGATTAATCTTCTTCATAACCTTATTTTTAGTAAAAATAATCAATACAAAATCATGTAGTATTTATAAAATAACCATGATAGATATACAGAATTTCATATTGTTCAAAATGCTCAACATGGATTCCTTACTACAATATTATTATTAATTATAGTGGTTAATTATTACATAAATGTGTGATTTATTATACACAAAATCACCATCCATTTTCAGATACTATTCATATACCATTGTAGTCAATGAATCAGTTTTCACGATTCTTCATTCGAAACAACAATTCCTCCACTTATGTTGTTATACACTCCATCCACTCTTTTGAAAAACGAGTTATACACCCAAAATCAATCTATATAGTGTTGATTGAGTAATATTGTTTCATATGTAATCTTAATAGAAATAATCCTTTAGGAACATGCATGGATAGACCATTCTCTTAATAATATGAATATTATCAACCATATCTTGACCAAAAAAATTTGTATTGACACTATTCCACTATACTTTATTAATTTATCTATTTATCCTTAGCATCATTGAATAATCATGTATACCACATTAGGATACCCTTTTATTTGATAAAATTTTTCACTATCCTATATAGAGATGTGTATCGATCTATCACCTCTTCGACTGTATAAATATTTCCGAAAGGAATATAAATGAAGGGATTATAACATAAATATTTTTCTACATACTTTTTCATATATTTAAACATTAATAATATATATGTTTTTTCAAATTAATTATCACCATTGGAATGAGGTATCATTACTCATTTTTATTTATTTTTTAATGAATCATAATTATTTCAAACATAATTGTGAATATTATTTCATTGTAAATATAAATGAATTTTTCCTCATCAAAAACTATATGAATTTAGAAACATGAATTTTGATATTTTTTATTCTCATGAATTTTCATAGTTTCATTTTAAATCTAAATTAACCCATTAAGATTGGGTGTGATTTTTTAAAATGGATATACTAATATTTGTAGCTACTCATGAGTTCAATGTCTATTTTTAATAAACACATATCCAATATAAGATTCTATAAGGGAAACATAATTCAGTTTTACGAACACGTAAAATGTTTTTTCTTCAGCAATATAACAATATGATTGAGTCAACATGTATTTAAATGTGGCCTAGTAATTATTTTACCATTTCATTTACAATAATGTAACTATAACTACATAAAAACAAGACTAATCATAAATCCCCATAATCACTTATTATTTTCATTAGTGTTTCAAAAGTAATATCATTTTACTAGTTTCCAGTATAACAAATACATAAAATTTTTATACCCTAGATTTGTATACTTTCTACAATGTATTACACATCATACATTCCAGAATATCAATATTTATCATGTTAAAATCAAGAGTTTATCAAATTAAAAATTCCTCATTACTACCATAAAATATTTAAATACTCTACATCGATCCCAAAATGACATGCACAAACTCTCCCTCAATAATGTATCATATAATTCAAGGATCTCTTTTTTCTCATGCCTTTGATCATTTGGTGTCACTCATGGTCCATTGCATCCTCATGGTGGGTTCAATATTGGCAAAAAGTAAGCTCATCATAAGATATGATAATATTTTATTCATTAATTCATATCAAATATATGGTCAACAAAGAGACTTTTCATCATAAGTTTCCCAATAGGTCATGTTACAATGTAAGCACTTCTCATCATGTGGTTTATGAATATTTAATATAGGTCACTTCTTGTGGTCCATCTATTAAACCTGAAGGCTTCAAAATTTTCATTTGAATTTTTAGTCGAACAATCATAGTAGTTCATTATGGTTTACTATTATTTATTATCAATAAAAAAATAGTTTTTCCATCAGGCTAATGGAAATTTCATTGAAAAAATAATGATATCTGATAAAAGAGAGGAATTTCATGGATAACTTCACCTATATATGATTAATTGATAACTGTAAATGTGAATAATCAATGTTTTGTGTAACTAAATCTCACGATAATGTTGTGGATTATGGGATATGTCATGTGAAATCATTTAAACAACATAATAATAATTTTTTTACATATGGTGGAATATTATCTTGCTATGAAGTTATCCTACATCAGAAAAATTATAATACTTAAAATCCTTAATAAAACAAATGTGTAAATGAAATGGAATAGAGTCCACATACCATGGATCAGATCTTGTTATTCCCAAATACTAATGCATTCATACATTCTCAACTATATATATCTATGTAGCTCATGGGGATTGTGTTTGTGAACCTTCCTATCACTGTGTCGTTTCTCTACCTCATTTATACACCTCATTATTTATATTATATATAAACTAGTCCATGTTTCATATAAATTTATATCACTAATATGGAATAAAATGTTAGAAAATTTTATAAACATGACACATTACTTTTTTATGACTCACTGTTAAACACATTTATAAATACAATGTCTTAAATTTCATCTGATGATTCCTCTATAATCATTTTAATTTTTTAAAAATATTTTTTAGAAATCCTTTTAAATAACATCATATATTAATCATTATATAATCAAAACCCCCCTCAAGAATATATGATTATCAATAGATTATTTATTTTATATAACATAAAATGACATCCTAATGATTCTCCTAAAATCCTTTAATCGTATCCATCAACTTTAAGTAAACACATATTGAACAATTAATAAAAAATTCAACACATACATGGGATCTTAAATCACCATAGACATTAATAACATTCATAAAACCATTTTCTATTAAAATAACATCCCAAAATCTATTCTTGTGATATAGATATTTTTTTGAAACCAAACAACCACCATCATAATTCTTATGTTGTAATATTAAGGATTATATCTAAGGAAGAGGTTATAATAGAAACCTAGTATTTCCACGTACTATATCAAATTAAAAAAATTCATTTCATATATAAATATATAAATATAATGGAATTAGTAAATTTGTATTATATGTTTTAATTATAATGATATAAAAATTATTATCTACTACTTTTACATGTAATGGTAATTATAAGAATTGATCCTGTGTATGTGAGGAATAAAATAATGGAAATTATAACCAAGGAAGTATTGTATTCAATTTTTCATAATAACTTGACAATGCTACTTATAAATAGTTTTTAATCATTATATATTAAATTTACATAATAATTATTGTTTGATGAATACAAAATATCATACAATATCATGCACTCCCAACCATAGGAAAATGTAAATGTCCCATATGTGTACATATAGACTACAAGCACCATGGAATGATGTTTTTCATTTTTCATGGAAACATTACATAGATGGTTTTAAACTGATATAAAATAAATAAATATGATATTTATCCATGGTGTGTACCATGACCGTGGTTTATGAACTAAATGAATAAAAAAGAACCATCCATGTAAAATATGAATAGTAACCAACCAAATATTAATTTTATCAAAAAATTATAAAAAAACTAGGAATGATAAGTTACAATTTATTTTTATAATATTAGATATAAATATGTAAATATATAAATATATATCATTATATTATAGATTTATAATTAATTTAAATTTATTATATTAGTGGTTTGATCATGTCAAACTATGATGAATACTAAGGTAGAGATTTATGTTTCAATCTCTCATTTCAGCAGGGTACTTTTATAATTTTATATATATTACAATAAATTGTATGATGTTTTCCCTTTAACCAAGTCTATTTTTTTATTCATTGGTTATTTAAATTATTTTCATGTATTCATTCATTTTTCCCATTTTGGTACTAAAAATGACCAATGTCTGTTTTTATGAATAATTTACTATGTTCATATTTTTTATTCAAGAATAATTATTATCATTTTATATGATCATTGAAATAGTTTTATAGAAGTTTCCATTTACATTTTAGTGAAAAAAATGAATTTTTACAATACAATTTGAAAATATATAGAAAAGATTTTAATGGATTCTTTTTCTTTTTTAATGGGATATTTATTACTATCATTATAGAAATATAGAATGAATATTTCTGTATTTTTATAACCAATGAATTTTCATTCCATAATGTTAATTAATAATCAGGATTTTTGTTTTTTATTTTTCCCATATATCTTCAATGGAAAAAATGTTACAATTTTCTATGAAATTTGAATATCTAAAAAATAAAAATACAAAAGTATATTTATTGTTGTTTTTTATTTAACAGTTATAATGAGTCTACTAATGTTTTTTAATATACATAATCATCACAAAAATTTTATTATTATTCCATGGGGATATTATTTTACACTACTATTAAATTTCTATATCTAAAGGGATAAATATGATGATTCATTAAATATGTTTCATGAAACCACATTCTTTATAATGGGTTAATTAATCTGTGCTAAAATGATAATAATTGATGGTCTAATAGGATATATATATATTTTTTCTTATAATGTAATATGAGGATCTTTAATTAAAGATTCATTCAATGAATTTGAAAAAAATTTACCTATCAATAGATAATATAAATTATAATTTAGAGTGATCACAATCCATAATGACACTGTATCAATAGTTATTATGGGAAAATGAGGAGAACTCATCAAACAATGTGACCTTTTAATATGTTATTATGCTTTTGATGTTATAATTGAATATCTAAATGAAATTTAATGATTATATATAGTCTATAATAATTTTTATTTTGTTAGTGATATGATTTCATATATACATAATGTTTATTGATGACTCTGTGTACTTTTAACACGTGTATTTTTTATGAAAATGTGGTAATCCATGTATTATGAAATATAGTCTATGAATTGTTGTAATTTTTTTCATTATTTGTTATGATGAACAAATAAACGTATACTAATATAATTATTTTGTTATAACCACATAAGAGTTTTGAAGGGTATATTCCATTTTTACCTTTTATCGGCATCTGACCACACATCCTTTCATGATTCCATTTTCCACAGGTTATTAAAAAAGTTATACTATAGGAGATGTCTATTAGGGGTACTATTTGGGAGAATAATATTAGTAATATTAAATATCATTAATTCAATGTCATGTCTATATATTTCCTCACTAATGATTATAACCATTTATATGTATGGGTTTTATATTATTTTTAGATTTATTATGATTTCATCTAAAATGATATAATATTTATGTATATTATGATTTTTATACTTCATATACTTCTTCAAATTCGTTTTCTAATATATTTAGTATATGTTTTCTGATACTTATAGAATTTAATGGATAATTAAATTCTCAAAACAACTATCCACCATTTCTACATTGATAATTATAAAACCACATGTTTTTCAATATCAAACTCTATAAACATATTAATTATCATATAGTAGGATGTTCTCTAATTATCAAGTGGTCTTTTCCATGATTTTCATTTTTATTCACTCTAAATTAAAAAAAATATTAACCCTATTCCAAAACACATATAAACATTACTTAATACCCATTGATCAGGGGGTCATATTCTTAAACCTCCTTTTAATCATATGAATGGATATTCCACACCATATTAAATTAGGGGACACTTTAGTACAAGTGATTTTTATGTCCTTCATGTTTTATCATATAGTTAATAAATTTATAGAATTCATCCTCTATCACATATCACATATTCTCAATAACCTACTGATTTATAATAAATAAAATCATTAGTAACCTTTTAGCTATTAACCTGTGACCAAAAATTTATTATATAAATTTTTATTGTTAGTGGTACTTTATTATTCCCAAAAATAGTTATAGGCCATTCCTCATTATTTTATATATTAAATTCCTTTACAATTTTTTTGGTAATGATAGATAATTTAAAATAATATATTATCATAATGGGGGATAGTCTCTAGTTTAATATATATGTGATCATCAAGGGGAATAAGATTGAAAATGATATTATTTTGAATATAGTTGTTAGGATCTATTTAAATTTTTATTTTAGATAAATGGGGTTGTTTGGAATTCATTATGGAAAACAAAAATTTATGGACTAAACTATCCATTTAGATATTAAAGTTGGTATAACTATTATGAATTTGAATTGAAAATTAGGGAGGTGATTTGATCTCAAATAATACATTTACAATGTGGATATTATCATTCACTAAAAAATAGAGTTATCTCACAATATCTATTCCATCTTAATTCATGTTTATTAATGACCATTGATATAAATACACATAATGCTTTTTTCTTGAGAAATTTATTTATTAATTTAGGTTTTCTTCATATTATATTCATTAGAAACATGTTAATAGATTATTTTGAATTATTTTAGTCTGTAGTATAGATATAAAATATTGAATTGTGTAATGATGATTTAATGAAAACTCAAGTTGTGAATGAACATGTAACACAATAATTTGATTGATAAAATATATGATTTGAAAGAAATTAAATGATCTGATAGAGAAAATGACCCTAAATTCTTCAAATATTGAAAAATATTATTCTTATATGTGAAATACAATGATATAATTTTTTTAGATTTTTTATGTTATTAATTGAGGAACTAGTAAACTTATAATAGAATATATGACATAGGGTAATTCTTATTATATGATAATTTATTCTTATATAATAGGTGTAAACATGTAGTAGATTATATGTTTATATATTTTTTAATATAAAAAATTTAAGAATAATTATTTTTTGTTCTGTGATATTACCCTAAGTGACATATGATTTTGGTTGTTTTTTTTATAGTTAAGAGATATAGAACTATGATAAACTAGTTCTTGTAACAATGTGTAGTTTAGTAATGAAAACCATAATCAATTATAAAAACCAAGAAATAATCACCTATGTGACAATGGATTATAAAATATTTTGGTTCATGAGCTTAAACCTATATCTGGAAATATAAAAGGCTTTACAATGGAATTCATCAAATTAGAAAAGACTAGCAGATCTGTGGTTCTATAAATATTAAAGTATCCAAACCACAATCAATATACAACAAAAAAAAGTCATTAAATGACGTTTTTATATTTTTGATGATCCGATAGATTTAGTCAATTTCATGTTTCAAATATAATAGTCGCATTCCATATTGGTGATTTATTATAAAATACAAGAAATGTATATAAATTAATATCAAATGTGAGGATTGGATCGAAAAACTATTTTCTAATTGTGTGATTATATCTAATAAATGAAGAGTAATTATGTAGTCTAATGTTTTATCATTGGATGTAAATAAAAGAGTGATAATGGTTAATTATATATGAATAGATTATATAGACCAACATAACCAACTTATGAAATCCTGAATTGGTGGTCAGAAATTACTAGAACTTGAATTGAGACCAAAAGATCCCATTATAAGTGTTATTGAGAAACTTGATAGGATTACTATGTTCCAAAAATTTATTATGACATTGCTTGATTACATATCTAAATGACTATGGTATTTGAGTTGTAGGAAGTATATGATCTAAGAAAGACCATTTCCATGGAGATTAGAACATTTTTAGGTTATTAAATATTGATCATAATGTATTTATTTCAGGGAACCCAATCTTGAAATTATTATTTATATTGGCATGTTTCCCTTATGGATAGTTCATGTTACTTTTTGATTCTATGAATTAATTTATTCTATTGACTAAAAAATAAATTATCATTTAGACTATGGATAAGCTATGAATCATAAATATTTCAAATATATGAAACTCATTTTTTGTTGAGTGTTTTTTTCAATTTATGATCAAATAAATATTATATACTTCATCTAGTTGATTTATATTATTATTTGGTGGATTTAGTGTTTTTTATTTCTTGTTTTGAGAATTATAGTGTTGTTTTATGTTTACGATCATTTTTTCCACATTTTTTGTTACGATGGAATTACAGGTAGTTTTTTATTTGATGGTAATAACAGAATCATATAGTTGTTTCAATGATGAAGGATAGAGTGTTTCTTAATGTGTTGGAACTAGAAAATGTGTATCAAAACATAGTTCAATATAATTTATGTGTTCTCATCCATATATATAGATAACATCATGTTTTTCTTGATATCATTATCTATGTTATTTAGATATATTGAGAGTTCAAATGTTTGATATCTATGGATAATTATAAGAGTAATTAATAGTGGGAATGTTTTTCTAGAAATGATTTTTTTATTAGAGATGTAGATAGTGGATTTTATTCTAAAAATGGACCATTTATGTCTATTAATTGGGGCCATTCTTGAAGTGGTGGAATAATCGTTATGTCTAAATAAAAATATCAGATACAAAATCTGATTTCACCGCTGTATATTTTGTTTTTTAGAATCCAATAGTGATAACTACAGAATTAATCATATTAAATACCATTGAAATTAATGAGAACCCAACCAAAACGGGTTAATTGTAATTATTAACATGTCTATTTGGAATGATGATGTGTAATGGAAGTTGAACTACTATTCACATTATGAATCCCAAAATGATCTGAAATCATATTGATTTAGAGCATTTTGGCTTCGATGATATTAAAAATGATTTTTTATTCTCCTCTCTCCCAATATAATGATATATTATTATTAATGTTGTCATTAATTTATGTTAAATGGTTTATTTTAATATAATTGATATGTAAAGACTAATAATGAAACAAGAAAATCATTAGATGGTTATTCATGCATATTTTAAAAATTATAAAAAAAATATACAAGAAAACATGATGCTACATGTAAAGGAAACTAGAAGTGTAAAGGAATGAGAAACCATAAAAAGTGTATACTAGTGGATATTTTCCGATCACAGTGAAAATATGTTAAATAATGAAACAAGACAATTAACAAAATTTGATATATAAATATTTAATTAATATATATTTCTATAAGTGATTTATAAAAATATGTGTCATAATATTATAAAACCATTCTTGTATGTGTCACTATATTTTTTTCTATTGGGTTATATGGTCCATATATTCCTTCCAATATTCATTATTTTGAGGAGGACTAATAAATTATAATTTTAAAATATTGGTAATGGAATTTAGTTTGGATAATATAGATCTTATGATTGTATATAAATTATATTTTTTAGTCTTGGAAATGAATAAATAGAAAATATAATAAAAATATGTTATATAAATAATAGTATTAACAAAATATCATCTATTTCGAGAGACAAAATTTCCTAGGTTTAGTTGAAATATTTATTGTTGGTTTGCAGGAAATTTCATTAGAAATAAAAGTTATCGAAAAAAAAGTAATGGGTATGAAGTTTTTAATAATTTAAAAATCGAATGATATACACTTTGTCAGAGACGTTGATTCCGTTATGTAATGTAATGACATTCTTTGTCTTATCAATATGAAGGTGAAGGAAATAAATGATGATAAATGAATATTAATGACCAAAAACATTGACTCTAGGAAATATTATGATTCATTATTGAAGAATATGATGAAGTTGTTAAAATAAATGTAATGTAATATATAATGTGATAAAATTCGGTGTTTTTCCATTGAATTTTTTTTTGGTGAATAGATATTGTATTATAATAGGGTATCAATCATTAATGATACCTTTTTAAAAGATTAAAAGTTGAAAATTTAGTTTTGCTTTATCAAGCACAAATATATGGTCATATAAATATTATTGTGAAAGAAGACTAATGTAGAGAGATTTCATGAGTAAAAATTGATGGTCTTATGATAATACAATGTTGGGGAGTGTAGAATAATATATTTCTTGGGGTTATACTTATTGAAGGAGAAACAATTTTCGAATACAATTCTCTAGAAACTGGAACACAATTGAGGTTTATAAAGAATGAAGTAGATACTTTTAGAGAAATTTAGATGTGAAAAGATTATCATGGAGTCCCTAGGGTATCATTTTAGAAGTACAGAATAATAATACATAAATAATCATTTAATTTTTATCATATCAAACTAGTTAGAAACTACTTGGGGAATGTGTGTTAGTAAAGCAGTTGGAATTCAAATATTTAAAATTGATTAGTGATCTGATATCTACTCAGGTTAATTATTAGGGAATGAAAATACAGTATATCTATATTTAGTGTGTTTTCATTGACCTAATTAAGATTTTATTTTATTATTTCACTGGGATAATGACTCTAGATAAGTTATAAGATGTAAAAAAGTGTAACCTCCTACAAAAATAACATATTTATATATCAGAACTCGGTTATGTGTTTTGATGAATAAAATGTATCATCATATTCTATAGTTTATTTGTATAGGTATTTTTTAATCTAACGATGTTCATAAAAATTAAGAAAAAATAATATTACTTGCTACAATATGAAATTTAGACTATGTAAAAGATATATGTCATGTTCTAATTTAATTACATATGATGGATAAACTATAAACCTCATGGGATTTTTTGGATTCATAAAAAACCCATTATGATTGTGTTAATGATGCATTACTATATAAGACACCAACATTTATTGTAATATATTTTTTATTTGTAGGGAATAATTTACATTATTTAACATTGAGGATATTTTCTTCTTTATAGTTTTTTAGAATTAGTACATAGCTATTGTAGAACAACTCAAATATTATAATGTAGATACTTCTAATCACTATCTATTTTTTTCAAAAAAATAAATCTTTCAAAAATAAAAAGTAATTAATTTTTCTTGATACAAACTTCATAACATTAATTTTGAATACTTAATTTCTCATTACAATAGTTATATACATTGGAAAATATTTTAGAGACACGATATGAGATTAAAATATATTATAAATTGATATAAAAGGAGGAAAGAAATTGTTAGTCTATCAAAATTTTAAACTCATGAAAATTCATTAAAAATCATAACTTTCACATATAAAAAATAAAAATATTATCTTACCTCATTAAATAATATAGGTTTTTAAAAATCTATATAAATCATAAATCAAAAATCTAGCTTTTGGAATCCATATAATTATTACATTGTATCCATCATGGCTACATAGTGAGTAACATCCATTTTTATGTTTCGAATACCCATTATAGTATATTCCGTAATTCACTTATGAGAAAACCAATCATTTATCTCTGTCTAATTACCCAATGAATTAGAGGGAAATATTAGGATCACCCACCCTTGTTTTATCAAGGAACATCCTATATTCATAAATAATTTCCAAGAACTACAACATAATCCTAACACATAATATAAGAACAATAGAAAAATAACATTTCCACTTTGAGATCACATTTTACTTGAACAGAATTGCTCACTCATATATGAAAAAAATTATTTGATAATAAATGTTTAAACTTGTAATGTAAGACAAAACAATTACAGAAACATAAAAGTGATAAATTTGGTTCATGAAATATATGAAAAAACATTCCATGTTATTGAAATAATCAATCAATTTTTATAACAAAATTAAAAATTTTAAATAGAAATTTTATTAATCAAAGATTCCAATCCAAATTGAAACATTTGAAATGAGTTATAATTTTAAAACAATCATTTATATATAAATGAATCCATAAAACCATTTTTAAAACATGTACATAAAATTTAAATATTTATAAGAATAAATTATCAAAACATGAAAATGTGTGTTTTACTAAAAAGTCCCTTACCGTGGGTATGATTCATCTCATAAAATATTTATATCAGTGAATAAAAAACATCAGTTTATTTATACATCCTTTATAACCTATTCATTTTTATTATCCCCTTTATATAACTTATTTCTATATAATATGAATTACATATTTATTTAAGTCCATCTCAGACATTTTTTCTATATTCTGTAGATTAGTTGATAATGAAGTTGAGACAGTAAGACGTATGTACACATGAGTAATGGTTTGATTTTTCAATGATCATTCTAGGAAAAAGAATTTTTTTATGTTTAAATAATTATAATAATATCATTTATTTATTATTAATCACTTAAATATACTTATATATATTATCTATGTGATGTGGCGATTAAAAATGAATCACAAAGCCTCGTAGAGGTCATAGGTAACACGTACGCACAAATGATGCTATCATTTTTATGTACATGGAAATTAAGAACATAATTAATATATTACACATTTATAATGAAAAATATGTCATGAATATCACATATGAACCTTGATTCTATCATTATAACCTTTCTATATAGTTGTTTTTTGAAAATGAATTATATCGGTTTGTGGAGGTGATACTTCACACATACCCAAGAATGATTAATTAATTTCCCATTTAATGGTAGTGGATATTTATTTAAGTGATGATATTAAAATACTATAATCTCAATATATTTAGGATAATGGAGTTATTATTTCATCATGAATGAATAATATTTAAAAATGTGGAATTTGAAATATAAACGAAATACATAAATTAAAATAATACCTTCCCTTCAGATGATAACATTTAATGACACCTTAACACCTATATGTTGGGTATTATGCCTAAAGTATGGATTCAAGAAATTGGAGAGGGATTATCATATGGGTTTTGGGTTAACCTTGTATGAACCAAATTGTTATTAATGTATTAGTAAAAGAGAGTAATGAGTTCCCATTTATTGGTGAGCGAGGGGCCCTTTTGGAAATACAAACAATATTAAATTAATATAAATTATTTTTTTATTGAAAATGGTTCCAAAATTTATTTAGATATAGTATATTATGTGTAGGGGTAAAAATTTAATCATCCAATGAAACTTAGAAATGTTTTGAGTAATTTATAGTACTTATCATTTTGTTTTAACCCCATTTATGTCTTACCATTTTATCAGGTTATTTTACTAATTGAGGGTAAACATATTTGCCAAATAATGAAAAAGACCAATTACTGAGTCATTTATGATATTATTATACTTACCTAAATTGGTTGGATGAATAATATATTTTTATAAATATTATATCATTTAATTAAATATTATATATGTTTTGATATGACATTTGTAAATTTTGACACTATTCATTATTTGGATTTTCACAAAGTCATAACAACCTAATTTCTTTTATAAAACATATTTAAAAAATCTATAACATGTAAATTTAATCCATAAAATTATTTTTTGGTAACAAATAGTTATAATTATAATTATTTAAATATTAGTAATATAATTTATTTTATTTTTCCATTAAAATATTCTATTATTGCATCATAATTGTGTCATAATTAAATTACGTCATTTAAATTCTAAAAATTATAAATTAATTATCATGATGTAGATAAATATTTTGAAATTCAAATTACTATTTATATTCACGTTAATCTTCCATATAACCATATATGAAAAGTGATTTAGTAATTAAAAATATGAGCATGACATTTTTAACTAATCATTATATAAAATATATTAAATATCATATACATAACCAAGTGGTGTAAAAGGTAATAATTTAGGCATATGGTTGATTTAGGTTTAAAACCAGTCATCCAATTAAATTAGGGCATGTTTTAGGATAATTTTATATTATTATGATATATTTTTACCTTTAGTTACAAAATTTACCCTTAATCCTGGTAAATAAAATACTAACAATACTATTAACATAATATTAATTTTAAACTATGAGATAAAAATATTAATAATAAATAGAAACAAGTATTTAATTTTTAAAAATACAATTAACATAAGTGTATAAATTATGTTTAATGCTAATCTCGTAAATGTGGTGAAAACGTGGGTAAAAGAGACGTGCAATATTTCAATAAGTTGTTATATATAATTTCAATATAAAAAATACTATAATGATATAAAATGGATTAATAAATGTATGACTGATCTATTTTTGCTGTAACAATTAGTTTAAATTATATTAATTATTTAAATGAGAAATCCTTCCTTTAACAATAATGTAGTTTTTTAAACTTTTAACCAAATAACAAAATTTTTAAAAAATTGTAAAAATTTACCCTAAAATAATTTTTATATTAAAAATTAAATAATAGAGTTTATTTTTACACATATTATTTATAAAAGTGAATTTTTTTTAAAAAATTTGTTCTCCATCAAAATTTGGTAAAAATGACTTTTTTTCAATCATCCTTTTATGCATAAAATTTATTATTTTTTCTCATATCATGTATATAAAACATATAAGTTTAATTTTAAACTACATATTGAATTTATATTTCATTAATATAATCCATGACTAGTGATTTGATTATATTATAAACACGATTTGTAGTACCCTGGTTTGTGGTATTTTGCCTTTGTTTACGCCTTTTTATGTGTTTAAAGTGCATGGGATGAGTTGGGAAGAGGTTGAGAGAGTTTGGAATGGTTTTGGATAAGTTTGGAGGCTTCTCTATGGGTGTACGGTTTGAGAATGGCTAAGGGAAACCATGTAGATGCTCCAGGAAACTGTGCAGGGGGAGACATTAGGCTTCGCATGGCCGACGCACGTTTTCCCAAACCATGCGGGGGAACCATTCAGACCCTTGCTCTCGAGGTAGTAGTGTTTGCACATTTAGTGCACGGTTTTCCAAACTATGCGGGCTAATCGTGCGGCCACTTAAAAAGAGGGTTTTAAAATCCAATCTCACTCAGGCTTGCCTCATTACTCTCCAAATTCACTACCACTCGAAGCTCACTCAGGATTTTCTGTTCTAAAGGGTTGGAGGAGATTTCCCACTCACATTGGAAGCGATTCGAAGGGGTTTCATGGTGTTTTGAAGGCAGTTCTTCTCGAGTATGTCATTTATCATGGTGGTTTGTGGTTTTCTTTAGATATACATCTCCCTATCTCTCGGTTTTCTAGATCTATACAAGTTGTGTATAGATCTAGGGTTGTGGTTGCCTTGGATGTTAATTTAAAGGCATGTGGATTTTAGGCAAGGGGATCCAAGGAGGTTTTGGTAGTGCATTCTTCGGATTTGAGGTGCGGTTTCCTGTGGGTTAATTTATACAAAACCCTAATTGTAGGATGGTTCACTCTCGACTCCTCTGGCTAGAATTGAATGGCTTAGATTCAAATTGGTTTATTTGAATGGATTTGATTGTGAAAAGAATATAATAAATATTCGTTAGTGATGATTTATGGTTTTGATGAGATTGTGAAATCTTACTAAATTGTTGTGAAAAGTAATTTGGCTTGTTAAATTTAAAATGTTCATTTTAAATTATAGATTTTCTGAAATTTTAGATGGTTTGATGAAAAATGGTTTTTCAAAAAAGGGTGTTTTAATGAAATGGTTTGAGATTGAAAATGACGTTGATGGATTTGGTTTTCACTAAAAAGGGAGTTCTATTGAAATTACTAGGAATTGAAATGGTTTATAATTGAAATGGTTTGAATTGGTTGAACACAGTTGATTTTTGACATGATGGTTCTGTTTGCTCACAGACATGTGGGGCGGAGAAGGGTAAGGAGTCTCCCCCATCAGTGTTGGGATGGATAAGTGTTAGGGCTCTCTCCTATCAAACATTCATATTGCATTCACAACAGATAAGGGTTAGGAGTCTCCCCCATCAGTTTTGGGATGGATTTGGGTTAGGGCTCTCCCCAGTCAAACATTCACAGTGCATTCGGGATGGATAAGGGTTAGGAGTCTCCCCCATAAGTGTTGGCATGGATAAGGGTTAGGTCTCTCCCCCGTCAAAAATTCATGGGAATTTTTGTTGGATAAGTGTAAGAAGTCTCTCCCATCATGGTTTATATGGATAAGGGTTAGGGATTCTCCCCTCATCCAGGTAGCATGCATGGTTGGTTGCATGTGTTTGTGGAATGGTTGCGTATTCCAAAACAGAATGTTTGGGAAATGGTTCTAAAGCTTTTATGGTTAGTTTTCTGGAAAAATAACTTGAATGAAAATGGGATTAAATTGATCTTATAATGCCTTTGGGTTTGAATGGTTTTGGGAAACTTGTTTATATTTTGATATAAACTTATTTTGAGAAAATCTTTTATATAAAATGTTCTTTATATAAATGTTGCTAGCCTTTATATCCTAGTAGTGTGTGTATGGATGTTATTTGGGGAAAACATACTGAGTAGTTTTACTCACCCCCTGCTTTGGCATTTTGGTGTCTTTGTTGATGTTGTGTATCGTGATGTGGGAAAAGGTAAGGCATCTCCACCCCCCCTTTAGTGGTGCATTGTGATGTCTTGGTGGAGAATGGAGGTTGGAGCTTGGTGTGGAGCTGTGGGGGAGTCATGGCTCGTAGAGTTGGTTGTTGGTTTACACTAGTACTCTGATGTGGTGTAGACATGTCTATTTGTATTGTTTTTGGGTTGTATTATGATGGAAATTGGTTGTCTTATGGGATTTCATGCTTGAATATTTTATTGACATACATCATATAGTGGTGGTTAAGGGATTATTTGGTTGTATTTTTCTAAAGGGAAAAGCATTCCCCATTTTGATCTTGAAGCCCTCAGCATTTATTTCCAGCTTTTGGCATCTTAGGAACGTCACTTATGGCCAAGTTTCCCTCACCGCCTCCTCAAGCCAATGAGTTAGGGGCATGGTGTCACAAGTGGTATCATCTTGTTCGGTCCTTTGTAGTTGATTCTCGGATTTGGAGTTGACATTCGTTGTGGTATATTCCTTGAGTTGGGATTGTAGAAAGTCGTAGGAATGTCGGAACGTGGAATGTATATCATTAAAGGATATAGAAAACCCTTTTATGTTGAACATCAAGTTTCCTGGGAGTCGGCTTCATAAGTGTTTTAGAGACCCTTATAGGAATTGGATTTTCATTGTCGTGGGTGTAGCCAATGAGATGTGCATGGCATATATGGTAGAAATGACTTCCCTCTAGGATGCATTTTTCATCGGGCATAATGAATTATTAGCTGAATGGAGAAATGGTTTTCCAAATGTGTGAAACTATAATGTGAATAATTTTGGTATTTTGAAAATGGTATGATTTTAAAAAATGGTGAAACATGGAAAATGTGGAAAGGTGGAAAGCCTCGTTGTAATAGTGTTGTGTAATGGGATGAGAAATGGATTTTCATGATGGCTATATAAGTGAGACTCATGGTTGTTCATTTTCTTTTTATAGAAATGGTACCAGGTAGGCGTCGTAGAGACCAACCAGAAGTGGCCGATGAGAATGTGGTTTCACCTGATCCCCAGGTGAACCAGTAGCTAGTGCAAAGCATAGTGCAACCATTCCAAACTGTTGAAATTTGAAATAAAATGGATGAACCAAGGAATGTGGATAATGAGGTTCAGTTTCAAAAGAAAAATCCACCCATCTTCAGGGGTAAATCAAAGTTGGAGAGGGAATAAGCATGGTTGAATAGAATTAATGAGATATTCGAGTTCTTGGAAACAATGATAGAGTTAAAAGTGAATTTGTCCACGCATATATTTTAAGATCTTGCCCTTCAATGGTGGGAGTTGGTAGTCCAAGCTTGGACGGACCGAGGTATGACGCGGGAACACTCTGAGGAATTTTTTAATAAACAATTCTACCCACATAGGTTTAGAATTCAGCGTATGACTAATATCATCAGTCTAAAGTAAGAGAATATGTCTGTGATGGAATATGCAGTTAAGTTTATGAGCTTAGTGTGGTTTTCACTTTAGGTGGTGGGTAGAACATCGTTTAAGGCAAGGATCTTTGAAGAGGGGTTAAGGAAATAGATCCGTTTAAAAATTGCAGTGTTGTGTATTTGTGATTACACAGAGATGGTGAATCGATCATTGGTGGCTACGTGAGATGTATTGGGAGCTCAGGGCGGAGGAAGCATGGTGGTACCCATGGGGAATAGTGGGAACTCTAACGCTGGGTTCAAGAAGAGGAGGGACACTTACTCCCAGGGTGGGAACTCTATTGCCACTAGTGTGGTTGAGTTGCAGTGTTTAAGAGCAAAAATGATGTCTACGGTTTTGAAACTTCAAACTCATCTAGGTCGAAGAGAGTGTTGAGCCTTCTTTTGTAGATCATGTGGTATTATTGTAGGCGAGGTTGATATAACCTAGAATTTCTCAATGCTTGAGATCGATGGGAATGATGTAATCTTGGGAATGGATTGGCTGGTGGAGTTTAAGGCCCACATCGACTGAAATGAGCGAACATTGGTTTTTACGACACACGATGTTGTTAGACATCTCTTTGGATGAGAGTGGCATGTAAGGCAAGGTGCAACGAGTTTGTTGGCACCAACAGTGGGCAAGCTATCGTATCAGTTTATGCTGATGTCATTGGAATTGGTATATGGTGTTGAGCCTAGCGTTCTTCCAGTAGTGTTGGATCAGTCCATGGATGGTTTTCTTGAAGAATTCTCTTGGTTACCTCCCTTAAGAGAAGGGGATTTTATGATTGGTCTCCTTCCAGGGACTAGTCCTATCTCACATCCGCCCTACTGAATGACACCTAATAAATTTCAATAATTGGAAGTCCAGTTGGAAGAGTTAGAAAACAAAGGTTTTATCTTGCCTAGCACATCTCTGTGGGCAGCGACAGCGTTGTTTGTGAAAAATGCGGATGGAACTTCGAGGAACTTTGTTGATTATCGTATATTTAAACAAGTTACGATAAAGAACATATATCCACTTACAAGGATTGATGGTTTGTTTGATCAGTTGAGGGGAACCCAGCGGTTCTCCAAGATTGACCTGAAGTCAGGATATCATCAATTGCGGGTGAGGAAGGACAATATTCATAAAACCACTTTCCGAAGTAGATATGACCATTATGAATATGTGTTTATGCCATTTGGTCTAACGAATGTCCTAGTGGTATTCATAGAATTTATGAATCATATATTTCATAGATATCTGGATTCATTTATAGTGGTGTTTGTAGATGATATTTTGGTGTATTCAATGATAATGGTGGAGAATGAGCATCACTTGACGACAATACTGGGGATCAGGAGGAATCAACGGTTGTATTCCAAATTGACAGGGTTGGGATGCGTTCTCATGCAAGGAAATCAAGTGGTTGCTTATGGATCACGACAGTTGAAGGTTCAAGAGAACAACTACCCAACACATGATTTGGACATGGCAGTAGTGGTACAGGCTTTGAAAGTGCGGCGTCATTATCTCTTCCGTGAAAAATTCAAGGAATGTACAGATCATAAGAGTTTAAAGAATATATTCTCACAATGGGATTTAAAATTGAGGAAAAGAAGATGGATGGAATATCTCCAAATATTTTATTTTGACATAATGTACACAACAGGTAAGGGAAATATGGTGGCAGATGCATTAAGTATAAAATCCAATGCTCAGGTGGTAAAAAAAAGCATCAGAACAGTGGTAGTTGATGTCAGTTATAGCTGACATGCGGTTGGAATATAAGGACCAAGGTGATAAATCAGTCTTCTTTCCGGTTTTGTTGATTCTTATTTGGATGTCCTGGTTAAAGAGGCACATATATCTAATTCTGAGTGTCTGACAATGGGGTCAAGACATATTGACAGAGAGACCACTGAGGTTTGGCAACTGAATGGAGAGTCAGTATTGTGTTTTCGAAATCAGATGGTTGTACCAATTGTTTTTCATAAGGATCTTCCTAGGGAATATCATCATTCCAAGTGGGCTATTCACCTTGGAAATCAGAAAATTTATAAAGCGTTCAAAGCGCAGTTCTGGTGGGATAGTATGAAAAGATGATTGGATGAGTTTGTTTCGAGATGATTGACTTGTCAGAAGGTCAAGGCAGAGCATCAGAGTCCAGCTAGAATGATGCAGTCTTTACCAATCCCTATTTGGAAGTGGGAACAAATAGCGATGGATTTTTTCACGGATCTCCCAAGAACGGTCCGAAAGCACGATTCCATTTGGGTGATAGTGGATCAGACAATGAAGTCAGGCCATTTCATTCCAATTCATGAATCACTACGGTGGAGGATCTATCCAAAATATATATCCGAGAGGTGGTAAAGAGGCATCGTGTACCAGTTTCGATTGTATCAGAGAGAGATCTGTGGTTTACATCTTGTTTCTAGAAATCCTTAAAGCAATCCTTTGGGACACAGTTGATGATGAGTATGGCATATCACCCTCAGATGGATGGTCAATCTGAGAGGATGATAAAAACTCTGGAGGATATGTTGTGGGCTTGTTCCATGGAATTTGGTGTCTTTTGGGAGGAGAAATTGGCATTGGTTGAGTTTTCATACAATAACAGTTATCAGACATCCAAACATATGGCTCTGTTTGAAGCATTGTATGCATGGTCGTGTCATTCTCTACTATGTTGGGTGGAAATTGGTGAGTCCTCGATGGATGGACCGAGCCTTGTCCAGGATACTACAAAAAAGATCATGTTAACCAGGAAGAGAATGGAGATGGCTCAGAGTTGTCAGAAATCATATGCGGATCATCGTCGACATCCGTTGTTGTTCGAGGTGAGTGATCATGTTTTCTTGGGGATCTCTCCTAGGTTGGGACATCGTCAGTTTGGGAATAAGGGATGTTATCTCTTAGATATATTGTACATTTTGAGATTCTTGAGCAGGTTGGTGAGGTGGCTTATTGTTTCTCTTTTCCACCTAGTTTTAGTGCGGTCCACAATGTGTTTCATGTGTCGCAGTTGAAAAAGTTTCATCCCGATCATAACCATGTGATTCGATGTGATCATGTTGAGCTAGAACTGGATGGTTCTTTGGTGCATGTGCCAGTGCTAGTTATAGATAGGAAAGAAAAATTCTTTCATGGTAAAAGCATCAGATTAGTTCGTGTTTTTGGAAACATGGTTAGATTCAAGGGGAGACTTGGGGGTGGGAGAAAGAGATGGTCGACCAATGGCCCGACCTCTTTTGGCAACGGTTGGGTTCACTAATTTCCGTGGAGAAAAATACCAATGGTGGGGAGAATGTAGTACCCCCGGTTTGTGGTATATAGCATTTCTATGCCTTTTTATGTGTTTAAAGTACATGGGATGCGTTGGGAAGATGTTGAGAGAGTTTGGAATGGTTTTGATGAGTTTGGAGGCTTCTCTATGGGTGCACGGTTTGATAACGGCTAAGGGAAACTCTGCCGATGCTCCAGGAAACCGTGAAGGGGGAGACAGTAGGCTTCGCACGGCATGCGCAAGGTTTTCCAAACCGTGGGAGGAAAACGTGGAGACCCTTTCTATCAAGGCAGTAATGTGTGCAAGGTTAGCACATGGTTTTCCAATCCATGTGGGATAATAGTGAGGCCACTTAAAATTAGGGTTTTACAACCCGGGCGCACTCAAGCATGCCACATTCCTCTCCAAATTATCTCCCACTCGAAGCTCACTCAGGATTTTCGATTCTCAAGGGTAGGAGGAGCTTTCCCACTCACATTGGAAGGGATTTTAAGGGGTTTTGTGTTGGTTTCAAGGCGGTTCTTCTTGGGTAAGTCTTTTCTCATGGTTGTTTGTGGTTTTCTCTAGATCTACATCTCCCTATCTCTCGGTTTTATAGATCTACACCCTTTGTGTGTAGACCTAGGGTTTTGGTTTCCTTGGATGTTAATATTAAGGATTTTGGATGTTAGGGAAAGGGATATAGAGAGGTTTCGGTGGTGCGTTCGTTGGATTTGAGATGCGGTTCCATGTGGGTCAATTTCTCAGGAACCCTAAAGGTAGGAGGCTTCAACCTAGACTCCTCTTGGTAGAATTAATTTTATTAGTTTCAAATTGGATTATTTTAATTAATTTTATTTTGAAAATCATAGAATACATCTTCTCTAGTGATGATTTAGGGTTTTGAAGAGATTGTGAAATCATGGTGAATTGTTGTGCAATGTGATTTGGCTTGTTGAATTTAATATGTTGATTTTAAATTAAGGATTTTATGAAATTTTATATGTTTTGATGAAAAATGGGGTTTCAATAAGAAGAGTGTTTTATTGAAATGGTTTGAGATTGAAAATGACGTTGATGGATTTGGATTTCAATAAAAAGGGAGTTCTATTGAAATGATTTGGAATTGAAATGATTACACATTGAAATGGTTTGAATTGATTGAACAGACTTGGTTTTTGACATGATGGTTGTTTGTGTTCATTGGAATGTGGGATAGATAAGGGTTAGGAGTCTCCCCCATCAGTGTTGGGATGTATAATGGTCAGGGCTCTCCCACACCAAACATTCATAGTGCATTTGGGACATATAAAGGTTAGGAGTCTCCCCCATCCATGTTCGGGTGGATAAGGGTTAGGGATCTCCCCCGTCAAACATTCACATGCATTTGGGTTAGACAAGGGTAAGAAGTCTCACCCATCATTGTAGGTATGGATAAGGGTTAGGGATTCTCCCCTCATCCAGGTAGCATTCTTGGATGGTTTCATGGGGTTATGGAATGTTTGGGTATTCCAAAAAGGAATGTTTTTGAAATGGTTCTAAAGCCTGTTCGGTTATTTTTCTGAAAAAATAACTAATTGGGAAATTGGTTTAAATTTCTCTTGTAATGCCTTTGGTTATGAATGGTTTTGGGAAACATGTTCATATTTAGTTATAAACTTCTTTTTAGGAATTTTTTTAAACTGTTCTTTATATAAACATTTCTAACCAATCTATCATAGTGGCATGTGTAGGGAAGTAATTTGTGTAAAACCTACTGAGTATTTGTACTCACCCCCTACATTGGCACTTTGGTGTCTTTAAAGATGTTGTGTACCATGAGGTGGGAAAAGATAAGTCTTATCGCCCCCTTTAGTGGTGTATTGTGATGTCTTGGTGGATTTTGGAGCATGGATCTTGGTGTGGAGCTGTGGGGGTGTCATGGCTCGTAGAGTTGGTTGTTGTTTTCCGCTAGTACTCTGATGTGGTGTAGACATGTCTGGTTGTATTGTTTTTGGGTTGTATTGTAATACAACATGGTTTTCTTTTCAGATTTCATGCTTGAATGTTTTATTGACATACATCATATAGTGGTGGTTAATGGATTATTTGGTTTGTCTTTTCTTAAGGGAAAATCGTTCCCCAATTTGATCTTGAATCCCTCGGCATTTATCGCCATCCTTTGGCATCATGGGACCATCGCTTAAGGCCAAGTTGCCGTCACTGCCTCCTCAAGCCAATGATGTAGGGGTGGGGTGTTACACAATTATTAAAAGTTAAATATTTTTTTCATAGAAACTTATACTTTTTATTCAATTGGGTTTTTTTTCATTTATAGTAACTTTGGTTACCAATGAATCATTATATAAATATGTGTGAACAAAATATTCATGATTCAGTTAACATTGATCATTACTTGTATTCTAACAGCCAAGAGATGACTCCTACATAAAATAATAATATTAAAATATATTATTTTTTGTATAATTCAGTATCACGTGGAGCATAATGTTTTGAAAAAACCCATTGTTACATGTTGAATACAATATTAGACATATAATCCCTTTAATGTAAAAATACTATATAATTCATAAATATTAATAAATATTAAAAAAATCAATAATTACCTAGGATGTTACAAATCACTAGAAGTAGTTGGGATCTGAGATATATATATATATATCAACCATATTTAAATAATTATAAATTTCAGTATTTAATTTTAATTACTAATATATAATAGATATTAGAGAACACAAAAGATGAAATGATTGTAGGTATGGTAATGACTTGTAATATTGGGAGTTATCCTGGAGGGACGATATTCATTCTGTACATGTATTCATAATTTGGGAAATAATAGAGAGTACATATGGTATGGAATCCATTAAAAAAAATGGTTTAATTAGAAATTGAAATTTTTTATGGTATACATACGTACAAGTTCAGGATATTTGAAAATGGTTTTTACTAGATGGATGTAATTTATTTTTGAGAGATTTCTTTTGGTTTTTATGAACCCAACTATCCAATTAATTTTATGAATTGTTTCTACTAAGAGAGTATATATATAGGATAATCACATAAATACTGTATTTGATTATAAAGAGTATATAGAGGAAATATTAATGGAATAAAAATACTTGTTTTTACATCACCGGAACCTAAAACTTGTATACAATCAATGGTATATGATTTTTTTCCAAAATAAGTATCCATGAAATTAGAACTAAATATTCAATGAATTTATGAATGAATTATTTATTTTTTAGAACAATGTTGATTGTTGATTCTACCAAATGGTTCCCAATGAGGGATGCTTCATCATCCTTCTTCATTAAATTGAAAAGGAATATGATTTTATGTTTTATGAAGGGGATAATAGAATATCTAAATGATGAATTTTCTTAATTCATTGAGATGGATTATATTGTTCCAATATTATGTATTTTTGGAATAAAAAATTTTAAAAAATTATGCAATAGTACATTATAAAGGATCCAATTAGATTAAATATGGAAAATAATATGTATTTTTGGAATAAAAATATTGTGAACATTATTCTCTAGTACATATTATAGGATAAAATTATATTACACATGAAAGGTGTTGGATCACTAAGACATGTGTGTTGTGAGACATTTAAACATACCCCCAGAACAAAAATTTCAACTCATATATTAGAAAAAATAATCACTAGAATAAGAAAGTGATCACAACAAAAATATTACATATGTACTATCTTTCAGGTATTTTATTTAAGCCTTTATTTTTACTCATCCCTACATTTAAACAGTATTCAATGTTTTCAAAAGACTTTTCATAATACAAAGAATAATTAATTTGATAGTTGGGACTTTATTATATTATACCCGATGGGTTTTAAATAGGTAAAACATTTCAATATAACATATTATTATTTTAAAGATATAATATTCATGTAATTTGATTTATATTAAATTTCATCGAAGAATAACTTTCAATATGTGTTTACCTTCATAATAATTGAAATGATTCTGTTGTTGAAATAGTAATTAATTATTTCGTTCGTGAAAACTAATGTACATTTCATCAAATTTATGGAAGAAAATATTTTGTTAGTCTAGTTGAATGTTTTTCTAGAGGATAAGAAATAAGGATATATGATATATTTTTATTTTTTGATTCCCATAATTGAATCCAATTAACATTAACTATAATATTTTACTTTCATATAAATACAATTCATATAATGTAATATTTTATCTAAATATAATTACTGTAAAAATTTGTGGATCTATTAATTATGAATAAAAATCTTAATCTATAGGGAATTTTATCTATGGTCATGAATCACAATCTTATGATGTAATTGTATTGCTTAGTAATATTTAATTAAAACTAATGATACTGTGAGGGGACAATGTACCTTAAAACTAAATTTTGACATAATATATTGTTTTTAAAACATCTATTGATAAATTAATAATGAATCTTAAAAAATATTCCCATGTCAGAGATTTTTATGTTAGTATGGAAAACCCTTTTTCTTCTAATAAAATACAACTAAAGGATAGACAAAATATTTATTTTTTAATGTATCATTTTATAATAGATATGGTGGAGTAGTAGATGAAATGAATATATGTATAGTTGATGTATACTAAAATATTAAGATGATGTGATCAAAGGTAATAGTACGATATTTTTTTAGGAAATTTAAAACAATGTAATTGTGAGTAGAAGTTACCTTCAGAATGGAGGATTAATATGATTGTGGGAGAAGTGTGATTCATATTAATCAAAGATCAATGGTGTATATTATAGTGAACTAGAATAGATATTTTTAATGTGTCGGTAAAAATTGAGTTTCATCTGTGGAGATTAGATGAGGAGTAATTCATCCTAGAAATATTATATAGAATTTAGTAAATGACAAACTATATAGATCTCAGTTTTTTAGTATTATGGATGATATAATTTATAATGATTATGAATGATAATTTCTTAATTTTTATTTTATTTTATTTACTAATGATGTAACTAAACAATCTTCCCATTAAAAAGCATGGATTTCATAAATACACAAATCAACCTTGTTCCTATATCATTGATATTTTTATTTTTCAAAATGTTTCCAATGGTTTATTGTCTGCTTATTCATCTGGTTTTTAATTATGGTGTAGTTTCTTGGTTGAACATAAATTTCATGTTCTATGCATCACAGTCCTAGTTTAAATTCCAAAATATTGATTCATACAATTATGATCTCATAAATTTATTATTCATAATATTATTGGATAGTGATAATTGACTAAAAAATATCATCAAGAATGTGTGTGTTGAATGATAAGAAGAGAGACCCGCCAATTTGTAGGGAATTATAGTAGAATTAAAAGAGGGTTTTGTAGTTAAGAAAATGGTATTATAATAAGTAAAAATTATTACTGAATTTTTGGTATGAGAAGCAAGTATTTTTCAACATATTATATCATTTATAGCCAGATTGTTATCTTCATTAATATTATATTAAATTTTCACTGAAATAAAAATGCACAATTTATTTTTCAACGATTAATTAATTTTATTCAAGGGGCGAAGGATCAAAAAATATTCCCTCCACAAATTAACCACCATATAATATGTTTGCGTGAACATTGTAAAAACACTTATTTTTATGCATGTTTGTTCTGGATCAACCACTCATCATCACATTAATGTTGTCGAGAATATTTTACAAAAGTTACGGATATAAATCATATTATATGATTGGGATATTTTGGGTTTCTAGAAATCATTAATTCCCCACCATATTATTATTGTTATACTCCCACCATGTTCTAACAAAATATAAAGGCTACGAGAATTATTCATTTTATATATTCATTTGAAAATTTATGATTATATTAAATCTCTTATCACACTATGACATTTATACCAATATATTTTTAAAATATATACTTATTTTTTATTCCTCTAAAAAATTTGAAATTAATGTAATTATGTTCATTCAATATTAAATGATTGTAATTTGGTTAATAAAAAAATTTCTATCATTTCATTTAATTGACTTAATTCATGGGGCTTTTAATTAAAATATCAATTTATTATAATTTTTCATAAATTAATTAAAAAAATTCAATTTTTGAAACCATAAAAAGTATCACAATATTTGAGGAAAAAAATTAATATTTATTTTGATTTAAATTTATCTATTGTTAATGTAATAAATAATTTATGCACGATAGATATATGAACACCCATATATATTACAATAAATATTCAATGAAAAATATAAATATAAAATTAAGAATAAGTGTTAAAAATCTCATATATCAAAATAAAGTCATTATTAATGATAACATAGATTTATAAATATTAATATTTATTATATTCTGTGTTTTCTCTTTTTTTCCATAGAAAATAATTTAATACGTAATTTTATATCCCAAGAAATGATTAAAAATTTACCCTGATATATAATATATTCATTAAGATCATGATGTTATTTATTAAAATTATAAACCTATGATTGCATGGATTGGTGAATAGGGATATGTGGTAATGTAATAAAATTAATTTGGATTCATTTAATGTAAGATAGGGAATATTGTTTATGAAATTATATTCTATATATTTTAATGGAAACATTATAATTAATTTCAGTTTTCAAATAATTATTTAAATTACATTGGATAAATTTCGACATGAGTGATTGTATTTTCTATGAAGATTAGTAAATAATTTTAAATACCCACTAAATCAATTAATCAAGCTATAAGTGTCAAACTATGTCATAGATTTCTGAAGTACTTAGTTGATGGAATTTTAATATGATAATGTGCTCATAGTTCACAAAAAGTATTCTTATAATCTATTGTTGGAATGTTATATAATTTTTTCAATCAATAAAATATATTTTTATTGGTAACAAAAACAACTTGATAATTTTAATGGAATAAATTTATTAAAAATAATACATGATACAAATATATATCATAAACCAATAACATAATATAATTATTTATATTTGAACATTATAATATAGTCATTAAATTGGAGGATTTGAAAATTATTATAGAATTATGAAATATAAAAATAATTCACTCCTTTTTAACATAATAATTTTTTCTTTTTATAAAATCACAACTTTTTTTACTAAGGTCAATTGATTCTTAAAAAATACATTTAATTAAAAAAATGAGTTCTCTTACATTTTCTGAATGAATATAATAATTAAATTTTAAAAAAAATTAGAAAATAAATTCTATAATATTATCACCATTTTTTTAATTCGAAAATTATGTTTTACTTTGGGTGATATTTTTGTTTTTTTACGAAAATATAGTATTTTTATTGAATAGTGACAATTAACGTTTTTTATTTCATTTCCGTTCAATCAATTTAAAAGATTTAAATTTCCTAATTTTTATTTATTTGATCTTAATTAAAAAAAATTATTTATCAATATTTCAACCACTTTAATTCTACTACGTCAAATTTATATTTTATTTAATAATAAGAATATTTTTAGGTTTAAAAAAAGATTTTTTTGAAACTATTTAGAACTACATATATATTATTATTTATAATTAATTTAAATAATCCATATTGGTGAATTTTTTAAACTAAATTAATATATTATATATCATTAAATATTAATGACTTTACAAAAAATGATTTTCAATATTCATAGAGTTAATATAACATAATCATTTTCATTAAAAATACAGATTGTGAAAACCAGAATTTTTCTTCCTGTCTATGTGTATTGTTTTAAATTTAATATTTCTAATTTTTTTAAATATATTTATTAAAATGGATAACATATTTGTAATCATAATTTAAAAATTGTATACTATATCAATTTTTATTTTAAAAAATACCAATGTTATCATGGTAAAAAACGATTTACCACGGTATATGTAATATAATTAAACATGTTAATTTTGAATGATTAAATCTTTAAATACATAAAAAATCGTTATTAGATGGGTTGTTTTTGTGTTTCATGAACTTATATATATATATATTAAAATATTAATTATAAATTTAAATCATGTGAACTAATTCCACCCAAATGAGGTTGGCTTTAAATATAAATAAATATTATTTAATCACCTAAAAACTCCCCTCTTCAATTATATATACCACCCCACACTAACCCCTTTCACATTACTAGACATGAATATCATAAAATATACACCAAAACCTCTATTACCAAATATATCCACAACAATATACCATTTGTATGACAAAAATACCTATTCCAAGATCCCTAATGTGTCCTTCAACAAGGTGATATTCAAGATAGATATTTCTCAGACCACATCTCTTAATTTCTTTTCAACTTTTACCTTCTCCTCACATAAATCATCCAATAAGGAAAAATAACTCCATTATAATTTTTATTTTCTAATTTTATATTTACAATTGAATATATTAAGTCCATGTCTTTTATTTTCTATTTTTATTCAAATAATTGAAACCATTGTCCCAATTATGGTTATTAACAGTCTCTAGTGGTAATGAGTATTCATTTTTCCATAACCAGATTAAATTATTTTCATAAAAAAATATTCTAGTAAAGTAATATTGTAATAGTAATATCGTAAGTTATTTAATTTTATATAACTAATGTGTATACAACCTAAATATTAAATAAAAGTATAGTAGTTCATGATGGTCAGAAAAAAAAACCAAAATAATCTAATTACATTTCAATTACATATTTATTAATGAATCATAATCATACCAAATGTAAAAATGTTATATGGTAACATTTATAATTATATAAGATCATTAATACCCTTTCATTTCACTTTTTTATTTTTTAACCCAATTTTACAAGAACATCTATAATTATACACAAGTGAATCGACTACGAAACCTTGAAACAAATACTCTAAAAATGGGGAAATTGATTGTTATAACTCATTGAATTGGAAAAATATTAACACAATAATATAATAAAAATATATATATTTAAATGGTTCTCAATTATGTAATTAATGAACCTATTTTTATTACCCTTGACATTAATGTCATGTGTATAACCTTTAGACACAAGGTAAGGGACTCCTTAATTAAAAAATACCATTTAAAATATTTTAATCATTTATTTTATAAATATTTCTATTCAATGAAATAATGTTTAAAATTAGTTTTATTAATGTAATTATATTGAAATAATGTTTTCATAAAAAATAAAATTTAATAATTTCACTCAATTTTATTAAAAAATAAATCTTTTTATGGATTTATTTTACATAATTTCTATTAAAAATTTGTAATTTTACAGTTTCCTTTTTAAATAGTCAAAAAGGAAAATATTTATTATTATATATATATTATATTAATGGATTTTATTCTTAATTTCACATTTATATTATGAATCTAAATTTAAAATTCTGTATGGTTACTTTCAATGAAAATGATTTCTATTATACATGAATAACTTTTCAAAATGAGTGTTTTCAAAAATAGAATGAATGTTTTTTTCAATGAATGTTTTTATAATACAATAATTCATGATTTATGTTATTTTTATGGTTCATGAAAATTGTATATTTTTTGGTTTGTTCTCTTATAATCCAATGGTTGTTGGTTCTATTATAAATATAGGACATGTGGATTCATTATTAACCAATGATGAGTGGTTCTATGGTAAATAAGTCAACTGGTTTTGTAAAAACATCTAGTTCACTGGGTCGTCCAGATATATAATTTATTATATTTTTTTAAAATATAATCAATGTTTTTAACCCCATTATAGCACATGAGTGACCCCGACATAACATATATGAATAGTTTGTCCAAATATTAGCTCATAAAAATGGGTTAGATCGATATAGGTTATATGAATTGTTGACCCACATCATTAACCATTGGTGAACCTGATATAGATTATACATATGTTGATCCTAATTCTAGATCTCTATTATATTGGGAATAATTATTATTGGTTTTTTTAAATAAGGTTATTCAAATTAAAATAGTTTGGAAAGGGTATTATGCATATGATGAACTATGATTCCAAAATAGGATTTATTTTTCTTGGTAGGGGTTTATACTGATTTTATAAATTTTATGGAAGAGTAAGTGTAAGTGTTAAATCAAGATGAACGTAGTGATGTCATATCTAGAAATGAAAACATTTTTTATTTTTAAAACTGTTTTTTTGGTCGAAAAAGGGGATATATGTTTATGGTTTCCTACTAGTAAAATATAGGTTTACTATGATTGAGTTTTTCATAATTATCAAATAAATATAAACTAAAATGATCATCGGTATTTTAATTATATGAATTATGATCATAAAATCTATAATATGTAATGTTTATGGATGAGTCCATATATTTTTTATTACTAGTGGGTTCAAAAAACAATTTGTATTATGATGTTACAATGTAAATATTTCTTAAAAGTAGTATATATCATCACGTGTTTTAAAATTTAAGGATGATTAAAAGTCAAATGTCTTAGAAATCCCATTAGTGGTTTCAAGTGATTGATCTGTTGTATGTTAATGATAACTATGAATAATTTATTTATAGAGGAAATCCATTTATTTATAGTGTATTTAATGGTTAATGTATTATTGAACTTTTATTGGAATTATCATTAAAATAACCATTTTAATGTTAAATTATAATAATTAATTTCATATTTTTAAGAAATTATTTTCTATAGATTATGGAACATTTATATATATGGAAGGAAACATTTCATTCAACACCTTGTTATCCTTTCCATATAAAAACTTATCACTGTTATATCAAAATAATTATCAAATGATTTTGATATATTTTTGAGTATTCAAATAACATACAAGAAACTATATTACTTATCAATCACATTTTATTTTCATAAAAAAATGTATGGTTCATGGTATATTTTTCAATTTATTTCAATACCATATCATTACCAAATCACTCAAAAAGTGAAATTTCATAATGGAAATGACTGTTTTCTTTTCTTGAAGTTGGGAAACATTTCAATAGGTAATGTGGATATTAATGAAATCCCAATATTTATATTTTAAAAATAAAGTATTATGGAATAAGACGTTGATGAATAATTAATTATATAAGAATAAATTTAAATGAAGTTTTTTCTTATGTATTTATTTTTCTACTTTATTATTTAGTGTTATTTAGTAAATATTAATGGTGTCATATATCACATAAGTATTTTTCTATTGTAGGTTTTATTTTCATAAATTTAGAAACATGAGTAAGATTTAATTTATACCATTATAAAGTGTAATGTGTGATAATTTTGAAGCTACATATAACCCTTAATTATTTATATGAAAAATATTATTTGAGAAAAAATTAATTTACTATTTATAGAAATATTTTTAAAGGTTATGGAAGTCTATTCATTTATATGATATGAATACTTTTGGTAATTGTGGGTTATTATATTTTATGGAGGAAAAGATAATGGTAATATATAACATTTAGTGATAAATATATTAATATTATTTTTGTAGATGTTTATGAAATATCTAGACATTTATAAGGATTATATTAATATATTTTTATAAAACGACATCCCAAAAACCATGTGGTAAACCATCACATCTAGAGAGGTTGTAGGGATTGAGCCCCCAACCAAAGGGGTAGAAGAGTGAATCTCCTTCTACTAGCCTACATGAATTCAAGATTAATATGAATTTATTGTATTTATTTAATTCTTTTGAACAATGAAAAATATGCTTCTTTTGGAAAATATGTTTTATCTACTAAAAAACCATGGGATTAGAATTTTTTTATTAATATATAGTTAATGTTAATTTCGAAGATGATCACTATTTTGGGACCATATTTGATTAATTTAAATATAATATTATGGGATTTTTTTTGTTATATAGTGGATTAATTATCATTTAGGATCATATATGATATATAGTGATTTATTTTATTTATTGGAATATTTAGTGTATATTTAAGAGCATGTGATTATGGGAGTACTATTTTGAAATAAGACATTAACAATGATTAATTTTATTTAAAGATGAATATTATATTTTCCATGGAATACTATATAATAAAATCCTTCTGATTTTTGTATTTTAATTTCATACTATAATATATTCAAATGTTGTATAGACTGTTATTTGTTGAATAATATATGTTGAAAATTGAGTATTACTATTGAATTCTAGATATTAATGTTGTTTTATATCATATAATGGTTTATTAATATTGGAGAATTACATTATATAATACTAACCACTTTTATTTTCATTAATTACAAAAATATGTGGAATAGAAATTTCTACATTGGTGGAATTTATCATCAAAATAAGTTGATTCTATTTCTTCATGTATGAAAAATTCATCTTAAATGGTCACCATTTAGAGAAAATATGAGCATTAAATTCAAGTGTTCAATTTAAAATGATTACATATGTTCATATTATTTATATTCAAATAATTCCGTAACTATAGGAATCATTTTTTTAATCTAAAACTTTATTCATTTAATTATCATACTGAAAATTCAATGAGGTTTTAACATATCACAGACATATGATTTTGGGATGGTTCAATTTACAAAAGACCATGTTATATGCCACTATCTATTTGTCCTTGAGAGTTATCTTTTATATTCCATGTCTATGTTTTCATACATGGAAACTTAGTATGCATTATCCTATATGACTTTCTTATATTAATTTCTCACTTTTTTGATGAATGATTAATTGATCTTTTTTAGGATGTGGGATCTCGAAAAGGAAATTTGAACAAACCAACCCCTTTTTTTTGGATTTGGTGATCAAATTGAGATATTTAAATTTACTGAAGGGTTATGGGAGATTATATCAACCTAATATTTTTAAATTAAATACTCTGTTTGATAGCATACAAGATACACAATATCATTCATAAACAAATAATGAAATCTAATTTTTTAATTGTAACTATTATAATATATTCCTTAAATGGAAGTTCTTAATAGTATTAATAACATTATGAATTATATAATGGTCATACTAGTTTCTTTAGTTTATATAATTATTTTGATTAATCAAATACTATTTAAAAAAATTAATTTATAGTTCCAAATTAAATTTTCTTCAAAAAAATGAATTATCATTCTTTATTGAGTGAATATTATAATTAAATTTTGAAAATATTTTTCAATGAATTTCATATAACATCATTTTTGAAGGTAAAATATGTTGTTTCAAATTGGGTGAATGTTTTGTATTTTTAGTAAAATATTGCATTTTTAGTGAATAGTAAAAACATATTTTTTTATAAAAATTAAATTTATTTTAAATAAATTAAAAATTATGAAACAACATGTACTTTTTTTGATATCATAAAAAATAACAATATTTTATTTTTATTTAATCCAAAAAAAAATCTTCTGAATCAAATTTATAGTTTAATTTAGAGGAAGTTTATTTTTGAGTTTAAAATGTGGATTTTTCTAAAAACTATTTTAATGTATATAATGTTTGTACTTTCTATATTATTAAAATAATCCCTAAAGTAGAATTATTAAAATAAATTTTCATATTATGTATAATTAAATATTTTTTTTCCATACAATGGTTATTAGTGTAAATGGACTGAATAAAAAAAATCATATTTTCATCCGAAATAAACTTCTTGAAAACACACTTTTCATCATGTCTTAGGGATTAATTTTAATTTTAAATTTTCCAATTATTATAATTTAATTTGGTATAATATATTCCATATTTGGAAGAATATGTTACAGATTATTAATTTATATAATTTGTTTCTCATAAAAAATTACAGTGCTAAAATCCATATTATTGATGTTTCGATAAATTAATGAAATCTGTTAAAGATAAATGGAAAACACATAAAATAAATAAAAACCAATACTTTAAATGGGTGAATAATGTGTTGTTTGAAGGTAAAAATAATTTTATGTATTAATTTAAAACATAATTTATTGGAATTAATTCCACCAAAATACTGTTGGCTTTAAATATAAATTAATCATTTTTAATCACCTAAAACCACCCCTCCTCTAACATAAATACTACTCTTCACCAAACAATTTCTCCTCATAACACTTTATCATATTAAATTATATACCACTACCCATCCTTAACAATTTATCGTTTTTTAAGATATGTTTTTCTCACAAAATTACTAATTCCATGATCTATAAGGGGTCCAATAAAGATATGATATTGGAAAAATAATTTTCTAAAACCTCCTCTCTTAATATCTATTCTTTTTGTACCTTATCCTATCCACCTTCGTATATTAATAAATAATGATCCTAGTAACATTTATATAGTATAATTTTACATTTATAAAGTAATATCTTACATCGATCACATTAATTATCTCTACTTATTCAAACAAACAAACCATTGTGGAAATTATGTAGGTTAACCATCTCAGTGGATAATGTTTTTTCATTTTCCATTTCTGCCTTAAAATATGATCAAAAAAATGTTATTTGGGTTAATTCATATTTCAATATGTATAGGTAATAGTACTAATATATAGATATAACATTAAATAAATGAAACTAGTTCATGATAGTCGAAAAACCCACCAATATAAACTAACTATTTGTCATTAACATTTTCATCAATGACTCATCCTCATACCATAAAGAAAAAATATATATAGGGAATTATATAATTCTTGATATGAATTAATACAATTCCATTCCACTTTTTCAGTTTTATTCCCATTTTATAAGAGTGTACATAATTATACTCATGTGAAAAGACACTGATTCCTTGAAATAAATGCTCCCTAAACAATTTAATTGATATTTTAAACTAATATAATTGGAAATAAAGGAAATTCATAAAATTATCATAACTCAATATTTTATTTCATTGTTTCTTAGTTTATTAAATAATTATTTTAATCTAATTATATCAGACATTAACCAAAAATTGAAAATATTATGATAAATCGATGGGGCTCTATTACTAAAAACCTCCTTTAAAATATTGTGTGGATTTATTATCTAAAAATTAATATTTAATTTCCACGTTTTTAAGATAAATTTATTAAATTTATTTATATTGAAATTATTTTTTTAATTTTTTTTTATTTTCTATTTATTTTTTTCAGAAATAGATCACTTTAAGGTTTTATTTAAGGGAAATTATATTAAACATTTCTTATATTAATGTTTTTAAGTGTAAAAGAAGTTTTTTTATTTTATATTTGGAAGGATCATATTTTACATCCATAATGTAACCTTAATATTTTAAACATTACATTAAATTTCTATATGGTTACTTTCAATGGAAATTTTTCCAGTATACATGCACTATTTTTCAAAAACGAGTAATTATAAAAAAGAAAAATTTATTTTCTTCTAATTTTTTTTGATGAAAAATTTATGGTTTATGTTTCTATAATAGTTAATTGGAATTATTTATGATTATAGGATGTTCTATTATAATCCAATGATTGGTGGATCCATGATAATCTATGTAGTGTTGGTTACATTATTTACCGATGACTGGTGGTTCCATGATAAACCAATTACAAGTGGTTACATTATAACATCTATTATATTGGTTAATCAAGATATAGATGTATAAATATGCTAATAGAATTTATATTAAGGGTAATTCCTCATTATAGCTCACGAGTGTGCCTGAAATAACATATACGAAGGTTTGGTCCCCGTTAGATCTCATGGGTGGGCCTTATATAACTTATAATAATGATGATCCTCATTATAACAGTCTAATAAATTGGGTAATGATTATATTGTATGTTTTCCACATGTTTATTATGCTTAAAATTGATTTGAAATGGGTTTATGAATGTGATGCACTATGTTTAAAAAAATCGTTTTTTATTGATATAGATTTTATGGTTTTTAATTGAACTAAAAGTTCCTGTGATTTCCTGTGAAAATTAATTATTTAATTTTCACAAAGAAAATTTAGATAATGGTAAATATTGTATTTTATCTCTTCGTTTTCACAATAATAATGTATTTCCTCTTTTAATATCCCTTAGAGAACGTTTTTCTCATCCAATGTTTTTAAATGTTCCTTATAGTGTTTAAGAAGCCATAGGTAAAATGATGAGGTCAAGATTAAAAATGCGAAGATCAATCGTGAATAATAAAAATGTTTTATTTAAAAAAATTATCTAAGAACTGGATACTGGGTAGATGTGTCATATTTCAAAAATATGGGAATAGTATGTACGTTTTTCTCTAAATTCTATAAAACCCAAAACTAAATAGATCCTCATGATCGTAATAATGTGAATTCTAGTTATAATCACTATAATATGTGAATTTTAAGGCTGGTTCTTTATAGTAACAAAAATATCCAATGATCTCAATTGAGGGTATAATGAAAAAAAATACTATTTTAGCTTATGAGATCATCCATTCTCCACATTTTTCAAAACTATTTAATAATTAATTGTTTTAAGTCAAACAATGAATTAATTGAAATAAAATATAACCAATGACATATATGTCAGAAATTGTTATAAAATCTTTTCAACTTAAATAATTTCACAAATTAACATGATAACAAAAAAATATGAAATAAATGGAAAAGATTAAATAAAGTATGAATACTAATTGGAAAAAAGTATTTATCACCTTAATTATCAATTAATCATTGTCATCCTATGCATAATGTTATCCAATTATCTTTATCTCATACCTTATATTCATCTCTTTCCATATGTCTTTTTTTATTATCTTTCTATTGAGATACCTCTATATTTTAAACTTATTATACACAATTATAACATTTCTCACATCCATGTATTTATATCTACAGTGTTTTTCAACAAAATGTCGGTCATTCCCCTTAAAAATATTTTATTATCATTAATCTCAAACATCAATTGTTAAAAAAACATCATTAAGAAATAATGATGCATTTTACAGAACATGAAATCTAAAATTCCATGAAACGGCGTGGTATATGGTGGGTCTATACCTCTAATCAATTTCAATATCTCCTAAAAAAATTCCAATTTATCAATATATAAATTTTTTGGATGATTTGTGTACCACATTCCCCAAAAAAATAGAATTATATTCAAGAAATACATTGAATGGATGATTAAAAATCGTTTCTTGAATTTTATGTTCATTACATATATTATGCATTATGTTGTTAAAAATGGAACAAAACCCCTTAAAGAATTATGTTCACCATTATTTAGGGCTTCATTAACTAATACCTTTTAAGAGATAGAATCATAGGGTTGAGATTTCATTTATCTCGTTAGTATTGATTATGATTTTTTACTATTTTTTATTCAACACATATGAAACAACCTAGTAATGTTTTTGTGCAGTTTAGTAAAATATAATTCTCTATTACACAATGCTATCAATTTACTCTCATCACATTAAAATGTATATAAAATATTATTAAATTGTTAAATTATCTAACAATTTATTACATATCTCATATATGTTCAGTATCACATATTTATGTTCCCAAAATTTAATCAAACAATTAGATAATGCATCCAATTAATACATAAATTTCATGTTACACTAATGATAAATTTTTTTTTATAATAAACACTTAATAAAGAATTAATTAGTGTCTTAAAAAGTAATATTTATTTTATTTCTTTGGATTTCCCAAGAATGATCATATTGTTATAAAAATTATATATATTATAGATATTTTTACAACATTAAAAATATCCAAAAAATTAACCCTTCTTTAAAAAAATATTTTTGGAAAATTTATATGATTTCAAAAATAAAAATTTAAATAAAATATATAAATAATGTTCAAAATTATGTTATATGCCTATATTCATACTGAGTACTACATTGCACTCTTGTAATATTTGGAAAAGTATCCTCATGAATAGTATATAATAATCAACATATTAATCATTGATGAATATATAAGTAGAATGGTATTATATAATTCTGTTGCTTTTAATAATTAATGTGAATAATCAAATTAAATTACCTAATTTTCATAATATGAATAAAATGTGTCCAGGAACTATAACACTCCCACAATAGGATACTTTATAATTAAACTTGTAGAATCCTTGATTTTAATTAGTGTTTTATAACTATAAATGTTTTTTTAGTTTTTTATTAACAAAACATAATTTCATTAGAGATAAACCATTTATAAAAATAGTAATTGTTATTAAACACTGTGGGTACATTAAATTATAAGAAACAAATTCCTTGTGATATAATCCCTGACCGAATATACACTAATAACTATAATATCATATTTAATTTTTGAATAACTATAAAAATTATAAATATTTACTTTTCATTTCTACTTTTATACATTCATGTTTTAGAATAAAAATAGATATAAATCTAAGTGTGTCAATATAGACAATGAATGTTGATTCGTTTTTAGTGGAATGTGTTAGAGTTTAAATCATTTTAATATTGATCTGAAAACTAATTTACCACACATAGATCTATTATATCATTTAAAAGGGGATTATTATATATTATGAACTTTGTGAACAATTTTTTTTATACTGACATTGTAAATTTAGACTTTTCTATAATGAGAATAATTCTTATTCAAAAAATGACAGATTTTAAGGGTTGTAATCCATTTTAATAGAATATGTGTTTTGTTTATATTATTTCTATAATTGTTTTCCATAATTATTACATTTAAATTTTTTCTATGGAATTATATCAAAATATTTATTAAACAAAATCATTCCATTGATATATTTCATTATTTTTAAGTATTTTTCAACTTAGATTTGTTTTTAAAAGGACGTGAAAAATAGACGAACATCTGTACTCTATTTTAAATTATTTATTGATATAAATATTGAATAGATATAATTAAAGAAAATAAGAAAATGAATAAATGGTATTTTAGAATAACTAAACATAAATTAATGATATTATATCAATTAAATTATATGGGTTGTGAATATAAAATATATTACATCAATGTAGCTAAAATAGAATTATTAGTAATTAATAAAATGAGTTCTTGGTAGATAATATGGATATTTATAAATAATGGATGATACAAGACATATAGGTCCCTAAATTAATTTATTATTTTTCTCTCTAGTTTATGTTAGAATATGATATGAAAACTATTATTTAATAAAATAATCTTACGATTCATTACTATATTTGAAGCATTCATTCTTGAAATTACTGGTAAAGTAGTCATGTTTTTTTGACTCATTAATTTTTAAAAAAAATAATATTATGTTATTCAATATATGTTGAAGGTGATGAGGCTAATCCAAAAAAAACCATAATTAATTTGAAAATATTAAACTGTGAATTTGGATAGGCAAGGCCTATGAAGGTGTGAATTTCCTTGAACTAATGACTTTTAATATAGAAAAACAACTTTTATCTATAAATATTTTTTCTATAATATAAATTAATTGATAAAATATTTCACTATGACTATGGATATTTCCATAATAGATTTTAAAAACCTGAATCTAAGGAGATATAGTTTTTGGGAATATGATAAATAAAAATCTATATCATAAAGGAGATAATCAAGCAGAGATAGAATATAGTTATGACAAAAAAAAGTTAAAAAATTAATGGTTCTAATGCTATATATTTTTACCTTTTTTGGAAAGGAAACAAATATAGTTTTGGAGCTAATGAAAAAGGATGTTACTAATAAAGATTCTATCAAGGATATTAGTTTAGATTAATATGAAACCAATCTATTTTTAAATAACTCATTAATTTAAAATATAATTATAGCAACTAATATTATATCTAAAAGAAAACATTGGAATAAAATGTCATTATGAGAAATCATGATATGAATGGGTTTAAACTCCAACTCATCAAATTCTAGATGAAATATTTATAATACACTAACCCCAAACATATTATTTAATGAGTCTGAAATAAATAAATCCATAAATAAATAAATCATTTCTCATTAAAAAATAGTTGAGGCATTAAAAATGTTTTGATTTAATTAAATTATATGATTAATATTTCAAAAAATATTAAAAAATGGATAGTGTCATGAAGGAAACTATATGAATTCCAATCATTTAGAAGTCCATATAAAAATTTTAAGGATATACAAGGACATGATAGATAGTCTAGTCATAATCTATGACTTCTATAGAGAAAATTCTGAATTTTATGTTGTCTTTACCTATAGTATAATGATACACCCAAAATAGAAATATTATAATGATGTTGAATGGGAATATAAAATGTGAGAATAAAATCATCTCACAAAATATGAAGATAAACTGGAAAAATATGAGTCATGGAAATATAATAAAATAAGACCAAACCAAAAATATTAATATAAAAAATTATAAATGTAAGTGAATGAAAGATACTATGTGTATTATTAAATATACCATATGAGAGAACTACAATTTTGGAATCAATACCTAACTAATGAGTATAAATCAACCTAATGTATAATATTCTATGAGAGAGAAAAAATTTATAATTATTTTTATATAATAATGTTAATATATTATTGGTGCCAAAATTTATAGCATGTGAATTAGACATAATTAGTACAATAGAAATTAAAAATCATAACTACAAAAACTTTTTTAATATAATGAATCGAATATGAAGATACATTGTTTCAATTTAAATGACTAGATTTGTAAAATGTATCACAGTATCTGATGATGATCATATTTCTAAACTATTATATTTGAATTTGAGAAGCCACTTTTCAAGGGTAGTCATTCTATAAATTGATTTGGTACTGATAAAAATGTAGAATAGCCAGTGTGTAATCCTTTTAATTTCATAGAGTGATCCTATAAAATATTTGGCCAAATTTACACTATTATCAATAGGAAATTCATATAAATTAAATTTTTTAACTATTATCATAAGAATATACTGTTAAACTTAGATGTTTCAATATATGGATCATTTATATTCTCAAAATTTTATGACACACATATTTTTCATTTTGATAAAGATTAACTACAATTTCATATAAGCTAGATTTTTTAGGAAATGATATAAAAATTGATTATCATATCTCATGCTACCCTTATTTTAATTTTTTTCAGTGTAAAAATAATGATACATATATTAATTATTGAATTTAATTTAGAAAAAATAAAGATAAATATGTTTTTACCAATGAGATCATCAATGGTACTGGAGTAGAGAACATGATAATGATAATATTATTTTTATTTTATACAAGTGAATTTCATATTTTTTTGGTAATGGATTGATAAATAATACCAATAGGGATTTTTAAGACCCAATGTATTTTTTGATATTTCATGTACTATCAATGAAAATTATGATCCTAACTAAATGGAGAGTTAAGAGAAAAATTAATATACATAACTTATGATCATAATGATATGAATAGAATATATTTATTGTGAGTATATTATATATATAAAGTCATATGAATTGTATGACATTGAATATAATATATTTAATTTATCACACAACATTTCATACAAATAAAAATAAGAACTTTTTATGGTAACACACTGTGTATTATGAATACATATTTTTATTATATCATTTTCATCCATGAAATATAAAAATGTTTTTTGTATTTACCACATAATTTTTCAATTACTATTTAATAAAGATTCATCAGTATTTTACCATATATGGTGAAATGGTGAGAGGGACATCCCTTTGGCTGTTTTCCAACGTTATTTTATTATTAACATAGTTGTTGATATATATCCAAGTTATTAGATATAGTTATTAACTTTTTATAATATATTAATGATTTTATTTAATATATGTGTTTTAATTTTATTTTCATGTGTAAATTGATCAATCATATAAGAACCATTTAGGACACAAGATCAATAATAGAAATAATTCACATACTATATATATTTTATATCAAAACATTACATATATAAAGTTGAGTAGAAAATATAAGGAATTCCTTCATTATCTATGGATCAGGAGGGTATATGATATTCTTATATAATATAATTATAATACACATAATTATTCTAAATATTTAGTGATAAAATTTTCAATTTATCAGATATGTCGAGAGAGTGATTTTACAAATAAAAATAAATGAAGACATTTATTGAACAATTTTAAAGAATAAATTTTATAATAGATTATATATTAAAGAATTAGACATTTTTTATGAGTTTCACATGAAGAATGACTATTTGGGACTTGGAACATATTTCATGAAAATTAATTTTTCATATATAGATAACATGGGATCCAATTAACAAAATTTGAAACATTAGTATATTAATTTATTTTTTGTTGATTGTTGATTGTATAAGAAAGATTAAAAATCATTAAAATATGTGTAGTATAGTCAATACAATGAATTTTTAATTTATACCATGATGATGCCTATACTAGAATACACTAGATCATGGTGAATTTCACTATGTAATGGTGTTGTGCACGGTAGATTTTTGTGTCCCTCAATAATGTGTAGTTAAAACATATTATTGAACTCCTTGTTATCATGTATTTTTATATCAAATAATGATTATATGAAAAGTTTTAATAGTGAAATTATTTCCTAAAATATTAAAAATTTTATTATAAATTATTTACCAGATATACAAATTTTTAATTTTATGATAAATTTGATTCAACATAGAAGAATATTTGGAATCCCAATAATTTCAATGAATTGATATTTAATTATACTAATTATTTATTCTATTAATGCATCCAAATGTTTTAATGAATCCAAAACTAAATTCTACCTGTATTCCTATAGTTATAACCAAATTCTCATTAATGATTTTAGGAAGAGAGAATCCTTACCATGAACTAGAATATATCAAATAAACACAATTGTGATATTTTATTCATTATAATTATCAATATAAGGATATAAACTATTAACTTTTAAAGATTAAAATTTATTATTATATTATGATAATATATATATATATAATTTATACAAATTTCAATAAAATATCTTGTGATGATATTGGTTTAGTCAATTATTTGTTTGTTGATAAATGTGATACCCCCTCTAAAATAATAAAGATATATATTTTTAGAATAAATAATTCTATAATAAAAAAGGTTACTTTATAAGAAATATTATATATAAATATATGAAGCCATCACCAAAGAACAATTTTCATATCATCCCAAAATTATTTTAGATATCATCCAAAAATTTCAATATGATATCTTTCAAAAATCCATAAAAAATAATAATTTCAATTTTATAACATGGTACATAGTTTATAATATCATTTTGAATTACATTATAAAAATAATTTGAATATTCGCAAAAACGAAACAAGGGTGATTCTTTAAATTTTTAAAAAATCAAAATTGTAACCATAATTAATACACATTCACATAACCATATTGGGTGGCATAATATTATTTTTTAAGGATTAAAATATTCTTAAATTCTATATTACATAATTTTATGAAATTTTAAATCTTATACAAAGAATAAATGTTATTCAAACTACAAATAGATATTCTATTATCATAATTAAACACATGTATCTTCATACATGGGTATATCATATGTCTCATATATATTTATGAATAACCATATAATAAAATTTTACATGTCAAAAATTAATGATGAGGAACAAAGTTTCTCAATCATGTATAGTTGATTCATATATTCTCAATTATCCATATAATGACCATCCAAATAGATGGAAACATTATATTTAACTGATTTAAGGGTATAATAGCATCTTAGAAACATTATAAAAAGAGATAAAAACTATAGATGAACATAATATCAGTATAACCATCATTTTCCTTATTCAAACATAATTATAGGGCCAAATATATATTTCAATCAATATTATATATCCTTTATTTTTAATCCAAATATGGAGACATGATTAAAAACATACAAAATGATCCATGATTATGAATTACATAACGATATTAGAAGATTTTCATGATTGTATAATGGTTGTGATGGTGTATATCATTATAATATTAGGTGTGATGATAAATAATTAAATAAACATCAGTATTTAAAAGAATCATTTTTAATGGAGCTCAATTATTTATACATGGTGGGTAATCCAACCCTCAAAACTCTTTTTTACACTTTTAAGAGAATATAATATATAAATAAACACCCAAAACATTAGTCATATTAAAATTTTAACCTAACCAATAACAAGTCATAATGAACTTTAATTAGGGATAACTTAAAATCACACATTGATAGGTTATTAACATTTTCATTTCATGAATATATGAACCCAACATGAATGAAAAATAATGTGGGGTCAATAATTATTATAATATAATTTATTTAAAAATTTTAAAAGCAATTAATAATATAATAAAATCCATTTATTTGAATTCATCTAATAAAATCACATACAATAACATTCAAGAGATATATAAAACAAACTTTATGATTAGGTTATTTATTAAATCTCATTAAATCTCATAGAAATTATATCCCAATCTCCAAATGGGAAAATAATAAATCACTATAACTAAAATCTATTACTATATACCATTTATCAAATATAAAAATTTATTTAAGTCTGATAAGAGGAATAATATTTTTAATTCTAAAAACAATGAATATGTTTTGAATCATTTAATTTAAAAACATAAAATTCAGTGATGTTAACAAATAACATTATGTGGTAATAATTATTTTTATGATTATAATTTTTAGTATCATAACAGTTCCATTGAAACAATTATTTTTGATCATTTTGTAATATAATTATACCATATACCTTATATTTCATTACAAAAAAATATCAAACTATTTTGGTATATAACATAAATTTTTCCATGAATATAACTTATTTTCAAATTTATTAATTACTATTTAATCATCCTTTTGTCTATAAATACTCTCAATATCTTCTAAGAATATTTATTCTCTCTAGAATATAATTATAATATTTTAAAAAATGTTATTTAAATATAAATTTTTTCCTTGTATGGGATATTAAGATAATAAAATGAGTAGGATAAATATCATATCTATTTGAGTTTTTCTAGTGAATTATTCTAAAAATCATACATTATACCTAAATATATTACTCTAAAGTGTCATGTGAATTCATTCTATAACATTATGAAAAATAATTTTAATAAAATAAATTATACTTGGTAAAAAAATTGACCACATATATATTTCATGAATTTTTATAATATGAGGAAAAAACTAACATGGGTATAAATTCAATCATGGAATTTTATTAATAATAGGTATTTATTAGAAATTTTCTTTTATTATCATGTAAATGATATAATATTAAATATTTTTCATAAATTTTTAATTTTTTTGAAAATTAAAATAATTTTTTATATTCAATTACATGATATTGAAACACAATGAATTGACATTTTAATAGAACTTCATGTTTCATAAATCAAAAGAAATAACATGAAATTTTTCATATTTGTTACAATTTTAATATATTAATTTGTTAACATCTAATGTTAATAATTGATAGATTTATTATATAACAACAATATGTAGAATTAAATCTTATATTTTTATTTTTAATGAATATATATTTCTACCAATAAAGTCAAGTCAATGGAAAAAAGCCTCTGACCATTTATTAAATTAAATGAATAATTATAGGAATAAATGAAATGGATTGGGGTCAATAGATTTCCAAAATCCTAACAACATTACCAACTAGAAAAATAGAACTACCTATCATAAAATTCACACCCCTAACCATATCCATAATAAGGTTCTTCATCCACAGAAGTGAATCCCACTCCGATGGTGTTTCATACAACATCAAAAAATTTACTTATTTCTCTTTTTGTTTCAGCTGCTATAAAGAGGGATTCTCCTTATAGACATGCCTATGGAAATGAACCTTTTTAATAATAGATTTATCCCCCAATCCCTCTTGTAGGTGGGTCTTATAGGCACCGACTTCTGTAGGATGGAGTAATATTTTACTTTCCTTCTCTTTGGTGGATCAGTCACAACTCCTTAACATTAAGACATCTTGATATTTCCACCTTTCACAATGTCTCTATAGGAAGGTCTAGAAATGACACTAACAATTTCATTATCACTATCAGAGTCACCCCATCATTTTCTAGGGATACACATAGATAATTAATTATAGAATCTATCACTTTCTCCCAACATAGAATCATTTGAAATTGGAAAATACCCCCATCCTGTCATCTATGAGTTCCTATTAGTGTTAATTAGGTCTAAACATTGGGAGTACACCTCGGTGTAATGGAAATCATGTGACTCCTTCCTCATTGCTTCCTTTCTAATCACTAAATGATGAGATGTGGAGTTTAGAGGCATGATCACATTAACATCACTTGAGGACATTCAAGCATATGGGATATCCCATCATGGTCCATCCCTTCAATTCGATTGCAGGTGTATACATTGACCCATAAATGTGTCAAATTGTCATGTATCTCCCTCTATCCCCACCCTTTCAACATGCCAACACAATAAATCGGAGCCCCCAAGAGAGACCTGCCAACTTCTACACTTGATTCTTGTAATTACCTGATTCTTAAACTATCCTCACAAACCACAATGTCTCAAGACTCCTCATTAACTGGCTCTGACTGCAGGGGACAATTTCCCATAGTATTTTCCACTAGAGGTTACATCTAAATTCCAATATCACACATTAGATTATTAGAAAGATGTTCACCATCAGATCTGGTGATCTCCAGTGCACCTCTTTTAGAACATTACCATGCATAGTGACCCTTTCATGATTAACCTTCTTTACATCCCACTTCGAATTTTCCTAAGTATTCTTGTCATGACCCTTCCCTCAGGGCTCATGTGGTAACTACCCCATGCCCTCCTTCCATAGGCGTGGGGCTGACGACCATCACTTAAGGCGTAACTACCTAAAACTGGGAAGGCATTGCCTTTATAACATATAAACACACACAACAGTGCACACATGTGGATACAAAACACCACGTAATTTGTATAACAAAAGAGTGTTGAAAAGTAAAGGCGACAAGAAATACAAGCCCAAGTGAAGAGTACAAGGAAATGGAAATACAAGTACAACTGAAGACACGAAAAACAGTTGTTGGGTTATCCTTTGGGATTCCTACCTGAAGGGTAGGTACACATAGCCTCCTCAGCACTCCACGTCTGTTAGTATTCTCTATGTACTGACTCGTCGTAAGGTCTACCTCTGGGTACCATCCAGTCCAGGTACTCTCAGCCTCAGTCAAAGATTTCTATCATCTCCAACCAACACAACGAGGTGCGGGAATAGCCCGTGCATGGGTGAGTATAACGATTCTCAGTAGGGACCTTGAGACCCACAAGGTATCACAAAATCCAACAAGGATAAACCAAAAAATATGAAATCAACAGATAATCCCACTTAGGTATATGCTCATACATATACCTATGTTGTCAAGTAATCCATTTCAATAATGAGGAAAACACAAATGTTACTGTCTCTTCTCACACAGGTATACAACCTATGTAGAGGGATGGAGATGATTAGATGTAGCCACTGAATCATCTTCTCTGACAAACCCATGTAAGATCCTGGTATAGTAATCAAAGCTGTTGAACCCACGTGGAATCCTAGAATAGTAAATATAGCTGTCAAACCCACGTAGGATCCTGGAATAGTAATCAGAGCTATCAAAACCACATAGGATCCTGAAACAGTAATCAGAGCTATCGAACCCACGTAGGATCCTGAAATAGTAATCAGAGCTATCGAAACCATGTAGGATCTTGGAGTAGTAGTCAAAGCTGAGGAACCCACGTAGGATCCTGGAAGAGTAGTCTGAGCTGTCGAACCCACGTAGGATCCTGGAACAGAAGTATGTTCATGTTGGATCCCATTATCACAATGTAGCCAGCCACAGGGTTCCCGCACAAAGCACGTTTGATTCCATGAGGGTTTTCTCCTGAAACCATGTTTCGATACTCCATCTATCACAAAGTACCGTAAAGAAGTATCTCAGAGGTCCACCATGATATAGGGGTCTCAACCGAACTGACGATGCATCAATCAGACACATGGTCTGTGAGTTATTAGCTTTTTAGTCTCGGGGGCCTGGTTGGATTCATGCTTGATCTGTCACGACCCCCTCCCCAAAAAGTGAACCCCTCCTAGGCTGGTAATTTGATAAGGGAGATGATGATCCCTGAGTCGCACCTCCATTAGGCCCTGGGTTGGGGACTAGAACTGAGGGTATAATAACACACAAATTGTAAGCATTACCCTCTAAGAGAACACATGTAGAAGTGAGAGATAAGATAGAAAACAATCAACTCCAACTCAGAACTGGAAATATAATAGAAACCCAACTACACAAAGGGAATGTCATAAAAAATTACTACAACTATAAGGGGAAAACTAAAAGTACCAAAAAGAAAGTAAAAACCGCAGCAACTATAAGCCCGAACAGCTTCTGCAACCACAAACTAGTAGAAACCAGCTTGATCTTCAACCTGCTCTAATGACCTGAAGAACATTTTATATATACCCAGGTTGAGTATAACAATATAGTCAGTAGGATCCTCCCGGAATCCTATCGGAAAAAAGTAAAGAAATCACCCTAAAGCACGGTGAAAAACAAGTGAAACTAACTCATCACCTAAATAGGTATACTACGTTCCCAACATCTCCATGGACACTCTCACCAACACATACAAGAATATAGAATATAGTAAAGAATATCAAGGGAAGCCCGCTACTACTTCCCCACTGGTTTCCCGCTTTGCCCCAACATCACACATCCTAAGCATCTCTCTCATAAAAGGCTTGCCCGCAGACACCTGGGCGAAGCACCACAATATGAACCTTTTACACCACAAAGGCTTTCCCAAAGACACTTGGGAAAAGCACCAAACCATCCTCACAACCAAAAGTAAGCAGATATCTTCTAGGATTCCCCACAGCTCGCATAACATGTATCATACGTCGGGTATTATACCTCAAGCCATTAACGCCCATACACCGAGTAAGGATCCTCAACCCATCACAACCTATAAACATTTTGCCTATAGTAGTCCATAGTATACTATATCCAGAATATATGTGTGTGAATAACCAAAAGTCATTACAGCCTTCTACACACATATATGGGGAAAACTAACCAATGTTCCTAAAGGAACAAGTATCTGCCAAGAGAGGAGAGTGGGGCCAAATGGGGTATTCATCCATTCATCCTCCCACCGAAATGTTGGGGAAAACACCCCCTAGGGCTCAGAACCCCCGGGGTGTCAGTTTTCCTTACAGATAGGGTGGAGTAGCGTATAGAAACACAAAAAGTATAGAATATACTATATCTCACAACCACATTATGGGCATAACCTCATCTTAGACACTACTGCATCTAACGTCTCTCGGACTCTGGGATGCCACTACTAAGACTTGGTATCCAATAAGCACACAACCAATTAAAGAGCTTTATTAGATTACATCATTCACTTCTTGTCAGTTCCACTATATGTTAATTAATTCTTTAAAGATTAATTAACCATGAACAATTCAACATTAAGTTTCATTAGCATCACACCAAAAATAAATTGTTCCTTTAAAATTACAACCTCATTATTATGTTCCAGCAACTCCATCCCCATGGGTTAACAACATTTAATCAAACATTTATTCCATAACACTCTCCCATATTCCCAAGCATTCTAGAAAAGCATTATGTGCTACTAACACAAGGGGATCAACATTGTGAGTAGATGTACTACATGTCGAGTCTTTGCAGCCTATAGAAAGAGCGTAGAACCATCCTCCCTATAGAAGCTAAACACTGAAAGCACATGGAATTTCCCACGCATCTTCACCTATTTCGGATGAAGGGTAAGGAAGACCAGCTTCCTTGAGTGGTGGGGAAGAGTAAAGCAGACAATTTAACAAAAGAAACAAAAAGCATCCAACAATCACATCCAACCCATTCCATCATCCCAAGTGTCATCCCGGACACCCATATGCATAAACCGATGCATCTCTCCACTCTAGGAATCATCCTCTGCCACAACCAAAAGGCCTCTATGCCCCACATATCACAACACCCCTACAGGGTCACGTATCAACACAAGCAGCAGGAAAAACAACCAACACATCCATTGGGCTCTTGGCCCTTTAACAATCAATAGGGTAACTCAAAACCCTTCAAGGAATTATCAAACAATCAAACCACATTGATCCATCTTGAATTAACAGATTTAATATTTGATGGTTCCAAAATCGAGAACCTAACCTGTAAGCTTTCATAAAAGAGTAAACATTCTTACTACCCCTATTTGATTAACATAAAATTAGAACATGAACCAGATTCATTCACATGCCTCTTTATTATTAGCTAAACAATTACCAATTTAATCCCGGTTTCCATTCTTTACTAATTTCCATCAAGGCCACAAGATAAGAAAAGAAAGCATATATATCACACTATCCAGAAAAACATGAGGCAAAAAGATACGATTGATACAATTTCTTTATCCGGTTCAAAATATTTATTATATCAATTACATTGTCATCCAATGGGATAAAACATGTTAACATTACAGTTGCACGTAAAAGAAAGAGAAGCAATGAATCCCCTACCTCAATGTTTTTGACAAAAACCCCAACAACGAAGAACACCCAAGAAAGCCAGGTTGATTATACAAAAACCTTCCTTAGATCTCTCCTCCTTCTATGATCAAAGACCAATGCTCATCATATTCGGCATGCACACACTTAGATCAACCCATAATGGGTGTAGATCTACGAAACTAGGAGGAGAGGAGAAGTAGATCCATGTGGATCTACGAAACCGATCAAGAACGAAGAAGAAAGATCACATACCTCAAGAACCAGCTTTGATTTCCCAGGAGAAGCATTCAAATCACCTCCAAAAAGCATGGGAGTGGTTCTCCTACCTTCAAGAAACGGGAAATCCCGATTTATGGCTGCTTAGGAACTTAAACGGTCAAGTTAGAGGAGAAACAGTTGAGATCCACAATTTTAGGATCTAATCTTAAGCGCATGCATGGTTGTCTCACACTGTTAGACAATCTGTGCGGTCTCTACTACCTCATAAAACACTCCCCACACGGTTAGGCCACACGGTTAGACAAATCGTGCCCTAACCATGTGTTAGCCACTACCTCCAAGACCAGCATTGCACGGTTTGTTCGCACATTTAAGACTAACCGTGCGTCGCTCGTGCGAAAGCTATTGCCCTTTAATTTTACTTAAATTTCACCCAAATGCACCCCATGTCAACTTAACCTCCCAGAACACCTCTAACACCATATTTTCACAAAGTAATGGACTGGAGAGGTCTGGGCCATTACATCAGATACCTCTCAAAACATTCTTTTCCTCAAGAATCCAAAACCCACCTAAAGAGAAAATGAAACAGGGTCTGAACGACCACCCATCGAGATACCTCTCAAAATAGAGCATGTCACCTAAACAAAAAAGGGAATCATATCATAAACATGGATGTTTCATAACCACTTAAGTTACATCAAAACCTGAAAATTGTTAAACATCAAAAAACTCTGGGTACTGAGCAAGTATCCATGACTCACGTTCCCAAGTACTCTACTCCAAGCCATCGTTCCACCAAAATACATGAACTAAAGGAATAGAATGCTCATGCAACACCTTATCCTTAGGGTCTTGGATCTCCACAGGTTTCTCCTCAAAGGTTGCATAATCATCAACAACGATCTCTCCACAATCGATGATGTGAGAGTCATCTTAAAGATAAGGACAGAGCTGTGATACATGGAAAACATCGTGCATGTGACTCATCTTAGGGGGAAGTGCTAATAGATACACCACAGCTCTAATGCGAGCTAAAAACTCAAAAGGACCAAGGAACTAGGAAGAAAGAGTACTTCCATGAACAATCCTTTGCTACCCACGATGGGGAGTCGCCTTTAGAAACACATGATCCCCAACATTAAACTCTATGGGCCTCCATCTTTGATCCGCATAAGATTTATGATGATCTTGTACTATCTTCATCATCTCACGAATCACCTGAACCATCTCTGTTGTATTCTGCACTAGTTCAGGTATTAGAATTTCTAACTATCCAAACCCAGTCCAGCACAATGGAGAATAGCAAGGCCGGCTATACAAGGCTTCAAACGATGCCATACCGATGGTGGAGTGAAAACTATTATTGTAAGAAAACTCCACCAAGGGAAAGTGCCTCATCCATGAACCTACAAAATCATGAACACATGAGCGTAACATGTCTTCAAGATTCTGGATGGTTCGTTCTGTCTAATCATCCATTTGATGATGAAAAGTAGTGCTAAGGTATAACTGGGAAGCAAAAGCATGTTGGATACCTCTCAACACCCTAGAGGTAAAACGGGGATCTCGATCAGAAATGATCATCCTAGGGACTCCATGAAGTCTCCCGACCTCCTCTAGATACTTCCTCGACAAAACTTCAACTGAGATTGACTCCTTGATTGCTATAAAGTGGGATGATTTTGATAAACAACACACTACCACCAAAACAGCATGTCCTCTTAGAGCTTGAGGTAAACCAGTAACAAAGTCCACTGAGATGTCCTCCAACTTCCACTGAGGACTCTCTAATGGCTGGAGAAGACCACCCGGAACACTGTGTTTGGACTTCACCTTCTGGAAGACTAAACATTGAGACACGAACTCTACAACCGCATGCTTTAGCCCAGGCAACCAAAACTGACTCCTCATGGATCGGTACATCTTTTTCACGCCAGGATGTACTGCTAAAGGAAAACTATGGAACTCTCTAAGAACCATCTCAAACATTGAAAAAGGAACAAAAATCCTTCCATGATATAACACTATGTGTTGTTCATCCTCAGACCAAAAATCATGGGCCTCACCACAAACAACTCGGTCTCTCCATACCTCCACCTTTAGATCTCTCAACTGTGACTCTTATACATTTTGTATCAGGGATGACTGTACCGTAATCTGAAAAAGACTAACTCTACCCCAACTTCTCCCATATCAAGATGTAATGCTGAATGTTCTTCCATTACTCTAGAGGAATCACTGTATTCGGGCACAGAATCACTATGTGAGTTTCCACTTAGCGAATTAGCTACAACATTCCCCTTTCCAGGTGCATAGGAAATTTCTAAGTCAACATCCTGTAAGAACTCCATCCACTGATGTTGTCATAAGTTCACGTCACATTGGGAGATAACATACCTCAAACTCTTATGATCTCTGAAAACCATAAATCACTCACTGATGAGGTAATGTCTTCACAACTTCAGAGAAAACACCACGACTGCCAACTCAAGATCATGGGTGGAATAGTTGCGTTCTTGGGGACACAACTTCTGAGACCCATAAGAAACAAATGACCTCTGCTGCATGAGGACATAGCCTAATCCCAGATGTGAAGCATCGCAGAAGACATCAAACTGGACTCCCTCAATTTGAAGACAAAGCACTGGAGCACTTACTAACTTCATATGTAGATACTCAAATGCTTCATGGCACTGATCAGTCCATATGAATTCCTGGTCCTTCCTAGTCAAATCTTTCTGAGGAGTTGCAAATCATGAGAAATTGGATATGATCCTCCTATAGTAGCCTGCCATACCAAGGAAACATCGCACCTCTGACACTATCTTGGGGGATTCCTAAGACAAAACTGGTTCTATCATCGATGGATCCACAAAAACTCCAAGTTGGGACACAACATTCCCCATGAAATAGACTTCTCGAGCACAAAACTCACACTTCGACAACATCCCAAAAAGTTTTTTTCGATGAAGAAGTACCAAAACGGCTTGTAGATGTTGTGGATTCTCCTCTATAGATTGGAGTACACAAGGACTTCGTCGATGAAAACTTCCATGAAGTTGTCCAAGAACTCATAGAATACAGTATTCATCAATCCCATGAATACAACTAGAGTATTCTTCATTCCAAACGGCATTACAATGAACTCATAATGCCCATGACAACAACGGAAAGCAGTCTTCGGGATATCCTCAATCTTCACACGCAACTATTGATATCCTGACGAAAAGTAAATCCTTAAGAACCATCTTGAACCCTTTAGTTGATCAAATTAGTCATCAATCCGCAAAAGAGGATTGAAATTATTTATTGTCACTTTGTTTAAGCGATGATAATTGACACAGAACCGCAAACTGTCGTCAGCCTTCTTGATGAACTAAACTGGTCCACCCCACGGTGACACACATGACCTAACAAAACCGCACTGTAATAGACCATCATGCAATATACGCAGCTCTCACAACACAAGAGGGTCCATCCTATATGGATACATAATAATAGGAGATGCTCCTGGATGTAGATCGATCCCAAACTCGATCTCTTGTCGATGGGGTAATGCTACAACCACTTCTGTAAAGAAATTAGGGTACACCTCTATGACCCTAGGAAACATGAATTTCTGAACCCTTGATGAACTCAGCATTATCTAGGACATCATGGACAATAAGGATGGGACGCGTCTATGATCCATCTGAGGATCTCGCTCACCAAAAAACACCACTTGTTCTTCATCTTCACCAATGAAAACGACCTTATTCTTGAAGCAATCCACTATAGCCTGCACCGAATACAACCAATCCATTCTGAGGATGACATCATATGGTTGTATTCGTAAACATAGGAAATCTCCCCAAGAGAGGTGTTTCCCCAACACTAGCTCACAGTCTCTACATACTTCAAACAAGTCTGTTCGACCTCCAACTGGCGAAGTCAATGCCAAGGCCACTGGAAGCCCCTCTACCTCAAGTCCCAAATCATGGACAAGGGTAGGTGATATAAAGGAGTGTGTTTCTCCTGAATCAAAAAAGGCATACACCAAGGTAGAAAACAAGCAAAGGGTACCTCGAACGACATCTAGATCACCTAGTGCTAGCAACTCTTGAGCATGAAGCTGGACATAACCTCCTCCACGGCCTCTCTGACACTGATGAAGACTACCACCATGGCCGCACTCAGTTCTCTGAGGATGGGGAGCATCATGGGGGTATCCTATACATGTCCCATCTACCCTCTTCTGATCTAAAGTTGGTGCGACTAGCTGCTGCTACCTCGGCTGGAACTTCCTTAATAGAGGAACCTGAAGCATAACAACTGGTGCATGATGATCTCTCTAAAAGGTCGGGCACTCTCGCTGTTGATGGTCATGACCACCATAAGAAAAACAAGCACCTGATCTCTCGGAATTGTCCTGAGAGTTGTTCCCTCTGCTGAAATGAGATTTGATGGGCTGGGACCTACCCCCGGTTGAACAGAAACTCTTTGTCCCTGAAAACTGGGAACCCCAGACCACAACCTTGATTTGTGAGGGATCGTGATGATCCAACTATCATGATGATCATGTCCCTGAAAAAGAATTCTCGACAACCTCTTCCCTCTCCAGAACCTCAAGATATGTCTTTAGCATAAAAGGGGTGACATGGCGCCGGATCTCTAGATGTGAAGCCTCCTCGAAATCCCTCTCCCTGGCCTCCTCATCTGGTAATAGGTTTGAATCATATCGTAAAAGGTTCCTGAAATGGATTCCATAACACTTGAATACTGGAGCTCCACTATCAAAGGGTGAGAAACTCTTGGTGACTGGATGCCTTCATAGTCAAAGAAAGGATCTCGACTCTAAACTTGTCTCGGAACTCCTCCCATGAGATCGCTGACTCCTCACAATACCTGAGGAAAAAGAACCACAACTACCTCGCTGCTCCACACAACATCGTCACAGCTAAGGACACCCAGTGCTCCTTCTGAGCACAGATTGAACTGAATCCTACCTTGACCTCCTCCAACCAGTCTTCTGTGACTGCATCTGAAACGGAGCCCTCATACATCTACAGACTCTGGAGCTGAAACTCTCAGAGTGTCTTCCTCCAAGTTTCATCATCGTCAACCTTTACCCTGCAGCGACCTGCTAGAAATCCTATTGGACATTTTCTACGTAAACCCGACGAGGACGTCGACCTGGAGCCATACCTGTAAAATAACAAACTGTTAGAGCTCCTAAACCTGGGATATGGAAGACTCAACATTATTTAATTAAATTTTTTTCTTTTATTCATTTTAGGTTAACATATCCCAAGGTATACCCATTCAAACATAGGCACAAAGAAGAATGATGTTTGATCCTTTCCTAGGTCTCAATCCTCCAACCAGTATCACCTTTTTCATTATCCATTCTAAACATAAAGGTCAATACCTATGATCATAGGGGGCCCTAAATACCTATATCTCAGCTGGTCGCCGGTGTTTACCTCACTTGCTAAACGTGAATGACAATATTTCCCTACAAACCCATGCAAACTCACCTGTGCCTAACTCCAACCTCAATCATATCCCTCAACCAGTGCTCTGATACCACTCTGTCACAACCCCCTCCCCACAATGTGAACCCCTCTTGGGCCGGCAATGTGAGAAGGGAGATGATGACCCACGAGTCCCACCTCCTGTAGGCTCGGGGCTAGCGACTAGCATCGAGGGTATAATAACACACAAATGGGTGGCATTACCCTCTAATAGAACACATGAAGAAGAGAGAGATAAGATAGACACTAATCAACTCCAAATCAGAATGGGAAATATAAAAGAAACCCAAGTGCATAAATAGAATGTCATGAAAAATTACATCAAATATAAGTGGAAAACTATAAGTACCCAAAATAAAGTTAAAACAGTAGCAACCACAAGCCCAAACAGCTCATGTAACTACAAAATTGTAGAAACCATCTTGATCTCCAACCAGCTCCAAGTGACCTGAAAAAAAGTTTATAAATACATAGGGTGAGTATAACAGTATACTTAGTATGATCCTCCCTGAAGCCTCTCATGAAAAAGTAAAAAAAGAATGTTAAATCACATTGAAAAACAAGTGAAAATAACTCATCACCTAAACAGGTTTACTAAGTTCCCAACCTCACCATGGCTACTCTCACCAAGTAACTCATACAAAAATATATAATATAGTAAATAATATCAAGGGTACCCCACTACTGCTTCCCCACTAGTTTACCGCTTTTCCCCATCATCGCACATCCTAAGCATCTCTCTCCTAAAAGACTTGCCCGTAGACACCTAGGCAAAGCACCACAATATGCACCTCATGCACCACAATGGCTTGCCCACAAACACCTGGGCGAAGCAACCCACCATCCTCACAACCAAAAGTAACCAGGTAGTTTTTGGGAGCCAACAAAGCTCACATAACATGTATCATACGTCGGGTATTATACCTCAAGCCATTACAGCCCATACACTGAGTAAGGATCCTCAAGCCATCACAGCCTATACGCATTACGCCTATAGTAGTCCATAAGATATTGTATCCAGAATATATGTGTGTTAATAACCATAAGCCATTATAGCCCTCTACACACTTATATGGGGAAAACTATCTGTTGTGCCTAACGGCGCAAGTATATACCAAGAGAAGAGAGCGGGGCCAGAGGGGGTAGTCAGCCATTCATCCTCCATCCAGAATGTTGGGGAAAACACCCCCCAGGGCTCAGAATCCCAGGGGTGTCAGTTTTCTTTACTAACAGGGTGGAGTAGCGTATAGGAACCCAAAAGGTATAGAATATACTATATCTCACAACCACACTATGGGCATAACCGAGTCCTAGACACAACTGCATCTAACGTCTCTCGGAATCTAGGCTGCCACTTCTAAGACTAGGTATCCTGTAAGCGCATAACCATTTAAAGTGATTTATTAGATTACATCATTCTCTTTTTTTTCAATTCCACTATACGTTAATTAATTCATTAAATATTAATTAACAATGAAAATTTTCACATTAAGTTTAATTAGCATCACACCCAATGTCAATTTTTCATTCAAAATTACAACCTCATCATTTTATTCCAGAAACTCCATCCCCATGGGTAAACATCATTTAATCAAACATTTATTACATAACCCATTCCCATATTCCCAGTCATTCTAGAAAATCATTCTATGCTACAAACAAAAGGGGCTCAACATGGTGGGTAGAGGTACTACCCATCGATTATTTACCGACTATAGCAAGAGCATAGACCCATTCTCCATAGAGAAGCAAATAACGGAAAGAAGGTGGCATACCCCATGCGTCTTCGCCTATTTCAGAAGAAGGGTAATCAAAACCATCTACCTTGAGCAGTGGGGAAAAGTAAAGAAGAAAATCAACCAAAAGAAATAGAAAGAATCCATTAATAACATCCAACCCATTCCATCATACCTGGTGTCCTCTCTAACACCCATATGCATAAATAGATGCATCTCTCCACTCTAGGTGTCATCTGCTACCACAACCAAAAGGACTCTATGCCCCACATATCATAACACCCCCTCAGGGTCACGTCTCAACACAAGCAGTAGAAAAAACAACCAACACATCAATTGGGATCATGGACCTTTTAAAATGAAGAGGGTAACTCAAAACCCTTAAAGGAATTATCTAACAATCAAACCTCTTTGATCCATCTTGAATTAACAGATTTAATATTCGCTGGTTCCAAAATCGTGAAGCTAACCAGTATTATTTCACAAAAGATTAAACATGCTTACAACACCAATTTGATTAACATCAAATTAAAATAAGAACCATATTTATTCGCAAGCATCTTTATCTTTAGCCAAATAATTTTCGATTTAATCCTGGTTTACATTCTTTACCGATTTCCATCAAGACGAACAACTAAGCAATGCAAGCATAGTTATCACACTATCTAGAAAAACACGAGGCAATAATATACGATCGATACAATTTCTTTATCCTGTTCAAATTATTTATTATTTAAATTCCATTTTCATCTAGTGGGATAAAACATTATAACATTAAAGTTGCACGTAAAAGAGGGAGAAGCAACAAATCCCCTACCTCAATGTTTTTGATGAAAACTCCAACAACGAAGAACACACAAGAAATCCTGGTTGATTCTACAAAAACCTGCCTTAGATCTCTCCTCCTAGAAAGATCAAGATTAAATATCATCATATTCGGCATCCACACACTTAAATCTACCCATAACGGGCATATATCTAAGAAACCGAGAGGATAGGAGAAGTAGATCCAACTTGATCTAAGAGCCCGATCAAGAACGAAGAAGAACGATCACTTACCTCAAGAATCGGCTTCAATTATCCAAGAGAAGCCTTCAGATCGCCTCCAAAATGCTTGGGAGATGTTCTCCTACCGTCAAGAAAGGGGAATCCTGAGTTATGGCCGCTTAGAAGCTTAAATGGTCAAGTTAGAGAAGAAACAGTTGATATCCACAATTTTAGGATCTAATCTTAAGTTCCCACATAGTTAGCTCACACGGTTAGACAAATCGTGCTCTAACCATGCAGTTTCTACAACCTCGTCAAACACTCCTCACACCATTAGGCCACATGGTTAGACAAACCGTGCACTAACCATGCGTTAGCCACTGCCTCCAAGACCAGCCTCGCACGGTTTGGCTGCATGGTTTAGAACAACCATGCGCCACCCGTGCGGAATTTATTACACATTAATTTTCTTTAATGTTCACAAAAAATCACTCCATGTCACCATAACCTCCCAGAACACATCTAACACCGCATTTTCACAATTTAATGGACTCGAGAGGTCCGGGCCATTACATGATCCAACGTGACCATATCTCAACTATACCCCAAAATCTAGTGGGGTAAATTCCAATGGACCTTCATGCTCCAATAATTCCAGCACAACTGATGGTTCGTCAAACAGATGACTGGTGAAAAATATATCGCCAAAAGAATGTAAAGGGAATGTAGTAGGCTCGAGTCCGGTCTGACCTCGTCGGCCTGACCCAGCCTGACATAGTCTGGCTGACCCGGTTCGGGCCTACCCATTGGGTTCGGCCCGGAGGGTGGCCATGTAGGCGACTCGACATTTTGGCGCAGAGCTAGTTTGGCATGGAGCACCGCGAGGGGCATGGGAGGCCGGCTTGGATGGGCGCTGCGAGGGGCACGACTCGGGCAGCTCGGCCTGGGAGGCCGTCTCGGCCGAACGCCGCAAGGTGCGCAGCTCCAGCAGCTCGGTCCGAGAGGACAGCTTGGCTGGACGCCGCGAGGTGTGCGGCTCAGGCGGCATGGACCGGAATGCTGGCTCGACTGGCAGCCCAGTGGTCGGGCAGCCGGGGCGCGGCACAGCTCGGCCCGTGGGCGGCGCGTCCAGTGGGAGGCAAGGCTGGGACGGCTCGGAAGCCAGTGGGCAGCGCGGTTCATCCCAGGGCAGCAGAGCCAGTTCGTCCGGGAAACCAGAGCACCACGGGGGTAGCACGGGTCGTGGAGGCCGCGGTTAGCACAACCATTGCCTTAGTCTCCTTCGTCGTCTCATCACCTCATTTCCATTAAAAAAACATGAAAAACAACAATGACGGAGGGGTCAACCCATGTTGGTTTGGCCCAACCCCTCCGCGTTTAGGGTGGTATAAAGAGGTTCAATATTTCATGAAATTCAATGAATTACCAAGAAGAAGATAGAAGATTAAAAGTCTATAAACACCCCGCATCTTCCCGAAAAAAGAATTCCCTACCCGCCAGAAAAATCATCCACAATGATTATTTAATTTATAAGGGAATAATTAAAGGAATAGAGTCATATTCGAATAAAAACTGTACCTTTGTTCATTGACGGATTCATGGGAAAAAAGATGGAGTTGTCGTTTGTCGCATCTTCCACACACTTCCAATCCCTAGATCGTGCGTCAGTTCATTTATGACGATGAGGAGGGAGGTTCGGTCATTGAAGACATCCCATGTCGGTTGCTTCCGCAAGGTACTTCTGAGGAAGAATTCGAAGATGCCCATTGCTGGCGTTATTAGTTGGAAGAACGTGTTATTCGTTCTTCGTTGGGGATATCTTTTCTCTCAAAATATTCTTCCCCCTTTTCCAACAAAAGAAAAGGTAGCCATGAATAATAGATTATAAAATATATTTAGTCATTGTCATAAGAAATGAAAAAGGGTGAATTAATTAAGTTGGATCCACTTAAGTAATTCATGAGGTTGACACAAATAACTAAAGAGGGGGATTAGGCTTAATTAATTTAGGGGAGTTGGCACACTTATGAATGGTGGTGGTGGCACCATTAATTTGGTAGTGGAGGTCAAGAGACTCTCCCTCATTTATGATGGAGCTGAGTGGTTTCCCTCATTTATTTGGGGGGTTTAGTCACGGGTGGTCCCCACACCATAAACTCTAGTGGGAGGTTAGGTTTGGGTGGGCCCCACCACCATAACCTCTTGTGGGAGGTTAAGGTGTGGTGGACCCCACCTCCAACATCCACTTGGGTGGTTAATATAAAATAAAACATGCATCATTTTATATTATTATTTCCACTAAAACCCAAAAACTCTCCTCCACCCTCGTCCAACTGCTGTCGAGGTGAAAGTCTTCTTGAGCGAATACTGGCGCTGCAAGTTCAACGGTGCCCTCAGATTTCCATTCCGAGCACTGGTTCAAATGTTTTAAAAACCCGCACGTATGTTTACTAAACATACCCGAACAAAATTTCAGAAATTGATTTCGGGAACACCATGCCTCGGAATCATGTTCCGTTAATTTTCACAGACATGTAAAATTCCCATATATTTTTTAAAAAAATTACATGGAAATTATGTGTCTTTACAATTCAACTCAACGACTACATGTCCAAAAAAATTAACATTCACTCGCACTCCATGCACATGAGAAACTTTCACAGAATCTTGCCTTGGTAGAATAACATTAGGCTGATTCCTCAATAGTAGAAAAGCTGAATCCGATGAAACATGACCACCATTACCCATATTTGTCACCACCTGTGAGGTCCCATTCAATCCTTTACTATGACATAATGATTCTTTGTGTCCAAATTGAATACAAGAAACACAGTATTTAATCAAAAACTCAAATATTACATCCAACATACACCGAAACTCCTTCCCATCCATAATAGAAACCTATTTCATAGGTTACCTCACAACAGAAACCTCAACACAAATTTGTGGATATATGGGATGGCATACATCTTCCTTCCTCATTACAATCCATGTGTTATTTTTTTTTATTTTTCATTTATTTTTAATCCCCTATTTTCCCATAGTTTTCCTTGATTGTTATAAATAAAAGTTATAATTTTTGGAGTTCATGAGGATGAAGCATGATTGTCCCATGGTTAGGGTAAACCATGTGCCTTCCCCCAATGAACATGAAACCCGGATAATGATATCCATACGGTTAGGAACATAAACATTTTTCATCCCCCCTATATCCTGTATTTCATCCAACTAGGGGTATAGAATCCCCCACATGGTCGGTACACAGTCTAGTAGACCATGCAGGCTAAGCTGAGGTTCCTGGAATGGGTTAAAAAATTAAATGTTTTGTTATGATAATGACCATTATTATGATGCATATTATTATTAATATTATAATTATTATTTCATTTAACTTCATCTCCACACCCCAACATCATTCATAGACTACCTCCCTCCTTTATATTCTACTCATTTTTTAACATCATCTCCCCTTCCCCTTCTGGTTCTAGGTGCGATCTTTTGTTTTAAGGGATTCACCAAATCCATTCTATTTTTCATTAGTTTATGTTACACCATTTTGAGCCCCCCTTGAATTTTTTGACCAATTATTTCACCAAACTGTAGTTTTGGGTGTTTATTGTTTATAATAATTACTTATATTGATTCTTATCAAGGCTATTTTTCACATAGATATTGATAGAAGTGGGATTTACTTTGTTTATGAGTATTATTTCCTCCACTCATCATCATTTCCCAATTTTTAATTAGTTATTTTATGAATTTTTGTTTTATATTATTTTAATAGTTCACCATGGACCCCATAGAGGTAGATTTTGGACACCATTGGTGAAGGAGATGACTTGTGGATCTTGGGGTGAAACATACACATATATAAATATATTAAAATAGTTAAAAAATAAACACATTTTATAGAATCACTCTTTGATTTTTTAATACATACATTGGGACATGGTTTTATTAGATATATATATATATATATATATCTGTGTGTGTGAGTGTGTGTAATTGTGAATTTTCTTGTAATTGTAATGTGCTCATAGTAAAATGTGGAATGATTTGGGGTAGGTTCCCTATATCGTAGACTTTGAATTTCATTCCATAATTTATTGTGAGTTTTATTAGATTTTTTCATTATTATATAATTTTTATATTCTATGCATATTTTTTGTTGTTATAAAAAATAGATTTTATATTAGTTCACATTTATCATATACATACAACTTTAGCTTTCATTATAATGACTGTATTCTACCACATTGAAATGTAAAGCCTTTTAAATCATCAATTGGCTTTTCCAATAAAAAGAATTCCATTGAAAAGTTTTTCTTGAATGATAAAAAATTATTTAAATATTTTAGTTATTGATAAACACATCGAAAATATGGCTTTATTTTTTTAATATTTTTGAAATTTTCTTATTAATGAGAGAAATTTCATTGGAAAAGTTTTTAGATTCCAAAAATGATAAGTCTATGTTGTTAAATTTTAAATACTTTTAAAAATGAGGTGATATCTAGATGATTCCATAAGATTTTTTTTATATCTGGAAATATTATATATGTTGTTGATGATATAATAAAGATTCTATGATTCAATGAAAAGGGGTTCACATTGTTATTGTTGCGAGGTGAGTTGATATTATTTCATGACTTTAATTATGGTGTGATTCTGATTTTTTTCATATTGAAACTCCATTATGTGATTTGATTATGGGAATGGAATATTTGATTCTTGGGAACATAGTTTGGAAGGATAAGACAAGTATCAAGGTGATATCAAAGGCCCTAAACATTGATATCTCTAGTATAATCATTATGTGAAAATAAAATGATATCAAATGGATTATTTTTTAGGAAGAATTGGGGTGTCCTCTACAACATATTGTGAAATGGATGGTTATTAGTTCTCTCACTAAGTTATTATTTACCTATAAGAATTATAACCTAGTGAATTAGAGATTTACATGGTACAATTATAATTTACTTTTGATTAATTAGAATAATTTATAATTCCATTTTCATAATTTTCTTTTATACATAATTTTTTTAGAAGATTATTCTATATTAAAAAATTTTGTTGTAACTTCTGTAATTCTTCCTTATTATTTCATTCTAAATGTAATGATTTCTTCTTACCATGATCTATCATTCAAATGGTTTTTGGGAAAATTAAGTCATCTTTTTAAGTGGTTTTCAGATGCATTTAAATATTAAATATTTTTAACTATAATGGAAATCCAAAAATATGTTATTATATTTTTATACTATTATGAAATGATTTTATATGTAATGGTAAGTAATATAAAATGGTTTCTCATTTTGAATCCCATATATTGAAAATTTTTCACAAACCAATGAATTTTTTATTTTATTGTTTCTTCCTCTACCAAGTACAAGTTCTCTCACGATGTGTGTGTGGTTCCATTGATATTGTTTACAGAATATTTCATGTAGAGTGATGTCTAGAATACTTTTTTCATTCAATTTTTTTTAATTTTTTTACTGTCCATCATGTTTATTAATTAATAATTTTTTATTGGATAAACCCTTCACAATTCGGCATCATTTGATTTTGAACACTATTTTCTAAACTAGGATGACCAGGAACACATCTTGGGCCTTGTTTCCCATAGAATCGGGTTCCCTATTCAAGGATGGCCCATGTTAGATATTTAAAAAAATGGTATTACAGAATCCATTGGTCATTTACAGTGTTATATGGACTAGATATAGGAATACAAAAACACAAGAGGTAGGGGTATGAAGATGTTTTTTAAAACATACTCATTCAGAGCGTTGAGATACAATGGATAGTTGGAATTTGTGTTTTTCATTTTTATTTTTGTATTATATTGTCAGTTATTGATATGTATGATGAGATTGTTCATGTTTGGGAATTAAAATGGAACTGATATGGTTCTAATTTGTGAGCTTACATGTAATAATGTACCATGTGGTTCCTAATCACATTATTAAATATGCTTCTATGGGAAGTTCATGCATAGACCATGGTCTACTAAACCATGTGTCTATGTCATGCATGACCAGTAGTTTAGCATTTGATAGTTTTTTATTAGAGTGATTTTTATGTATTTATATTTTTTGTATTTGGGTATTTAATTAATATAGTGGTTTTAATATGAAAAAATGGTTTATAAAATGATAATGAGGCTTCATTTAAAATAGGATTTCTGTTTTCCAATGGGATATGAAAGTTGATTTTTGTATTTGAATATGGATATGATGTAAATGACAGGGAAAAAAGTGGAAATTAAATTGTGAAATGAATTTGAAAATGGTGTATGTTTCTTTGCAATGGGTTTGGAAATGAAAAATTATTTCAATTTTAAAATTGGAGATTGAAATAGAAAAGGGTAAATTTGGAAATGGTAAATTTTAAAATATGGTTCATGGAACTTTTAAATTTTTTTCGTTTATGAGCATAGTGTCATGGTTTTTGGTGCGGTTTTGGTTTTTTATTTTTGAGAATTTATTTCATTTTTTGGTTTATGTTGTTTATAATATTCAACCCCTAAAGACACATAAGTATTATAATGTTTCTCTTCCATTCATTGGACCTACACAGAATCGTAGTATATCGGTGGATACAAGTTATTCCTAGTATTTTACATTTTTTAGTGGAGATTGATACACATTAGAGGATGTGGTCTATATCGTGGAGGTTAAAAGTTCCATTAGGTATTTCAAAACTCTAGATGTGATGAGTGTGTGGGATTTCAGGTATCTTTTTGATGGATAAGGATTGGACCAGTGGAAGGTGACCATTCTATCCTCATTCAGAGTCAGGATGTCTTGGGAAATATTAAATACTATGTTCACCTAATTTCTGATTCTTGATGCTTTTTATGATAATATTTTTAGAGTTCTCATTGAAGTATATAATGTTATACCAAATATGAAAGGTTGTTTTAAATTTTTTGTTGAACCTATTTCATTTTCTACAGATATAGTGTCTTGGTATCAATAGGAATGTCTTATTTCCAACTGAGGTCTCCATCCATAGAGAGAGGATCACATTATATTATATGGAAAAGACTCATTTTCAATGATGGTGGATGATGAATTCTAAAACAGTCTACTTAAATGTGGGAAAACCATGGAACTAGAAAATTGGTCTTATTTTATTTCTTTTAAACATTCCCCATCTAGTGATTATTTTGAACTATAAGTATTACTCTTAGATAGGTTTACATTTTAGTTAATGATTATCTTTAGATAGTGTATTATTTTTTTCCATCTATTATTGTATGTTTTGGATCTCTAATACATCATACCATAGTGCATTAAAGAATTTTTGTCATTTTTTATGGTTTTGAAAACTAAAGAGGTTCTCTTGGATGTGTTTCGAGAAGTGGATATTTTAGTTAGGAATTATGAGATATAAAATGTATGGAAAAAGATGATTTGTGAAATCATGGATCTATCAATTTTTCTATAAATAAATAATTTAATATTATGGTGGATATGATAGTTGTTGGGGATTTTTATTCGTCTTCTTTTTTGACAATAGAGTGGAAATTCATTATTTTTTCCCTTCTAGTGGTGTATTTTTTTAGATCACCATTTTTTAAAAAATTTGTATGCCAAAATGTGAATATATTATTAGGGGTATTCTCTATAAATGGGTCTATTAGAATTGTTATCCATCTATTTTATTGGTTTCAATTTTTGGGTAGTTCTAAATTAATGATTCGTATGTCATATTTTTTTAAAATGTGGCTTAGTTAGGGATGTTGTATGAGTTTCTATTAATGAACCAGTTTATATTGGTTGGTTTACTTATTATGTGTTTATATTAGAACAACCAAAATTATAAGTGATTTAATAAATTATGGGGACACTTAACATGGATATTATCCATTCCATTTTCTCTAGAAATGTGATGGTGTGACTTATTTGTTTGAAAGGTCACTCCAGATGTCACCAGTCTTAGCAGTTTTGTTCATCTATTTGGATGCTTTTTCGAGAGATATACTTGTGGGTTTGAGGATTGATTTTTCATTTGGTTTATTACCCTAAAATATGGTGGGATTTATACATTTAAGGTAATTTTGGGATTTTTGTTTTGGAGTATCTTATTAATGGTTAGAGACGTTCTCTTTTTCTTCCCAGTTCGATAATGGTTTCATTTGAGTGTAATAAACCCTTTAATAATGGGGTGAAATTTCACACCTCAATATTGGTTTAATAGTTTATTAATTCATTTTGTTTTATATTTTGTTATGTATTTTTTCTAGGATATTTTTCATAAAAATGGGAAATTTTGTGGTTGGATGGTGGAATAAGAGTTTCACACTTTTTGGGGAATACATGTGCTAGCCCCAGCAAGCTGAGTGGACCAGATAATGGAAGTCCCACTAGTAGAAGTATGACCATGTGTCATCCCCTTTAGCATGTGTGACCTCCTCCTATGGGTGGTTGGTATAAAATCCCCCCATATGGTTGGCGCACATTATAGATGTCTATGTGGACAAATCATGTGTCCAACCATGGAATTTTTAAAATGAAATGTTTTATTATTATTATTATTAATTTTTTTCCATCTTCACCCCAACCTATCACGTGAACCAAACCCACCCCTTATTTCCATCTACGTACCACATCCACAAGTCCCCCCTTTGTTCCACTACATTCTCAAACAATCCTGAATGTAATTTTCAACAGTAAAGGTTTCGCATCCTCTATTATTTTCGTAATTTATTTTCATTGTGTCATTTATCCTATCCTAAATGATTCACATTCCAAGGATGAACTGTATCGTGAATTTGGTTTTTTATTGAATCATGACGTGTAGTGTTCAAGAGTCCCAGTAAGGAATATATTTTCTAAAAACATTGAATGCAGTATGTTTTCCATTAGTTTATGTTAATTTCTCTACAACACTTCATCATTTTTAAAATTTCAATTTTTTTTTCAATTTTCGTTTTCTCATATTTTAACTGTAGAGTATAAACTACATTGAGAAGGTTTTTGGCCACTGATAGTGATGGCGATAACTTTTAGATATTATTGTGTGTCTTGAATGTTTTTGAATATATAGGAATATATATATATATATATATATATATATGAGTACCCAATTTATATAAATTTACTCATCTTAGTGTGAATATATACACAAGGAAAAGGGGTTATTATATATATATGTAAGGGTATATATATATATGTAAGTGTAATTTTGTTATCGTCGAAGGAGATTATTTTATATATGTTCTCTATATCTAAGAGATTGAATTGAATTAATTAAATAAATATTATTTTTTCTAAAGGGTTTTTCCACTAATATATAATATTTATATTCAATTAAATATGGGTTTTGTTCATTAAAATGGGCATTCATATTTTTGCACATTTTATTTAAACATTCAATGAGGGTTGTCTTCATTAGACATGTTAACAACCTTGATCAGAAATTATGTCCAACTCTAATGGCCGAGTTGGCAACATTAAAATGTTTCTTTATGATTTCCATTTTATTAAATTTCTTTTTTTAAAGAGAGACATTTATTTTAACATGTTTTTGGACTATGAATGTATTTACTGTTACATGTATATTTATAAATTAGTTGAAAATTGTGGTGCACTAAAATGGAATCTCAAAACGGTATTTATTTATTAGAATTTTATTTCTTTTATTGTCATGTTGTTATGATTCTATGAATGGGGCTTCATAATGGAAGTGTTGTTAGGTCTGATGTTTTGGTTTCCATCTATTAATAATTGTTTTATTGAGATTTTGTTTCTCTACCACACCTCCATTTTGTGGTTCTGTTATGGTAATGGAAAATGGGAAACCTGGGTACTTAGTTGCCAAGGATATGAGTAGTGGGCAGGCATAACAGAAGGGCCTTAGCCTGGGTATCTATATGAATATATTGATAAAACAATAACAAATCAATATGAAATGGATTATTACTATTGGAACATTGTGGAGTCCACTCCAATGGTTATTTTACAGTTAATTGGTATGTTCGATCACTAAGAAATGATGTAACTAAAAACCCAATAACCTAATTAATTATTGATTTATCATTTTTCAATATATAATTTAGTTGTTATTTATAAAAATATTTTAAATTTATATTTTCAAATTTTCTTTTTATAACCAAATAGTTTATAATAATATTATAAATTCCACTATTTTTTGAATTAAAATTCCCAATTTAGATGGATTTGATGCATGAAACTAGCTTCGAGTCCAAGAGGCTTGGGAATGCCTCTTTGGATTTATTATGTGTCATATCATATTCCAAATTCACAGTTGACCTTGTTTGGTTTTTGAAAACAATGATTACTATTATCTAGATAAAAATTCATTATCTGCTAAGCATCATATTCTACATAACATTAAAAAGAATATTTTTGTAATTTTTTATTTTGATAATGATACATAACGTTAACCGAAATATATAAATTAATGTGAAATTATATATATTTAAAATTTTAATGAGTATGCATCAATATTCTGACCAACCATTAACTTTTTAGGTTTTCCTTCCTGTAATTCACATCATATATAATAGATGAATAATTGTGTAGACCACTCTTTTACAAACCCATAAAATATAGTATATAAATTATTTTGAAATGTATTTTTCACCACTAATGATTTAATTATATGTTTAAATGATATCATAAAATAATACTGAAAAATAATACTTTTAGGAAATAAATAAATAAAATTTATGTTTATAAAAAATCCCTTAGAACCATGGGTTTGGAATAATGAACCTAATCAACATTAAATGTGACACAATAGATGAAATCTAAAACCTAATTTATTAAGTGGATTTAATTTTTTTTAATATTTCATCTATAATGAATGTACACATATTTATAATAATAAATATTTATTTTTAAATCCGTATTCCTTCCAACAAACCTATAAAATGAAAACACATAAGAAATTATACCTTTACAATCCATATACGTTTCATTACAAAAAATACATTTATATTTACTCATATCTACATGTATGTTAGGTACAATTTAAATGAACTAATTTCATGCATGAAAAATGATTCTAATTAATTAAAAGATCACAATATGTAAAATCAGGGTGACACAGGTAGTCAACTACCATTTCTCCTAGAATGTCTAAGAATCCAAGGCAATAAAAAGTATGAAAGAAGTCCCAACGTACCAATCTATAAAAATAAAACAGGAATAATAATTTATCATAATTAACCTAAAAAACTGAATAACCTGTAATTAGTCATTTAAATCAATTTCATATGTCATGAATATGCAAAATTACTTAAAGAATATAATTAAATATAAAATATTATTTTGAATGGAAGTCCTTTAATTTATTTATTAACATTTAATGTATAATTAAAAATAAATTTAAACTAAATATTATATAAATTCATAATATAAACATTACATATATAAATAGATCATGAAAAAAATATCAAATAAATAGAAATTTCATGATTTATTATTAATAATTTAAAATCAATTAATAAATTAGTAAAATTACAGGTAATTTAAAAATGATGAAAGAATTTAATTAAAATAAAAAATATATAAATAGTAATTTGCTTATATCCACTTAAAAAATATGAATTTTTAAAATTCATCATTTATGTTTCATTTAATAACATATCCATCCTATTTATAAATAATATGAGGTACTTGTGAAACAAAATAAATATATTTAATTTTTTTATGTAAATAATATATATAAAATAAAAATAACATCTGTTAAAAATAAGAAATTTCATTATATATAAATAATATAATCATTTATCAATAATTAATAATTAAACAGAAACAGTTTTACAGTATCAATTTTTTTATTAAATATATTAACACATTATAAAAAATTCAATTATGTATATCCCATTTTTAGAATGATCGTATCACCTAAAAATTTTATTTATTGCATAAAGTCTTCTATAAATTTTTATCAATGATGGTGATCTGATTCCACGGCTGGGATTTGATAATTTTAATATTTAAGAGTTTACATTAAAAATATGCACATATTAGACTGACTATAACATGGATTAACTTTTCTAACTATTTTTAGTATTTAGTTCTTGAAGGATCCATGATAGAATGAAAATGAGGAATTAAATTTTGTATTATGGTATCCCAAACAAACATAATTAACTACATATTATCCATAGAATTATTTATCATCGTGGCGACAATGAAAATGATTTAGTGATCACATAATCATATCATATTGTTGGTGAAAATGACACTCTATTTTTCAAAAAAAAACATTTATAGTATTTTTCCCCAAACCTCTATGTATTTTTATAAATTTAATAATACATGAAAATTTTCTATGAATATTAATATAACAGTTCAAGAGACATACAAAATCATGAATGTTATAACCCAAAAAACTATACTATGATTTAAGTTACCATTTTTTTCATATTCTTCACCCATTAAATAAGCCAATTAAAACATTATGGGAGGGTGTGTAATAAAATCAAAGGATTTTGAAGGTGATAAAAATCATTCATACTAAGGGTAAAGAGCCAACTAAATCCAATACATCCACATCATCTTCAATTCACATTGGATAAAATAATATGAATATATAATAATAAACCATTCTCTCTATGGATCCATATATATCGATGATCTTAAACATTATATTAATAGAAATAATTGAAATCATTCAAAGATATACCAATTTTTAACAAATTGATGGTCTATGGTAATCTTCTATTGACTACTAATGATCAATTTATCCCCATTGTTTTATAAAAAAATTGTTTTTGATAAATTGATAAATAGAGGAAGATGGGATTTTATAAGGCATTATCACAAATTTTAAATTTTGTAACATCATATACGATTATAAAAAATATATTAAAATTCAATGTGAATTATATAAAAAAATTGGCTTTATTGAATGAATTTTTTGATAAAAATTCTATCTATTACGTTGTGTGTATCTTTTTTCTCCCAATCATGAAAAATTATTTAAAATATAATTTTTTACATACAAACTATAGTATTAGTAATTATATGATAATCCCACTGAAAACGATAACATGGATATTAATATTATTGGTGAACCACATATTTTTAAATGACATGTAAAACTATGATTTCAAACACATTTATGTGTTGAAACCTACCACAAAATTATGTATCCCAAAAAACATGATTTAGTCTATAACACGTCATTATTATTCAAAAATTAGAAAAACATTCCATCAAAATCATAGTGTTTATGTTTTTATATAATATAACAGTAATTATTCATGATGATGTTTACACGAGTATACTATATTTTAGTATTTTCAAAAAAAGAAAAAGTTAAATTGATATAATACTAATTTAGAATTATATAACAGAATGAGAAATTATTATTTATTGAAAATATTCATGTGTAATAATCCTTAATGATTTAATTTTATGTCTTATTGTGGGGTTTTCAAAGGTAAATTAATCTCATATCATTTAAAAATAATATTAAATTTTAATATTAATAGAGGATAACTAAATATGTTAGTTTGAGATATATAAAATATATTTAATAAATGTAACAATAATTGGATGTAATACAAATATGATTATAGCCCAAATATATAATAATTTTTCTCTGTGTAATCTATTTTATTCAAGTAGTTTAGAACTATTATGGTAATATAAATATTTAAAGTCATATTAGAGGATAATATATTTTTTATATATCATAAATAAATATATTCTAAAAAATTATGTTTTGAAATATATTAAACAGAGATAATATTTGGATTCTATCCAATGATGTAATTTGTTATGGAACAATATAATCTATTATTTTCCACCTCATTTTATATTATAATTATAGTATTTATCTTTTATAATCCTAGATAGATCTAATAGAAATTGTTTATAAATGTGTTTTTTTGGAGTCTTAGTGGGGTTGTAAAAGTTTAATACCCTATTTCATAAGATCAAGTGTTGGGATGATTATTTAGTTATTATCAATTTCAATTATATAAAAAACATATACTAAACATTGGGGGATCCAATCATTTAAAAATGGATTGCAGATCTCTCTAATTGTTTTGTGGATTGTGGTTGGGAGACATGAATGTATATTAATTTTAATAATTAATGTATTTTTGGGGGTGAATTACATTGGATTTATCCATGAATTCACCATTGAGAAGATTTTACATGTGAGGGGATGTGTGTGTATCCCTCTTAATGATATACATCCACACATTTCAAAATAAAGGTGATCTAATTTTTTCATATAAACTCAAGCCATTCTTTAATAAAACGTATACTTTATTATGATACAGATATCGTCTATCCTTATTAGACTAGAATATACATTTATTAGATGTTATTGATAAAGGAATGATAATGATTATAAATCAAAATTATCATTATTGAAACAAGATGAAGAATAAATAGTATGATACTCAAAATGTGATTTTATAAAAATTTGATAAACTACTAAATGACTATTGAGCTTCTTTAAATTAATATTGTCAAATATAGTACACTATAGAATATTAGACTCATTGTTAGTATATCAAAATAAATTAATATATGTAATTATTAATTATACAAGAAATGAGTCATATTGAAAATCACATAAGATCATTTATTTAAATCAATGGTAATGACTCGCTACTAGTATATTTTATTAATTAAAATTTTGTATCAAAAAACATTTATGCACTCATGATAAGAAATTTTCTTCTTACTATATATTCATTATAGGGTTTCATAGGAATTATATCACCAATTTATTAGATAATTTAATTTCATTTAATTCGAAATATTAATTTCATAACTGTAAAAGAGATAAAATCATTATAATGGTGTTTATGAAAATATTCATCCTCATGGGGTACTTTATATAAAAATATAATATCATCATCTAATGATTAAAATACCCTAATCTGTTTCAGTGACTATAGACATATCATGAATTAGTGATCATTAAAGAGTCTGCATGCCACGCCAGTTATATTATACTTACATAATGCAAATTTTTTCCATTTTAATTTTTTTTTTTAAAAAAATTCCTTAATTGATAATGTGAAATTTTATTTAATGGAGAGTACATTGGATAAGAAAAGAATTTAATTAGGATCAATCTAATTAGTCTCCCTTAATCAAAGTGTTCCAAATACTCCCAATGGAGAAATGAAATCAAAAATATAAATGAAAATAGAATATAGTTAATCCTCATGGATCACATAAGTATAATTAATTTTCTATATAATGATTAAAATCTATAAGCATCTTAAAATATATACTCTCAATATAATCCCTCACCACATATCCATGTAATTTTTTTCTATGAAATGTTATTAATAAATATGATATCACTAAAACAAATATTCTATTGATGGAATAAATCAGTTTTAAATATTAAACAACATATTATTTTTCACAATAAAATATGATGTTCTAAAATCTCATGGATCACCGTAATTTAATAAATAAAACATTCAATTTGAAACAATTCAATTATAAAATTCTGAAATAATTTTCCATTTCATAGTTAAAAATATGAAAGGAGAAAATACCCCATTATTTATAGTAATTTATTATATATATATATATATATTTAGGATAGAAACATAAACAAGAAATCACTTATTTGATAAATAATACCATCAAATTATTCAAAATGAGAATATATACTATATCAAAAATAATAAATTGGTGATAAAATTTCAATCGCTAAATTATGATAGTTAATGAATCTATCTCTCAACCTAATTATATATTTGAAAAATATATCTCCTATAACACAAATGTTCTTTTGAGTAATATTTTATAAATATATTTTAGTAAAAATATTTATTCTCAATTTACAACATAATTCACAAAACATAAAAGATTAACTCCACTGTACAATTAAACAATTACAAAAGGCATCCCAAAATATATTTTTTTGTTAACATAAATTCCCATCAACAATATATAAAATCTATTTTACAAAATCATCATTAATCAATAAGTTTATTCAAATCAGATATAGTAGTGAAACCATTTGATTTAATCAATTTTTAGGATTCTTATTTTGAAACATATATATTTAAAAATAACATGAGAACTCATTAAATTATATCCAAAATGGGTTTTAAATATTATTTATAACGATATATCAAATCATAATTCAATAATTTGTTTTTAGAATATGATAATCTTGTTTTTTCATATAAAATGTCAAATTATTAACATAGCATTTATTCCTTCAAATATTTGACATGGAATTTGACATATAGTTTCTAAACATTAAATTCAATTTAATTATAATAATATATATGATTTTAGATATTAATACATAATTATTTTTATAAATTATCTAAATTTTTTAACAAATAACATTTTAAAATTGATCAATTCAAAACAGACCCAAATCACAAAACTTAACCAAACAAGTCATCTATTTATTTGTAGTCATATATCCTTGTAATATGATCAATAAAAACAATAATACTACTTAATTAAAAAAAATTCAATAAAATATTATTATAATGATTATTATTTAATAGAAACATTAACCCAAATTGTTTTTCATTTTTTAAAAATGAAAAAATCACTTTATTACATTATTGTTTATAAACATTCTCACTAATATAACATTAACCCATTATATAAATATTAAAATGAAAATATAATTTTAAATAAAACAATAACTACTTATTTTCCCAAAAAATATAATAATAAGTTATTGAATACTTAATAATACACCTTATGTTTGTGATATATATTTATATCTGTCTATTCATTTTTTATTTGACCATTAATATTTTGTAAATATGATACTTTTTGAAAATTCTTTTTTGAATACATAAATTTCATAGTCAATATTAGAATAATACATTTTTAAATTCCTCAAAATGGTTTTCAATACACATTTCCTTATTCTTAAAGTAGTAAAACTATTAAGAATACCATATATATACCCAATTTTATTTCACAAAATTATAGTCATTTTGTATTAATTATCAATCATAATGAATGATAATTATAATTTATAAACAATTATAACAATTAATAATCATAATTATAATTTATTTTTAACAATAACTATGTAATATAAAAAAAATAAATTTATTCTATACACAATAAATTCAATATTTAATTTTTTTAAAATTTGATCAACCATCTGAAATAAATTATTTCGCGTCACTAAAATATTATCAATTAACTATATTGAGTCAAATAAATTAATTAATTAATAATTAAATAGAATGCTCATTAATTTTATGTAAAATTCAATAATCCTTATTTATAAAAATAATACAAAACCAATAGTTATAAAATTAAATCCTTCTCATGTGTGTGTATGATTTTAGTTATTTGTATCCTCTTCCCCATACAAGTTAATACCATTTTAATTAATTGCAACAACTAAAATATGTTTAATTTAAAAAAAATAAACCACATTTTAGAAATTAAAAATAAAATATGAAATTTTATTGTAATGTTTGTTTCTACTATGAATGATACATAATGATTATAAATCATATCCAAAATCATATACCCTAAATTAAATTTTTTTCATTATTTCTATTGTATTTTTTTCAAACCAATTCCATACTCACAATAAATGTTCCCAAACATGATATCCATAATAATATTGAAAACATGGTTTTAATAGTAACCCTAATTTTTAGGTGTGAACACGACCATCATCTTGTTTCCAAAATTTTCTACTCTATCACTAACTATTGTTCTCTGTGATAATAGGATTACATTGACACCATTTGTATTAACCTATCTAAAAGAAAACACTAGCAGGCATAAAAAATAATTGTATACTATATATATTTATTGGAAAAAATTATATATTATTATTTTAATGTGTCCCCAAAATTAGTTAAATTATCAGTATATACATGATTTTAAAATAAAATTCAATTTTATTATTCATAAGGAAGACATCAAAAATCAAAAAAGATATCCAAAAATAATTCCTAAGTGTTTGTCCCACAATCATTATGTATATGAAAACTAAAATATTATTTTTGTCAATATATGAGTTCTATATAATAATCTACACAATACACATAAATAAATCAATGTTATCGTTTTTAAAAATCATTGTCATCTAGAAATCAATCCTATGTAAAAAATAAGAAAATACATATTAAATCCTAAATCACTATAACTGAACAAAATCTCCATTCAACATAAATATATCCTTTTAATATAATAAAAATACAAAATTTTTTATTATTTTATATTGATATAATCTTCTATAGAGAATGATTCATAAAAAATGGTAAAATATAAACAAATTACTCGGATAATCTCCATTCCCTAAATTCCAAAAAAAAAAGTGTGTCATAATGTATAAATTTATAGTTCTTTTGGAATGTGATAAAATAAATCATCTATATTTGTGTAAGAGTCCTAATAAAATTGAAAATAAATATTCAGGTCTATATAAATATGTAAATTTAATAAATCTACTCCCACACTACTGAATAAATGATTAATGAATGTTAAAAAAAATAATAACAAATCAAAAATCTATTCGAATTTTTCCGACATCAGTTTCATCTCTCAAATAAAATATTTATTTATTGTATTTCCTAAAATAAATATAGTAATATAGTTCTAAGGGAAAAATACATTCATCAAAAGGTATCATCTCCCTCCAGAGAAATATTTTAAATCACCACATAACCTCAATCATACGAAAATTATTTACTCATCATTTAGTGAACTATCACAAAATGAAAACTTTAATCACCAATATCTTGACACCACCTTGGGTGGAAACAGATTTCATCAATTTATAACCTCTACCATTGGAAAATAGTTAGCACATCTATATGTAACCTCACGTAGACATAAAAAAATAATTTAATAACTAAAACAGAAAATATTTTAGCATAAAATGTACACATCAATTGGGAAGTGCCTACAACTATTGGATTAGTTGTGGTGAATAAATTAACCCTTTTATGAATTATTCATATTAAATTAATCATCATGAAAAATTAAAGACTAAATACTCTCATTTTTCAATCTCCTTTCCACATAGAATATATTGTAAATACATACATAAGTCCAAAAGGATGTATATTGTTTTCCATGGAATCATACTCCTTTACATGATCGGATGGTTCACTCGATCATGGATTCATCCCATTTAAATGATTCTAGATATATGACATAGCCTCCAAAAATTATTACAAGAAATCTCATTATTTTCTTTGACGTCACAATATAGGGTATATTAAATATATCATAATGTCACTGTCATCAAATTTCTATTTACTCTCCCCCACATCTCATAACTCTCAACTTAATGGTGGATGGGTTGTGAAATGCATGAATATTTCCTTCTTTGTAACATTATGTATGACATATAATGTTTAGTGACACCCCCTCATTACTATATAGGAATTTGAAATGGAAAAGTTCAACAACTGACCTCAGGAAAGCCTCTATGAATTCAACATCTTAACGACTAAAAGTGGGGGCAAAAAGATGCACCCATGAAATGTTATATGAACTATTTTATAGTGATCAATAACAATTAAATAACCATGAATAATTAATATATGTGTATACATATAATTCAATAAATCATTCATGATATATTAAAATGAAATATGTACATATGGGCATGCAAGATAGATCACCCACTAGGAGAATCCTAATTACCAACAATATTAAATAAAATACATAAACTTTACTATAAATATCAATTATAACACATCCCAAACTCTAAATCCCACATAGGTACACAAACTGAGTCACATTATACTAGTAGTAACCTCGACATAAAACAACTATATGTAAGGGTTTTTTGGTTAATAAATTCCCATGGTGATATAGTATTTGTGTAATTATATAACTATTCTGTCAATAAGATATCTTATGACTTTTCTAATAGTTTATGTTTTGAAAATCAAAAAAACATTTTCCTTAATGATTATTTTCTTTCTCTAAGGGAATTTATTTTCATTAACCTAAACATACTTCTCTATGTTATGAATAATGTTCCGTATCTATGAATAACTATATTTTTTCTAACAACTTTTGTCACGAACCGTCCTCGGGGCCCGTTCCATGACTACCCCAAGCCTGCCTTCCATAGGCCAGGGGCTGGTGACTAGCACCAAGGTGTAAGTCCCGGTAAAAAGGGAAGGAATTGCCTTTGTAAAGTAAACAAGCACCACAAAGTAAGCAAGCAGAAAAAGTAAACACTAAGTAAAAGCTGGTACAACAGTAAGTGCGGAAAAGTAAAGGGGGCCGGAAATACAGGCCCAACTGTAAAGTACAACTGAAAGTGGAAAAATAGTAACTAAAAGAAAAATATGCAGTGTTGAGCCATCCTCTGGAAGCCCCACCTGAAGGGTGGGTACAGATAGCCTCCACAGCTCCTCGGCCCAACCGTCCGCTCCGAGTACACCCCGCCCAGTGGTCCACCTCTAGGTATCGTCCTACTCCGAAAGCTTCCACCACGATCAGCATTGTCCGTCGTCTGCAACTAACACAATGTAGTGCGGGCATAGCCCGTGCAGGGGGTGAGTATAAGCTACTCAGTAGGGACCCTGAGACCCCCGATGGTCTATCAGAATCCACAAAGGATAATCCACAATGGAAAGATACAATCAATAAGTAACATCCGACACGACTTAGGTATATGCCCATACATATACCTAAGTCATCAATTCTCATTCGGATCCAACATCCGAGCCCAAGTACAACCCATTCCACACAGGAAAGCAAACGTATTCCACACAGGAAGAAAAACGTAATCCACACAGGATAGAACAACACAATCCACATAGGAAAGAAAAACGTAAATCCACACAGGATAGCACAACACAGTCCACACAGGAACGTAAAACAGGATTCAGCTCACACAGGTATACTTCTTCAAAAGACGATAGAGATGATCACTGATCTATCTATGTAGTCAGACCCACAAAGGATCAATAGGTACTAACCCCCGCAATGACCCACACAGGATCGGACGCACACAGGATCTGTAGGCACTGGCTCACACAGAACTGCTGAGCGCTGACCCCACAGGATCAGACCCACACATGATCGGTTGCACGGATCCGCACAGGATCGCTGAGTGTTGTAGTCGTCATCGTCGAATCCACTGAGGATCTCTGCACAGTCGTCGTCGCAGTCAAAGTAGCAGTCGCAGCCAGCACTAGGGTTCCCACACACAGCCTGCTCGTTCGGGAGGGTCCGCTCCACGAGCCAAGAGTCTGATACATCAACTAACACATAGTTCAGAGTTGATGTATCCAAATGTTCCGTATCGTCAACAGGAACTCAATGTCGCAGACGGCGCGTCAATCTGACGCCCGGTCTGAGAGTTATTGGCTTTTTCGTCCCAGGGGCCCGGTTGGTTTTTCAGGCAAAACCAACCCGATCATACTCCACCAACATCCAAACCTTAGGCGAAGTAATCCAAAAGATCTGTCTCAATAAGTGGAATCCAACAGAGTCGACAGCACGTCATTCAGACGTCCGGAGCTTAAGATATGAGCGTTTCCACTCCGAGGGCCCGGTTGGTTTCGTGTACGAACCAACCCGGCCGAACTCAAAGTATTCCGAAACCTTGAATGCGATATACCGAAACGACCGTCTTGATTCAAGGATCGCATCGCAACTAATGGTGCATCGATCGGAGGTTCGTATCCCATGTTATGGGCAAAAGAACGAAGACGGTCCGAAAACGGGGGTTTCAGGCCCGGACTGACCCGGCCCAAGACCCCCCGGTCGGCCCGAACCGGGTCGCCCGCCCCGGGACCGGGTTAGCCCCGCCCGGCGCGGCCCAGCCTGGGCACAGCGCGCCCAGTGCACTCGCCATCTCGGCCAATGGCCGAGCCGTTGGCAAAGGGGGGGGGGCTACCCCCTTGGTGTAATCGCGGCCCCCCAATTAAGGCGGTCGTTTTTGATCTGGCCGGTCGGGGGAATTAATTCCCCCGGCTCTCCTTTGTCCGGACGGCCCGTACCGGCTGGCTGGTTCTGCCGAAAATGACCGGAGATGGCCAGTCCTTCCTCCATCGCCGACACCGGCGGCCCAGAACCGGCCGCCGGTCACCCAGCTCCGCCGCGGCCCAGAACCGGCCACAGCTTGATTCTTCCAGCGCGGTGCAACAGCACGACGCCCCTCCTCCATAGCCCCGCTCTGGCCGCGGCGTATTCGGTTTTCTTTGATGCGGCGCGATGGTGTCACGTCCTTGTTCAACTTCACGGCGCGGAGCGACGGCGCCGCGAATTACTTGTCGTGCGATTCCCGCGTGGTGCGACGGCACCACGCCATTCCGTCCAAACCACAAAGTATCAAAAAAGGATAAAGAGGAGGGTCAGCCGTGTTTGTGCGGTCCGGTCCCCTCTCAGTATAAGAAAACATTTATTCGTATATCCACGATGAACGACAAACTAGAATCATGAACGGAAAAATAATTAAGAAAAAAATAAATCCCCAACCTTGATTAAAGAGGTGACGAACGTCGGCGTTGCGAAGCAAGGATTCGAAGACGTTGACGGAGATTTCATCGCGGAAAACCATTGTGGAAGAGACATCACAGAAGAATAATGTAGTGGAAGAATACGTCGCATCGCAGTTCAGTGTCACGGAAGACGGTCTCCGAGGGCTCGACGCTCCACGTCGGAGATCATTCGTTCTTCGCGTTCTTCGTCAAGGGAATGAAGAACTCAAGACTTCCTTAGCTTTTTCTCCAAAAGCACTCAAACAACTAAACACCAACCCAAATAAAATATGTTCTCAACTTATTTTATTAACAGAACAAGGCTTTTGAAATTCAAGAGTTTGTATTTCAAAAACTTACTTTTAACTCACCACATTAATTCCATAAGTTAATAATCTTATGTTATCAAAAATTAAATGGGAGTTGAGGGGGTTTAGAGGATATGAAGGGGTGGGATTCTTGTGGGCCCCACCACCCACATAACCTCCCAAGGGAGGTTGGGTAGTTACCCAACTTCTATTCCAAGGATTATACACTTAGATTAAAAATAAAAATTGTTGTTAAATTTTTATTTTTAACTTCCACAATTTTTATTAACTTCTCTCGTGTAAACACAACTCCGGATTAAACGTTCCTAAGCAATTACCAGCTCTACGGTTCCATCGGTTCCCTCAGAATTTGATTCCCAGCACTAGTTCATAAGATATTAATTCCCACTCGTTTGTTCACTGAACGTACCCGAGCTAAACTTCGGATAGAAATTTCGGGCACACCGGGCCTTGGAATCAATTTCTGTCTGAAACTGCGTTCTTGTAAAATTCCAAAGAAAATTAAGAAAAAAAAAATTCCCTTGAATTTTACAGGTCTTTACATTACTCCCATCTCAGGGCTTTATATCCCCGTAAAGATACATCGAAAACTAGGGAAACAAATGAGGGTACTGAGCATGCATCTGAGCCTCCCGCTCCAAAGTGCTCTCCTGGAGGTTCCTGTGCTGCCATCTGATGCACACTAGAGGAATCGAGCATCCACGTAGGAACCGCTCTTTTCGATCCTCGATCTCTACTAGGACCTCCGCAAAAGTCACCCCATCATCAACGTCAAGCTCCCCATGGTCAATGATATGTGTCAGGTCATCCACGTATCTCATCAGCTGAGATACGCGGAAGACGTCGTGCACCCAGTGCAAATAATGTGGTAGAGCTAGACGATAAGCCACCTCGCCAATCCTGCTGAGGGCCTGGAATGGTCTGATGAAGCGTGGAGATAACTTGCCGCCTCGGCCAAATCTCCGTAATCGACGTCGAGGTGAGACATGCAAGAAGACGTGGTCCCCATCCTCGAACTCTAGTGGCCTCCGCCTCCTGTCAGCATGTGACTTCTGCCGGCTCTGAGCTATCCTCATCCGCTCTTGGATGACCTAGACCTTCTCTATTGTGGACTGGACCATCTCCGGTCCCACAAATACTGACTCCCCAGGGTCTGTCTAGCACAAAGGAGATCTACAAGGTCGGCCGTACAACACCACGTATGGTGCCTTCCCGATGGTGGAGTGGTAGCTGTTGTTGTATGCGAACTCCACCAAGGGTAGGTGTTCCTCCCAGCTGCGACCAAAGTCGAGGACACATGTGCGGAGAATGTCCTCGAGTGTCTGAATGGTCCTCTCCGTCTGACCATCCGTCTAAGGGTGAAAGGCTGTGCTCAGACGTAGCAGTGTCCCGAAAGCCTCCTGCAACCCCTTCCAAAGCCAGGAAAAGAAGCGACCATCTCGATCTGAGACGATAGATGATGGCACACCATGAAGCCGAACAATCTCCTGAACGTAAATTCGTCCCAAGCTCTCCACTGAGCCCTGCTATATAATGGGTAGAAAGTGCGCCGACTTGGTGAGTCGGTCGACAATCACCCAGATGGAGTCATGACCGCTACAAGTGCATGGAAGTCCAATCACGAAGTCCATAGATATCCCGTCCCACTTCCACTCCAGGACCTCCAAGTGCTGTACCAAGCTTGCTGGTACCTGGTTCTCAGACATCACCTACTGGAAAGTGAGGCATCGAGAAACAAACTCTGCCACATCCTTTTTCATGGCTGGCCACCAGTGCTGTCGTCTGAGATCCTGGTACATCTTCGCCACTCTAGGATGTACCGCCAAAGGAGAAGTGTTAAACTCTCTCATCACTTCCTCCCATAATTAAATTGGTACCAAGGTACGTCCTCTGAAAAGGATGTCATGCTCTGCTCCATAGGAGAAACCATCAGGTGCATGTCCTAAGGATATCTGTGCACGACGCGTCTCATAGTCAGCGTCCCCACGCTGTGCCTCTCTGACCCGCTGCAGTAGTGGAGGAGTGACTTTGAGAGACTGGAGAGAGGCTGCTCCATCTCTATCCACAAAGGATATCTACAATGAGGCTAGCTTCTCTGTCGCCGCCTCAAGTAGCTGAATGCCCGTCCTCCTACTGAGAGCATCGGCTACCATGTTCCCCTTCCCAGGAGTATAGACTGTCTCAAAGTCATAGTCATGGAGGAACTCGAGCCATCGCCGCTGTCTCAGATTCAGATCCTTCTGAGAGAAGATGTATCTGAGACTCTGATGGTCAGAAAAGACTGTAAAGCGCTCTCCCATCAGATAGTGTCGCCATGTCTTCAGAGCGAAGACCACTGCTGCTAACTCCAGGTCATGGGTAGCGTAGTTCTGCTCATGCAGCCTCAACTGACTTGATCCATAGGTGTTCACTGCCCCCTCCTACATCAGGACACATCCGAGTCTGGTCCCTGATGCATCGCAGTAGACTACGTACCCTACACCCTCCTCAGGCAACCTCAAGATAGGTGCGCTGGTCAATCTCTGTCTCAGCTCCTAGAAGCTCTGCTGATATCTGTCTGACCACATGATGGGTTTACCTTCTTCATCAAAGGTGAGAGTGGTGCCACAACTCTGTAGAAGTCTGGTACGAATCTCTGGTAGTATCCAGCTAGTCGCAAGAAACTACGCACCTCTGTCACGCTCCTGGGTGGCTCTCAAGTTAGCACTGACTCGATCTTCGCAGGATCCACTGCAACTCCCGCCTCAGAGATGAAGTTTCCCAGGAAGTGGACCTCACATATCCAGAACTATGACTTCGAGAGCTTACCATAAATCTAGTGCTCTCGGAGTGTGCCTAGTACAACCCGTAAGTGGTAGGCGTGATCCTCCTCAGTCGTCGTGTAAATCAAAATGTCGTCGATGAAGACCATGACAAATCGATTGAGGAATGGCTGAAAGATCCTGTTCATGAGGGCCATCAACACTGCTGGAGCATTGGATACGCCGAAAGGCATAACCAAGAACTCATAGTGGCCATACGGACATCTGAAGGTCATCTTCTGCACGTCCTCATCTCGAACTCTGAGCTGATGATAGCCTGACCTATGGTCTCTCTTTGAGAACCACCGTGCTCCCTTGAGCTGATCGAAGAGGTCATCAATCCTCAGTAGTGGATACCTGTTCCTCACTGTCACCTGGTTCAGGCGACGATAGTCGACAAAAAGTCGCAAGCTCTCATCCGCCTTCTTGGCGAACAATATCGGGGAAGCCCAGGGTGAAACACTAGGTCGGATGAACCCCTTTCCCTGCAAGTCCTCCAACGGTACCTGTAGCTCTCGAAGCTCGGCGGGGGCCATCCGATATGCTGGAGTCGATATCGGGGCTATCCTGGGGTACAGGTCAATATAAAAGTCTACCCTTTTGTGAGGAGGTAGCCAGGGAACGTCGTCGGGGAAAACGTCCACATACTGATCCACCACTGCAGGAAAACCAGGACTCTGCAGGTCAACTGCTCCTAGGATGTGGCTAGCCAACTGATGAGTGATGGGCTGTCCTCTCCTCTGCGGAAGTCCATCATATGCTGGGAAGGCTCCCTTCTCTCCATTGAAGGTGAACCTGCCCCCGTCGGTGCGTACACATCATACCTTGCGCCTAATACAGTCAATCTAGTCATGGAATGTAGACAACCAATCCATGCCCAAGATGATGTCATAAGTCATCGACGCCACTACAAGAAGATCACAGCCGAAGCTCTCGCCTCCTAGAGTAAGCTCACACTACCGGCACCAGTGCGTAATCGTCGATTCTGCTCCCGTAGGAGTCTCTAGCCATAAGGATCGAGCCAACGGCTCTGTCAGAATCTCCAAGCTCCGAACAAGGGTTGCGGCTATGAATGAGTGACTCGCTCCTATGTCTATAAGAATTGCATCAAGGGTGGAATAGACATAGATAGTACCTCGAATCATCTCGAGCGCGTCGTGGTTGTAGGCCTCTGCTGCCTGGAGCTGTGCCTGTCTCTACCCGCCAGCTCCCTGTGGCTGGGTTGGACCTCCTGGTGGTGGTGGTGGTGGTGGTGGTAAAGCCTCTAAGCGTCGCCCACCACTTGTTGCTCGGCCAGCTCCTCTGCCTCGTCCACCTGCTCCCTGAGGACCACCACGTTCGACCCTCTGCCTCTGCCTTGGTGGTCCCTCAACCATCTGCTGCTCCTTGGCAGGGCGGGTCGGGAAATCACGAGCCATGTGGCCCTGCTCGCCGCATGAGTAGCACTGCTTGCCTCTCGAAAGACTGGCTCTGCGATGTGTGCCCTGCACTACTATGCCAGTGTCCTGAGGTCGTCTGCCTGTGGGTCTGGTCTTCCTAGACCCATGAGTCATCTGTCGACTGCCTACTGCAGAAGACTCTGCTACGTGTCACCCTGTGGTGGGTCTCGGCGCTGGTGTAGACTCAGCCAGGAAGCTCTCGATCAAAAGGGCTCGCTCCAGTACTCCTGTCTAAGTCGGAATGCTGAGGGAGATCAGCTATGCCCTGATATCGTGTCTCAATCCCTGCTCAATGGTCTGGGCCCGGAAGAATGGGTCCTGTACCATGTCTGTCATGTAGCACGAGAGATCGGTAAATATCGACGCGTATTGGGCGACCGTCATGCTGCCCTGCCGCAGCTGAAGAAGCTCCTGGATGCGCACCGCACGGAGGGTGGTTGGGAAAAACTCCGAGGGGAAGAGGCTCTCAAAGTCCGTCCAGAGAAGAGATGCCTCATCGTACACCTGGAGCATCAAGCTCCACCATCTGCCTGCTGCTGCGTGCAGTAGGCTCGCTGCGAGGATCACCATGAGGTCTACTGGTGTCCTCACTAACCTGAAAACACTCACCACTGTCTCCAGCCAGTCCTCGGCTTCTTGGGGGTCCATCTCCCCATGGAACCTGGGCAGTCGCTGGCGCTGGAACTCATGCAGTGCACTTAGGCGACGTGCATCATTAGCGGCTGGTGCTGGAAGCATCGGTGGCTCGGCGGGAAGAGCTACCGCTGGTGCCACTATTGACCAAGGGCCCTACACCGAGGTCTCGTCACTCAGTGGGCTGTCTTCACGCTCAACTCTCGGAACCCTAGATGGTTATCGTCATGGTGCCATCTTGAAAAGGAAACAGGTTCACCACGAGTAGAACAGTATACCTGGTGAGATGATACAAAGTAATCACAAAGAAAACCTGAAACACACATGCAATCAATATTTTCATGCATTAAGTCGGAAATTAGAAGTTAGGGTCCTGGTGTACGGATACGTCGGCCGCCGCACCAACACTGGACTCCCTGGACTGATAACCACACTCAATACGCTAAACACTATTTCTTCACATAGAAAAAATCAGAGTCCAAAGTTCTGCGGTAGAACCGAACTCCTTTGATACCAATTTGTCACGACCATTCCTCGGGGCCCGTGACGTGACTACCCCAAGCCCGCCTTCCATAGGCCAGGGGCCGGCAACTAGCACCAAGGCATAAATCCCGGTAAAAAGGGAAGGCATTACCTTTGTAAAGTAAACAAGCACCACAGAGTAAGCAAGCAGAAAAAGTAAACACTAAGTAAAAGCGGGTACAATAGTAAGTGCGGAAAAGTAAAGGGGGCCGAAAATACAATCCCGACTGTAATGTATAACTGAAAGGGGAAAAACAACAACTGAAAGAAAAATCCGTAGCGTCGAGCCGTCCTCTGGAAGCCCCACCTGAAGGGTGGGTACAGATAGCCTCCACAGCTCCTCGGTCCATCAATCCTCTCCGAGTACACCCCGCCCAGTGGTCCACCTCCAAGAATCGTCCTGCTCCACAAGCTTCCCCCATGATCAGTGTTATCCGTCGTCTGCAACCAACACAACGTAGTGCGGGCTAGCCCGTGTAGGGGTGAGTATAAGCTACTCAGTAGGGACTCTGAGACCCCTGAAGGTCTCCCAGAATCCACAAAGGATAATCCACAAAGGAAAGATACAATCACAATGTAACATCTGACACGGCTTAGGTATATTCCTATACATATACCTAAGTCATCAATTCTCTTTCGGCTCCAACATCCAAGTCCAAGTACAACCCATTCCACACTGTAAAGCAAACGTATTCCACACAGGAAGAAAAATTTAATCCACACAGGATAGAACAACACAATCCATATAGGAAAGAAAAACGTAAATCCACACAGGATAGCACAACACAGTTCACACAGGAAAGTAAAACAGGATTCAGCTCACACAGGTATACTTCTTAGAAAGACGATATAGATGATCACTGATCCATCTTAGTCGTCGGACCCACAAAGGATCGATAGGTACTAATCCCCGCAATGACCCACACAGGATCGGACCCACACATGATCTGTAGGCGATGGCTCACACAGAACCGCTGAGCACTGACCCACACAAGATCGGATCCACACAGGATCGGTAGCACTGATCCACGCAGGATCACTGAGTGCTGTAGTCATCGTCATCGAATCCACTGAGGATCTCTGCACAGTCATCGTCGCAGTCACAGCAGCAGTCGTAGCCAGCACTAGTGTTCTCGCACACAGCAAGCTCGTTCGGGAGGGTCCGCTCCACGAGCCGAGAGGCTGATACATCAACTGACACATAGTCCAAAGTTGATGTATCCAAAAGTTCCGTATTGTCACAGAAACTCAACGTCGTAGACGGCGCATCAATCTGACGCCCGAGACACGTCATTCAGAAGTCCGAAGCTTAATATATGAGCGTTTCTGCTCCGAGGGCCTGGTTGGTTTCATGTACGAACCAACCTAGCCGAACTCAAAGTATTCCGAAACCTTGAGTGCAATATACCTATACGACTGTCTCGATTCACGGATCGCATCACAACTGAGGGTGTGTCGATCGGAGGTCTGTAGCCCTTTTATGGGAAAAAGACCGAAGACGGTCCGAAAATGGGGGGTTAGGGCCCGCACCGACCCGGCCCGAGACCCCCCGGTTGGCCCGAACCGGGTCGACCCGCCCCGGGTCCGGGTTGGCCCGGCCTGGCCCGGCCTGGGCACAGCGCGCCCAGCGTGCTGGCCAGCTCGACCATCGGCCGCGCCATTGGCAAGGGGGGGGGGGGGGGGCGCCTGCACCCCTGGTGTAACCGTGGCCCCCCAATTAAGGGGGTCGTTTTTTATCTGGCCAGCTGGGGGAATTAATTCCCCCAGCTCTCCTTTGTCCGTCCGGCCTACACTGGCCGGCCGGTTCTGCTGACAAGAATCGGCGACGGCCGTTCCTTCCTCCCTCGCCGACACCGGTGGCTCGGAACCGGACGTCGGTCACCCTGCTCCGCCGCGGACCGAAACCGGCCACAGCTTGATTCGTCCGGCGCGGTGTGACGAAACCGCGCCCCTCCCCCTCGGCCCCGCTCCTGCCGCAGCGTCTTCGGTTTTCTTTGACGCGGCGCGACGGTGTCGCGTCCTTGTTCAACTTCCCGGTGTGGCGCGACGGCGCAGCGAATTACTTGTCGTGTGATTCCCGCGTGGTGCGACGGCACCACACCATTACGTCCAAACCACAAAGTATCAAACAAGGATAAAGAGGAGGGTCGGTCGTGTTTGTGCGGTCCGGCCCCCTCTCATTAAATGATAACATTTAGTCGTGTATCCATGAAGAACGACAAACTAGAATCATGAACGGAAAAATAATTAAAAATAAATAAATCCCCTGCCTTGATTAAAGTGGTGACGAACGTCAGCGTCACGAAGTGAGGATTCGAAGACGTTGATGTAGATTTCATCACGTAAAACCGTCACGAAAGAGACGTCGCGGAAGAAGAACGTCGTGGAAGAAAACGTCGTGTCGCGGGTCGGTGTCGCGGAAGACGGTCTCTGAGGGCTCGGCGCTCCATATCGGAGATTGTTCGTTCTTCGCGTTCTTCGTCAAGGGAATGAGGAACTCAAGACTTCCTTAGCTTTTTCTCCAAAAGCTCTCGAACAACTAAACACCATCCAAAATAAAATAAGTTCTCAACTTATTTTATTAACACAACAAGGCTTTTCAAATTCAAGAGTTTGAATTTCAAAAACTTACTTTTAACTCACCACATTAATTCCATAAGTTAATAATCTTAAGTTATCAAAAATTAAATGGGAGTTGAGTGGGGTTTATATGATATGAAGGGGTGGGGTTCATGTGGGTCCCACCACCCTCATAACCTCCCAAGGGAGGTTGGGTAGTTACCCAACTTCTATTCCAAGGATTATACACATAGAGTAAAAATAAATATTTTTGTTAAATTTTTATTTTTAACTTCCTCAATTTTTATTAACTTCTCTAGTGTAAACGCAACTCCGGATTAAGCGTTCCTATGCAATTACCGGCGCTACGGTTCCATCGGTGCCCTTAGAATTTGATTCCGAGCACAGGTTCATAAGATAGGAATTCCCGCTCGTTCTTTCACTGAACGTAACCGAGCTAAATTTCGGATAGAAATTCCGGGCACACCGGGCCTCAGAATCAAGTGTCGTCTGAAACTGCGTTCTTGTAAAATTCCAAAGAAAATTAAGGAAAAAAATTTCCCTTGAATTTTACAGGTCTTTACAACTTTTTCCCTGAAACAATAATTGGATCCTCATATACAAACTCAATACTATAAAGTTTATTAGAATCTGAGTCTCACTATTTTTAGAATCTGGTTCCATCTATTTTTTGACAATGAATTATCTGAAAATCAGAGTCTAAATTCATTTAAATTCGGACTCTGGATTCCATAAAAATTAGACTCCAAATATTATGAAATTTAGAATCCAAATTCACTAGATTTAATAATCCGAATTCACTAAAATCCAGACTCCAAATTCATTAGAATTCAAAATCTGAATTTCTCAAATTTTAGACTTCAAATATCAATTTTTCCAAAGTCTGATTGTTTATATTTTTAATCTATGATTTATAATTCTCTTATATTATGATTATTCATATTTGGTAAAGTTACTTTACTTTCTTAACATACTATTTATTGTTTTTTGGATTCATTTTTCTTAAAAAAGATATTATTTTCCTTACATATTATTTTTCATTAAAAAAGATAATGATTCCCATGTTTATCTTACATGAAATGATGTTGTACAATATATTATAAGCTAATCGTTGTTTGAGTTCCATTTGTAAATGTCCCGCCTAAATTCAAATAAATATATGACTATTGTATCATTACATATAAATACCCCATCCATTTGAAATATGTTGATCGATATAGAGATTGCATGACATGATGATGTGAAGTTATTTCTAGAGAGAGAGAATTTTGTGCCTTGTGTGATCTGTGAAAATATTTTTTAGCCATGAAAAACATTTTCATCCTAATAAGACTCTAATTTTTGGTTTTTACAATCATGGGCTTCGGGGGATAAATAGATAGAGGTGATAACAACCTTAATGTTTGAGGGATTCTGGTCCGAGACGGTAATCAAACAAAAAATTTTCTTCTACTTCCAATGTTACAGTTAGTATGAAATTCATTATTGAGGAACCTATTTCCACACCCCCATTATAATATTCTCACATTTATACAATCATTAGTATCATTACATGGGTAATTACTATGAATCCATCAAACACATCCCTCCAAGATGATCCAAATCATAGAAAGTATGAATTTTTAACTATTTTTGAAAGAACTTATTCATAGGGGGTAGACTATGCTATCATATTTTTCGAAGAGGGATAGATTGGTATGTAACCTATGAAATATAATTAAATACTATCTTTGATCATATAGTTTATGACATGGGAATCCAAATCTCACTTCTCCTCAGATGAACCATTACTAGTACATTCACGTGATCCTACGTATTGTCCTAATCAATTATTAAGAGGCTTTATCATTATCCCTAGGAAATTTAAAATCTTTGCTTAGAGATATATGAATACCCCACACATAACATGTCAATTTCAATATCCAGAGTCCCTGTAATTCATAATACTCTACTGGTATCAAAATTTGAATCTTATCTCTCAAAAACATTCATAATGGTTTCATTGTATCAAATGAATCATTGGTATCGTGAGAACTATTATAGGCATGTTAATATATTGTCTAATGATGTATCCCAATAACTTACACATAGATTCCATAACATCATATACTATATTGGATTCTATTAAAATGATCCTTCCACCTATGATGTTTTATTTGGCACAGTTATAGTCATCTCTAGGGTCCAAGGGTCACATATATTTCACATAGTGATTCATTGACATCCAAGGTTATCTGAATATTGATAGGTCCATCAGTTGATTACGATTAATAATTGTAAATCATATATTATGTTAATTAATAATTATAATATCAAAATAAGATATATAAAATTCCCACATCTATCAATAAATTCTCATCCCCAGTAGGATTTATTGTTATTTTGGGTTATATTGTGTCACATGTAACGATCACTATAGATTCCTATATGGACATTCATAAGGTTGGTCATTCAACTGGGAACCCATCTTGGTTACCATGGGATATAATGTAATTTTGTACCCCTACATCAGATCATCATGGAACTAATTTCAAGGGCATGTTAAATGTAGGATTCTATTCTACATCACATCTATGGAAATAATCTGTATCACGGAAGATGTCAAGTTCCTTGGTTGTTTCAATACATTAAACTATTTCATGGTACTCCTAAATAAGAAATAAGTTTTATTTTCTAATAATTAGTGTGCTACCTATCTTTGGTATATGTTCTTATGGATAATCCTTCTCCCCCAATAATATCATCACATAAATATCCTAATTACCTAGACATCCACATCATATAGGGAGGACCACTCACCCCATTATCTATCTCATTGTTCCTATTAGATCTACAATGTGACAAGGGGAATATAAAATCCTAGACTTCCAATTCAAAATATGTAAAATCACACCAACTCATATAGGTTTCTAAGGAGTCTTA